>OX493398.1:3682414-4899053 GCA_950371165.1 Lacanobia oleracea
GCTGAGTCTGTGTACGCAATGATCGGTCCGTCGAGGGATAATGCCGGCAAAGTGGAACTGTTAAGCGCAGTGCGATAATAACGACTGCCTATGATCATAGCCTGGGACTTGGACGGATTAATCTGTAAGCCGTATGACTTAGCCCATTGATTAATACTCTCCAGGTCATGATTCATGGCAATAATCGCTGAATCTGCGTCAGCCAGCAAGATGTGTTGATACAACTGCAAATCGTCTGCGTAAAGGTGGAAGTTGGAGGCGATAACCTTAGTAACGGTATTTATGAAGATAGTGAAAAGAAGAGGAGAGAGAACACCACCCTGAGGAACACCGGCAGTGAGGTCACACCAATCAGAGAAAGTCTCTTCAAGGCGGACACACTGAGAGCGACCCCGAAGATAAGAGTCAAACCAGGAGAGTACAGAAGGAGAAAAGTTAATAGAACGAAGGACTCCAAGAAGTCGAAATCCACTGAGTTGAACGCACAGCTGAAGTCGAGTAGGATTAACACAGTCAGAGATTTATTGTCCATAGCCCAGCGGATATCGTCAGTGACTTTCAGAAGCGCAGTAACAGTGCTATGACCAGCACGGAAGCCAGATTGGAAAGGGGAGATAAGAGAGTTAGTTGATAGATATCTGGAAATTTGGCCATAGACAATGTGCTCAAGAACTTTAGAAAGGAAAGGCAGAATCGAGATGGGGCTGAAGTGAGATAAAGACGATGGATTGCTTGATTTGGGAATTGTTGTGCTTGTTTTCAGGATGTAGGAAATGTACCAGAGAATAAGGAATAATTAGCAATGTGAGTGAGAATGGGAAGCAGTTGTGGGAGAATAGGGATTATCATTCTTGAACACAGATTGTCATGGCCTACAGCAGAAGACGAGATAGCGAGAAGAGATTTTTTAACATCGTCTTCAGAGACCGAACTAAGATTAAAAGATGGACAGTTCGGTAATGGCAAATTGGAGAGCTCAAGCAAAGTAGAAGCTTTTACGTTAGGTTCCAGAGAGACAGGAGGAAGAGAAAAGTGCCTGTTGAGAGCAGACAAGTCGATATCTGCGCAAGTGGAACTAGGAGATTTGCCGATACCAACTGACTTCAGAAATTACCAGATATCAGAGGACTTGCGATCAACAAGAGATTCATGGAAATAGCGTCTCTTAGCACCTCGACACAGACGACTGCAGCTGTTACGCAGAGCTTTGAAACGAGCAAGATTCTGCTCCGTAGGTCTACGCCTATACCTGCTCTTCGCCTTGTCCTTACGCACAATAGCAATTTTGATTTCAGAAGTCATCCACGGAGCAGGATTATAATTTTTATTCTTCGCCGCGGAGAATGCTTGTCATATAGACTCAACAGCTGGGAGGTGAAGCAGTTCACTTTTTCGTCGATACAGGAGCTTTCGGTAACCGAGGTCCAGTCGATAGCACCTGCATCATGCATCAACGCAACCAGATTTAATCCATTATAATTACGAAGAAAACAGTAGCGAGGTTTTCTTTTAGGAGAGCGTATATGGTAAGATAAATATATGAGGTCATGGTAAGAAAAGGTTGCAGTGAGCTGGCCAAACTCAGCAACTTTGTCCGGCGAAGAAACAATCATAAGATCCAAAAGAGAAGGCGTGCAGTTAGGAAAGTTATGGGTCGCAGAGAGAGGAAGAATTTCAAGATTAAAAGAAGATAAGAGAGAGCGGAGTTTCAGAGAACGATTATTATCTTTAAGTAAACAAGTGTTAAAATCACCCATTAAAATAACATGCTCGTACAACGAGCTGTGACATATTTCTACTGAACACTGGAACGCGGAATTTTATTTGCCGTGCAAGCAAGAGTAATGTCAAGTTGACAATGACAGTAAATGTTCAGGTCGGTTGGCTTGACGTAACAAAAAGTAAATAGTAAAATAATATTGTACCGGCATCATTTTCATTATTAACTAACACAGAATTACAAAGTGGGTGATACAGAAAGTGCAAAATATTTAAAAGTACCGACACAGCAACTTGTAAAGAAATCAGTCCTGCAAAATTAAGACGCGACTTGCCCATGAGACAGAACAATAACAAAATTAATAACGCCGGCGGGCTTTTCTCTGACCTCTTGAGGGTGTCACAGTGACCTCAGGCGGACTCAAGTTTCCCGGAGAAGTATTTTGTTCAACCTGTGCAGCATTAGCCGAGTCGTAAGAAGCTTTAAGGAACCGCAAAACCAGTGCTCGAAGTTCACCCGGAGTTTCGATCTTGTGACGCTTGGAATCAGGTGTGACGATAACTATTCTGCCCTCCACCGACCAGCAACTCTGCATACCAAAATGCTTGCGCGCGTCCATGAATGTTTGGTGTCTTATGTGCGTTAAGAATTCAGAAATTGTTATACCCGTACCTTTCAGGGATTTTTTGCTCTCCCAGATTAAGTGTCGGTGCTCAGTGGTGTACAGTCTGACCAAGATAGGTCAAGCTTTGTTTTGTGTATTGCCCAATCTGTGGCAAACATGAATGCCATCCTTCCTAACCTCAGGCAATCCCATTTGGTTGGTTAATACCTTATGGACCACATCATGCAGCTTTTCCCCTGGACATTCAGCGATCCCATGAAACAAAAGCACCTTTCTTCGCATCATTGTTTCGTGCCTATCAAACCCAAGAGAGAGCATCTCTATTTGGCTCTTAAATTTGGAGAGCGCCTGCCAAACAAAAGTTTTAAAATCTGCGAACTCACTTGACAGTGTAGGGATATCCAGAGCTGGCCGAGATTCAGAGGATGCATTTTTGAGTTTCTTCTCATATTCTGCCATACGAGAGTTGAATAGGCGTTCCAGATCTTCCAAACCTGAAGTCAGCTTTGTGTCCATAGTGCAGTTGTGTGCAAGTTTTAGTGTGCCTAACTTGACTCATAGGTTGACTGTAAGTATATTCAAAGGATTAGAATCATTCGAACTCCCAAGTATTAAAATGTAGTCTGAGTTGGTAAAACCTTGACAGTCGGCAACAAAAGTACTTAAGACTCAGCCATAGGAGCTCTTGGCTGTATATGCGAGAAAATAAGTAACATTCGCCAAAGGCCCTGCGCTTTCGGCACTAAGTAATTTTCCTCACTCTTGAGAGAAGAGAGCTGGCCGCCTCTAAAATGGCGGGCTGGTTTCGTGTCCCAGTTTGGCCCTGGCTACGAATCTTTTATCGATGAGGCTTTGTTCAATCTCCACTGAGCCGCCGACTTCTTTCGCTCCATTACCAGTAGTGGCTATTTTGCTTGTTAACGTGCCCGTTTAAATGGAAATCCTATTTTAGGAGCGACGAGGCTTTTAGCTCCAAAAAATGGAATTCCCCTTGCGAAAACGCCACAACATCGTTTCACAAAAAAAAATTGCGACTGAGTAAGTCACTTTCTTTCAGTTCTAGAGCAATTTGAATTTCAAAAAGAATGAAATTTCAGATCCTTTTTCAAAATTTCATAAATGATGGCTTTTGGAAGTCTCAATGAGGCCAAAATTTTCCGTATTGAAAGTCGTGGATTTCCATGTAAGCTCCGTTCCACCAGTTCAATGTTACCAGGGGTCCTTGAAGATCGACTAGGCCCTGGCCTTGGGGTGTACAAAGCCAAAGCACTCGCGCGGAACCTCTGCACCCAGGAACAAATTAAATTCACACTCGGTCCGTCACTTATCCGCCAAATACCGAAGCGTGAGCAAAATTGTCGACTAACAATCGTGTAAGAATCGTTACACTTGAAAAATGCCTCGATGGCGAATGCGCAATGCTCACCCGACCACGGTATCGTGACTGAGATATGTAGTGAACCAACATGTTATTTAAATAGGAAAATGCATTTCCATTTATCACAAACTCAAAACCACAGAAACTGAAAAATTTCAATGGTTTAGCATCAATGGTGTAGTTTCATTAAATTGAGCATTCAAAAAATTCAAAGCGTTTTATTTCAAATAAACCATTCACAGGCAATTTCAAAACGTCAAGGTCGGTCATTCAAAACATGGAAGCTATTTGCACGTTCCAAAGCCTAGATCTCTACGGAGAAGAACGTGCAAGAAACTCCACGGACACTCTTTTAAATCATGTTTTGTTTTACAAAATTCTAAGTTACATATACTTGTTGTTTCTTCATGTGAGGAAGATGTAAAGGAAAAAAAAAGCTTATTATAAGAATATAAAAAACATTTACTTGTATTATATATGTTATTTCTTTGTATATTTCTTTTTCCGAAAAATATTCTATTTTATATTTTATTTATTTGCTGTACACCTACCACAGTGTGTTTCTTTTTAACCCAAAGGTTGACTGGTAGAGAATGCCATGTTGCATTAAGTCTGCCTATGTACCACTATTGTACATGAAGTTTAAATAAATAAATAAAATAAAAAGATTAAAATAAGCCAACGGCAGTTAAGAGATGACCGGTCTCAACCGACGGCGCCATAGCGAACATGACGCGTGTATCGGCACCTATCACCTCAACCATTTCCAAGGGAACCGAATGTTCAAACCCACGCGCCGCCATCAGCGAGACATTTGAGTGAGCATGACATGCTCTCAACCACCATGCTCGTTCATTTCCAACAAGTAAAACTATAACTAATCACATAAAACGTAAATGGCTTCATTTACAAAATTTGAAAAAATATGCTTCTACTCTACACAAAACTATGGTTGTCAATGACCAAATAATGTAAATAAATTAATAAAAACAACGATTAAGTTCTTACATCAAAAAGAAAAAATAAGTGATTATAATAATCATGTAAGTACCTATAAAAAAAGAGGCTGAGGATCTCTTCCAAATATAAAAACCTAACAAGTGGACCCAAGCAGTTGTGACTGTGGAGCAGGATTAGCCAAGCGTTTTTATCGAGGATATAAACTTCCAGTTTATAATACGCTTGTCTACATCGTGTGCGTTTTATGCATGCTTTAAATTTTCTCTCATTCAGTTCGAGAATATCAACTGGTATTTTGTCATGAAATTTAACACAGTACCCAATGATAGAAGTGTGTACTTTAGCCAATCTGAATCAGGGTTGATCTAATTTGTTCCTATTTCTAGTATTAAAATTATGCCTGTCACTAATCTTGCTAAAAAGATGAAGATTTTTCCGAACATACATAATATTTTCGTAAATTTATTCACAAGGTACCGACATTATGTTGATATTCTTAAACAGTTCTCTTAGGGAATCACGCCGACAGAGATTGTATATGGCTCTGATGGCTCTTTTCTGCAGGATAAATATAGACTAGATGTCTGCAGCACGTCCCCATAATACATAATGTAAGACATGATAGTATGAAAGTAACTAAATTCCTCACGGTATCTATATCAGTAAATTGACGGATTTTTTTGACAGTGTATGCTGCTGAAATTAATTGTAGCCTTGAGTCAAGCGTAATCCCCAAAAAAACCGTGTTTTCGACGAATTCATGTTTCTCTTTGTTCAATACTATGTCGTAATCTTTTCTTTTAACATTTGGTAAGATAAATCTGATGCCACGAAATCTCGGCTCAGGTTCTTGTACCTCAATGACAAACTAAAATAAGTTTTAAAATCTTTACCAAAAATGGCACACGTCATTCTTGTAATAGAAAATGATGGTGAGAATGAGCTTAAAACCAAAAACATTCATGGTACACCCACTATAATTAAAGAAACCCTTCAAAAAACCAATTAATGAGTGACACTAAGCTCGCACATACATTTTGCAATACGTGTCAATAACTACCGTCATATTAATGGCATAAAATCTCGCCTCAGGTTCTTGTACCTCAATGCTAGAAGTATTTGTAAAAGAGGAAAACTTCACGTACTAAACTTGACGTATTAAAATCATTACCGAAAATAGCACACGTCATGCTTGTAACAGAAACCAGTATTCGTTCGGAAGCCCAAGCTTTAGCACTGCAAGTAGACGACATCCACTGTTATAATTACAGAAATGATTCTAGGGGGGGAGGAGTTTCAGCATAATATGTACACAATGATCTGAGGCATAGTCCAAGTACTCAGTGGGAAACCACTATCTATGGATAAATTTCGAACAGTACACGCTTGAATTAGGAGTCGTCTATAAGCTTGTTGCCTCTTTTAACTTAAGATTCCCATGGACTGTGTAGAAGAAAGGGCAACAACATATGACCAATAAGAATAAGAATTGATTTACTGAAAATAGGTGTGTACGTTTTACCAGACATCGAAATTGATGGATTATGCACATAACATATTTTGTCTGTTATTAGCATGCAAATTAGTTTTAATTTAATAATGTATATTGGATATTCCTCTTTTTATTGTGGAGGCAGTAAGGTCTAAAGACTCCACACACCCTAGTGTACACCCTAGTATGTTTGGCCCAGTATTTAGCAACGGTAACAGCATTCGCTGACGCAGCCATAAGGTCTTCACATGTACAGGTGGTGATGATGAATACATATCATTATCACCATAAAAAAACAATTTCATAATATTACATTACTCATATTCACTAACCTATAACCTATTAATACATTACCTATGTGCAATATTGAAAATAAAACTTTGTAATAAAATTCAATTAACAATAGAATAAAATTTACGACTTGCTCAGGTAGGTACTTATTTTGGTAAAATTTATAACTATGAATTTAAATCTATAACAATTTACTATTTTAATTTATGTTATTGCCTTAATTAATCATCTCTTTTATTGTCTTGAGGTCCACCACAATCGCTGCACCAAAGCTGCTACGTCCTTGCTCTAGAAAGTAATCCTGATGTTGAGACCCGCTGTGTTTAGATATTAATCTGACTGCATTTCCTTTTTCCTCACGCTCCTGTTCAATGTATTCCCAGTTATTTACTGCCCAGCTCCACTCTTAACTGTAGAGAGATGTTCAGAATCAGAATCATAATGCTTTATTTGCAAACATAGGTCAAATTACAACAGAGGGCGAGATGGTACAGATAGGTAGATCCTCTATGATTTGCCCAGAGGCGTACATATACTACTCTGTCAAGAAAGTACCGGGAAAAGATCAATAATACACAAAATGTCTGTTATTCATCCAAATTTATTTTATCACCATCAAAGTATGCTCCTTTAAAAACGATACACTTGCGCCAACGAATAATCCATTCATCAAAACATTTTTTAAACGCTGCTTCCGGAATTGAGTTCAGTTCTCGCCGCGAATTCTCCTTTATGTCTTCTATCGATTGAAAACGGGTGCCACGAAGTGGTAATTTGAGTTTAGGAAAAAGAAAAAAGTCAGCAGGAGCCATATCTGGTGAATATGGTGGTTGCTGGATGGTATTTGTTGAGTGTTTGGTTAAAAATTCGTTCACAATGATAGCCTTGTGCGAAGGCGCATTGTCGTGGTGCAAAATCCAAGAATTTTCTTTTCACAAATCTGGCCTTTTTCGTCGAATTTGCTCTCTTAAACGCTGCATAACGCTCAAATAATATTCTTTATTTACCGTTAGACCTTCCGGTAAGAATTCAGAGTGCACAACACCAAAGAAAACAGTCAACATGACTTTGACTTTTGATCGACTTTGGCGTGGTTTTTTCGGTTTCGGTTCAGTTGGAAGGCGCCACTCCGAAGCTTGTTGACTAGTTTGCATGTCAAACTCGTAAACCCACGTCTCGTCACCAGTAACAATGCGTTTCATGAATGTTGGGTCCGAATTGACTCGTTCTAGCATGTCCTCAGCGACTTTCATGCGATTGAGTTTTTGGAGAAAATTCGTATCTTTTGGGACTAGCCGAGCAGCAACATGTTTCATACCCAAATGATTAGTTAAAATGATACGGATCGACTCGTGAGGTACAGAAAGTTCGGCGGCTATCTCTCTCAGAGTTGAATGGGGATTTTCAGTCACTATTTCCTTCACTTTTGCGATGTTAACTTCAGTTGCAGACGTTGACGGCCTACCAGAGCGAGGCAAATCTTTCATCACATCTCGACCGCTTTTGAACGCTTTGAACCACTCATAAGCACGAGTTTTTGATAAAGTCGATTCACCGTAAGCCTTCTGTAACATTTTCAGTGACTCCGAACACGAAATTCCATTGGCGATGCAAAGTTTAAGAAAAACTCTTTGTTCGATATTTTTGTCCATTATGAAATTCGCAATACACACTATATATGATACCAGCACTGTATTTAATATAAATAACAGATGCAACTCAAACTCCGCGCCAAAATGGAAAACAGTTGTGCCAATCTAACAACTTCAAAAAAACAAAAATTTGAATTTGGAACCACAAACAAATCATCCATTCCCGATACTTTTTTGACTGAATGTATATTTAGTTAGGTAATTATCATTGTCGAATTTTTGCTTTTTCACACACATTTAATTTTGAAAATATCATAAAGTGGTAGAATTTATATAAGGTACAATTATGTAAACTTTCACAATAATAATATTCCAAAATTAATAGGTACAATAAAAATAAGGCAATCAATTTCATTAACTAGCTGACCCGCGCAACTTCGTCTGCATCACAGTTTTCATTACTGCTCCACTTCTATCGGTCTTAGCCTGATGATATAATTATATCCTATAGCCTTTCTCGATAAATGGGCACACACACACTGAAAACACACATACACTGAAATAATTTTGCAAATCATACCAGTAGTTTCTGAGTTTAGCGCGTTCAAGCAAACAAAACTGTTGTAATCTGTGGTAAATATTATAAACTTGATTTTCATTATGCTACATACAGCGCCACCTTACAGTGTCTTTTTAACTCTGCCAAAAGTCATGGCGTCACTTGCTTGTAATTCGTAACACAACTAAGATGTAAAGTTTCCTAAATTATCTTCCAACGAATAAACGTTGTCAATATTACTGCTAGCCTAATTATTTGCCATCCCACCACTCCAACATGGTAGCAGAGCGTGGTTGGGTGGTTCAATAAGTGAAATTTCGTAAGTTCAAAAAAAAAGGCCACGTGCAAAGTAGTTGGCGCCTCGTGAAAATTAGAAGTCCAGAAAAAATACGTTATAAATAGATTATCATCACCAAAATGGCTAAACAAGCAGAAGTAGAAGACATAATGATGCCCATTTTTGATGGGGTAAACTATTCAAGCTGGAAATTAAGGTTAGTAACTTTGCTAGAATACAAAGAATGTAACGAGCCCGCCATTGGCGTGATGCCGGAAAAATTTAAACAATTAGAGGCGGATTGGAAGAAAATGGATTTAAAAGCAAGGACTATAATAATGAGCACGATTTCCGATAAACAACTAGAATATATTAGTGAATGTACAACAGCTTACGAAATTATGAAAAAGTTTGACAAGATGTACTTGACACAGTCTACCGCAATGCAAATAATATGTAGGGGAAAAATTGAAGAGATTAAATTAAACAATTACAATACAATAGAAGATTTTTTTGTTGAGTTCGAGAAAACAATCAATGATTTTAAAGCGGCTGGTGGAAATATAAGTGAACCTGAGAAGATGAGGTACTTACTCAGAGCTTTACCTCCCAACTACAGCTATATTGGAGATTTTATTGATGTAATCCCGGAAGAACAAAGAACAGTAGATTATGTGAAATCTAAAATAAAAGAAAAAAGTATGACCACTAGTGATCTAGACAGGAAAAGCAATATGAGCACATTCTCAGCAAAAACTAAAGCAAAATGTTATGTATGTGGAAAGACCGGCCATCTGAAGAAGGATTGCTGGCACGGTCAGAAAAGCTACCAAGGTCCAACCAGTCAACACCAGCGAGGTAAACAAAGAGGTTTCAACAGAGGATTTTATCGAGGTTGCGGCCCTGGCAGAGGTCAAAGTGTCCCCAGAGGTGACGGTCATCCCAGAGGTGAGTCGTCAAGCACTCAACAAGACGGCTCAGCATCCGAGTCATGGACAGCTCAGGTATGCAATCCATTAGTAAATCAGATAACAGGGAGTAGCGAAGGGGAATATGATAACAGCAATGAGATAGATTGGTTGTTAGATAGTGGGTGTACAGATCATATTATTAAAAGTGATACATGTTTTTATAATTATGTAGATTTGAAAAATCCCATTGATGTGAAATTGTCAGATGGTAAATTGTTAAAAGCAACCAAAGTAGGTACTGTTAAAGTCCATTTCAAAAATTATTATACTATAAAACAAGTTGATTTAAAAAATGTATACTTTGTAAAAGGCATTAAACAAAATTTGTTAAGCGTTTCAAAAATAACCCAAAATTGCACAATAGTAGCAAGACATGAAAATGCAAAAATTTATAATCAATCTAGAGAGTTAATTGTTGTTGCTAACAAAATAAACAATTTGTATTGTATAAAAAGTTTTGTTTCAAAAATTGATAAAAACGACATGTATGTAAATTCAATAAAATTAACTGATAAAGAGAAATGGCATAGGGCACTTGGTCATGTAAACTTTCAATATTTAAACAAGTTGATAAACAACAAATTAGTAAAAGGTTTGCCAGATAAGATTGAAAGCATGAAAATGAAATGCTCAAACTGTATTGAAAGCAAAATGGCCAATGTACCTTTTGAAAATAATAGAACTAAGACTACTGGAATTCTGGAATTGATACATACTGATCTAAATGGCCCACATAACACAACTGGTTATGGTGGAGAAAAATATTTTTTGACATTTATTGATGACTATAGTAAGTGTACTAGAATTTTTTGTATCAAAAGTAAAGCAGAGACTGTAAATTGTTTTATAGAGTTTGTTAATTTAGTAGAAAATAAATTTAATAAAAGAGTTAAGAAAATACAGTGTGATAATGGGAAAGAATATTTAAATAGAGATATTTATAATTTCATTAGACAAAAAGGCATAGAGTTATTACCATGTCCACCCTATGTCCATGAATTAAATGGAGTAGCGGAAAGATATAATAGATCTGCTATGGATATTGGTAGATGCTTAATGAGAGAAGCTAAAATTCACAGAAGGTATTGGCCCGAAGTTATAAAAACAGCAGCATACTTAAAAAATCGAACAATTGCTAATACAGTAGAGAATAAAACTCCTTATGAAATATTTTTTGGTATTAAACCAAATGTTGAGCATTTAAAGATTTATGGAAGTAGAGTTTATGTCAGGGTTCCAGAAGTTTTAAGAAAAAGTAAATGGGACGATAAAGCCCAACTAGGAGTCCTAGTGGGTTATAATGAAAATGGTTATAGAGTTTTATTGAATAATAGAATAACCAATGCTAGACATGTACAGGTAGTCGAGGAAAATACTCAGTTAATTTGTTTAGAAAAAGTTGATGATGAAAAGGATAGAATCTTGGAAAATATAACTTCAAATATTAAAAATGAAAAAATTAAAGCTGATATTGATAAAGATTATGTGGATGAAAATGAAACCAGTTCTACTAATAATACTGTGGAAGATAATGTTAATGATAAAAATTTAAGTACCAATAGGGATAATCTTGTAACGGAAGAAAGGCCAAAAAGAAAGATAAAACCAGTTTCCAGATATGGTAATCCAGTATCACATTTTATTTATGTAAATTACATTGATGCAAATGTACCAAACACATTTGCGGAGGCGATGAGCTCCCACGATTGTAAGCAATGGCAGGTAGCGATGGATTCAGAAATAAATAGCTTAAACAAAAACAACACATGGCATATTGTTGAAAGGCCAAAAGACAAAAAGGTTATTGATGTTAAATGGGTATTTAAAAGGAAAAATAATAATGTTTATAAAGCTAGATTAGTAGTACGTGGATTTCAGCAAAAGGATTATCTTGAAAATGTTTATTCACCAGTAGGAAAAATGCAAACATTGAAAGTTTTATTATCATACAGTTGTAAAAACAATTTATTTATAGAACAAATGGATGTTGAGACAGCTTTTTTAAATGGTTATGTAAAGTCAGAGGTATTTATAAATCAACCGAGAGGTTATGAAACTGGAGATAATAAAGTTTACAAATTGCATAAAGCACTCTATGGTCTCAGAGAGAGCCCTAGAATATGGTATGATTGTTTCAACAAATTCATTGAAAAATCGAATTTTGTTAGAAGTAATTATGATTACTGTCTCTATGTAAACAGTACGAGCAAAGATCCAATATACATACTAATATTTGTCGATGATCTTATAATCTGTTGTAAAGATAAAGATAAAATAACAAAGGTAAAAACTAGTTTAATGGAAAAATTTGCAATGAAAGACCTAGGAAAAATTAAAAGTTATATTGGCATAGATATTGATTATAATAATGATAGGAAAAGAATGACCTTAAGTCAAACAAAGTATATTGAATCTTTGGCAGTAAAATATAATTTGGAAAATACTAAGTTGTATGATACACCAATGGAAACAAATTTAAAATTAGAACAAGCTAGAGAAGTAGATGATAGCATTATGTATAGAAATATAATTGGTGAGTTATTGTATATTAGTACAGGCACAAGGCCAGATATAGCATATAGTGTTAATTACTTGAGCAGATATCAAAGTTGTTATGATCAGACGCATTATAAATATGCAATGAGAATTTTAAAATATTTGTATAAGACTAAGGATTTAAAGTTAACATACTATGACAATGTTAACTCTGAACTATTAGATTGTATGGTAGATTCTGATTATGCGGGAGATAATGTGGATAGAAAATCTACAACAGGTTTTGTAATAAGATTATTTGGTAACTTAATTTTTTGGAAAACACATAAACAAAGTACAGTAACAAAGTGTTCAACTTTTGCAGAATATACTGCCATGTCAGAAGCAGTGACAGAGGTACTTTTCATCAAAAACTTGTTAAGTGAATCATTCGATTTTAAATTTGATAAGCCAATAAAACTGTATGAAGATAATTCAGGTGCAATTTCGATTGCAAAGTATGGAAATTTTACTAAAAATTCAAAGCACATTGAAGTTCAGTATCATTATATAAATGAAAACTATGAAAAGGGTATAATTGATATTGTAAAAATTGATTCAGAATTTAACTTAGCAGACATGTTAACTAAAAGTTTAGATAAGACCAAATTTTTGAGAAACAGAATGGGCTTAAAATTAATTTAGCATATAAAGTGTAGTGTAGTGTGCCTAGTAGTAGTTCTGTATATGTCTATAGTAATATTGTCTATGTAAAAGATCAAGATTATAAATTTAAGGAGGTGTGTTGTAATCTGTGGTAAATATTATAAACTTGATTTTCATTATGCTACATACAGCGCCACCTTACAGTGTCTTTTTAACTCTGCCAAAAGTCATGGCGTCGCTTGCTTGTAATTCGTAACACAACTAAGATGTAAAGTTTCCTAAATTATCTTCCAACGAATAAATGTTGTCAATATTACTGCTGGCCTAATTATTTGCCATCCCACCACTCCAACAAAAACAAACAAACTCTTCAGCTTTGTATATTAGCTTTTCTATTTTATTGGCGGGTTTTACTTCCAGTTCTGACTTATTTTTATCGCGTAATTTTCTGTAATAACTTTTAGTAGCTATTTTGTGTAATGACATGTTAGATTTAACAAATATATTCATTTCGTATATGTACAGCGATGGCATGTTTATATGGAATTTTCAGACGTATAAAGAACGCTTGACAACTCTCTGTACTTTCCAGACCACAGTTAGCTCCGACACATCGTTTTCGGGTTCTGAACGCGAGTTCTCTTTCTACTGAATTGCCGCCATATCTGAGTGTTGATGCAACATAAACGTAGGCAAATTTTTTAAGTCCTTTACTTATTTCGTCTGTTTAAGGTCTCTAGTCAAATTGTTATTTGTATTATTATCACGAAATTTGATAGCAGTAGTTGATTCTATATTTGTCCTTAAACAGCTAATTTTAAGGATTCTATTCGGGATCCTTTGATAAAAATGGATAATTTTAGTCTTTCCTAAGTTTTTAATAAAACTGGTTGACCCGCGCTTTGCTCCCATCGACTGGCAGAAAATTCCGCTAGAAATACTCATAATAACTTTTCTGTCCATTAAATAAGATCGAAAAAGATCAAGCATATTTCCCTTGATAGCATATTTTTCAAGTTTATGTATAATCTACATAATCAAAGCCCATTTTTAGATCCATGTAAATAGCACATACAGGATTTCTCTTATCTACATTTGACAAAATGGGAAGAAGCAGGTCATATATAGCTATATTGATTGTTTTCTGCTCACGAAATAACCTTTGTTTCCATTTACTTATATGTTTGATTTCTCAAGGTACTAAGACTTTTGAACTATTACCTATAAACACAGTAATATTGGTTTCTGGTTTATAAACATATCTTGAACCAAATCCATTATATGTTTGTAATTTGACCTAAGTTTACAATAATTATGAGTACAATGGCTAAGGTTGTTATTTAATAATTTACCAAAACCTCTTTCTATACTGTCCGAGAACATAACGAATGAAAACTATCAAAACTATTATAAAATTTAATGCTAGTTGTCTTAGGCTGGCCCACTTGATATTAACCTTGTGTAATATCAGTTATCACACAGTTCGAGCTCGCTCCTCCGGCGCAGCGCAGCCGATACCGGTGCTTCGCCTACAAGGTGCGAGCGGTGCGCGTCGCTGCCGCGCCGCCGCGCGCTCCAAGTTTTCCGCCGCCTGTCGCCGTCCACCCTCGCTGCCGTCTCTGTTGCGTCGCCCGCGTCTCGTCGCTTCACTTCGTTGTTACGACCGCTAGACAATCAGCCGCTGTGCTCGTCTCGTCCGTGGACCTAGTACCGCCCTAGACCTCAGCTGCACTTTTCTCGGCTGCTTCTATACTCATGGCCATACTGTAGGCCTTCATATAGTCTAGTTTACCCTCAGCAAATAAACGTTGACGTATAATTTCTCTGCTTACCCCACAAACGAACTGATCCCAAAAACTTTCTTCCAGCCATGTCCCAAACTCGCAAGATTTCGACATCTTTTTCAAAAAAGCCATGTACTCAGCTATACTTTCGTTTGCGTTTTGTTTCCGTTAGTGGAATTTAAATCGCTCAGCTATAAAACGCTCTGTTTAGGCTGTAGTTGATTTTCCATGATGGCCGTTACATATTCGAAAGTCTTTGTACTCGATTTATGCGGCGAACACAAGTTAACCAGTAATTCGTAACTTTCTGCTCCCATTACCGTTATCAACGTTGGCACCCGCAAAATCATCCTTAATACCGTTAACTATAAAATAATTTTGAAGACGTTCCACTAACGCCTAAGCCACTCGACCACGGAGATAGTTATTATTGGACATAGATCCATCTTTATTAGCACTGACACATCGTTTTTGGGTTCTGAACGCGAGTTCTCTATCTACTGAATTGCCCCAGTATAGTACGCCATATCTGAGTGGTGATGCAACATAAACGTGATAAGCTGTTAGTACGGATTCTAGGCTTACTAATTTTGATAGTTTATAGAAAACATTGGCAAATTTATTAAGCTTTTTTGATAATATCACCTTAAACAGACGAAATATTATTTCGTCTGTTTAAGGTCTCTGAGTCAAATTGTTATTTCAAGAAATTTTGTGGCAGTAGTTGGTTCCATTTTTGTCCTTAAATAGCTAATTTCAAGGATTCTATTCGGGATCCTTTGATAAAATTGCATAATTTTAGTGATATCTAAGTTTTTAATACAACTGGTTGACCCAAGCGGCTTTGCTCCCGTTGATTGGCATCATGCTGTTGACGTGCGCGCGCGTACTTTGTAAACAATGGCGGTTAATAAGTTGAATTGCAGTTGTGTTGTAATTGCAATATAATTATAAGTGAAGTTCAGTAATAATAAAACTGACCCTGCGTGGCTTTGCTCCCGTCGACTGGCTACCTTACTTACCTACCTACTCCTATTTTTGAAATATTAATACTTATTATTTTAAAATTTCACTTTCGGAGTGGTATTTTTCTCGTACCTGGTATTTGAGTTTATTTGAATGATTTCTACAAATTGCTTTCTGTTCGTTAAATAAGATCGAAAGATATCAAGTATATTTCCCTTGAAATATAATACGTACCATATTTTGCAAGTTTATGTAGATTGCAGTTTATTGTGGGTTTGATTATGTGGTTGATTAAATTAACATTTGACAAAATGGGAAGAAGCAGGATTGATTGTTTTCTGCTCACGAAATCACTTTTGTTCATTTGCTAATATATTTGATTTCTCAAGGTAGGTAAAACCTATAAGCACAGTAATATTGGTTCTGGTTTATAAACATTTCTTGTTACTTAATCCTTTATAATGTTTGCAGTTTGACCCAGGTGCACAATAATAATAAGTACAATTAATAAGGTTGTTATTTAGTTTACCCAAACCTCTTTCTATACTATCTGAGAACATAACTGAATGAAAACTATTATTTTTATTGTAAAATTGAATGCTTGTGTAATATCAGTTATCACACAGTTCTGAGTCAACCTCTCAGCTTGGGACGGGTCCTCCGTAACCTCAAGCTGGTCAGAATTTAGTTTTGATACCGTCTGACAGGTACACTGACACAACACCAGCTTATTTGCAGCTAAGATGTGTTCTTTATTTTGAAATTGAGAACTCGCATAATTATTGTGAA
The DNA here is from genome assembly GCA_950371165.1 of Lacanobia oleracea. Taxonomy (NCBI): domain Eukaryota; kingdom Metazoa; phylum Arthropoda; class Insecta; order Lepidoptera; family Noctuidae; genus Lacanobia; species Lacanobia oleracea. The sequence continues at coordinate 3,698,960 of OX493398.1, forward strand.
GAGAACTAAGACGATCCTCAAGTACCTGTATATCAGTTTGAAGGCGCTGCGTATCGATATCGTAATTTTTTTTTACTATCCTCCAAGTAAACACGTTCTTTTCTTGAAATAAGGTAGCTGCTGTATTGGCTTGAAAAACTTTCCGTTATTGTGAATTACGTAGCCTTTGATTAGGTTTCTTACGATGTTATATTTAATGTGGGGAGGATACCCAGAATATGAATTTATTATAAAACAGTTTAAAAATATAACAGTGGAAAAATGACTATCACAGACGTTTTGAACAAGTATATTATTGAAATCAAAACATCAAAATAATAGAATTATCGAATAAATCTCAACTTTGTTTCGTTTCTACTATATAAACAAAACCAAAACCAGTCAAGTTATTCTGGTAAATCTTAGAATGAGCGTTTTTCAAGAGACTAATGTGTGCTATTATAAATAAAATTAAAGTAATAATCCTCTCCGAATAATTTCACAGTTTGAACGTCAGCTGATTGTTTTAGGTTACCGGTGCTTTAGATGATTGTTTTTCAAGATAACAATAATCCTGTGTATTTACGCATTGACATTAAATTTTCACAAATAATTACACCCTAATTTCACTTAAATACTAATCAAATTTAATTCTAAAACACGGGACACAAATTGTATATCACTTGGGCATTGTTCCCAACGTTTTTTTCAGCTTTAAATATTAGTATAGATGCAGTATTGCCATGTGTCACTTTGAGTTCTGACTTATATTTATCACGTATAACTTTTAATAGCTATTTTGTACAATGAAACATTAGATTTGAGAAATATATTTATTTCGTATATTGTAGGTTTTGTCTCTAATTGCTCGAAGTATTTTTGTATTTTTCCAGCCATTTTTACACCAGACACCGGGACAAGTATTAGAAATACGATTTTTGACTTCCATTAAAATCTACATGAATAAATACTTAGCCATTATCTAAGTACTACAGTAACCGATGTAGTACTTAGATAACCGATGAGCTTTAACAACGATTAATCGGTTACACTTGAGACGAAACAAACGTGTCAGTACAGTTGCCGAAAAGTTCTGGAGTAGCGACCGCGTACCGGAAGACGCACGTAACGTTAGAAGGCCTCCTACAAGGTGGACCATTGACCTGGTGAAGGTCACGGGTAACCGATGGATGCGAGACGCACATGATTTTTTTTATGGGTTACTTGGGAGAGTCATAATAATGTCCAGCAGTGGACATCTTTCGGCTGATATGATGAAGATATTGAGCGGAGGGCAAATCCAGTCACGACATAACGAGCAATTAGTCGAAGTATTTCTCATTTTAGTCCAGCAATTTTTACACCAAAACAAGGGACAAGAATAGGAGATACGATTTTTGACTTCTATCAAAAATCTTTATGAATGAATCACAGTAACCGATGAAATAATCGGTTACAATTGAGACGAAGTAAATGTGTCAGTGTAGTTTTTAATCGACTTCTTCAAAAAGAGGAGGTTCTATGTTCGGCTGTATGTACATATTGTAGCAAAATAAAAGATGTTATCGCATAAAACACGTATATAATTTAGTTTTTTTGAAAAAATGAATCTAAATGTTAAGTATAAAAAATATAAAAACAGTCAAATAAAAAAATACACTAAAAAATATTACGTATTGGTGAATAAAATTTTAATTTTGAGGCAAAAAAATAATGCACAAGGAATCGGCCAAACTTCCTTTAAGTAAGCGAACTTCTAAACCTTCAGATAGTGATTGCTCAATATTGAGATCTAGGAGCGTCTCAAGTTACAAATATGAGTTGACTTTGCCATTCCTAGACAATATGCAAATAGGAAATAACAAGGAAAACAAATTAATAATTAGAAAGAAAATGCAAACTAATTACATAAACCAAATTTAAATATCTATGTTTAAATACACTGCGTGGATATCCCGGAGATCGATGGCAGCAATGATTACGTATTCAACTGGATCACGTACTCTAATAGAACTCGGAACTATGTTATAATGCTCACGGTTACTAGGAAAGATCTCCTTTAATACGGTAGGTAGACCGTGGACCGTGGTCGGCTGCGATCGGTATCTACAGAAAATAATAGAATAAAATAAAATTTATTTAGCACATTCATGAAACACGCGTACAAAATCAAACATAGAAAAAAAAAAAAACCAGTACTCAAAGAAGGTTGATGCAGAATCGGTCTCATACTCGTACAAGAAGCTTGCCGTAGGTTCGGCCCTTTATTCATGCTGAGAGAAGCTTTTTGTAGGTTTCGTCTCTTAATTGCTCGAAGTATTTTTCGTGTTTTTCAAGCCATTTTTACTCCAGAACAAGGGACAAGAATTAGAGATACGATTTTTGACTTTCACGAATGATCAGTTAATGATAATTAACATTATAACAACACGGATAAATTAAATCAAAAGAACTAACCACGATGGTTGATGATGATTGTTACAATCATCGCGCAGTGGTTGTTCATCATAAGCAGAATCGAATAATTTACTTTTCTCCACTTCATCAGAGAATAGTTGAGTTGAAAATTATTTAGACAGTTCTTGATCGACTTTGTTATTTAAGCGTGCAGACAGTCTTTTTTTTAAGGATAGGAAATCATCAAATGACTCGCCCCGCTCTGGGTGAGGCAGAAAAGAATGTCAGACTCTTACTGACTAATACCCATCCGTGTTCCTCCTAATGCTCTTTGTGTTCCAGGTTCGTGGTGCCTCTTTCTAATAGATTCCGCAGGCACTGGCCCTAGCAGACCCCATCTTCTATGCTGACAGCTCTTTGAGACGCGCGTGGAACCCGGCGTGCCGTCGACCTGGGCCTGGTTTTGATCAGACGGTGAGTCATCCAATGCTCGCCGTCCGCAGGCCCGCGCCTACGGTGGCCGGGGATCGCCTCGCGACTGCCGAGGCCCGAAGCGCGCGAAGTCTTCTCCTGTTGCGGCGGTTGGGGGTTTCCCTCTCTCTCACACGTTCATCCTCCTCCTTCGCTAGCGTTACTGCTTCGCAGAAAGAGGTGACTGTTTTCCATGCCTCCTTGCTCCGGACCATGGATTGAACCGGGGCCAGTCGCATGCAGACAGCCTGACTCGACAAGATGGAGGAAAGATAGGCCAGGGAGAATAAAATAGCGGACTTTTTGTGATTAATTATATAAAAAATTATAGATACAAAATAAGGTGTTTGCACGACAATATTTCTGAATGCTCAGTTCGTTGAGAGCTGCCGCACGGAACGCGGTCGCGCGGCCCGCTGCTCCCACTTCCCCGCCGTTGCCACCGCCGTCGCCTGGTTTTCATGTTTGCGTGAACAGAGGGGGTCTAGGGGAGTTGTGGACGAGGAGGTTGGTGTTAAAATTTCCCGTGATGATATGATGTGCATAGTCAGACCCCTAAGATTCTAGTATCGATTCGAATTCGGTGAAATAAGCAAGGTTAGGAGGGCAAAAGGCGACACCTAGAACAGTTTTAGCTCCTTTGATACAAACGTCTAGAAAAAGAAAGATAGATAGATATATTTATTTTGTGAAACAAGAGTACAGTCTTATAAATATTGATGAGGTTGCTACACGTTTTGCCATTATGGCGTACAAAATTAGTTGAACAAAACAGTTGTGGAAGTGTAAACAGTCAGTTGGTCAAAATTTCAATTAAAATATAAAAAAACAAAGTTATCCTCAAAAGTGACATGACAAAATTCAAATCGAATTGAAATTAGATGCCAAAAACTCAGCAGAATTATTGGAAGCCGAAGTAGCAAGAATTATAAAAGGAAATCACTGCAAAGGTATTTATTTTCATCACCCCCTCCCCTCTCTTGCCAATACGATCGTTCCAGAGAAAAACGAAACTAGGGAGAGAGTAACTCGTGGATAAAGTTCAAGTTTGAACCAGGCCTCGGAAACCAGGACGCAGTGAACGTTTATTTATTTATTTATTATTTATTTATTATACGCTTTATTGTACATACACCAAAAGTAATACAAAAGGAAACTTAAAACTAAAACACATACAATGGGCGGTCTTATCGCATTCCGCGATCTCTTCCAGACAACCTGGGATGGAAAGTATTTGTCTGGACATGAAATGGGGCTGTCATTGGTGTAAAAAAAAAAAGTAAAAACAAACTAAATTAAAACAAACAATAAATTATAATATAATAGATACATACATATATACATAAAACGCTATTTGAAATAGATACATAAATACATACATACTAAGTATACAGACAGTGAAAATAAATGACGACTAACGATACTCACAGCGACAGGTAATGCTCTCTTACAAGTCTTTTGAACGCAGGCAATGACTGAGCGCGTCTAACTAGCACCGGCAATGCATTCCACAGACGAGCAGCCTGTACAGTAAAGGAGTTATCCAAGTAAGTTGTGGAATGCATTGGCATTTTCAGTTGCAAGCTATCCGATGACCTCAGAAATTTAGTTTAGAACGTTGTTGAAAGGAAACGTGTCGTTTACGACACGTTGACTCTGTTGGCTTGGAATGCTTTTAGCGTTAATGTGGCAAACGTTAAACAGTTAATCAGCATTTGGATCGAATTTTTAACTTTTGGGTGCCCGTAAAAGAGCTGAAACTATCATCACAAGAAGCAGCAGTTGAATCGGTATTATAATTCTTCAGTAAGGTTTTTGTAGAGAATGTTTTGTTTTCATTTTTATTATAATATCGTCTTTTTTTTACTTCTCTTTAACAAACAAAGTTGTTTTTTTTTTCCAAACCTGATACAAGAACATTATATAATAATTATCGTATTCAAACCTAACCATTTATAAATTAAAAAAGAAAACATGGCAATGTTCAGAAGTTTGTAATGGAGATATTGAATTAATTTGTTTAGATTCATAGTTAAATGTAGTGAACCAACATGTTATTTTAATAAATCACCACAGAATCACAACAAACAACCATATCACCACAGAATCTGAAAATGTTCAATGGTTTAGCAGTTTCCTTAAATTAATTATTTATTTACATAATGTGCTTAAATAATACTTCACAGTAGATAAGTAATTAGTAGCGGAGTGACATACCGCTCCATCTATAATTTGCTGCAAGTGGCCACGCATACCGTACGCCATTTTCCAACACAAATTTTTTCCTCTCTTAGTATGCTCCCAAGTCGATCACACGATCTCAGCCAAATTGTTCTTGGGAAGGTAGAAAGCGATGGTCGGTGATATTGTTCTCGCCACCCTCATCAGTTCAGATGCTGGCTTAGACTTCAACATTGATTCTAACTCGTACTCGTTATTTAAAGAACAAATATAAGAATTTAACATTCGTGTTTTTTTTTTGTAGAATATTATAGCGGAATAGCTAATGCCAGCTTTGAACTAAGCCACAAACTACTAAGTGAAATTTGCTACAGGCCCTGCGCTTTCGTCACTATGTAATTTTTCTCACTCTTGAGAGAGGAGGGGCGACCAACTTTAAAATGCCGGTCGGTTTCGGGTCCCAGTCCGGCCCTCGCTACGAATCTTCTGTCGATGAAGCTATGTTCGATCTCCACTGAGCCGCCGACTTCTTTTGCTAGGGATAGTATCTGAAACATAGATTAAGAACATTTTAGAAAGCTGAAAGTTTGATAATAATCGATTGATCGATCGCTAAGTGTAATAATGGAATTTACAGTCAGGTACTTGCCTTGTTTTCATGGGTACATAATAATTAAAACATCCTCTCCTCCTTATTCCAGGCTTGAGACTGGCACCGGCACCGGTAAAAAAAACTTTATGTTATCATACCTACAGTGAAAAAATTCTAAAAATAGAATCACATAGTTGCTCATTTTTATTAGAGGAATTTTGAAACAATGCAAAACATATCTAAATCTTATTTGAATGGGGAAATATTTAAGTTTAATTCTTACCAAAAAATTTATTATTCTGGCGGGATGTTCTCGCTTTTCGACTGCTTCCACTTCTTATTTGGTCGAGAGCGGAACATCTTGCAATCGTCAGCGCATTTAGTCGTTATGTTTGTTCTGACAAGATAGAAAATTTATCAATTATATATAAACTATAGATCCGTTGGTTACCCTTTGCGTACGGAACTCTAAAAATGGGATAGATGCCCACAACATAAAGAAATATCGCAGTGACTATTATTCATCCCATACCTATAAATTGATTTTCTTAGCATTAAACCATTTTCTTCTTACATAAGAATACTTTGCTACATTTAATCGTAAGGACATTTCTCTCACCGACTGTATAATATCATAGTTCCATAACTAATAAAAGTCTAGTATATTTGAACTGTTTTCTAGACACTGTTATATGGATCAACATGGACCGGTTTGTGCACTGTGTCGTAAGCGTAACGTTCGATTGAGTGGATACTAGAACTGTTATAAAATTTACATTTTGAAATTATATGTATTCAAACAACAAGGGTCACGGAGGGTGGGACTATGGGCAATAAGGTTGATTAGAACTTGGAACATTTCTAATCAACTAATAATTTTACCTTGTTTAGCTAATAAATTACTTAATAAATGACAAGCATTTTTGACGCGATAACGTCTTATAAATCGATTAACGCCGGCTGCACGCATGAAATAGCGTCACGTTCCGCTTGAGCGGAGCGTGCAAGTGAGAGTGCTGATAAAGCGATAGAGAGGCACAATCCGCCTAAGTGTTTGGCGTGTTTGTTGAGAATTCAATGGTTTTCTTATGACATTATCACGTAAAATGATCGTCCGTAAACCGACTTTACAGAATGCAAATAATTTCCCTCTCTTGAAATTGAAATTTACAAACAAAAAGCTGCCTTAGCGGATGCTTAGATATTCTACAAAATAAATCTAGGCACGATATTTCCATATATTCTAAATTTCAGCTTTGTAGCCTTATAATTATGGACAAGCGACTTTACAGGTTACAAATAAGTATTTCACACGTTAACCTTTTTTTAAATTAAACTAGACACACTGATACACAGATACACAGTGTTACATCATCTGACTTAGATCATTGATAATGAAAATACATAACAGGAAGCAGACTGGAAATGTCGTAGGTTTTCCAGTTGATTTGTTCATTTATTTTCGAAACAGGCGAAGAGATATAAGCTTTGCATTTTAACCGACTTCTTCAAAAAGGAGGAGGTTTTATGTTCGGTTGTATGTATCTTTTTTATTTGTTTTTATGTATGTTCCCCGATTTCTCCGCCAATTCTGGAGCGATTTTAAAAAATCCTTTTTTATTCGGAAGCCTGTACTCCTGAGGTCCTATTGTCACCAAGTTAGAATCTAATGATGGGAATCCTATGAAATTCGAGGGAAACCCTCATATTTTATAAGCACATAATTACTTTGTTTTTCATATATTTTTTAAAGCAACTCAGATATTTGTGCCTGGTAATCATCATCTCATGTTGCTGAAATGATGATGGAATGTATAAGTCAGGATCTGATGATGGGATCCCATGAAAAATGTTTGTTCAGCGATATTTTCGCCAATTGTTAACCGATTTGGATGTATCTTTTTTTGCTTGGAAGAATATTTTTATGGACTGGTCCCATTTAAATTTGGTGAAGATCTGACGACGAACTTCGGAGGTAGGCAATGGAACTCTTCAATAAATGATAGGAAATGGATCGGGATTTCTGAAATCGTATGTCTATTGATTGTTTACACCAGTTCATAACATAAGATCACGCCGGCACGCTGTGTTTGTGGTTTCACGCAAGTAGTTTCACTAAAAAGTGAAAAATAATAACACTTATTAACAAAAAAATAAAACCGTCTTCCAAAAACAAAACACTACAAAGTAAAAAATAACTTTAATTTCGGAAGTCGCTGTTCAAAAATGAAAAAATCAAAAGCACCATTGTTATAAAGTTTTATTATTTTAGGTACGTGTAACAATAACAACACAGAATCTGAAAATGTTTAATGGTTTAGCAGTTTCAATAAATTGAGCATTAATTTACATAATGTGCTTAAATAATACTTCAAAGTAGATAAGTAATTAGTAGCGGAGAGGCGCACCGCTCCATCTCTAACTTGCTGCAAGCGGCCACGCATACTGCACGCCATGTTCAAAATCTTTTCCTCTCTTAATGCGCTCCCGAGTCGATGACACGATCTCAGCCAAATTGATTTTACTTGGCACTTCAGATGTGTCCCAACGTGGGTGTCGCTCCTGGACGATTTCGCTGACAATTTCGTAACATCTTAGCTCTAGCCTGATTGTGTTTCTGTAAAACAAAAAATAAAACATTTTTGGAAATGTGTAGGTAACTTGTAAGCTGCGGGTGTGATGGGAAAATAGCCAAATATACGATAACTAAGTTGAATAAAAAACTTATCACTCGTCTCCTAAAACTCTGTTAGTATTTATATAGTCGAGTTTGAAGAGTAAAATTAATTACTTATTCAAACACTTATCGCTTTACCGAGGCGAAGAGTTTAGTCGTTGACTAAAATTTCATAAAACACCGACTAAGTCGGTGTCGACGGGTTGTTTTGTGACACCTGGGACATACTCGTACCACTCTAACCTCGTTATCACACGTCTCTTTCGATGTAGATGGTTCCTCAACCCGTGCTTTTTTATTTTTCTGGGTTTTTCTTTGCGTGTTCGCTTCGTCGTAAGTCGTAGTGGTTGACTGTTGTAATTTTAAATTTTATAAAAAAAAGAAACAATAAAAAACAATGCATACAATATGATCAGTTAATTATACTTACTTCAGCTGCGTTTTAATCACCGCGCAGTGGTTGTATAATTCAATATCGTAGGCAGAATCTAACAATTCAGTTTTCTCCACTTCATCAGAGAGAAGTTGAGTTGAAGAATCTTTAGACAATTCTTGATCGACTTTGTTATTTAAGCGTTCCCTTTTCTCTTCCTTGGCTGAAGTATAGAAAGCACTGATGCAAATTCAAAGAAGAAACAGGTAGCACAGTAAAAATGCAACCGTCATGTGTTAGCAGACCAACTGATGTCCAATTGCCAGCAAACGGTAAGAAAATCAGTTATAACAGGCATTAAGTCTGCCTCTGTACGTCTGTGTGCATAAAGTATTAAATAAATAACCATTAACCTAAGTACGTTTAAGTATTTAAACAGAATAACATTTACATCTAATCTGTTAGTGACTGTCATTATTAAAATAGTGTTTTATTTCCTTTTCAATTTCCGGTATTGTCTTTGTAATTTTGTATACAAGGCAGCATAAACTACTATGAATTGATACTGCAGCTCAGTTTTATATAGCACCAATGAGTTATTTTTAATCTAAATTAAATTCCCAAGTTCAACGGAACTGACAGTAACTTAATGATACTTATTTCTTTGTGATGCGCTGCATAAATCCACTTTGACAAAATTTTCACAAAAGAATTTTATTATTTACGATTATTAACGAACAAAGTTATTGAACATTTCTATGTTATCGTTGAATAGTTTGGTAGGTACTGTAATAATGTACCAATAGCAGTAATATCATGAATACACTAGAGGTACAACAATATCTGAAAATATTCAAATCATTCGTATAAAGATTCATTCACAACACTACGTCAATGAAGACGCGCAAGTACCGCTAGGCGCCCGCTAGTCGCTCGTTGTCTGTACGCCGCCACCGCACTGCTACAAGCACCGCTGCCTTCGTGACCAGTTCCATATAAATCTATGCATAGGAAGTGGAACGCGCCCCTCGCCAAGCCGCGCCGCCGCCGTCCGCCGTCGCCGACGCCGGCGCACCCGCTGACTAAGTGTTTGCAGTCTAAGATTCATGAACAATACAATATCAATAAAATATAACAATAGAACTATACAATATCTTTTTGAACTTTTTTCTGCTCCGTGAGTTGTTCCCGAGCGGGAGTCAGCATTTAATTCTAAAGATTTGTTTGACAACTCCGAACGAAACCATTCCACAGTAAAAAGAAAAGCATCGTGATCGGAAACATTATTATTGTGACTCGATTCCGGTTTCTTCATGTCGATATAACTTTTTTCGGATGCACATTTCTGTTTCGCTGTCACACAATAAAATGATAAAATGACCATGGCCCTTCGGTTAACATAGGTTTTAAAGTGCTACAAGGGTGGGGACGGTGTCCATACATTTTTGGGCATTGTTCTTTTAAGTAATCACAGATGTTTTTGACAAATCGAGAAAATTATTAGGTTACGAGTATTCCTTAAGGGGCTGCGTAAACGTGGACATTTTTGTGTCTTGTAGTATATTTGAGCTGGTTTCTAGACACTGTTATATGGATCAACATGGACCGGTTTGTGCACTGTGTCGTAAGCGTAACGTTCGATTGAGTGGATACTAGAACTGTTATTTAGATTTTGAAATTATATGTATTCAAACAACAAGGGTCACGGAGGTGGGACTATGGGCAATAACGTGGATTAGAACTTGGAACATTTCTAATCAAGTAATAATTTTACCGTGTTTAGCTAATAAATTACTTAATAAATGACAAGCATTTTTGACGCGATAACGTCTTATAAATAGCGTCACGTTCCGCTTGAGCGGAGCGTGCAAGTGAGAGCGCTGATAAAGCGATAGAGAGGCACAATCCGCCTAAGTGTTGGGCGTGTTTGTTAAGAATTCAATGGTTTTCTTATGACATTATCACGTAAAATTATCGTCCGTAAACCGACTTTACAGAATGCAAAAATAATTTTCCTCTCTTGAAAATGAAATTTACAAACAAAAAGCTACCTTAGCGGATGCTTAGATATTCTACAAAATAAATCTAGTCACGATATTTCCATATATTATAAATTTCAGCTTTGTAGCCTTATAATTTTGAACAAGCGACTTTACAGGTTACAAATAAGTATTTCACACGTTAACCTTTTTTTTAAATTAAACTAGGCGCACTGATACACAGATACAGTGTTACATCATCTGACTTAGATCATTGATAACGAAAATACATAACAGGAAGCAGACTGGAAATGTCGTAAGTTTTCCAGATGATTTGTTCATTTATTTTCGAAACAGGCGAAGAGATATAAGCTTTGCATTTTAACCGACTTCTTCATAAAGGAGGAGGTTTTATGTTCGGTTGTATGTATCTTTTTAATTTTTGTTTTATGTATGTTCCCCGATTTCTCCACCAATTGTGGACCGATTTTAAAAAATCCTTTTTTATTTGGAAGCCTATACTCTTGAGGTGGTCATATTGTCATCAAGTTAGAATCTGATGATGGGATCCTATGAAAATCGAGGGAAACCCTCAAATTTTATAAGCACATACTTTGTATTTCATAATTTTTGTAACGCAACTCTGATATTTGTGTCTGGTAATCATCATCTCATGTTGCTGAAATGATGATGGAATGTATAAGTCAGATTCTGATGATGGGATCCCATGAAAAATGTTTGTTCAGCGATATTTTCGCCAATTGTTAACCGACTTGGATGATTCTTTTTTTTTTTGGAAGAATATTTTTACGGACTGGTCCCATTTAAATTTGGTGAAGATCTGACGACGAACTTCGGAGGTAGGCAACGGAACTCTTCAATAAATGATAGCAGATGGATCGGGATTTCTGAAATCGCATGTCTGTTGATTGTTTACACCAGTTCATAACATAACATCACGCTCGGCACGCTGTGTTAGTGGTTTCACGCAGGTTGTTCCACTAAAAAGTGAAAAATAATAAAACTTATTAACTAAAAAATAAAACCGTCTTCCAAAAACAAAACACTACAAAGTAAAAAATAACTTTGATTTCGGAAGTCGGTGTTCAAAAACGAAAAAACCAAAAGCACCATTGTTATAAAGTTTTATTATTTTAGGTACGTGTAACAATAACAACACAGAATCTGAAAATGTTTAATGGTTTAGCAGTTTCAATAAATTGAGCATTTTACATAATGTGCTTAAAAAATACTTCAAAGTAGATAAGTAATTAGTAGCGGAGAGGCGCACCGCTCGATCTCTAACTTGCTGCAAGCGGCCACGCATACTGCACGCCATGTTCAAAATCTTTTCCTCTCTTAATGTGCTCCCGAGTCGATGACACGATCTCAGCCAAATTGATTTTACTTGGCACTTCGGATATGTCCCAACGTGGGTGTCGCTCCTGGACGATTTCGCTGCCATTTGCGTAACATCTTAGCCCTAGTCTGATTGTGTTTCTGTAAAACAAAAAATAAAACATTTTTGGAAATGTGTAGGTAACTTGTAAGCTGTGGGTGTGATGGGAAAATAGCCAAATATACGATAACTAAGTTGAATAAAAAACTTATCACTCGTCTCCTAAAGCTCTGTTAGTATTTATATAGTTGAGTTTGAAGAGTAAAATTAATTAGGTATTCAAACACTTATCGCTTTACAGAGGCGAAGAGTTTAGTCGTTCACTAAAAATGTCGACGGGTTGTTTTGTGACACCTGGGACATACTCGTACCACTCTAACCTCGTTATCACACGTCTCTTTCGATGTAGATGGTTCCTCAACCTGTTCTTTTTTATTTTTCTGGGTTTTTCTTTGCGTGTTCGCTTTGTCGTAAGTCGTAGTGGTTGACTGTTATAATTTTAAATTTTATTAAAAAAAGAAACAATAAAAAACAATGCATACAATATGATCAGTTAATTATACTTACTTCAGCTGCGTTTTAATCACCGCGCAGTGGTTGTATAATTCAATATCGTAAGCAGAATCTAACAATTCAGTTTTCTCCACTTCATCAGAGAGAAGTTGAGTTGAAGAATCTTTAGACAATTCTCGATCGACTTTGTTATTTAAGCGTTCCCTTTTCTCTTCCTTGGCTGAAGTATAGAAAGCACTGATGCAAATTCAAAGAAGAAACAGGTAGCACAGTAAAAATGCAACCGTCATGTGTTAGCAGACCAACTGATGTACAATTTCCAGCAAACGGTAAGAAAATCAGTTATAACAGGCATTAAGTCTGCCTCTGTACGTCTGTGTGCATAAAGTATTAAATAAATAACCATTAACCTAAGTACGTTTAAGTATTTAAACAGGATCACATTTACATCTGATCAGTTAGTGCCTGTCATTATTAAAATAGTGTTTTATTTCCTTTTCAATTTCCGGTATTGTCTTTGTGATTTTGTATACAAGGCAGCATAAACTACTATGAATTGATACTGCAGCTCAGTTTTATATAGCACCAATGAGTTATTTTTAATCTAAATTAAATTCCCAAGTTCAACGGAACTGACAGTAACTTAATGAGACTTATTTCTTTGTGATGCGCTGCATAAATCCACTTTGACAAAATTTTCACTAAAGAATTTTATTATTTACGATTTTTAACGAACAACGTTATTGAACATTTCTATGTTATCGTTGAATAGTTTGGTAGGTACTGTAATAATGTACAGTCTGTGGCCAACATTATCTGACCCACTTTACTATTATTCGCTAATAGTCAAGTGGGTTTGGTCACAGATTGTACCAATAGCAGTAATATCATGAATACACTAGAGGTACAACAATATCTGAAAATATTCAAATCATTCGTATAAAGATTCATTCACAACACTACGTCAATGAAGACGCGCAAGTACCGCTAGGCGCCCGCTAGTCGCTCGTTGTCTGTACGCCGCCACCGCACTGCTACGCGCACCGCTGCCTTCGTGACCAGTTCCATATAAATCTATGCATAGGAAGTGGAACGCGCCCCTCGCCACGCCGCGCCGCCGCCGTCCGCCGTCGCCGACGCTGGCGCACCCGCTGACTAAGTATTTGCAGTCTAAGATTCATGAAAAATAGAACTATACAATATCACTAATTACGGTATGCAAAAGTAATAGAAAGGAACGCCAATGCAGTCGTAATGAGGGTGTTCTACGAAAAATACATAAGAAATAGACAAGAAAAGGCGAAAATGAAACGCTAATGAGGGTGCAGGATTCATCGGATATCAATTAGATTTTTGTTAATTGTGTTCCATAACTCGGGTTTCGGTTTGGCAGCCACGGCGGTTGCGTACGTGGCCGCCTTTGGCTGGCTCGACGTTTTTTGGCTCGCCGCCAGTGGGGGGCGCAGAACGATGCCCTCCAGGACGGAGAACAGTTCCCGGATTGGACCCAACTCCTGCCGCACAAGGTTCATCACCTGGCTTAGAACCTGGTTCTTCTCAGGCGCGGGCTGGCCTTGCCCTTGTTTGCGCCCTCCTTGAGGTGCCTCCTTCGTGCCGGCTCCTCGGAGCCCGGCCAGATCTGCTCGAAGCTTCACATTCTCCTTTTGGAGAAGCTCCATGGCGGCCGCTAAGCGGGCGACCTCCGCCCGCAACTTGGACATTTCGTCCGACGGGGGCCCGCGAAAGTTGGCCTCCGCTGCCGCCAAAATAGAAGCCGCAGCCGCACTTATGGCCTTGTTTTTGGATGCTTGCGACCTCTTCACGGACACATTGTGGACGGCAGCCTCCACGGCCTGCGCAAATCTAGCCTTACGCTCCTGTTCGGAGCCACCAGCGACTCCTGGTTCACTTCCGGAAGACCCCGAGAGAGGAGCCCTGCGAGTACTCGCTCCGAAAAGTCACCCCTCCTCGGCGAGCTTCTCAACTTGCTGGGCAGCCTCCTGGGAAGCAAGCCCCTTCCCCTTGCCTCCTTTTCGGCCCTTACCTCGCAAACTAGTGGAGATCTTTCGGGCTGAGGCCGCCTCCTCATTAGAGGACGACCCCTCGTCATCCTCCGTCCTGGGCCGCTTACGGAAGAATTTGGAGTTCTCCACAGCAGCCCCCACTCCCTCGCGTCTAGCGCTCGCCGAGCTGACACCAGACACGGAGTCAGAGTCTGACCCCGCATCGCCTCGACGCTCAAGCGAACCCTTCATCCACAATTTCGTGGAGGGAGCCTCCGCGCTACGCGCACCCGACACCTTATCAGGGGAATTATTTTTATTAAAATTAAAACCGATCATTTCCTGAAAGGAACCTATGGATCGGGAGCCTCCTCGGCTCTTGTTGCCACTGGCAATCGGAAGACATATGTTTCTCCCCCCAGAATACGAGGGACATGACGCTTCCAAAGGAAACGTGGTGGATTCTCCAGCTGCTGAGCAGCTGGTACCGCCCTGGGGTAGATTTTTTACATCTGTCTTTTTCATAATTTGTTCCTTTAAAGGGTATGGTCCCTATCTCCTCCTCTCTCCTGCCTTCTCCTTTCTCTTCTTACCTGCTCACTGTCCTGACAGTCACGTCTGATGAGCAGACGCGTACCAGAGAACAGTGAGCAAGATTCCTTCCTATGAGACGCACACCGCCCGAAAACCCAAACACTGAGCTGTTCGGGTTTGGGGCTTCGAACGGTGTGCAAATTTAAAACGAATTTAAATTAGATGTCAAAAATTTAGCAGAATTGTTGGAAGACGAAGTAGCAAGAATTTTAAAAGGAAATCACTGCGAAGGTTTTTGTTTTTATCACCCCCTCCCCTCTCTTGCCAATACGATCGTTTCAGAAAAAAAACGAAACCAGGGAGAGAGTAAGTCGTGGATAAAAGTTTAAGTTTAAGCCAGGTCTCGGAAACCAGGACGACATAAACGTCGTTGTAATGAAACGTGTCGTAAAGTTCGCCATAGAGGCTTGGAATGCTTTGAGCGTTAATGTGGGAAATGTTAAACAGCTGATCAGCATTTGGATCGAACTTTTGACTTTTGGGTGCCCGTAAAAGAGCTGAAACTATCATCACAAGAAGCGGCAGTTGATTCGGTATTATAATTCTTCAGTAGGCTTTTTGTAGAGAATGTTTTGTTTTTCATCATTATTATAATATCGTCTTTTTTTTACTTCTCTTTAACAAATATAGTTGGGAAATATCTTTTTTAAATGAGCTGTTTGAAAATATACTTAAGTAAGTTCAAAATTAATACAAGTACATTATATAATAATTATCGTATTCAAACCTAACCATTTATAAATTCAAAAAGAAAGCATGGCAATGTTCGGAAATTTGTTATGGAGATATTCAATTAATTTGTTTAGATTCATAGCTATATGTAGTGAACCAACATGTTATTTAAATAAATCACCACAGAATCACAACAAACAACCACATCACCACAGAATCTGAAAATGTTCAATGGTTTAGCAATTTCCTTAAATTAATTATTTATTTACATAATGTGCTTAAATAAGTAGATAAGTAATTAGTACCGGAGTGGCACACCGCTCCATCTATAATTTGCTGCAAGCAGCCACGCATACCGCACGCCATGTTCCAACACAAATCTTTTTCTCTCTGTGCTCTCAAGTCGATGATTACGATCTCAGCCAAATTGATTTTATTTGGCACTTTGAATATGATAATTATTATATAATGTACTTGTATTAATTTTGAACTTAAGTATATTTTATTATTATTATTTCATTTATTCACATAATCACATATTATTTACATTTTTAAATATTTCTAAAAAAAAAACAAAAAACATTTAAAAATATAAAAATAGTAGCCCACCGGTATCGGGAACAGGGTCCAAGCTACCGGTGGTCAGGGCTCCTGAGAGAGGAACCTCCTAACGATGCGCGCCGTGTCCAGGAGTACTACTTTCTGGATCAAGCCCTTGATCCAGCTGCCCAACTGGAGCCTCTTGAGATGTTGGTCGAGGCTCTTGGCAATAATGCCATTGGCCGTCACGACTATCGGCACAATGACTGCTGTGTTCACATCCCACATGTCGACAACCTCGCGAACCAAGTCAAGATACTTCGTTTGTTTCTCTTTCTCTGACTTCACGAGGTTCTCGTCATGAGGGACTGCTATATCAACAATCATTGCGCGACGCTCTAGTCGGTCTATCACCACTATATCAGGCTTATTGGCAACAATAGTCCTGTCAGTGATGATAGACCGATCCCAATACAATGTGCAACTACCACTTTCGAGAACTGGGTCGGGCACATACCTATAGTACGGTACTTCCGTTTCCACAAGATTGTATTTAAGAGCAAGTTGCTGGTGGATAATCCTGGCTACAAGATTGAGGAGCTCGTGGCTAAATAATAACAGCCGCACGGGTCGATGTTTAAGGTTAAGCAACGCTTGCCAAGGTTGGTCTGTGGATGGGTGACCATATTAACATAACGAGTTTCCTCCGTGCCTCGGAAAGCACATTAAGCCGTTGGTCCCGGCTGTCATTTGTAGATCTTTGGCAGTCGTTACGGGTTGTCAGAAGCCAGTAAAATCTGACTCCAGTCTTGCCAAGAAGTACCGTGTTACCCAGTTAATGGGTTGTGGAGGTCTGGTAGGCAGCCGCTCCACGTAAAACACTGGTATTCAGCTGAATCTGGTTTGACTGGAATCCGACCCCAATATAGTTGGGAAAAGGCTAGGCAGATGGAATCCTGGCTACAAGGTTGTGCCTGTGCAAATAGTCTCCATTAGCCAGACTAGAACAACCGGAAATAATGTGGCAGATGAATTCCCCGGGCCGGTGACATGCCCGACATATGTCAACCGTACCGTCCTTCACAATGCATTTCCAGTAGTTATTAGTCATCATGACTTCGTCCATAATTGCACAGACAAAACCTTCGGTTTCCCCAAAGAGGTCACCAAAACGCAGCCAGGCTACGGACGCTATGAAGTCTACATCGGGCCCATGTAGGACCCGATAAAAGCGTCCGTGAAGCTCCTTGCTCTGCCATACCTCCCTGCGGTCGTTAGTATCTAATACCACAGGTTTGTGCCAGTTCTCGTTAGCCAAGGAAAGCGCGGTAAGGCCTTTGTCCACCGCTACCACATCTCGATGTATACCCACGTCGGCCTCTAGGAAGTATTCCCTAAAGCTGCATACCTCGCGGTTGTGCAGGGTCTTAGCATTTAAGAAGCCACGACCCCCGCACTTCCGCGGGATATACAGCCTCATCACCGATGACCGTGGGTGATGCATCCGATTTGCAGTAAGCAGTGAACGTACCCTCCTATCCAGGGCGTCAAGTTCCGTCTGAGTCCATTTGAGTATGCCGAAAGAATACATCAAAACCGGCATGACCCAACCGTTGAAGGCGCGCTCCTTGTTTCCGCCTGATAAAAAACTGTTAAGTACTTTGTTCAGGCGGCCAAAGAAGCGCTCCTTCAACGATTGTTTCATGTCAGTAGCACTGATGCCTAACGCTTCCGACATACCCAAATACTTGTAAGTTTCGGTTGAGGAGAGGGACCTAAGGTCTATGGAATCCGAGAGTTGTGTTCCCACGGATTCTATAATGTCCCCTCGCTTTACATGCATGACCGCACATTTTTCCAAACCAAATTCCATCTTGATGGCGCCACTGAAGGTTTCTGTTACCTTCAGTAGCTTCATCAGTTGAAAGTTGTTAGAAGCAAAGAGTTTCAAGTCATCTATGTAAAGGAGGTGCGATATGACCTGACCACCTCTTCTGCTGCTGAGATGTGCTGAGAGGGTTAAGGGCCAGACAAAAACCAGTGGACTCAGACTGTCACCCTGAAATATGCCACGCTCGATCCTTATCGGTTCGCTGTTCGTCTGGATCTGTCGACACCCTGGATAGTGAAGAACCGTCCTCCACTGCCCCATACACGACATCAGGGAGGTGCGTAAAACTGCATCAACTTTGTACAGCTCCAGCACCCTCATGAGCCATGTATGTGGCACCGAGTCATAGGCCTTCTTATAATCTATCCAGCATGTCGACAGATCTCTTCGGGAACGTCGAACCTGTTGGCTAATGGCTATGTCGATGAGGAGCAGCTCCTTAGTACCACGGGACCCGTTTCTACAACCATTCTGAAAAGAAGACATTATTGAATTACTATCAATATGATGGTTAATCTTTCCTCTCAAAATAGATGTAAGAACTTTATAGACCGTCGGTAAACACGTGATCGGTCTATAATTTTTAGGCTCCGCGGTACTACCTGATTTATGGAGCAGGTGGGTTATTCCTGTAGTTAGGAACTGGGGCAGCGACCCTGACTCTAACGCAGACTGGAATTGAGATGCCAAGCGAGCGTGCGATCTTTTGAACCATTTAATCCGAAAGTTGTGCAGCCCGTCCGGTCCCGGAGATTTCCAGTTAGGCAACGGACTGCACGAGCTACGTCTTGGGGGCTGATATTAATTGCCCCCATTTCTGGTATCGGATCGCACGCGCGCTCGACCTCCCGAGTCCAATCGCCCTCGGTATGACTGACAGGCACCGACCAAATGCTGCGCCAGAATGAACACATGGCATCATCATCCGGTAGGCGCGTATCAGTCACACCTTGGTCTGATCGCTCCCAAGCCCTATAAACCCACCTCTCATTGCTTTGGAATGTGCGATTCTGAGTGTATCGCTCCACTCGCCGCTTGTACCGATGTATACGGTTTGCCCATGCATAGACTTTCTGCTTCAGGAAGTCGATACGCTCTGTGACGCGGGTCAGATAATCCCGAGGACTAATATACTTATTTTTTTCAATGTTTTTTACTTTCTCGGGTCCCTCTTCCTAGAGACCCGGTCCTTTGGTAGGCGTACGAAGGGCCGAAGCCAACTCGCAGAGGCCTCTTTAGACATTTCAAATGGAATGGGATACCAACCGACGATTATCCCTGTATGCACTGTGAAAGTATAACCAAGGACAATCCCCGGTTGGAGCAGGACTATTGCAGAATATGGAAACAAAAGATGAAACGCTATGGGTTTGGCTGGTTTAGTGGACTAATAATCGTTTACTATGGAAGAACTATTGGCCCCTGCCTGACCATTGACAATTAAAACGGCTTTAAAATGGCAGGGGGTGACTTGCACACTCAATAAATGTGTCCCCCGAAAAGGGTCGCTAGCATAAAGTGACGTAGCGCCAAGGGGGCAACATATCCTGAGGTGCTAGAGAAGTGGAGAGGTATACCACGGCTATCAGGACAATCCCGGAAGTACGGTCAAGATCCCTACCAGCACCTTACTGGATTATACGTCCTTCTCCCGAGCACGTTTGCTCTTGCGAATCTCCACTCAGACCGGCCGATTAAGGCTAGAAAGAGGTGGGAGCTCTGTTCCTCGTCAGTGTTCACTCCGGCCAGCCAATAAAGGCAAGCCGGAGATGACGAACAAGAATTCTCCCTGGAATCAGGTACGTGGGGTCGCTAGTGCCCAACAGTTCGCCACAAAACTGCCTTGCGGATTTATTATTATTATTTCGTTTATTTATTTCTTCTTCTTATTATTATTATTATATACTTTATTGTACACCTCATAACAAAAAAAAATGAATGCAATAAAATGTTTTTTTCATTACTTGCAATGATTATGTTTATTTTATACAAACAACATTTAAAAAGTTGTTTCCCAACTTTGTTTGTCAAAGAAAAGTAAAAAAACAAAACGATATGTATATGATAATGAAAAACAAAACATTGTGAATATAAGCCTACCGAAGAGTATAATACCGATTCAAGAGCTACGAGTATATAGATGAAGGGAAAATGGGTCTTTTCGCAGTGAAATATTTAATTTTAGGAGATTTTGTTTTTTATTGCTCTCCGAGACCCTTTGATTATTTTCCTAATTTAAACATATTTCTTTACATTTTTTATTTTTTTACTATTAATAGGCACGCGCTTGACTATTTTCTCACCTGATGGTAAGCGATGATGTGGTCGAAGATGGAGCACGCTTGCCTAGAAGTAACCTATTCACTCTTGACTTAAATACTCCCAAGTTGTAGCTATAGGGAAACACAGACTCCAGCAGGGAATTCCACTCCTTAGCTGTACGCATTATAAATGTGTTCCCAAAACGTTTTGTGCGCGTGGGTGGGATGTCCACCATGTACGGGTGGTGCATCGCCGTTCGTCTTGGGGTCCGATGATGGAACGGGCTTGGCGGAATTAAATTGTGCAATTCCGTCGCACACTCCCCAAAATGCAACCGGTAGAAAACCGACAAACTAGCAACTCGTCGTCGATACACAAGACTTTGGAAATTCAAAATAAGTTCGCCAATACATGCCTCAAAGTCCATGTACATAAAAGTTCAATGAAATTGAGAAAAAAAAAATAAACACGAATTGCAATATCTTAGTACTAAGGATAGCAATTTTTAAATGGTTTTTGGCTGAAACTTTGTCCAAAAGGCTATCGCACACTTTCTGACACACGTCAATCGACCTACCTGAATATATATTTCCAGTCCTCGTACTTACGCAATTTTCCTAAATTTCAAACACTAACCAAATTTTGTTAAGAATAAGAATAAGAATATTTTTATTTGTATAAAACATGGTACATTTTTAGGTCTTATTAAATAAGGAGATCTGACATGTTTCGCCATTTACTGGCGTACAAATATTAGAACAATATGTAAATCGCTCTTTTTGACAAAATGTTAAATGTAAGACTAACTCTAGCCAACATAATTAAGTACCTACATATTAAATTAAATTAATATATTTATTTTCTATTAGATTAAAGTTTACGTTTTAAATTCGAATTAGAACTAGATATTTCGTAAGTAACTATTTCAGGTACATAATTATACTTTCTTAAATAGTTAAGATATAGTAAGCATCTACATAAGATAAAAATTATAAATTAGTGTTTCACTCAGTAGGTAGAAAGGAATGTTTATAGGAATCAGTAGCCATATTTGTCTGTTACTTTTTTTTCAAAAAATTCTTTTACGGTATAAAAACAATTATCGATTAGCCATTTCTGTAATTTGGATTTAAAATATTTCAATGGAAGCTCTCTAATTTGTTTAGGTATATTATTGTAGATTTTTATAGATGTTATGTAACTATTTTTATGGCATAGTGTGCTTTTGTGGGTAGGCATTCTTAGCCGTGTAGGGTCACGACGGGTATATTTTGAGTGTAGGTCACATGTTTTGAAAAATTTAGACTGTTCTTTAACAAAAATACCAGCTTGCAATATATAAAGGCCTGTTAACGTTAGGATTTTTAATTTCTTAAATATAGGTCTGCATGATGTTATTGGACTGATACCATAGATTGCTCTTAGACTTTTTTTTTGCACCCGAAAAGCATCATTTATATTTGTAGACTCCTACTCTGGAGTCCATATCTCAGCAAAGAGGAAACATATCCGTGGTAAGCAATTAGAGCTACTGCTTCACTCGCAGTACGCCTTAAGCGTTTAAGAGCAAATACAAACTGGTTTAATTTTTTACAAATGTGCTCTATATGTAGTTTCCAGTTACAGTTTTGGTCGAGAATAAGTCCAAGAAATTTGTAATTATTAACTTCATTGATTTGATGTCCTTCGCAAGTAATTTTAAATATTTTCTGAAAATTAATGAATTTGGTTTTATTTATATTTGCGCAGAGATAATTGTTTTCAAGCCATTTTAAAATTTGAGTAATTGTGTCATTCAGATTTGTTTCGTGATCTATTTCTGATTTACTGTCATTTGTTACGATGACCAATATATCGTCAGCAAAAAGTATACATTGTTGTTTTAAAGCTGTGGGTAAGACGTTGATGTAAATAAGAAAAAGTAATGGCCCAAGTATACTTCCTTGGGGTACTCCTGACTTGGTTTGGCTGTAATCTGAATTATATGATGTGGACTCGTTATTTTCATTTATTGAGCTTATTTTTACTTTTTGCAGACGGTTAGATAGATAGCTAGCTATCCAATCAAACACTATTCCTCTAATCCCATAACTGTAGCATTTTTTTAAAAGTAATTTGTGGTTGACAAAGTCGAAAGCTTTACTCATATCAAAAAAGACGACAGAAACTGGAATGCGGTTATCTAGATTTTCAATTACACTCTTTATTAGTGTAAATGCTGCTAATGTAGTTGATTTTCCTCTTTGGAAGCCGTTTTGTTCTTCTTTTATTATATTATATTTTTCTAAAAAGTTAGTGAGTCTACGATGCATGACTTTCTCAAAGATTTTTGATAAATTAGATATGAGGGTTATAGGGCGGTAATTAGTTAAGTCATTTGTGTCACCTTTTTTAAACAATGGCTTTACGATTGACTGTTTTAGCTTATCTGGAAAAATACCTTGCCAGAATGAGAGATTTATTAAATGTTCGATGATTTCGTAAATCATTTGATGGTTTTTTGCCAGAAGAAGTTTTATTTTTGCTATGCAATTCTTTGGCTATTTTTATGAAAAAATCGTTGAAGGAATTTGCAATTTGAATAGGTTTATGTATTAGGTTATTGTCTGTTTTAATAGTCTCAATAATTGTTTTTGTATTTACTTGATCAGTTTTATTCTTTATGATATGCCATGCAGCTTTGCCTTTATTTTTTGACGATGACATGATTTTATAGTTAATAAGATGTTTGGATTTATTAACGCATTTTTTGAAAATTGTACTGTATTTTGTGTAATTTGATGAATCATCTTTAGATTTGGAAATGTATTGGAGGTATCTCAGTTTTCTTTTTGTTTACTTGATTTTCTAATTCCTGTTGTAATCTACCTTGGTGACGTACAGTTCGAATTTATTTTAACTTTATTGATCGGAAAGCAAAGGTTGTAAAAAATGCAGCAAGAGTGAATAGGTTGCTTCTAGGCAGGCGTGCTCCATCTTCGACCACATCATCGCTTACCATCAGGTGAGATGGTGGTCAAGCGCGTGCCTATTATTAGTAAAAAAAAAAATAAAAAATTAAGTTTTCGTTATTATAGACCTCTGACCAACTTAGCGCTGATAGACAATTCATAAATGTATCTAAGTTGTCTTTATTATAGTCTCTTTTGTAAACATACCAGCTTTTTCGCCGAATTGGTTTATTGCTTATGAGAAAATTAAGAGTTTGGCCTGTATTATGGTCGGAGAGAAATAATTCGTGTACTGTACCTTTTGCATCTTCGATGTTACTTATAAAATGATCAATGCAGGTCTTTTGGCTAGTTGGTTGATCTATATGTAGACTGAGACCAAAGTTTAGTAAAGTGTCTTTTAGACGTGATGCTATTTTATTGTTTTTGAGTGTATCTATATTTAGATCACCCGTCAGTATAATCTTTTTGTTGGGCTTATTACATATCTTATGTAGTAATAATTCAAATTTATCGAAAAATGAATTGATGTTACTATCTGGGGTTCTATATAAGCAAATAATAATACAGCTGAGAGACGAAAATTCTATACCGCAACATTAAAATACTTTGTCGGTTGACATGGTGTTACAAATAGCTAACTCCTTATACTCTAATGAATTCCGGGCAAGAATACAAACACCACCTCTTTTTTCTTTTACTCTAGAGTATGCTGTTACTACCTAGTTGAAAATCTTTTAAATTTACATTATTTTCATTACCTCTTTTTATGAAAGTTTCTGAGAAGCACATTACATCAATGTAATTTTTGTTTTTGTTAAATTCGTCTATGCATAATTCTATATTTTCTTGTTTGTTTAATAGACCAGCTATATTCTGATAGTGTAAGTGACTCTAAATTATTACATTCGAAAAAACGTACTATTTTGTTGAGGAGGTGTTTTTTCTTTATTTAGTTCAAGATGTTTTTTGCGTATTAAATCGAAATAATATGGTATAGTTCCTTTAACGTATTTGTTGTTATTATAGGAACTGCCATCTGTTTTATGTGTAATATCCGTGTTAATTGTTTCTTCATAGCTAGATAATGTTTTTTTACAAGTGAAAGCATTATCTCGAGGTGAAATCTTGGTGTTGACATTTAACATATTGGTTTCTGAAGTGAAATTTAAGAACTTTGTATTATAGTCTAATGTATCAATCGTGGAGTTAATTTTTTTACACAGTGAATATACAGATACTTTATAACAATTTAAAAAAGTACAGTTACTAATATTATTACAAAAAATTTTCAATGTTTCATTTAATGTCTTTTCTTTTAAATGACTACTTTTATTCACACCAAGAATAATGACTTCAGTCTTTTCGAACTTTTTGGCAACATACGATAAGTTGTGTAACAGTTTTATGGGGTTGTCGTCGTTTCCACCAACACTTATAATTAATTTATCTTCGTTCGTTATATTAATAAGATCGCAGAAACTAAGGATGTCATTTGCTAGGGCTTGTGGTTTAGTAGTGGATTGAATTTTATATTTTTCGTACCTGGTATTGACTCTCGAATGAATCAACTTAGCTGCTAGTCCCACACATTGTTGAGCGCCAAATATGTAAATAGATTTATGTTTATTATACATGTTTTTTTCTGTTTCTATGCATGTCTGTTTATGTGTAGTTTTTTGTTCTTCGTTAATTGTTGGAACTGAATTGTTCGTTTTAGTTAGGAATCATATCCGATAGACGCGTTGCGGATATTTTTAGCTTGTAAACATCTTAACACTCTTGAATCTTTTATTGTGCTGCTAGTATTAGACGCTTGTAATGTTGTATTTGGAGTATTTAGGGTCTCAGTAGATATTTCAGTAGGCTGTGACTTGAAAGCTGATAGTTCTTGAATTTCCTTGCGTAGTTGAATATTTTCTAGTGATAATTTATCAATTTCAGATCTTGCATTGTCTAGTAACATATTTTTTTCTTCTAGTTCCTTTTTCAGCTTATACATGTCATCTGTTGGTTGTTTGTTTTGTGAAATATTGCATGAAATTCCGTTCTGATTGTAAAATCGGATACTAGCCTATCTTACCTTGATTTTCAGGCACATTTCGGGACCTGGAATGTCGATTGGCCGCTAAAAATTCGATTTTAACTTGAAAATAGTAGTTTTTGACCACCGCAAAAATTGAACTTCACAAAAGTCCTGTTTCAAAATACCTAAAATGTGCGGCAAAAAAAAATATTGTTTCAAATTTAGTCCGCCAATACATGCATCAAAGTCCATGTATAAAAGCTCCGTATGATTTTTTTTTTTCAAACACACAAAAGCTTTCAGATTTCGACCAAAATTCTTATGTGGTAACACATAAACATAATATCGATAGAAATAGAAATTAAATAAACGAATTAAAAAAAAATATATGACAAATACAAAAATGTCAAACAATCTCAACTAAGTATCAATATTAACGCACACACATTTTAATGTCAAACTAAGAGATAAAAGTCCATTAAAGCAAAACCCCCAAAATCTCAAATTTTGTTCACCATTACTTACCTCTTAATTGTATATGCTTTATTATTACGTCGATTGCAAAATCTTAGTAACTTGGATAGCTATTAAGACACTGTTTGCAGCTGAAACATTGCCCAGTAGGCCGCTGCTGACATTTTGACACATCTTAATTGACCTACCTACAAACAAATTTTCAGTCCCACTACTTTCGCAATTTTTCTAAATTTTAAAATACACCAATTTTTTGCAAAAAATGGATTCCATTAAATTCCGTTTTTATTGTATAATCGGGTGTTTGCATATCTTACCTTGACTTCCAGGCAAATTTTGCAAACTGACAATTCGATTGGCCGCTGAAAACTTAATATTTTTCTCCCGAAAACAGTGGTTCTTTGAACACTGCGCAAAATTTCGTTTCTTCTTTAGTTCCGGAAACGCTATAAATTGTGCGCGCTAAGTCGCGTCTTTTGATACCTCAAACGTGTGACTGACTTGCAAAGAAAATCAAAGAATTAAAAATAATATCAAATTCGGTTCGTTAGTAAATGCCTCAAAATCCATGTTTAAAAGACCCGTATAATTATTTATTTTTAAAACAAAACAAGCTTTCAGATTTGAACCAAAAAGGTTTTTGTGGTAAGATTTAAACACATATCAATCACAAATATCATAACTTACGTTAATTATGAGAAATTCAAATACAAATAAAAATAGAAATTGAGATTAAATAAACGAATACAAAAAATTATATGTCAAATACGAAAATGACAAAGAATCTCTATTACGTATCAATTTAAACGCACATAATTATACATACAAATTCAATGAAATGGAGAAAAAAAATAAACATGAATTGCAATATCTTAGTAAAAAGGATAGCAATTTTTAAATGGTTTTTGGCTGAAACTTTGTCTAAAGGCCATCGCAAACTTTCTGACACACGTCAATCGACCTACCTAAAAATATATTTCCAGTCCTCGTACTTACGCAATTTTCCTAAATTTTAAACACTTACCAAATTTTGTATTGTGAAATATTGCATTAAATTCCGTTCTGATTGTAAAATCGGATACTAACCTATCTTACCTTGATTTTCAGGCACATTTTGGGACCTGAAATGTCGATTGGCCGCTAAAATTCGATTTTAACTTGAAAATAGTAGTTTTTGACCACCGCAAAAATTGAAATTCACAAAAGTCCCGTTTCGAAATACCTAAAATGTGCGGCAAAAAAAAAATATTGTTTCAAATTTAGTTCACCAATACATGCCTCAAAGTCCATGTATAAAAGCTCCGTATAAATATTTAGTTTTTTTTTCGAAAACACAAAAGCTTTAGGATTTCAACCTAAATTCTTATATGGTAACAATTGAACACATATCGATAGAAATAGAAATTAAATAAACGAATTAAAAAAAATATATGACAAATGCAAAAATGTCAAACAATCTCAACTAAGTATCAATATTAACAGTGAATGACGTTCAAAAGTGCCGTTTAATGGCCTAATTGGAATAAACGTTTTGACTTTGACTTTGACTTAACGCACACACATTTTAATGTCAAACTAAGACATGCAAGTCCATTATAGCAAAACCCCAAAAATCTTTTGGTCACCATTACTTACCTCTTAATTGTAGATGCTTTATTATTACGTCAATTGCAAAATCTTAGTAACTTGGATAGCTATTAAGACACTGTTTGCAGCTGAAACATTGCCCAATAGGCCGCCGCTGACATTTTGACACATCTTAATTGACCTACATGCAAACAAATTTTCAGTCCACTACTTACGCAATTTTTCTAAATTTTAAAATACACCAATTTTTTGCTAAAAATGAATTCCATTAAATTCCGTTTTTATTGAATAATCGGGTGTTTGCATATCTTACCTTGACTTCCAGGCACATTTTGCAAACTGACAATTCGATTGGCCGCTGAAAACTCGATATTTTTCTCCCAAAAATAGTGGTTTTTTGAACACTGCGCAAAATTTTTTTTCCTTCTTTAGTTCCGGAAACGCTCTAACTTGTGCGCGCTTAGTCGCGTCTTTTGACAGCTCAAACGTGTGACTGACTTGCAAAGAAAATCAAAGAATTAAAAATAATTTCAAATTTGGTTCGCAAGTAGATGCCTCAAAATCCATGTTTAAAAGACCCGTATAAATATTTTTTTTTTAAAACAAAACAAGCTTTCAGATTTGAACCAAAAGGGTTTATGTGGTAACATTTAAACACATGTCAATCACAAATATCATAACTTACGTTAATTAAGAGAAATTCGAACACAAATAAAAATAGTAATTGAGATTAAATAAACGAATATAAAAAATTATATGTCAAAAACGAAAATGACAAAAAAAAAGAAATAAACATGAATGGCAATATCTTAGTAAAAATTTTGTCCAAAAGGTTATCGCAAGCTTTCTGACACACGTCAATCGACTTACCTGAAAATATATTTTCAGTCCTCGTATTTACGCAATTTTCCTAAATTTTAAACACTTACCAAATTTTGTTTTATGAAATATTGCATTAAATTCCCTTCTAATTGTAAAATCGGATACTAACCTATCTTACCTTCATTTTCAGGCACATTTCGGGACCTGAAATATCGATTGGCCGCTGAAAATTCGATTTTAACTTGAAAATATTAGTTTTTGACCACCGCAAAATTTAACTTCACAAAAGTCCCGTTTCATTGCCCAATAGGCCGCCGCTGACATTTTGACACATCTTAATTGACCTACCTGCAAACAAATTTTCAGTCCCACTACTTACGCAATTTTTTTTAAATTTTAAAATACACCAATTTTTTGCTAAAAATGAATTCCATTAAATTCCATTTTTATTGTATAATCGGGTGTTTGCATATCTTACCTTGACTTCCAGGCACATTTTGCAAACTGACAATTCGATTGGCCGCTGAAAACTCGATATTTTTCTCCCAAAATAGTGGTTTTTTGAACACTGCGCAAAATTTTGTTCCTTCTTTAGTTCCGGAAACGCTCTAACTTGTGCGCGCTAAGTCGCGTCTTTTGACACCTCAAATGTATGACTGACTTGCAAAGAAAATCAAAGAATTACAAATAATTTCAAATTTGGTCGCAAGTAGATGCCTCAAAATCCATGTTTAAAAGACCCGTATAAATATTTTTTTTTTTAAACAAAACAAGCTTTCAGATTTGAACCAAAAGGGTTTATGAGGTAACATTTAAACACATATCAATCACAAATATCATAACTTACGTTAATTAAGAGAAATTCAAACACAAATAAAAATAGAAATTGAGATTAAATAAACGAATATAAAAAAATATATGTCAAAAACGAAAATGACAAAAAAAAAGAAATAAACATGAATTGCATTATCTTAGTAAAAACTTTGTCCAAAAGGCCATCGCAAGCTTTCTGACACACGTCAATCGACCTTCCTGAAAATATATTTTCAGTCCTCGTACTTACGCAATTTTCCTAAATTTTAAACACTTACCAAATTTTGTTTTATGAAATATTGCATTAAATTCCCTTCTAATTGTAAAATCGGATACTAACCTATCTTACCTTGATTTTCAGGCACATTTCGGGACCTGAAATATCGATTGGCCGCTGAAAATTCGATTTTAACTTGAAAATATTAGTTTTTGACCACCACAAAAATTTAACTTCACAAAAGTCCCGTTTCGGAATACCTAAGATGTGCAAAAAAAAATATTGTTTCAAATTTAGTTCGCCAATACATGCCTCAAAGTCCATGTATAAAAGCTCCGTATGAATATTTTCGTTTTTTTTCATGAAAAACACAAAAACTTTCAGATTTTAACCAAAATAATAAAACACATATCGATAGAAATAGAAATTAAATAAACAAATTAAAAAAAATATATGACAAATGCAAAAATGTCAAACAATCTCAACTAAGTATCAATATTAACGCACACACATTTTAATGTCAAACTAAGACATGCAAGTCCATTAAAGCAAAACCCCAAAAATCTTTTGTTCACCATTACTTACCTCTTAATTATAGATGCTTTATTATTACGTCAATTGCAAAATCTTAGTAACTTGGATAGCTATTAAGACACTGTTTGCAGCTGAAACATTGCCCAATAGGCCGCCGCTGACATTTTGACACATCTTAATTGACCTACCTGCAAACAAATTTTCAGTCCCACTACTTACGCAATTTTTTTTAAATTTTAAAATACACCAATTTGTTGCTAAAAATGAATTCCATTAAATTCCATTTTTATTGTATAATCGGGTGTTTGCATATCTTACCTTGACTTCCAGGCACATTTTGCAAACTGACAATTCGATTGGCCGCTGAAAACTCGATATTTTTCTCCCAAAATAGTGGTTTTTTGAACACTGCGCAAAATTTTGTTCCTTCTTTAGTTCCGGAAACGCTCTAACTTGTGCGCGCTAAGTCGCGTCTTTTGACACCTCAAATGTATGACTGACTTGCAAAGAAAATCAAAGAATTACAAATAATTTCAAATTTGGTTCGCAAGTAGATGCCTCAAAATCCATGTTTAAAAGACCCGTATAAATATTTTTTTTTTTAAACAAAACAAGCTTTCAGATTTGAACCAAAAGGTTTTATGAGGTAACATTTAAACACATATCAATCACAAATATCATAACTTACGTTAATTAAGAGAAATTCAAACACAAATAAAAATAGAAATTGAGATTAAATAAACGAATATAAAAAAATATATGTCAAAAACGAAACTGACAAAAAAAAAGAAATAAACATGAATTGCAATATCTTAGTAAAAACTTTGTCCAAAAGGCCATCGCAAGCTTTCTGACACACGTCAATCGACCTTCCTGAAAATATATTTTCAGTCCTCGTACTTACGCAATTTTCCTAAATTTTAAACACTTACCAAATTTTGTTTTATGAAATATTGCATTAAATTCCCTTCTAATTGTAAAATCGGATACTAACCTATCTTACCTTGATTTTCAGGCACATTTCGGGACCTGAAATATCGATTGGCCGCTGAAAATTCGATTTCAACTTGAAAATATTAGTTTTTGACCACCGCAAAAATTTAACTTCACAAAAGTCCCGTTTCGGAATACCTAAGATGTGCAAAAAAAAATATTGTTTCAAATTTAGTTTGCCAATACATGCCTCAAAGTCCATGTATAAAAGCTCCGTATGAATATTTTCGTTTTTTTTCATGAAAAACACAAAAACTTTCAGATTTTAACCAAAATAATAAAACACATATCGATAGAAATAGAAATTAAATAAACAAATTAAAAAAAATATATGACAAATGCAAAAATGTCAAACAATCTCAACTAAGTATCAATATTAACGCACACACATTTTAATGTCAAACTAAGACATGCAAGTCCATTAAAGCAAAACCCCAAAAATCTTTTGTTCACCATTACTTACCTCTTAATTATAGATGCTTTATTATTACGTCAATTGCAAAATCTTAGTAACTTGGATAGCTATTAAGACACTGTTTGCAGCTGAAACATTGCCCAATAGGCCGCCGCTGACATTTTGACACATCTTAATTGACCTACCTGCAAACAAATTTTCAGTCCCACTACTTACGCAATTTTTTTTAAATTTTAAAATACACCAATTTTTTGCTAAAAATGAATTCCATTAAATTCCATTTTTATTGTATAATCGGGTGTTTGCATATCTTACCTTGACTTCCAGGCACATTTTGCAAACTGACAATTCGATTGGCCGCTGAAAACTCGATATTTTTCTCCCAAAATAGTGGTTTTTTGAACACTGCGCAAAATTTTGTTCCTTCTTTAGTTCCGGAAACGCTCTAACTTGTGCGCGCTAAGTCGCGTCTTTTGACACCTCAAATGTATGACTGACTTGCAAAGAAAATCAAAGGATTACAAATAATTTCAAATTTGGTTCGCAAGTAGATGCCTCAAAATCCATGTTTAAAAGACCCGTATAAATATTTTTTTTTTTAAACAAAACAAGCTTTCAGATTTGAACCAAAAGGGTTTATGAGGTAACATTTAAACACATATCAATCACAAATATCATAACTTACGTTAATTAAGAGAAATTCAAACACAAATAAAAATAGAAATTGAGATTAAATAAACGAATATAAAAAAATATATGTCAAAAACGAAAATGACAAAAAAAAAGAAATAAACATGAATTGCAATATCTTAGTAAAAACTTTGTCCAAAAGGCCATCGCAAGCTTTCTGACACACGTCAATCGACCTTCCTGAAAATATATTTTCAGTCCTCGTACTTACGCAATTTTCCTAAATTTTAAACACTTACCAAATTTTGTTTTATGAAATATTGCATTAAATTCCCTTCTAATTGTAAAATCGGATACTAACCTATCTTACCTTGATTTTCAGTCACATTTCGGGACCTGAAATATCGATTGGCCGCTGAAAATTCGATTTTAACTTGAAAATATTAGTTTTTGACCACCGCAAAAATTAAACTTCACAAAAGTCCCGTTTCGGAATACCTAAGATGTGCAAAAAAAAATATTGTTTCAAATTTAGTTTGCCAATACATGCCTCAAAGTCCATGTATAAAAGCTCCGTATGAATATTTTCGTTTTTTTTCATGAAAAACACAAAAACTTTCAGATTTTAACCAAAATAATAAAACACATATCGATAGAAATAGAAATTAAATAAACAAATTAAAAAAAATATATGACAAATGCAAAAATGTCAAACAATCTCAACTAAGTATCAATATTAACGCACACACATTTTAATGTCAAACTAAGACATGCAAGTCCATTAAAGCAAAACCCCAAAAATCTTTTGTTCACCATTACTTACCTCTTAATTATAGATGCTTTATTATTACGTCAATTGCAAAATCTTAGTAACTTGGATAGCTATTAAGACACTGTTTGCAGCTGAAACATTGCCCAATAGGCCGCCGCTGACATTTTGACACATCTTAATTGACCTACCTGCAAACAAATTTTCAGTCCCACTACTTACGCAATTTTTTTTAAATTTTAAAATACACCAATTTTTTGCTAAAAATGAATTCCATTAAATTCCATTTTTATTGTATAATCGGGTGTTTGCATATCTTACCTTGACTTCCAGGCACATTTTGCAAACTGACAATTCGATTGGCCGCTGAAAACTCGATATTTTTCTCCCAAAATAGTGGTTTTTTGAACACTGCGCAAAATTTTGTTCCTTCTTTAGTTCCGGAAACGCTCTAACTTGTGCGCGCTAAGTCGCGTCTTTTGACACCTCAAATGTATGACTGACTTGCAAAGAAAATCAAAGAATTACAAATAATTTCAAATTTGGTTCGCAAGTAGATGCCTCAAAATCCATGTTTAAAAGACCCGTATAAATATTTTTTTTTTAAAACAAAACAAGCTTTCAGATTTGAACCAAAAGGGTTTATGTGGTAACATTTAAACACATATCAATCACAAATATCATAAACTTACGTTAATTAAGAGAAATTCAAACACAAATAAAAATAGAAATTGAGATTAAATAAACGAATATAAAAAAATATATGTCAAAAACGAAACTGACAAAAAAAAAGAAATAAACATGAATTGCAATATCTTAGTAAAAACTTTGTCCAAAAGGCCATCGCAAGCTTTCTGACACACGTCAATCGACCTTCCTGAAAATATATTTTCAGTCCTCGTACTTACGCAATTTTCCTAAATTTTAAACACTTACCAAATTTTGTTTTATGAAATATTGCATTAAATTCCCTTCTAATTGTAAAATCGGATACTAACCTATCTTACCTTGATTTTCAGGCACATTTCGGGACCTGAAATATCGATTGGCCGCTGAAAATTCGATTTCAACTTGAAAATATTAGTTTTTGACCACCGCAAAAATTTAACTTCACAAAAGTCCCGTTTCGGAATACCTAAGATGTGCAAAAAAAAATATTGTTTCAAATTTAGTTTGCCAATACATGCCTCAAAGTCCATGTATAAAAGCTCCGTATGAATATTTTCGTTTTTTTTCATGAAAAACACAAAAACTTTCAGATTTTAACCAAAATAATAAAACACATATCGATAGAAATAGAAATTAAATAAACAAATTAAAAAAAATATATGACAAATGCAAAAATGTCAAACAATCTCAACTAAGTATCAATATTAACGCACACACATTTTAATGTCAAACTAAGACATGCAAGTCCATTAAAGCAAAACCCCAAAAATCTTTTGTTCACCATTACTTACCTCTTAATTATAGATGCTTTATTATTACGTCAATTGCAAAATCTTAGTAACTTGGATAGCTATTAAGACACTGTTTGCAGCTGAAACATTGCCCAATAGGCCGCCGCTGACATTTTGACACATCTTAATTGACCTACCTGCAAACAAATTTTCAGTCCCACTACTTACGCAATTTTTTTTAAATTATAAAATACACCAATTTGTTGCTAAAAATGAATTCCATTAAATTCCATTTTTATTGTATAATCGGGTGTTTGCATATCTTACCTTGACTTCCAGGCACATTTTGCAAACTGACAATTCGATTGGCCGCTGAAAACTCGATATTTTTCTCCCAAAATAGTGGTTTTTTGAACACTGCGCAAAATTTTGTTCCTTCTTTAGTTCCGGAAACGCTCTAACTTGTGCGCGCTAAGTCGCGTCTTTTGACACCTCAAATGTATGACTGACTTGCAAAGAAAATCAAAGAATTACAAATAATTTCAAATTTGGTTCGCAAGTAGATGCCTCAAAATCCATGTTTAAAAGACCCGTATAAATATTTTTTTTTAAAAACAAAACAAGCTTTCAGATTTGAACCAAAAGGGTTTATGTGGTAACATTTAAACACATATCAATCACAAATATCATAACTTACGTTAATTAAGAGAAATTCAAACACAAATAAAAATAGAAATTGAGATTAAATAAACGAATATAAAAAAATATATGTCAAAAACGAAAATGACAAAAAAAAAGAAATAAACATGAATTGCAATATCTTAGTAAAAACTTTGTCCAAAAGGCCATCGCAAGCTTTCTGACACACGTCAATCGACCTTCCTGAAAATATATTTTCAGTCCTCGTACTTACGCAATTTTCCTAAATTTTAAACACTTACCAAATTTTGTTTTATGAAATATTGCATTAAATTCCCTTCTAATTTTAAAATCGGATACTAACCTATCTTACCTTGATTTTCAGTCACATTTCGGGACCTGAAATATCGATTGGCCGCTGAAAATTCGATTTTAACTTGAAAATATTAGTTTTTGACCACCGCAAAAATTTAACTTCACAAAAGTCCCGTTTCGGAATACCGAAGATGTGCAAAAAAAAATATTGTTTCAAATTTAGTTTGCCAATACATGCCTCAAAGTCCATGTATAAAAGCTCCGTATGAATATTTTCGTTTTTTTTCATGAAAAACACAAAAACTTTCAGATTTTAACCAAAATAATAAAACACATATCGATAGAAATAGAAATTAAATAAACAAATTAAAAAAAATATATGACAAATGCAAAAATGTCAAACAATCTCAACTAAGTATCAATATTAACGCACACACATTTTAATGTCAAACTAAGACATGCAAGTCCATTAAAGCAAAACCCCAAAAATCTTTTGTTCACCATTACTTACCTCTTAATTATAGATGCTTTATTATTACGTCAATTGCAAAATCTTAGTAACTTGGATAGCTATTAAGACACTGTTTGCAGCTGAAACATTGCCCAATAGGCCGCCGCTGACATTTTGACACATCTTAATTGACCTACCTGCAAACAAATTTTCAGTCCCACTACTTATGCAATTTTTTTTAAATTTTAAAATACACCAATTTTTTGCTAAAAATGAATTCCATTAAATTCCATTTTTATTGTATAATCGGGTGTTTGCATATCTTACCTTGACTTCCAGGCACATTTTGCAAACTGACAATTCGATTGGCCGCTGAAAACTCGATATTTTTCTCCCAAAATAGTGGTTTTTTGAACACTGCGCAAAATTTTGTTCCTTCTTTAGTTCCGGAAACGCTCTAACTTGTGCGCGCTAAGTCGCGTCTTTTGACACCTCAAATGTATGACTGACTTGCAAAGAAAATCAAAGAATTACAAATAATTTCAAATTTGGTTCGCAAGTAGATGCCTCAAAATCCATGTTTAAAAGACCCGTATAAATATTTTTTTTTAAAAACAAAACAAGCTTTCAGATTTGAACCAAAAGGGTTTATGTGGTAACATTTAAACACATATCAATCACAAATATCATAACTTACGTTAATTAAGAGAAATTCAAACACAAATAAAAATAGAAATTGAGATTAAATAAACGAATATAAAAAAATATATGTCAAAAACGAAACTGACAAAAAAAAAGAAATAAACATGAATTGCAATATCTTAGTAAAAACTTTGTCCAAAAGGCCATCGCAAGCTTTCTGACACACGTCAATCGACCTTCCTGAAAATATATTTTCAGTCCTCGTACTTACGCAATTTTCCTAAATTTTAAACACTTACCAAATTTTGTTTTATGAAATATTGCATTAAATTCCCTTCTAATTGTAAAATCGGATACTAACCTATCTTACCTTGATTTTCAGGCACATTTCGGGACCTGAAATATCGATTGGCCGCTGAAAATTCGATTTCAACTTGAAAATATTAGTTTTTGACCACCGCAAAAATTTAACTTCACAAAAGTCCCGTTTCGGAATACCTAAGATGTGCAAAAAAAAATATTGTTTCAAATTTAGTTTGCCAATACATGCCTCAAAGTCCATGTATAAAAGCTCCGTATGAATATTTTCGTTTTTTTTCATGAAAAACACAAAAACTTTCAGATTTTAACCAAAATAATAAAACACATATCGATAGAAATAGAAATTAAATAAACAAATTAAAAAAAATATATGACAAATGCAAAAATGTCAAACAATCTCAACTAAGTATCAATATTAACGCACACACATTTTAATGTCAAACTAAGACATGCAAGTCCATTAAAGCAAAACCCCAAAAATCTTTTGTTCACCATTACTTACCTCTTAATTATAGATGCTTTATTATTACGTCAATTGCAAAATCTTAGTAACTTGGATAGCTATTAAGACACTGTTTGCAGCTGAAACATTGCCCAATAGGCCGCCGCTGACATTTTGACACATCTTAATTGACCTACCTGCAAACAAATTTTCAGTCCCACTACTTACGCAATTTTTTTTAAATTTTAAAATACACCAATTTTTTGCTAAAAATGAATTCCATTAAATTCCATTTTTATTGTATAATCGGGTGTTTGCATATCTTACCTTGACTTCCAGGCACATTTTGCAAACTGACAATTCGATTGGCCGCTGAAAACTCGATATTTTTCTCCCAAAATAGTGGTTTTTTGAACACTGCGCAAAATTTTGTTCCTTCTTTAGTTCCGGAAACGCTCTAACTTGTGCGCGCTAAGTCGCGTCTTTTGACACCTCAAATGTATGACTGACTTGCAAAGAAAATCAAAGAATTACAAATAATTTCAAATTTGGTTCGCAAGTAGATGCCTCAAAATCCATGTTTAAAAGACCCGTATAAATATATTTTTTTTTAAACAAAACAAGCTTTCAGATTTGAACCAAAAGGGTTTATGTGGTAACATTTAAACACATATCAATCACAAATATCATAACTTACGTTAATTAAGAGAAATTCAAACACAAATAAAAATAGAAATTGAGATTAAATAAACGAATATAAAAAAATATATGTCAAAAACGAAACTGACAAAAAAAAAGAAATAAACATGAATTGCAATATCTTAGTTAAAACTTTGTCCAAAAGGCCATCGCAAGCTTTCTGACACACGTCAATCGACCTTCCTGAAAATATATTTTCAGTCCTCGTACTTACGCAATTTTCCTAAATTTTAAACACTTACCAAATTTTGTTTTATGAAATATTGCATTAAATTCCCTTCTAATTGTAAAATCGGATACTAACCTATCTTACCTTGATTTTCAGGCACATTTCGGGACCTGAAATATCGATTGGCCGCTGAAAATTCGATTTTAACTTGAAAATATTAGTTTTTGACCACCGCAAAAATTTAACTTCACAAAAGTCCCGTTTCGGAATACCTAAGATGTGCAAAAAAAAATATTGTTTCAAATTTAGTTTGCCAATACATGCCTCAAAGTCCATGTATAAAAGCTCCGTATGAATATTTTCGTTTTTTTTCATGAAAAACACAAAAACTTTCAGATTTTAACCAAAATAATAAAACACATATCGATAGAAATAGAAATTAAATAAACAAATTAAAAAAAATATATGACAAATGCAAAAATGTCAAACAATCTCAACTAAGTATCAATATTAACGCACACACATTTTAATGTCAAACTAAGACATGCAAGTCCATTAAAGCAAAACCCCAAAAATCTTTTGTTCACCATTACTTACCTCTTAATTATAGATGCTTTATTATTACGTCAATTGCAAAATCTTAGTAACTTGGATAGCTATTAAGACACTGTTTGCAGCTGAAACATTGCCCAATAGGCCGCCGCTGACATTTTGACACATCTTAATTGACC
Source organism: Lacanobia oleracea (assembly GCA_950371165.1). Lineage (NCBI taxonomy): Eukaryota > Metazoa > Arthropoda > Insecta > Lepidoptera > Noctuidae > Lacanobia > Lacanobia oleracea. The sequence continues at coordinate 3,737,523 of OX493398.1, forward strand.
TACCTGCAAACAAATTTTCAGTCCCACTACTTACGCAATTTTTTTTAAATTTTAAAATACACCAATTTGTTGCTAAAAATGAATTCCATTAAATTCCATTTTTATTGTATAATCGGGTGTTTGCATATCTTACCTTGACTTCCAGGCACATTTTGCAAACTGACAATTCGATTGGCCGCTGAAAACTCGATATTTTTCTCCCAAAATAGTGGTTTTTTGAACACTGCGCAAAATTTTGTTCCTTCTTTAGTTCCGGAAACGCTCTAACTTGTGCGCGCTAAGTCGCGTCTTTTGACACCTCAAATGTATGACTGACTTGCAAAGAAAATCAAAGAATTACAAATAATTTCAAATTTGGTTCGCAAGTAGATGCCTCAAAATCCATGTTTAAAAGACCCGTATAAATATTTTTTTTTAAAAACAAAACAAGCTTTCAGATTTGAACCAAAAGGGTTTATGTGGTAACATTTAAACACATATCAATCACAAATATCATAACTTACGTTAATTAAGAGAAATTCAAACACAAATAAAAATAGAAATTGAGATTAAATAAACGAATATAAAAAAATATATGTCAAAAACGAAAATGACAAAAAAAAAGAAATAAACATGAATTGCAATATCTTAGTAAAAACTTTGTCCAAAAGGCCATCGCAAGCTTTCTGACACACGTCAATCGACCTTCCTGAAAATATATTTTCAGTCCTCGTACTTACGCAATTTTCCTAAATTTTAAACACTTACCAAATTTTGTTTTATGAAATATTGCATTAAATTCCCTTCTAATTTTAAAATCGGATACTAACCTATCTTACCTTGATTTTCAGTCACATTTCGGGACCTGAAATATCGATTGGCCGCTGAAAATTCGATTTTAACTTGAAAATATTAGTTTTTGACCACCGCAAAAATTTAACTTCACAAAAGTCCCGTTTCGGAATACCTAAGATGTGCAAAAAAAAATATTGTTTCAAATTTAGTTTGCCAATACATGCCTCAAAGTCCATGTATAAAAGCTCCGTATGAATATTTTCGTTTTTTTTCATGAAAAACACAAAAACTTTCAGATTTTAACCAAAATAATAAAACACATATCGATAGAAATAGAAATTAAATAAACAAATTAAAAAAAATATATGACAAATGCAAAAATGTCAAACAATCTCAACTAAGTATCAATATTAACGCACACACATTTTAATGTCAAACTAAGACATGCAAGTCCATTAAAGCAAAACCCCAAAAATCTTTTGTTCACCATTACTTACCTCTTAATTATAGATGCTTTATTATTACGTCAATTGCAAAATCTTAGTAACTTGGATAGCTATTAAGACACTGTTTGCAGCTGAAACATTGCCCAATAGGCCGCCGCTGACATTTTGACACATCTTAATTGACCTACCTGCAAACAAATTTTCAGTCCCACTACTTATGCAATTTTTTTTAAATTTTAAAATACACCAATTTTTTGCTAAAAATGAATTCCATTAAATTCCATTTTTATTGTATAATCGGGTGTTTGCATATCTTACCTTGACTTCCAGGCACATTTTGCAAACTGACAATTCGATTGGCCGCTGAAAACTCGATATTTTTCTCCCAAAATAGTGGTTTTTTGAACACTGCGCAAAATTTTGTTCCTTCTTTAGTTCCGGAAACGCTCTAACTTGTGCGCGCTAAGTCGCGTCTTTTGACACCTCAAATGTATGACTGACTTGCAAAGAAAATCAAAGAATTACAAATAATTTCAAATTTGGTTCGCAAGTAGATGCCTCAAAATCCATGTTTAAAAGACCCGTATAAATATTTTTTTTTAAAAACAAAACAAGCTTTCAGATTTGAACCAAAAGGGTTTATGTGGTAACATTTAAACACATATCAATCACAAATATCATAACTTACGTTAATTAAGAGAAATTCAAACACAAATAAAAATAGAAATTGAGATTAAATAAACGAATATAAAAAAATATATGTCAAAAACGAAACTGACAAAAAAAAAGAAATAAACATGAATTGCAATATCTTAGTAAAAACTTTGTCCAAAAGGCCATCGCAAGCTTTCTGACACACGTCAATCGACCTTCCTGAAAATATATTTTCAGTCCTCGTACTTACGCAATTTTCCTAAATTTTAAACACTTACCAAATTTTGTTTTATGAAATATTGCATTAAATTCCCTTCTAATTGTAAAATCGGATACTAACCTATCTTACCTTGATTTTCAGGCACATTTCGGGACCTGAAATATCGATTGGCCGCTGAAAATTCGATTTCAACTTGAAAATATTAGTTTTTGACCACCGCAAAAATTTAACTTCACAAAAGTCCCGTTTCGGAATACCTAAGATGTGCAAAAAAAAATATTGTTTCAAATTTAGTTTGCCAATACATGCCTCAAAGTCCATGTATAAAAGCTCCGTATGAATATTTTCGTTTTTTTTCATGAAAAACACAAAAACTTTCAGATTTTAACCAAAATAATAAAACACATATCGATAGAAATAGAAATTAAATAAACAAATTAAAAAAAATATATGACAAATGCAAAAATGTCAAACAATCTCAACTAAGTATCAATATTAACGCACACACATTTTAATGTCAAACTAAGACATGCAAGTCCATTAAAGCAAAACCCCAAAAATCTTTTGTTCACCATTACTTACCTCTTAATTATAGATGCTTTATTATTACGTCAATTGCAAAATCTTAGTAACTTGGATAGCTATTAAGACACTGTTTGCAGCTGAAACATTGCCCAATAGGCCGCCGCTGACATTTTGACACATCTTAATTGACCTACCTGCAAACAAATTTTCAGTCCCACTACTTACGCAATTTTTTTTAAATTTTAAAATACACCAATTTTTTGCTAAAAATGAATTCCATTAAATTCCATTTTTATTGTATAATCGGGTGTTTGCATATCTTACCTTGACTTCCAGGCACATTTTGCAAACTGACAATTCGATTGGCCGCTGAAAACTCGATATTTTTCTCCCAAAATAGTGGTTTTTTGAACACTGCGCAAAATTTTGTTCCTTCTTTAGTTCCGGAAACGCTCTAACTTGTGCGCGCTAAGTCGCGTCTTTTGACACCTCAAATGTATGACTGACTTGCAAAGAAAATCAAAGAATTACAAATAATTTCAAATTTGGTTCGCAAGTAGATGCCTCAAAATCCATGTTTAAAAGACCCGTATAAATATATTTTTTTTTAAACAAAACAAGCTTTCAGATTTGAACCAAAAGGGTTTATGTGGTAACATTTAAACACATATCAATCACAAATATCATAACTTACGTTAATTAAGAGAAATTCAAACACAAATAAAAATAGAAATTGAGATTAAATAAACGAATATAAAAAAATATATGTCAAAAACGAAACTGACAAAAAAAAAGAAATAAACATGAATTGCAATATCTTAGTTAAAACTTTGTCCAAAAGGCCATCGCAAGCTTTCTGACACACGTCAATCGACCTTCCTGAAAATATATTTTCAGTCCTCGTACTTACGCAATTTTCCTAAATTTTAAACACTTACCAAATTTTGTTTTATGAAATATTGCATTAAATTCCCTTCTAATTGTAAAATCGGATACTAACCTATCTTACCTTGATTTTCAGGCACATTTCGGGACCTGAAATATCGATTGGCCGCTGAAAATTCGATTTTAACTTGAAAATATTAGTTTTTGACCACCGCAAAAATTTAACTTCACAAAAGTCCCGTTTCGGAATACCTAAGATGTGCAAAAAAAAATATTGTTTCAAATTTAGTTTGCCAATACATGCCTCAAAGTCCATGTATAAAAGCTCCGTATGAATATTTTCGTTTTTTTTCATGAAAAACACAAAAACTTTCAGATTTTAACCAAAATAATAAAACACATATCGATAGAAATAGAAATTAAATAAACAAATTAAAAAAAATATATGACAAATGCAAAAATGTCAAACAATCTCAACTAAGTATCAATATTAACGCACACACATTTTAATGTCAAACTAAGACATGCAAGTCCATTAAAGCAAAACCCCAAAAATCTTTTGTTCACCATTACTTACCTCTTAATTATAGATGCTTTATTATTACGTCAATTGCAAAATCTTAGTAACTTGGATAGCTATTAAGACACTGTTTGCAGCTGAAACATTGCCCAATAGGCCGCCGCTGACATTTTGACACATCTTAATTGACCTACCTGCAAACAAATTTTCAGTCCCACTACTTACGCAATTTTTTTTAAATTTTAAAATACACCAATTTGTTGCTAAAAATGAATTCCATTAAATTCCATTTTTATTGTATAATCGGGTGTTTGCATATCTTACCTTGACTTCCAGGCACATTTTGCAAACTGACAATTCGATTGGCCGCTGAAAACTCGATATTTTTCTCCCAAAATAGTGGTTTTTTGAACACTGCGCAAAATTTTGTTCCTTCTTTAGTTCCGGAAACGCTCTAACTTGTGCGCGCTAAGTCGCGTCTTTTGACACCTCAAACGTGTGACTGACTTGCAAAGAAAATCAAAGAATTAAAAATAATTTCAAATTTGGTTCGCAAGTAGATGCCTCAAAATCCATGTTTAAAAGACCCGTATAAATATTTTTTTTTTTAAACAAAACAAGCTTTCAGATTTGAACCAAAAGGGTTTATGAGGTAACATTTAAACACATATCAATCACAAATATCATAACTTACGTTAATTAAGAGAAATTCAAACACAAATAAAAATAGAAATTGAGATTAAATAAACGAATATAAAAAAATATATGTCAAAAACGAAAATGACAAAAAAAAAGAAATAAACATGAATTGCAATATCTTAGTAAAAACTTTGTCCAAAAGGCCATCGCAAGCTTTCTGACACACGTCAATCGACCTTCCTGAAAATATATTTTCAGTCCTCGTACTTACGCAATTTTCCTAAATTTTAAACACTTACCAAATTTTGTTTTATGAAATATTGCATTAAATTCCCTTCTAATTTTAAAATCGGATACTAACCTATCTTACCTTGATTTTCAGTCACATTTCGGGACCTGAAATATCGATTGGCCGCTGAAAATTCGATTTTAACTTGAAAATATTAGTTTTTGACCACCGCAAAAATTTAACTTCACAAAAGTCCCGTTTCGGAATACCTAAGATGTGCAAAAAAAAATATTGTTTCAAATTTAGTTTGCCAATACATGCCTCAAAGTCCATGTATAAAAGCTCCGTATGAATATTTTCGTTTTTTTTCATGAAAAACACAAAAACTTTCAGATTTTAACCAAAATAATAAAACACATATCGATAGAAATAGAAATTAAATAAACAAATTAAAAAAAATATATGACAAATGCAAAAATGTCAAACAATCTCAACTAAGTATCAATATTAACGCACACACATTTTAATGTCAAACTAAGACATGCAAGTCCATTAAAGCAAAACCCCAAAAATCTTTTGTTCACCATTACTTACCTCTTAATTATAGATGCTTTATTATTACGTCAATTGCAAAATCTTAGTAACTTGGATAGCTATTAAGACACTGTTTGCAGCTGAAACATTGCCCAATAGGCCGCCGCTGACATTTTGACACATCTTAATTGACCTACCTGCAAACAAATTTTCAGTCCCACTACTTACGCAATTTTTTTTAAATTTTAAAATACACCAATTTTTTGCTAAAAATGAATTCCATTAAATTCCATTTTTATTGTATAATCGGGTGTTTGCATATCTTACCTTGACTTCCAGGCACATTTTGCAAACTGACAATTCGATTGGCCGCTGAAAACTCGATATTTTTCTCCCAAAATAGTGGTTTTTTGAACACTGCGCAAAATTTTGTTCCTTCTTTAGTTCCGGAAACGCTCTAACTTGTGCGCGCTAAGTCGCGTCTTTTGACACCTCAAATGTATGACTGACTTGCAAAGAAAATCAAAGAATTACAAATAATTTCAAATTTGGTTCGCAAGTAGATGCCTCAAAATCCATGTTTAAAAGACCCGTATAAATATTTTTTTTTAAAAACAAAACAAGCTTTCAGATTTGAACCAAAAGGGTTTATGTGGTAACATTTAAACACATATCAATCACAAATATCATAACTTACGTTAATTAAGAGAAATTCAAACACAAATAAAAATAGAAATTGAGATTAAATAAACGAATATAAAAAAATATATGTCAAAAACGAAAATGACAAAAAAAAAGAAATAAACATGAATTGCAATATCTTAGTAAAAACTTTGTCCAAAAGGCCATCGCAAGCTTTCTGACACACGTCAATCGACCTTCCTGAAAATATATTTTCAGTCCTCGTACTTACGCAATTTTCCTAAATTTTAAACACTTACCAAATTTTGTTTTATGAAATATTGCATTAAATTCCCTTCTAATTGTAAAATCGGATACTAACCTATCTTACCTTGATTTTCAGTCACATTTCGGGACCTGAAATATCGATTGGCCGCTGAAAATTCGATTTTAACTTGAAAATATTAGTTTTTGACCACCGCAAAAATTTAACTTCACAAAAGTCCCGTTTCGGAATACCTAAGATGTGCAAAAAAAAATATTGTTTCAAATTTAGTTTGCCAATACATGCCTCAAAGTCCATGTATAAAAGCTCCGTATGAATATTTTCGTTTTTTTTCATGAAAAACACAAAAACTTTCAGATTTTAACCAAAATAATAAAACACATATCGATAGAAATAGAAATTAAATAAACAAATTAAAAAAAATATATGACAAATGCAAAAATGTCAAACAATCTCAACTAAGTATCAATATTAACGCACACACATTTTAATGTCAAACTAAGACATGCAAGTCCATTAAAGCAAAACCCCAAAAATCTTTTGTTCACCATTACTTACCTCTTAATTATAGATGCTTTATTATTACGTCAATTGCAAAATCTTAGTAACTTGGATAGCTATTAAGACACTGTTTGCAGCTGAAACATTGCCCAATAGGCCGCCGCTGACATTTTGACACATCTTAATTGACCTACCTGCAAACAAATTTTCAGTCCCACTACTTACGCAATTTTTTTTTAATTTTAAAATACACCAATTTTTTGCTAAAAATGAATTCCATTAAATTCCATTTTTATTGTATAATCGGGTGTTTGCATATCTTACCTTGACTTCCAGGCACATTTTGCAAACTGACAATTCGATTGGCCGCTGAAAACTCGATATTTTTCTCCCAAAATAGTGGTTTTTTGAACACTGCGCAAAATTTTGTTCCTTCTTTAGTTCCGGAAACGCTCTAACTTGTGCGCGCTAAGTCGCGTCTTTTGACACCTCAAATGTATGACTGACTTGCAAAGAAAATCAAAGAATTACAAATAATTTCAAATTTGGTTCGCAAGTAGATGCCTCAAAATCCATGTTTAAAAGACCCGTATAAATATATTTTTTTTTAAACAAAACAAGCTTTCAGATTTGAACCAAAAGGGTTTATGTGGTAACATTTAAACACATATCAATCACAAATATCATAACTTACGTTAATTAAGAGAAATTCAAACACAAATAAAAATAGAAATTGAGATTAAATAAACGAATATAAAAAAATATATGTCAAAAACGAAACTGACAAAAAAAAAGAAATAAACATGAATTGCAATATCTTAGTAAAAACTTTGTCCAAAAGGCCATCGCAAGCTTTCTGACACACGTCAATCGACCTTCCTGAAAATATATTTTCAGTCCTCGTACTTACGCAATTTTCCTAAATTTTAAACACTTACCAAATTTTGTTTTATGAAATATTGCATTAAATTCCCTTCTAATTTTAAAATCGGATACTAACCTATCTTACCTTGATTTTCAGTCACATTTCGGGACCTGAAATATCGATTGGCCGCTGAAAATTCGATTTTAACTTGAAAATATTAGTTTTTGACCACCGCAAAAATTTAACTTCACAAAAGTCCCGTTTCGGAATACCTAAGATGTGCAAAAAAAAATATTGTTTCAAATTTAGTTTGCCAATACATGCCTCAAAGTCCATGTATAAAAGCTCCGTATGAATATTTTCGTTTTTTTTCATGAAAAACACAAAAACTTTCAGATTTTAACCAAAATAATAAAACACATATCAATAGAAATAGAAATTAAATAAACAAATTAAAAAAAATATATGACAAATGCAAAAATGTCAAACAATCTCAACTAAGTATCAATATTAACGCACACACATTTTAATGTCAAACTAAGACATGCAAGTCCATTAAAGCAAAACCCCAAAAATCTTTTGTTCACCATTACTTACCTCTTAATTATAGATGCTTTATTATTACGTCAATTGCAAAATCTTAGTAACTTGGATAGCTATTAAGACACTGTTTGCAGCTGAAACATTGCCCAATAGGCCGCCGCTGACATTTTGACACATCTTAATTGACCTACCTGCAAACAAATTTTCAGTCCCACTACTTACGCAATTTTTTTTAAATTTTAAAATACACCAATTTTTTGCTAAAAATGAATTCCATTAAATTCCATTTTTATTGTATAATCGGGTGTTTGCATATCTTACCTTGACTTCCAGGCACATTTTGCAAACTGACAATTCGATTGGCCGCTGAAAACTCGATATTTTTCTCCCAAAATAGTGGTTTTTTGAACACTGCGCAAAATTTTGTTCCTTCTTTAGTTCCGGAAACGCTCTAACTTGTGCGCGCTAAGTCGCGTCTTTTGACACCTCAAATGTATGACTGACTTGCAAAGAAAATCAAAGAATTACAAATAATTTCAAATTTGGTTCGCAAGTAGATGCCTCAAAATCCATGTTTAAAAGACCCGTATAAATATTTTTTTTTAAAAACAAAACAAGCTTTCAGATTTGAACCAAAAGGGTTTATGTGGTAACATTTAAACACATATCAATCACAAATATCATAACTTACGTTAATTAAGAGAAATTCAAACACAAATAAAAATAGAAATTGAGATTAAATAAACGAATATAAAAAAATATATGTCAAAAACGAAACTGACAAAAAAAAAGAAATAAACATGAATTGCAATATCTTAGTAAAAACTTTGTCCAAAAGGCCATCGCAAGCTTTCTGACACACGTCAATCGACCTTCCTGAAAATATATTTTCAGTCCTCGTACTTACGCAATTTTCCTAAATTTTAAACACTTACCAAATTTTGTTTTATGAAATATTGCATTAAATTCCCTTCTAATTGTAAAATCGGATACTAACCTATCTTACCTTGATTTTCAGGCACATTTCGGGACCTGAAATATCGATTGGCCGCTGAAAATTCGATTTCAACTTGAAAATATTAGTTTTTGACCACCGCAAAAATTTAACTTCACAAAAGTCCCGTTTCGGAATACCTAAGATGTGCAAAAAAAAATATTGTTTCAAATTTAGTTTGCCAATACATGCCTCAAAGTCCATGTATAAAAGCTCCGTATGAATATTTTCGTTTTTTTTCATGAAAAACACAAAAACTTTCAGATTTTAACCAAAATAATAAAACACATATCGATAGAAATAGAAATTAAATAAACAAATTAAAAAAAATATATGACAAATGCAAAAATGTCAAACAATCTCAACTAAGTATCAATATTAACGCACACACATTTTAATGTCAAACTAAGACATGCAAGTCCATTAAAGCAAAACCCCAAAAATCTTTTGTTCACCATTACTTACCTCTTAATTATAGATGCTTTATTATTACGTCAATTGCAAAATCTTAGTAACTTGGATAGCTATTAAGACACTGTTTGCAGCTGAAACATTGCCCAATAGGCCGCCGCTGACATTTTGACACATCTTAATTGACCTACCTGCAAACAAATTTTCAGTCCCACTACTTACGCAATTTTTTTTAAATTTTAAAATACACCAATTTTTTGCTAAAAATGAATTCCATTAAATTCCATTTTTATTGTATAATCGGGTGTTTGCATATCTTACCTTGACTTCCAGGCACATTTTGCAAACTGACAATTCGATTGGCCGCTGAAAACTCGATATTTTTCTCCCAAAATAGTGGTTTTTTGAACACTGCGCAAAATTTTGTTCCTTCTTTAGTTCCGGAAACGCTCTAACTTGTGCGCGCTAAGTCGCGTCTTTTGACACCTCAAATGTATGACTGACTTGCAAAGAAAATCAAAGAATTACAAATAATTTCAAATTTGGTTCGCAAGTAGATGCCTCAAAATCCATGTTTAAAAGACCCGTATAAATATATTTTTTTTTAAACAAAACAAGCTTTCAGATTTGAACCAAAAGGGTTTATGTGGTAACATTTAAACACATATCAATCACAAATATCATAACTTACGTTAATTAAGAGAAATTCAAACACAAATAAAAATAGAAATTGAGATTAAATAAACGAATATAAAAAAATATATGTCAAAAACGAAACTGACAAAAAAAAAGAAATAAACATGAATTGCAATATCTTAGTTAAAACTTTGTCCAAAAGGCCATCGCAAGCTTTCTGACACACGTCAATCGACCTTCCTGAAAATATATTTTCAGTCCTCGTACTTACGCAATTTTCCTAAATTTTAAACACTTACCAAATTTTGTTTTATGAAATATTGCATTAAATTCCCTTCTAATTGTAAAATCGGATACTAACCTATCTTACCTTGATTTTCAGGCACATTTCGGGACCTGAAATATCGATTGGCCGCTGAAAATTCGATTTCAACTTGAAAATATTAGTTTTTGACCACCGCAAAAATTTAACTTCACAAAAGTCCCGTTTCGGAATACCTAAGATGTGCAAAAAAAAATATTGTTTCAAATTTAGTTTGCCAATACATGCCTCAAAGTCCATGTATAAAAGCTCCGTATGAATATTTTCGTTTTTTTTCAAGAAAAACACAAAAACTTTCAGATTTTAACCAAAATAATAAAACACATATCGATAGAAATAGAAATTAAATAAACAAATTAAAAAAAATATATGACAAATGCAAAAATGTCAAACAATCTCAACTAAGTATCAATATTAACGCACACACATTTTAATGTCAAACTAAGACATGCAAGTCCATTAAAGCAAAACCCCAAAAATCTTTTGTTCACCATTACTTACCTCTTAATTATAGATGCTTTATTATTACGTCAATTGCAAAATCTTAGTAACTTGGATAGCTATTAAGACACTGTTTGCAGCTGAAACATTGCCCAATAGGCCGCCGCTGACATTTTGACACATCTTAATTGACCTACCTGCAAACAAATTTTCAGTCCCACTACTTACGCAATTTTTTTTAAATTTTAAAATACACCAATTTGTTGCTAAAAATGAATTCCATTAAATTCCATTTTTATTGTATAATCGGGTGTTTGCATATCTTACCTTGACTTCCAGGCACATTTTGCAAACTGACAATTCGATTGGCCGCTGAAAACTCGATATTTTTCTCCCAAAATAGTGGTTTTTTGAACACTGCGCAAAATTTTGTTCCTTCTTTAGTTCCGGAAACGCTCTAACTTGTGCGCGCTAAGTCGCGTCTTTTGACACCTCAAACGTGTGACTGACTTGCAAAGAAAATCAAAGAATTAAAAATAATTTCAAATTTGGTTCGCAAGTAGATGCCTCAAAATCCATGTTTAAAAGACCCGTATAAATATTTTTTTTTTTAAACAAAACAAGCTTTCAGATTTGAACCAAAAGGGTTTATGAGGTAACATTTAAACACATATCAATCACAAATATCATAACTTACGTTAATTAAGAGAAATTCAAACACAAATAAAAATAGAAATTGAGATTAAATAAACGAATATAAAAAATTATATGTCAAAAACGAAAATGACAAAAAAAGAAATAAACATGAATTGCAATATCTTAGTAAAAACTTTGTCCAAAAGGCCATCGCAAGCTTTCTGACACACGTCAATCGACCTTCCTGAAAATATATTTTCAGTCCTCGTACTTACGCAATTTTCCTAAATTTTAAACACTTACCAAATTTTGTTTTATGAAATATTGCATTAAATTCCCTTCTAATTTTAAAATCGGATACTAACCTATCTTACCTTGATTTTCAGTCACATTTCGGGACCTGAAATATCGATTGGCCGCTGAAAATTCGATTTTAACTTGAAAATATTAGTTTTTGACCACCGCAAAAATTTAACTTCACAAAAGTCCCGTTTCGGAATACCTAAGATGTGCAAAAAAAAATATTGTTTCAAATTTAGTTTGCCAATACATGCCTCAAAGTCCATGTATAAAAGCTCCGTATGAATATTTTCGTTTTTTTTCATGAAAAACACAAAAACTTTCAGATTTTAACCAAAATAATAAAACACATATCGATAGAAATAGAAATTAAATAAACAAATTAAAAAAAATATATGACAAATGCAAAAATGTCAAACAATCTCAACTAAGTATCAATATTAACGCACACACATTTTAATGTCAAACTAAGACATGCAAGTCCATTAAAGCAAAACCCCAAAAATCTTTTGTTCACCATTACTTACCTCTTAATTATAGATGCTTTATTATTACGTCAATTGCAAAATCTTAGTAACTTGGATAGCTATTAAGACACTGTTTGCAGCTGAAACATTGCCCAATAGGCCGCCGCTGACATTTTGACACATCTTAATTGACCTACCTGCAAACAAATTTTCAGTCCCACTACTTACGCAATTTTTTTTAAATTTTAAAATACACCAATTTTTTGCTAAAAATGAATTCCATTAAATTCCATTTTTATTGTATAATCGGGTGTTTGCATATCTTACCTTGACTTCCAGGCACATTTTGCAAACTGACAATTCGATTGGCCGCTGAAAACTCGATATTTTTCTCCCAAAATAGTGGTTTTTTGAACACTGCGCAAAATTTTGTTCCTTCTTTAGTTCCGGAAACGCTCTAACTTGTGCGCGCTAAGTCGCGTCTTTTGACACCTCAAATGTATGACTGACTTGCAAAGAAAATCAAAGAATTACAAATAATTTCAAATTTGGTTCGCAAGTAGATGCCTCAAAATCCATGTTTAAAAGACCCGTATAAATATTTTTTTTTAAAAACAAAACAAGCTTTCAGATTTGAACCAAAAGGGTTTATGTGGTAACATTTAAACACATATCAATCACAAATATCATAACTTACGTTAATTAAGAGAAATTCAAACACAAATAAAAATAGAAATTGAGATTAAATAAACGAATATAAAAAAATATATGTCAAAAACGAAAATGACAAAAAAAAAGAAATAAACATGAATTGCAATATCTTAGTAAAAACTTTGTCCAAAAGGCCATCGCAAGCTTTCTGACACACGTCAATCGACCTTCCTGAAAATATATTTTCAGTCCTCGTACTTACGCAATTTTCCTAAATTTTAAACACTTACCAAATTTTGTTTTATGAAATATTGCATTAAATTCCCTTCTAATTTTAAAATCGGATACTAACCTATCTTACCTTGATTTTCAGTCACATTTCGGGACCTGAAATATCGATTGGCCGCTGAAAATTCGATTTTAACTTGAAAATATTAGTTTTTGACCACCGCAAAAATTTAACTTCACAAAAGTCCCGTTTCGGAATACCTAAGATGTGCAAAAAAAAATATTGTTTCAAATTTAGTTTGCCAATACATGCCTCAAAGTCCATGTATAAAAGCTCCGTATGAATATTTTCGTTTTTTTTCATGAAAAACACAAAAACTTTCAGATTTTAACCAAAATAATAAAACACATATCGATAGAAATAGAAATTAAATAAACAAATTAAAAAAAATATATGACAAATGCAAAAATGTCAAACAATCTCAACTAAGTATCAATATTAACGCACACACATTTTAATGTCAAACTAAGACATGCAAGTCCATTAAAGCAAAACCCCAAAAATCTTTTGTTCACCATTACTTACCTCTTAATTATAGATGCTTTATTATTACGTCAATTGCAAAATCTTAGTAACTTGGATAGCTATTAAGACACTGTTTGCAGCTGAAACATTGCCCAATAGGCCGCCGCTGACATTTTGACACATCTTAATTGACCTACCTGCAAACAAATTTTCAGTCCCACTACTTACGCAATTTTTTTTAAATTTTAAAATACACCAATTTTTTGCTAAAAATGAATTCCATTAAATTCCATTTTTATTGTATAATCGGGTGTTTGCATATCTTACCTTGACTTCCAGGCACATTTTGCAAACTGACAATTCGATTGGCCGCTGAAAACTCGATATTTTTCTCCCAAAATAGTGGTTTTTTGAACACTGCGCAAAATTTTGTTCCTTCTTTAGTTCCGGAAACGCTCTAACTTGTGCGCGCTAAGTCGCGTCTTTTGACACCTCAAATGTATGACTGACTTGCAAAGAAAATCAAAGAATTACAAATAATTTCAAATTTGGTTCGCAAGTAGATGCCTCAAAATCCATGTTTAAAAGACCCGTATAAATATTTTTTTTTAAAAACAAAACAAGCTTTCAGATTTGAACCAAAAGGGTTTATGTGGTAACATTTAAACACATATCAATCACAAATATCATAACTTACGTTAATTAAGAGAAATTCAAACACAAATAAAAATAGAAATTGAGATTAAATAAACGAATATAAAAAAATATATGTCAAAAACGAAACTGACAAAAAAAAAGAAATAAACATGAATTGCAATATCTTAGTAAAAACTTTGTCCAAAAGGCCATCGCAAGCTTTCTGACACACGTCAATCGACCTTCCTGAAAATATATTTTCAGTCCTCGTACTTACGCAATTTTCCTAAATTTTAAACACTTACCAAATTTTGTTTTATGAAATATTGCATTAAATTCCCTTCTAATTGTAAAATCGGATACTAACCTATCTTACCTTGATTTTCAGGCACATTTCCGGACCTGAAATATCGATTGGCCGCTGAAAATTCGATTTCAACTTGAAAATATTAGTTTTTGACCACCGCAAAAATTTAACTTCACAAAAGTCCCGTTTCGGAATACCTAAGATGTGCAAAAAAAAATATTGTTTCAAATTTAGTTTGCCAATACATGCCTCAAAGTCCATGTATAAAAGCTCCGTATGAATATTTTCGTTTTTTTTTCATGAAAAACACAAAAACTTTCAGATTTTAACCAAAATAATAAAACACATATCGATAGAAATAGAAATTAAATAAACAAATTAAAAAAAATATATGACAAATGCAAAAATGTCAAACAATCTCAACTAAGTATCAATATTAACGCACACACATTTTAATGTCAAACTAAGACATGCAAGTCCATTAAAGCAAAACCCCAAAAATCTTTTGTTCACCATTACTTACCTCTTAATTATAGATGCTTTATTATTACGTCAATTGCAAAATCTTAGTAACTTGGATAGCTATTAAGACACTGTTTGCAGCTGAAACATTGCCCAATAGGCCGCCGCTGACATTTTGACACATCTTAATTGACCTACCTGCAAACAAATTTTCAGTCCCACTACTTACGCAATTTTTTTTAAATTTTAAAATACACCAATTTTTTGCTAAAAATGAATTCCATTAAATTCCATTTTTATTGTATAATCGGGTGTTTGCATATCTTACCTTGACTTCCAGGCACATTTTGCAAACTGACAATTCGATTGGCCGCTGAAAACTCGATATTTTTCTCCCAAAATAGTGGTTTTTTGAACACTGCGCAAAATTTTGTTCCTTCTTTAGTTCCGGAAACGCTCTAACTTGTGCGCGCTAAGTCGCGTCTTTTGACACCTCAAACGTGTGACTGACTTGCAATGAAAATCAAAGAATTAAAAATAATTTCAAATTTGGTTCGCAAGTAGATGCCTCAAAATCCATGTTTAAAAGACCCGTATAAATATTTTTTTTTTTAAACAAAACAAGCTTTCAGATTTGAACCAAAAGGGTTTATGAGGTAACATTTAAACACATATCAATCACAAATATCATAACTTACGTTAATTAAGAGAAATTCAAACACAAATAAAAATAGAAATTGAGATTAAATAAACGAATATAAAAAATTATATGTCAAAAACGAAAATGACAAAAAAAGAAATAAACATGAATTGCAATATCTTAGTAAAAACTTTGTCCAAAAGGCCATCGCAAGCTTTCTGACACACGTCAATCGACCTTCCTGAAAATATATTTTCAGTCCTCGTACTTACGCAATTTTCCTAAATTTTAAACACTTACCAAATTTTGTTTTATGAAATATTGCATTAAATTCCCTTCTAATTTTAAAATCGGATACTAACCTATCTTACCTTGATTTTCAGTCACATTTCGGGACCTGAAATATCGATTGGCCGCTGAAAATTCGATTTTAACTTGAAAATATTAGTTTTTGACCACCGCAAAAATTTAACTTCACAAAAGTCCCGTTTCGGAATACCTAAGATGTGCAAAAAAAAATATTGTTTCAAATTTAGTTTGCCAATACATGCCTCAAAGTCCATGTATAAAAGCTCCGTATGAATATTTTCGTTTTTTTTCATGAAAAACACAAAAACTTTCAGATTTTAACCAAAATAATAAAACACATATCGATAGAAATAGAAATTAAATAAACAAATTAAAAAAAATATATGACAAATGCAAAAATGTCAAACAATCTCAACTAAGTATCAATATTAACGCACGCACATTTTAATGTCAAACTAAGACATGCAAGTCCATTAAAGCAAAACCCCAAAAATCTTTTGTTCACCATTACTTACCTCTTAATTATAGATGCTTTATTATTACGTCAATTGCAAAATCTTAGTAACTTGGATAGCTATTAAGACACTGTTTGCAGCTGAAACATTGCCCAATAGGCCGCCGCTGACATTTTGACACATCTTAATTGACCTACCTGCAAACAAATTTTCAGTCCCACTACTTACGCAATTTTTTTAAAATTTTAAAATACACCAATTTTTTGCTAAAAATGAATTCCATTAAATTCCATTTTTATTGTATAATCGGGTGTTTGCATATCTTACCTTGACTTCCAGGCACATTTTGCAAACTGACAATTCGATTGGCCGCTGAAAACTCGATATTTTTCTCCCAAAATAGTGGTTTTTTGAACACTGCGCAAAATTTTGTTCCTTCTTTAGTTCCGGAAACGCTCTAACTTGTGCGCGCTAAGTCGCGTCTTTTGACACCTCAAATGTATGACTGACTTGCAAAGAAAATCAAAGAATTACAAATAATTTCAAATTTGGTTCGCAAGTAGATGCCTCAAAATCCATGTTTAAAAGACCCGTATAAATATTTTTTTTTAAAAACAAAACAAGCTTTCAGATTTGAACCAAAAGGGTTTATGTGGTAACATTTAAACACATATCAATCACAAATATCATAACTTACGTTAATTAAGAGAAATTCAAACACAAATAAAAATAGAAATTGAGATTAAATAAACGAATATAAAAAAATATATGTCAAAAACGAAAATGACAAAAAAAAAGAAATAAACATGAATTGCAATATCTTAGTAAAAACTTTGTCCAAAAGGCCATCGCAAGCTTTCTGACACACGTCAATCGACCTTCCTGAAAATATATTTTCAGTCCTCGTACTTACGCAATTTTCCTAAATTTTAAACACTTACCAAATTTTGTTTTATGAAATATTGCATTAAATTCCCTTCTAATTTTAAAATCGGATACTAACCTATCTTACCTTGATTTTCAGTCACATTTCGGGGCCTGAAATATCGATTGGCCGCTGAAAATTCGATTTTAACTTGAAAATATTAGTTTTTGACCACCGCAAAAATTTAACTTCACAAAAGTCCCGTTTCGGAATACCTAAGATGTGCAAAAAAAAATATTGTTTCAAATTTAGTTTGCCAATACATGCCTCAAAGTCCATGTATAAAAGCTCCGTATGAATATTTTCGTTTTTTTTCATGAAAAACACAAAAACTTTCAGATTTTAACCAAAATAATAAAACACATATCGATAGAAATAGAAATTAAATAAACAAATTAAAAAAAATATATGACAAATGCAAAAATGTCAAACAATCTCAACTAAGTATCAATATTAACGCACACACATTTTAATGTCAAACTAAGACATGCAAGTCCATTAAAGCAAAACCCCAAAAATCTTTTGTTCACCATTACTTACCTCTTAATTATAGATGCTTTATTATTACGTCAATTGCAAAATCTTAGTAACTTGGATAGCTATTAAGACACTGTTTGCAGCTGAAACATTGCCCAATAGGCCGCCGCTGACATTTTGACACATCTTAATTGACCTACCTGCAAACAAATTTTCAGTCCCACTACTTACGCAATTTTTTTTAAATTTTAAAATACACCAATTTTTTGCTAAAAATGAATTCCATTAAATTCCATTTTTATTGTATAATCGGGTGTTTGCATATCTTACCTTGACTTCCAGGCACATTTTGCAAACTGACAATTCGATTGGCCGCTGAAAACTCGATATTTTTCTCCCAAAATAGTGGTTTTTTGAACACTGCGCAAAATTTTGTTCCTTCTTTAGTTCCGGAAACGCTCTAACTTGTGCGCGCTAAGTCGCGTCTTTTGACACCTCAAATGTATGACTGACTTGCAAAGAAAATCAAAGAATTACAAATAATTTCAAATTTGGTTCGCAAGTAGATGCCTCAAAATCCATGTTTAAAAGACCCGTATAAATATTTTTTTTTAAAAACAAAACAAGCTTTCAGATTTGAACCAAAAGGGTTTATGTGGTAACATTTAAACACATATCAATCACAAATATCATAACTTACGTTAATTAAGAGAAATTCAAACACAAATAAAAATAGAAATTGAGATTAAATAAACGAATATAAAAAAATATATGTCAAAAACGAAACTGACAAAAAAAAAGAAATAAACATGAATTGCAATATCTTAGTAAAAACTTTGTCCAAAAGGCCATCGCAAGCTTTCTGACACACGTCAATCGACCTTCCTGAAAATATATTTTCAGTCCTCGTACTTACGCAATTTTCCTAAATTTTAAACACTTACCAAATTTTGTTTTATGAAATATTGCATTAAATTCCCTTCTAATTGTAAAATCGGATACTAACCTATCTTACCTTGATTTTCAGGCACATTTCGGGACCTGAAATATCGATTGGCCGCTGAAAATTCGATTTTAACTTGAAAATATTAGTTTTTGACCACCGCAAAAATTTAACTTCACAAAAGTCCCGTTTCGGAATACCTAAGATGTGCAAAAAAAAATATTGTTTCAAATTTAGTTTGCCAATACATGCCTCAAAGTCCATGTATAAAAGCTCCGTATGAATATTTTCGTTTTTTTTCATGAAAAACACAAAAACTTTCAGATTTTAACCAAAATAATAAAACACATATCGATAGAAATAGAAATTAAATAAACAAATTAAAAAAAATATATGACAAATGCAAAAATGTCAAACAATCTCAACTAAGTATCAATATTAACGCACACACATTTTAATGTCAAACTAAGACATGCAAGTCCATTAAAGCAAAACCCCAAAAATCTTTTGTTCACCATTACTTACCTCTTAATTATAGATGCTTTATTATTACGTCAATTGCAAAATCTTAGTAACTTGGATAGCTATTAAGACACTGTTTGCAGCTGAAACATTGCCCAATAGGCCGCCGCTGACATTTTGACACATCTTAATTGACCTACCTGCAAACAAATTTTCAGTCCCACTACTTACGCAATTTTTTTTAAATTTTAAAATACACCAATTTTTTGCTAAAAATGAATTCCATTAAATTCCATTTTTATTGTATAATCGGGTGTTTGCATATCTTACCTTGACTTCCAGGCACATTTTGCAAACTGACAATTCGATTGGCCGCTGAAAACTCGATATTTTTCTCCCAAAATAGTGGTTTTTTGAACACTGCGCAAAATTTTGTTCCTGCTTTAGTTCCGGAAACGCTCTAACTTGTGCGCGCTAAGTCGCGTCTTTTGACACCTCAAATGTATGACTGACTTGCAAAGAAAATCAAAGAATTACAAATAATTTCAAATTTGGTTCGCAAGTAGATGCCTCAAAATCCATGTTTAAAAGACCCGTATAAATATTTTTTTTTTAAACAAAACAAGCTTTCAGATTTGAACCAAAAGGGTTTATGTGGTAACATTTAAACACATATCAATCACAAATATCATAACTTACGTTAATTAAGAGAAATTCAAACACAAATAAAAATAGAAATTGAGATTAAATAAACGAATATAAAAAAATATATGTCAAAAACGAAAATGACAAAAAAAAAGAAATAAACATGAATTGCAATATCTTAGTAAAAACTTTGTCCAAAAGGCCATCGCAAGCTTTCTGACACACGTCAATCGACCTTCCTGAAAATATATTTTCAGTCCTCGTACTTACGCAATTTTCCTAAATTTTAAACACTTACCAAATTTTGTTTTATGAAATATTGCATTAAATTCCCTTCTAATTTTAAAATCGGATACTAACCTATCTTACCTTGATTTTCAGTCACATTTCGGGACCTGAAATATCGATTGGCCGCTGAAAATTCGATTTTAACTTGAAAATATTAGTTTTTGACCACCGCAAAAATTTAACTTCACAAAAGTCCCGTTTCGGAATACCTAAGATGTGCAAAAAAAAATATTGTTTCAAATTTAGTTTGCCAATACATGCCTCAAAGTCCATGTATAAAAGCTCCGTATGAATATTTTCGTTTTTTTTCATGAAAAACACAAAAACTTTCAGATTTTAACCAAAATAATAAAACACATATCGATAGAAATAGAAATTAAATAAACAAATTAAAAAAAATATATGACAAATGCAAAAATGTCAAACAATCTCAACTAAGTATCAATATTAACGCACACACATTTTAATGTCAAACTAAGACATGCAAGTCCATTAAAGCAAAACCCCAAAAATCTTTTGTTCACCATTACTTACCTCTTAATTATAGATGCTTTATTATTACGTCAATTGCAAAATCTTAGTAACTTGGATAGCTATTAAGACACTGTTTGCAGCTGAAACATTGCCCAATAGGCCGCCGCTGACATTTTGACACATCTTAATTGACCTACCTGCAAACAAATTTTCAGTCCCACTACTTACGCAATTTTTTTTAAATTTTAAAATACACCAATTTTTTGCTAAAAATGAATTCCATTAAATTCCATTTTTATTGTATAATCGGGTGTTTGCATATCTTACCTTGACTTCCAGGCACATTTTGCAAACTGACAATTCGATTGGCCGCTGAAAACTCGATATTTTTCTCCCAAAATAGTGGTTTTTTGAACACTGCGCAAAATTTTGTTCCTTCTTTAGTTCCGGAAACGCTCTAACTTGTGCGCGCTAAGTCGCGTCTTTTGACACCTCAAATGTATGACTGACTTGCAAAGAAAATCAAAGAATTACAAATAATTTCAAATTTGGTTCGCAGGTAGATGCCTCAAAATCCATGTTTAAAAGACCCGTATAAATATTTTTTTTTAAAAACAAAACAAGCTTTCAGATTTGAACCAAAAGGGTTTATGTGGTAACATTTAAACACATATCAATCACAAATATCATAACTTACGTTAATTAAGAGAAATTCAAACACAAATAAAAATAGAAATTGAGATTAAATAAACGAATATAAAAAAATATATGTCAAAAACGAAACTGACAAAAAAAAAGAAATAAACATGAATTGCAATATCTTAGTAAAAACTTTGTCCAAAAGGCCATCGCAAGCTTTCTGACACACGTCAATCGACCTTCCTGAAAATATATTTTCAGTCCTCGTACTTACGCAATTTTCCTAAATTTTAAACACTTACCAAATTTTGTTTTATGAAATATTGCATTAAATTCCCTTCTAATTGTAAAATCGGATACTAACCTATCTTACCTTGATTTTCAGGCACATTTCGGGACCTGAAATATCGATTGGCCGCTGAAAATTCGATTTCAACTTGAAAATATTAGTTTTTGACCACCGCAAAAATTTAACTTCACAAAAGTCCCGTTTCGGAATACCTAAGATGTGCAAAAAAAAATATTGTTTCAAATTTAGTTTGCCAATACATGCCTCAAAGTCCATGTATAAAAGCTCCGTATGAATATTTTCGTTTTTTTTCATGAAAAACACAAAAACTTTCAGATTTTAACCAAAATAATAAAACACATATCGATAGAAATAGAAATTAAATAAACAAATTAAAAAAAATATATGACAAATGCAAAAATGTCAAACAATCTCAACTAAGTATCAATATTAACGCACACACATTTTAATGTCAAACTAAGACATGCAAGTCCATTAAAGCAAAACCCCAAAAATCTTTTGTTCACCATTACTTACCTCTTAATTATAGATGCTTTATTATTACGTCAATTGCAAAATCTTAGTAACTTGGATAGCTATTAAGACACTGTTTGCAGCTGAAACATTGCCCAATAGGCCGCCGCTGACATTTTGACACATCTTAATTGACCTACCTGCAAACAAATTTTCAGTCCCACTACTTACGCAATTTTTTTTAAATTTTAAAATACACCAATTTGTTGCTAAAAATGAATTCCATTAAATTCCATTTTTATTGTATAATCGGGTGTTTGCATATCTTACCTTGACTTCCAGGCACATTTTGCAAACTGACAATTCGATTGGCCGCTGAAAACTCGATATTTTTCTCCCAAAATAGTGGTTTTTTGAACACTGCGCAAAATTTTGTTCCTTCTTTAGTTCCGGAAACGCTCTAACTTGTGCGCGCTAAGTCGCGTCTTTTGACACCTCAAATGTATGACTGACTTGCAAAGAAAATCAAAGAATTACAAATAATTTCAAATTTGGTTCGCAAGTAGATGCCTCAAAATCCATGTTTAAAAGACCCGTATAAATATATTTTTTTTTAAACAAAACAAGCTTTCAGATTTGAACCAAAAGGGTTTATGTGGTAACATTTAAACACATATCAATCACAAATATCATAACTTACGTTAATTAAGAGAAATTCAAACACAAATAAAAATAGAAATTGAGATTAAATAAACGAATATAAAAAAATATATGTCAAAAACGAAACTGACAAAAAAAAAGAAATAAACATGAATTGCAATATCTTAGTTAAAACTTTGTCCAAAAGGCCATCGCAAGCTTTCTGACACACGTCAATCGACCTTCCTGAAAATATATTTTCAGTCCTCGTACTTACGCAATTTTCCTAAATTTTAAACACTTACCAAATTTTGTTTTATGAAATATTGCATTAAATTCCCTTCTAATTGTAAAATCGGATACTAACCTATCTTACCTTGATGTTCAGGCACATTTCGGGACCTGAAATATCGATTGGCCGCTGAAAATTCGATTTTAACTTGAAAATATTAGTTTTTGACCACCGCAAAAATTTAACTTCACAAAAGTCCCGTTTCGGAATACCTAAGATGTGCAAAAAAAAATATTGTTTCAAATTTAGTTTGCAAATACATGCCTCAAAGTCCATGTATAAAAGCTCCGTATGAATATTTTCGTTTTTTTTTATGAAAAACACAAAAACTTTCAGATTTTAACCAAAATAATAAAACACATATCGATAGAAATAGAAATTAAATAAACAAATTAAAAAAAATATATGACAAATGCAAAAATGTCAAACAATCTCAACTAAGTATCAATATTAACGCACACACATTTTAATGTCAAACTAAGACATGCAAGTCCATTAAAGCAAAACCCCAAAAATCTTTTGTTCACCATTACTTACCTCTTAATTATAGATGCTTTATTATTACGTCAATTGCAAAATCTTAGTAACTTGGATAGCTATTAAGACACTGTTTGCAGCTGAAACATTGCCCAATAGGCCGCCGCTGACATTTTGACACATCTTAATTGACCTACCTGCAAACAAATTTTCAGTCCCACTACTTACGCAATTTTTTTTAAATTTTAAAATACACCAATTTGTTGCTAAAAATGAATTCCATTAAATTCCATTTTTATTGTATAATCGGGTGTTTGCATATCTTACCTTGACTTCCAGGCACATTTTGCAAACTGACAATTCGATTGGCCGCTGAAAACTCGATATTTTTCTCCCAAAATAGTGGTTTTTTGAACACTGCGCAAAATTTTGTTCCTTCTTTAGTTCCGGAAACGCTCTAACTTGTGCGCGCTAAGTCGCGTCTTTTGACACCTCAAACGTGTGACTGACTTGCAAAGAAAATCAAAGAATTAAAAATAATTTCAAATTTGGTTCGCAAGTAGATGCCTCAAAATCCATGTTTAAAAGACCCGTATAAATATTTTTTTTTTAAACAAAACAAGCTTTCAGATTTGAACCAAAAGGGTTTATGAGGTAACATTTAAACACATATCAATCACAAATATCATAACTTACGTTAATTAAGAGAAATTCAAACACAAATAAAAATAGAAATTGAGATTAAATAAACGAATATAAAAAATTATATGTCAAAAACGAAAATGACAAAAAAAGAAATAAACATGAATTGCAATATCTTAGTAAAAACTTTGTCCAAAAGGCCATCGCAAGCTTTCTGACACACGTCAATCGACCTTCCTGAAAATATATTTTCAGTCCTCGTACTTACGCAATTTTCCTAAATTTTAAACACTTACCAAATTTTGTTTTATGAAATATTGCATTAAATTCCCTTCTAATTTTAAAATCGGATACTAACCTATCTTACCTTGATTTTCAGTCACATTTCGGGACCTGAAATATCGATTGGCCGCTGAAAATTCGATTTTAACTTGAAAATATTAGTTTTTGACCACCGCAAAAATTTAACTTCACAAAAGTCCCGTTTCGGAATACCTAAGATGTGCAAAAAAAAATATTGTTTCAAATTTAGTTTGCCAATACATGCCTCAAAGTCCATGTATAAAAGCTCCGTATGAATATTTTCGTTTTTTTTCATGAAAAACACAAAAACTTTCAGATTTTAACCAAAATAATAAAACACATATCGATAGAAATAGAAATTAAATAAACAAATTAAAAAAAATATATGACAAATGCAAAAATGTCAAACAATCTCAACTAAGTATCAATATTAACGCACACACATTTTAATGTCAAACTAAGACATGCAAGTCCATTAAAGCAAAACCCCAAAAATCTTTTGTTCACCATTACTTACCTCTTAATTATAGATGCTTTATTATTACGTCAATTGCAAAATCTTAGTAACTTGGATAGCTATTAAGACACTGTTTGCAGCTGAAACATTGCCCAATAGGCCGCCGCTGACATTTTGACACATCTTAATTGACCTACCTGCAAACAAATTTTCAGTCCCACTACTTACGCAATTTTTTTTAAATTTTAAAATACACCAATTTGTTGCTAAAAATGAATTCCATTAAATTCCATTTTTATTGTATAATCGGGTGTTTGCATATCTTACCTTGACTTCCAGGCACATTTTGCAAACTGACAATTCGATTGGCCGCTGAAAACTCGATATTTTTCTCCCAAAATAGTGGTTTTTTGAACACTGCGCAAAATTTTGTTCCTTCTTTAGTTCCGGAAACGCTCTAACTTGTGCGCGCTAAGTCGCGTCTTTTGACACCTCAAATGTATGACTGACTTGCAAAGAAAATCAAAGAATTACAAATAATTTCAAATTTGGTTCGCAAGTAGATGCCTCAAAATCCATGTTTAAAAGACCCGTATAAATATTTTTTTTTAAAAACAAAACAAGCTTTCAGATTTGAACCAAAAGGGTTTATG
Source organism: Lacanobia oleracea (assembly GCA_950371165.1). Classification (NCBI taxonomy): domain Eukaryota; kingdom Metazoa; phylum Arthropoda; class Insecta; order Lepidoptera; family Noctuidae; genus Lacanobia; species Lacanobia oleracea. The sequence continues at coordinate 3,763,265 of OX493398.1, forward strand.
TGGTAACATTTAAACACATATCAATCACAAATATCATAACTTACGTTAATTAAGAGAAATTCAAACACAAATAAAAATAGAAATTGAGATTAAATAAACGAATATAAAAAAATATATGTCAAAAACGAAACTGACAAAAAAAAAGAAATAAACATGAATTGCAATATCTTAGTAAAAACTTTGTCCAAAAGGCCATCGCAAGCTTTCTGACACACGTCAATCGACCTTCCTGAAAATATATTTTCAGTCCTCGTACTTACGCAATTTTCCTAAATTTTAAACACTTACCAAATTTTGTTTTATGAAATATTGCATTAAATTCCCTTCTAATTGTAAAATCGGATACTAACCTATCTTACCTTGATTTTCAGGCACATTTCGGGACCTGAAATATCGATTGGCCGCTGAAAATTCGATTTCAACTTGAAAATATTAGTTTTTGACCACCGCAAAAATTTAACTTCACAAAAGTCCCGTTTCGGAATACCTAAGATGTGCAAAAAAAAATATTGTTTCAAATTTAGTTTGCCAATACATGCCTCAAAGTCCATGTATAAAAGCTCCGTATGAATATTTTCGTTTTTTTTCATGAAAAACACAAAAACTTTCAGATTTTAACCAAAATAATAAAACACATATCGATAGAAATAGAAATTAAATAAACAAATTAAAAAAAATATATGACAAATGCAAAAATGTCAAACAATCTCAACTAAGTATCAATATTAACGCACACACATTTTAATGTCAAACTAAGACATGCAAGTCCATTAAAGCAAAACCCCAAAAATCTTTTGTTCACCATTACTTACCTCTTAATTATAGATGCTTTATTATTACGTCAATTGCAAAATCTTAGTAACTTGGATAGCTATTAAGACACTGTTTGCAGCTGAAACATTGCCCAATAGGCCGCCGCTGACATTTTGACACATCTTAATTGACCTACCTGCAAACAAATTTTCAGTCCCACTACTTACGCAATTTTTTTTAAATTTTAAAATACACCAATTTTTTGCTAAAAATGAATTCCATTAAATTCCATTTTTATTGTATAATCGGGTGTTTGCATATCTTACCTTGACTTCCAGGCACATTTTGCAAACTGACAATTCGATTGGCCGCTGAAAACTCGATATTTTTCTCCCAAAATAGTGGTTTTTTGAACACTGCGCAAAATTTTGTTCCTTCTTTAGTTCCGGAAACGCTCTAACTTGTGCGCGCTAAGTCGCGTCTTTTGACACCTCAAATGTATGACTGACTTGCAAAGAAAATCAAAGAATTACAAATAATTTCAAATTTGGTTCGCAAGTAGATGCCTCAAAATCCATGTTTAAAAGACCCGTATAAATATATTTTTTTTTAAACAAAACAAGCTTTCAGATTTGAACCAAAAGGGTTTATGTGGTAACATTTAAACACATATCAATCACAAATATCATAACTTACGTTAATTAAGAGAAATTCAAACACAAATAAAAATAGAAAATGAGATTAAATAAACGAATATAAAAAAATATATGTCAAAAACGAAACTGACAAAAAAAAAGAAATAAACATGAATTGCAATATCTTAGTTAAAACTTTGTCCAAAAGGCCATCGCAAGCTTTCTGACACACGTCAATCGACCTTCCTGAAAATATATTTTCAGTCCTCGTACTTACGCAATTTTCCTAAATTTTAAACACTTACCAAATTTTGTTTTATGAAATATTGCATTAAATTCCCTTCTAATTGTAAAATCGGATACTAACCTATCTTACCTTGATTTTCAGGCACATTTCGGGACCTGAAATATCGATTGGCCGCTGAAAATTCGATTTTAACTTGAAAATATTAGTTTTTGACCACCGCAAAAATTTAACTTCACAAAAGTCCCGTTTCGGAATACCTAAGATGTGCAAAAAAAAATATTGTTTCAAATTTAGTTTGCCAATACATGCCTCAAAGTCCATGTATAAAAGCTCCGTATGAATATTTTCGTTTTTTTTATCAAAAACACAAAAACTTTCAGATTTTAACCAAAATAATAAAACACATATCGATAGAAATAGAAATTAAATAAACAAATTAAAAAAAATATATGACAAATGCAAAAATGTCAAACAATCTCAACTAAGTATCAATATTAACGCACACACATTTTAATGTCAAACTAAGACATGCAAGTCCATTAAAGCAAAACCCCAAAAATCTTTTGTTCACCATTACTTACCTCTTAATTATAGATGCTTTATTATTACGTCAATTGCAAAATCTTAGTAACTTGGATAGCTATTAAGACACTGTTTGCAGCTGAAACATTGCCCAATAGGCCGCCGCTGACATTTTGACACATCTTAATTGACCTACCTGCAAACAAATTTTCAGTCCCACTACTTACGCAATTTTTTTTAAATTTTAAAATACACCAATTTGTTGCTAAAAATGAATTCCATTAAATTCCATTTTTATTGTATAATCGGGTGTTTGCATATCTTACCTTGACTTCCAGGCACATTTTGCAAACTGACAATTCGATTGGCCGCTGAAAACTCGATATTTTTCTCGCAAAATAGTGGTTTTTTGAACACTGCGCAAAATTTTGTTCCTTCTTTAGTTCCGGAAACGCTCTAACTTGTGCGCGCTAAGTCGCGTCTTTTGACACCTCAAATGTATGACTGACTTGCAAAGAAAATCAAAGAATTAAAAATAATTTCAAATTTGGTTCGCAAGTAGATGCCTCAAAATCCATGTTTAAAAGACCCGTATAAATATTTTTTTTTTAAACAAAACAAGCTTTCAGATTTGAACCAAAAGGGTTTATGAGGTAACATTTAAACACATATCAATCACAAATATCATAACTTACGTTAATTAAGAGAAATTCAAACACAAATAAAAATAGAAATTGAGATTAAATAAACGAATATAAAAAAATATATGTCAAAAACGAAAATGACAAAAAAAAAGAAATAAACATGAATTGCAATATCTTAGTAAAAACTTTGTCCAAAAGGCCATCGCAAGCTTTCTGACACACGTCAATCGACCTTCCTGAAAATATATTTTCAGTCCTCGTACTTACGCAATTTTCCTAAATTTTAAACACTTACCAAATTTTGTTTTATGAAATATTGCATTAAATTCCCTTCTAATTGTAAAATCGGATACTAACCTATCTTACCTTGATTTTCAGGCACATTTCGGGACCTGAAATATCGATTGGCCGCTGAAAATTCGATTTCAACTTGAAAATATTAGTTTTTGACCACCGCAAAAATTTAACTTCACAAAAGTCCCGTTTCGGAATACCTAAGATGTGCAAAAAAAAATATTGTTTCAAATTTAGTTTGCCAATACATGCCTCAAAGTCCATGTATAAAAGCTCCGTATGAATATTTTCGTTTTTTTTCATGAAAAACACAAATACTTTCAGATTTTAACCAAAATAATAAAACACATATCGATAGAAATAGAAATTAAATAAACAAATTAAAAAAACTATATGACAAATGCAAAAATGTCAAACAATCTCAACTAAGTATCAATATTAACGCACACACATTTTAATGTCAAACTAAGACATGCAAGTCCATTAAAGCAAAACCCCAAAAATCTTTTGTTCACCATTACTTACCTCTTAATTATAGATGCTTTATTATTACGTCAATTGCAAAATCTTAGTAACTTGGATAGCTATTAAGACACTGTTTGCAGCTGAAACATTGCCCAATAGGCCGCCGCTGACATTTTGACACATCTTAATTGACCTACCTGCAAACAAATTTTCAGTCCCACTACTTACGCAATTTTTTTTAAATTTTAAAATACACCAATTTTTTGCTAAAAATGAATTCCATTAAATTCCATTTTTATTGTATAATCGGGTGTTTGCATATCTTACCTTGACTTCCAGGCACATTTTGCAAACTGACAATTCGATTGGCCGCTGAAAACTCGATATTTTTCTCCCAAAATAGTGGTTTTTTGAACACTGCGCAAAATTTTGTTCCTTCTTTAGTTCCGGAAACGCTCTAACTTGTGCGCGCTAAGTCGCGTCTTTTGACACCTCAAATGTATGACTGACTTGCAAAGAAAATCAAAGAATTACAAATAATTTCAAATTTGGTTCGCAAGTAGATGCCTCAAAATCCATGTTTAAAAGACCCGTATAAATATTTTTTTTTAAAAACAAAACAAGCTTTCAGATTTGAACCAAAAGGGTTTATGAGGTAACATTTAAACACATATCAATCACAAATATCATAACTTACGTTAATTAAGAGAAATTCAAACACAAATAAAAATAGAAATTGAGATTAAATAAACGAATATAAAAAAATATATGTCAAAAACGAAAATGACAAAAAAAAAGAAATAAACATGAATTGCAATATCTTAGTAAAAACTTTGTCCAAAAGGCCATCGCAAGCTTTCTGACACACGTCAATCGACCTTCCTGAAAATATATTTTCAGTCCTCGTACTTACGCAATTTTCCTAAATTTTAAACACTTACCAAATTTTGTTTTATGAAATATTGCATTAAATTCCCTTCTAATTTTAAAATCGGATACTAACCTATCTTACCTTGATTTTCAGTCACATTTCGGGACCTGAAATATCGATTGGCCGCTGAAAATTCGATTTTAACTTGAAAATATTAGTTTTTGACCACCGCAAAAATTTAACTTCACAAAAGTCCCGTTTCGGAATACCTAAGATGTGCAAAAAAAAATATTGTTTCAAATTTAGTTTGCCAATACATGCCTCAAAGTCCATGTATAAAAGCTTCGTATGAATATTTTCGTTTTTTTTTCATGAAAAACACAAAAACTTTCAGATTTTAACCAAAATAATAAAACACATATCGATAGAAATAGAAATTAAATAAACAAATTAAAAAAAATATATGACAAATGCAAAAATGTCAAACAATCTCAACTAAGTATCAATATTAACGCACACACATTTTAATGTCAAACTAAGACATGCAAGTCCATTAAAGCAAAACCCCAAAAATCTTTTGTTCACCATTACTTACCTCTTAATTATAGATGCTTTATTATTACGTCAATTGCAAAATCTTAGTAACTTGGATAGCTATTAAGACACTGTTTGCAGCTGAAACATTGCCCAATAGGCCGCCGCTGACATTTTGACACAACTTAATTGACCTACCTGCAAACAAATTTTCAGTCCCACTACTTACGCAATTTTTTTTAAATTTTAAAATACACCAATTTTTTGCTAAAAATGAATTCCATTAAATTCCATTTTTATTGTATAATCGGGTGTTTGCATATCTTACCTTGACTTCCAGGCACATTTTGCAAACTGACAATTCGATTGGCCGCTGAAAACTCGATATTTTTCTCCCAAAATAGTGGTTTTTTGAACACTGCGCAAAATTTTGTTCCTTCTTTAGTTCCGGAAACGCTCTAACTTGTGCGCGCTAAGTCGCGTCTTTTGACACCTCAAATGTATGACTGACTTGCAAAGAAAATCAAAGAATTACAAATAATTTCAAATTTGGTTCGCAAGTAGATGCCTCAAAATCCATGTTTAAAAGACCCGTATAAATATTTTTTTTTAAAAACAAAACAAGCTTTCAGATTTGAACCAAAAGGGTTTATGTGGTAACATTTAAACACATATCAATCACAAATATCATAACTTACGTTAATTAAGAGAAATTCAAACACAAATAAAAATAGAAATTGAGATTAAATAAACGAATATAAAAAAATATATGTCAAAAACGAAACTGACAAAAAAAAAGAAATAAACATGAATTGCAATATCTTAGTAAAAACTTTGTCCAAAAGGCCATCGCAAGCTTTCTGACACACGTCAATCGACCTTCCTGAAAATATATTTTCAGTCCTCGTACTTACGCAATTTTCCTAAATTTTAAACACTTACCAAATTTTGTTTTATGAAATATTGCATTAAATTCCCTTCTAATTGTAAATTCGGATACTAACCTATCTTACCTTGATTTTCAGGCACATTTCGGGACCTGAAATATCGATTGGCCGCTGAAAATTCGATTTCAACTTGAAAATATTAGTTTTTGACCACCGCAAAAATTTAACTTCACAAAAGTCCCGTTTCGGAATACCTAAGATGTGCAAAAAAAAATATTGTTTCAAATTTAGTTTGCCAATACATGCCTCAAAGTCCATGTATAAAAGCTCCGTATGAATATTTTCGTTTTTTTTCATGAAAAACACAAAAACTTTCAGATTTTAACCAAAATAATAAAACACATATCGATAGAAATAGAAATTAAATAAACAAATTAAAAAAAATATATGACAAATGCAAAAATGTCAAACAATCTCAACTAAGTATCAATATTAACGCACACACATTTTAATGTCAAACTAAGACATGCAAGTCCATTAAAGCAAAACCCCAAAAATCTTTTGTTCACCATTACTTACCTCTTAATTATAGATGCTTTATTATTACGTCAATTGCAAAATCTTAGTAACTTGGATAGCTATTAAGACACTGTTTGCAGCTGAAACATTGCCCAATAGGCCGCCGCTGACATTTTGACACATCTTAATTGACCTACCTGCAAACAAATTTTCAGTCCCACTACTTACGCAATTTTTTTTAAATTTTAAAATACACCAATTTGTTGCTAAAAATGAATTCCATTAAATTCCATTTTTATTGTATAATCGGGTGTTTGCATATCTTACCTTGACTTCCAGGCACATTTTGCAAACTGACAATTCGATTGGCCGCTGAAAACTCGATATTTTTCTCCCAAAATAGTGGTTTTTTGAACACTGCGCAAAATTTTGTTCCTTCTTTAGTTCCGGAAACGCTCTAACTTGTGCGCGCTAAGTCGCGTCTTTTGACACCTCAAATGTATGACTGACTTGCAAAGAAAATCAAAGAATTACAAATAATTTCAAATTTGGTTCGCAAGTAGATGCCTCAAAATCCATGTTTAAAAGACCCGTATAAATATATTTTTTTTTAAACAAAACAAGCTTTCAGATTTGAACCAAAAGGGTTTATGTGGTAACATTTAAACACATATCAATCACAAATATCATAACTTACGTTAATTAAGAGAAATTCAAACACAAATAAAAATAGAAATTGAGATTAAATAAACGAATATAAAAAAATATATGTCAAAAACGAAACTGACAAAAAAAAAGAAATAAACATGAATTGCAATATCTTAGTAAAAACTTTGTCCAAAAGGCCATCGCAAGCTTTCTGACACACGTCAATCGACCTTCCTGAAAATATATTTTCAGTCCTCGTACTTACGCAATTTTCCTAAATTTTAAACACTTACCAAATTTTGTTTTATGAAATATTGCATTAAATTCCCTTCTAATTGTAAAATCGGATACTAACCTATCTTACCTTGATTTTCAGGCACATTTCGGGACCTGAAATATCGATTGGCCGCTGAAAATTCGATTTCAACTTGAAAATATTAGTTTTTGACCACCGCAAAAATTTAACTTCACAAAAGTCCCGTTTCGGAATACCTAAGATGTGCAAAAAAAAATATTGTTTCAAATTTAGTTTGCCAATACATGCCTCAAAGTCCATGTATAAAAGCTCCGTATGAATATTTTCGTTTTTTTTCATGAAAAACACAAAAACTTTCAGATTTTAACCAAAATAATAAAACACATATCGATAGAAATAGAAATTAAATAAACAAATTAAAAAAAATATATGACAAATGCAAAAATGTCAAACAATCTCAACTAAGTATCAATATTAACGCACACACATTTTAATGTCAAACTAAGACATGCAAGTCCATTAAAGCAAAACCCCAAAAATCTTTTGTTCACCATTACTTACCTCTTAATTATAGATGCTTTATTATTACGTCAATTGCAAAATCTTAGTAACTTGGATAGCTATTAAGACACTGTTTGCAGCTGAAACATTGCCCAATAGGCCGCCGCTGACATTTTGACACATCTTAATTGACCTACCTGCAAACAAATTTTCAGTCCCACTACTTACGCAATTTTTTTTAAATTTTAAAATACACCAATTTGTTGCTAAAAATGAATTCCATTAAATTCCATTTTTATTGTATAATCGGGTGTTTGCATATCTTACCTTGACTTCCAGGCACATTTTGCAAACTGACAATTCGATTGGCCGCTGAAAACTCGATATTTTTCTCCCAAAATAGTGGTTTTTTGAACACTGCGCAAAATTTTGTTCCTTCTTTAGTTCCGGAAACGCTCTAACTTGTGCGCGCTAAGTCGCGTCTTTTGACACCTCAAACGTGTGACTGACTTGCAAAGAAAATCAAAGAATTAAAAATAATTTCAAATTTGGTTCGCAAGTAGATGCCTCAAAATCCATGTTTAAAAGACCCGTATAAATATTTTTTTTTTTAAACAAAACAAGCTTTCAGATTTGAACCAAAAGGGTTTATGAGGTAACATTTAAACACATATCAATCACAAATATCATAACTTACGTTAATTAAGAGAAATTCAAACACAAATAAAAATAGAAATTGAGATTAAATAAACGAATATAAAAAATTATATGTCAAAAACGAAAATGACAAAAAAAGAAATAAACATGAATTGCAATATCTTAGTAAAAACTTTGTCCAAAAGGCCATCGCAAGCTTTCTGACACACGTCAATCGACCTTCCTGAAAATATATTTTCAGTCCTCGTACTTACGCAATTTTCCTAAATTTTAAACACTTACCAAATTTTGTTTTATGAAATATTGCATTAAATTCCCTTCTAATTTTAAAATCGGATACTAACCTATCTTACCTTGATTTTCAGTCACATTTCGGGACCTGAAATATCGATTGGCCGCTGAAAATTCGATTTTAACTTGAAAATATTAGTTTTTGACCACCGCAAAAATTTAACTTCACAAAAGTCCCGTTTCGGAATACCTAAGATGTGCAAAAAAAAATATTGTTTCAAATTTAGTTTGCCAATACATGCCTCAAAGTCCATGTATAAAAGCTCCGTATGAATATTTTCGTTTTTTTTCATGAAAAACACAAAAACTTTCAGATTTTAACCAAAATAATAAAACACATATCGATAGAAATAGAAATTAAATAAACAAATTAAAAAAAATATATGACAAATGCAAAAATGTCAAACAATCTCAACTAAGTATCAATATTAACGCACACACATTTTAATGTCAAACTAAGACATGCAAGTCCATTAAAGCAAAACCCCAAAAATCTTTTGTTCACCATTACTTACCTCTTAATTATAGATGCTTTATTATTACGTCAATTGCAAAATCTTAGTAACTTGGATAGCTATTAAGACACTGTTTGCAGCTGAAACATTGCCCAATAGGCCGCCGCTGACATTTTGACACATCTTAATTGACCTACCTGCAAACAAATTTTCAGTCCCACTACTTACGCAATTTTTTTTAAATATTAAAATACACCAATTTTTTGCTAAAAATGAATTCCATTAAATTCCATTTTTATTGTATAATCGGGTGTTTGCATATCTTACCTTGACTTCCAGGCACATTTTGCAAACTGACAATTCGATTGGCCGCTGAAAACTCGATATTTTTCTCCCAAAATAGTGGTTTTTTGAACACTGCGCAAAATTTTGTTCCTTCTTTAGTTCCGGAAACGCTCTAACTTGTGCGCGCTAAGTCGCGTCTTTTGACACCTCAAATGTATGACTGACTTGCAAAGAAAATCAAAGAATTACAAATAATTTCAAATTTGGTTCGCAAGTAGATGCCTCAAAATCCATGTTTAAAAGACCCGTATAAATATTTTTTTTTAAAAACAAAACAAGCTTTCAGATTTGAACCAAAAGGGTTTATGTGGTAACATTTAAACACATATCAATCACAAATATCATAACTTACGTTAATTAAGAGAAATTCAAACACAAATAAAAATAGAAATTGAGATTAAATAAACGAATATAAAAAAATATATGTCAAAAACGAAACTGACAAAAAAAAAGAAATAAACATGAATTGCAATATCTTAGTTAAAACTTTGTCCAAAAGGCCATCGCAAGCTTTCTGACACACGTCAATCGACCTTCCTGAAAATATATTTTCAGTCCTCGTACTTACGCAATTTTCCTAAATTTTAAACACTTACCAAATTTTGTTTTATGAAATATTGCATTAAATTCCCTTCTAATTGTAAAATCGGATACTAACCTATCTTACCTTGATTTTCAGGCACATTTCGGGACCTGAAATATCGATTGGCCGCTGAAAATTCGATTTCAACTTGAAAATATTAGTTTTTGACCACCGCAAAAATTTAACTTCACAAAAGTCCCGTTTCGGAATACCTAAGATGTGCAAAAAAAAATATTGTTTCAAATTTAGTTTGCCAATACATGCCTCAAAGTCCATGTATAAAAGCTCCGTATGAATATTTTCGTTTTTTTTCATGAAAAACACAAAAACTTTCAGATTTTAACCAAAATAATAAAACACATATCGATAGAAATAGAAATTAAATAAACAAATTAAAAAAAATATATGACAAATGCAAAAATGTCAAACAATCTCAACTAAGTATCAATATTAACGCACACACATTTTAATGTCAAACTAAGACATGGCCAGTCCATTAAAGCAAAACCCCAAAAATCTTTTGTTCACCATTACTTACCTCTTAATTATAGATGCTTTATTATTACGTCAATTGCAAAATCTAAGTAACTTGGATAGCTATTAAGACACTGTTTGCAGCTGAATCATTGCCCAATTGGCCGCCGCTGACATTTTGACACATCTTTATTGACCTACCTGCAAACAAATTTTCAGTCCCACTACTTACGCAATTTTTTTTAAATTTTAAAATACACCAATTTTTTGCTAAAAATGAATTCCATTAAATTCCATTTTTATTGTATAATCGGGTGTTTGCATATCTTACCTTGACTTCCAGGCACATTTTGCAAACTGACAATTCGATTGGCCGGCACATTTCGGGACCTGAAATATCGATTGGCTGCTGAAAATTTGATTTTAACTTGAAAATATTAGTTTTTGACCACCGCAAAATTTAACTTCACAAAAGTCCCGTTTCGGAATACCTAAGATGTGCAAAAAAAAATATTGTTTCAAATTTAGTTCGCCAATACATGCCTCAAAGTCCATGTATAAAAGCTCCTTATGAATATTTTGGTTTTTTTATCAAAAACACAAAAGCTTTCAGATTTCAACCAAAATAATAAAACACATATCGATAGAAATAGAAATTAAATAAACAAATTAAAACAAAAATATATGACAAATGCAAAAATGTCAAACAATCTCAACTAAGTATCAATATTAACGCACACACATTTTAATGTCAAACTAAGACATGCAAGTCCATTAAAGCAAAACCCCAAAAATCTTTTGTTCACCATTACTTACCTCTTAATTATAGATGCTTTATTATTACGTCAATTGCAAAATCTTAGTAACTTGGATAGCTATTAAGACACTGTTTGCAGCTGAAACATTGCCCAATAGGCCGCCGCTGACATTTTGACACATTTTAATCGACCTACCTGCAAACAAATTTTCAGTCCCACTACTTACGCAATTTTTTTTTAATTTTAAAATACACCAATTTTTTGCTAAAAATTAATTCCATTAAATTCCATTTTTATTGTATAATCGGGTGTTTGCATATCTTACCTTGACTTCCAGGCACATTTTGCAAACTGACAATTTGATTGGCCGCTGAAAACTCGATATTTTTCTCCCAAAATAGTGGTTTCTTTAACACTGCGCAAAATTTTGTTCCTTCTTTAGTTCCGGAAACGCTCTAACTTGTGCGCGCTAAGTCGCGTCTTTTGACACCTCAAACTTGTGACTGACTTGCAAAGAAAATCAAAGAATAAAAATAATTTCAAATTTGGTTCGCAAGTACATGCCTCAAAATCCATGTTTAAAAGACCCGCATAAATATTTTTTTTTTAAAACAAAACAAGCTTTCAGATTTGAACCAAAAGGGTTTATGTGGTAACATTTAAACACATATCAATCACAAATATCATAACTTACGTTAATTAAGAGAAATTCAAACACAAATAAAAATAGAAATTGAGATTAAATAAACGAATATAAAAATTATATGTCAAAAACGAAAATGACAAAAAAAAGAAATAAACATGAATTGCAATATCTTAGTAAAAACTTTGTCCAAAAGGCCATCGCAAGCTTTCTGACACACGTCAATCGACCTACCTGAAAATATATTTTCAGTCCTCGTACTTACGCAATTTTTCTAAATTTTAAAAACTTACCAAATTTTGTTTTATGAAATGTTGCATTAAATTCCCTTCTAATTGTAAAAACGGATACTAACCTATCTTACCTTGATTTTCAGGCACATTTCGGGACCTGAAATATCGATTGGCCGCTGAAAATTCGATTTTAACTGGAAAATATTAGTTTTTGACCACCGCAAAAATTTAACTTCACAATAGTCCCGTTTCGGAATACCTAAGATGTGCAAAAAAAAATATTGTTTCAAATTTAGTTTGCCAATACATGCCTCAAAGTCCATGTATAAAAGCTCCGTATGAATATTTTGGTTTTTTTTATCAAAAACACAAAAGCTTTCAGATTTCAAGCAAAATAATAAAACACATATCGATAGAAATAGAAATAAAAGAAACGAATTAAAAAAAATATATGACAAATGCAAAAATGTCAAACAATCTCAACTAAGTATCAATATTAACGCACACACATTTTAATGTCAAACTAAGACAGTCCATTAAAGCAAAACCACAAAAATCTTTTGTTCACCATTACTTACCTCTTAATTATAGATGCTTTATTATTTCGTCAATTGCAAAATCTTAGTAACTTGGATAGCTATTAAGACACTGTTTGCAGCTGAAACATTGCCCAATAGGCCGCCGCTGACATTTTGACACATTTTAATTGACCTACCTGCAAACAAATTTTCAGTCCCACTACTTACGCAATTTTTTTTTAATTTTAAAATACACCAATTTTTTGCTAAAAATTAATTCCATTAAATTCCATTTTTATTGTATAATCGGGTGTTTGCATATCTTACCTTGACTTCCAGGCACATTTTGCAAACTGACAATTCGATTGGCCGCTGAAAACTCGATATTTTTCTCCCAAAATAGTGGTTTCTTTAACACTGCGCAAAATTTTGTTCCTTCTTTAGTTCCGGAAACGCTCTAACTTGTGCGCGCTAAGTCGCGTCTTTTGAAACCTCAAACTTGTGACTGACTTGCAAAGAAAATCAAAGAATAAAAATAATTTCAAATTTGGTTCGCAAGTACATGCCTCAAAATCCATGTTTAAAAGACCCGCATACATATTTTTTTTTTAAAACAAAACAAGCTTTCAGATTTGAACCAAAAGGGTTTATGTGGTAACATTTAAACACATATCAATCACAAATATCATAACTTACGTTAATTAAGAGAAATTCAAACACAAATAAAAATAGAAATTGAGATTAAATAAACGAATATAAAAAATTATATGTCAAAAACGAAAATGACAAAAAAAAGAAATAAACATGAATTGCAATATCTTAGTAAAAACTTTGTCCAAAAGGCCATCGCAAGCTTTCTGACACACGTCAATCGACCTACCTGAAAATATATTTTCAGTCCTCGTACTTACGCAATTTTTCAAAATTTTAAAAACTTACCAAATTTTGTTTTATGAAATGTTGCATTAAATTCCCTTCTAATTGTAAAATCGGATACTAACCTATCTTACCTTGATTTTCAGGCACATTTCGGGACCTGAAATATCGATTGGCCGCTGAAAATTCGATTTTAACTGGAAAATATTAGTTTTTGACCACCGCAAAAATTTTACTTCACAAAAGTCCCGTTTCGGAATACCTAAGATGTGCAAAAAAAAATATTGTTTCAAATTTAGTTTGCCAATACATGCCTCAAAGTCCATGTATAAAAGCTCCGTATGAATATTTTCGTTTTTTTTCATGAAAAACACAAAAACTTTCAGATTTTAACCAAAATAATAAAACACATATCGATAGAAATAGAAATTAAATAAACAAATTAAAAAAAATATATGACAAATGCAAAAATGTCAAACAATCTCAACTAAGTATCAATATTAACGCACACACATTTTAATGTCAAACTAAGACATGCCAGTCCATTAAAGCAAAACCCCAAAAATCTTTTGTTCACCATTACTTACCTCTTAATTATAGATGCTTTATTTTTACGTCAATTGCAAAATCTAAGTAACTTGGATAGCTATTAAGACACTGTTTGCAGCTGAATCATTGCCCAATTGGCCGCCGCTGACATTTTGACACATCTTTATTGACCTACCTGCAAACAAATTTTCAGTCCCACTACTTACGCAATTTTTTTTAAATTTTAAAATACACCAATTTTTTGCTAAAAATGAATTCCATTAAATTCCATTTTTATTGTATAATCGGGTGTTTGCATATCTTACCTTGACTTCCAGGCACATTTTGCAAACTGACAATTCGATTGGCCGGCACATTTCGAGACCTGAAATATCGATTGGCCGCTGAAAATTTGATTTTAATTTGAAAATATTAGTTTATGACCACCGCAAAATTTAACTTCACAAAAGTCCCGTTTCGGAATACCTAAGATGTGCAAAAAAAAATATTGTTTCAAATTTAGTTCGCCAATACATGCCTCAAAGTCCATGTATAAAAGCTCCGTATGAATATTTTGGTTTTTTTTATCAAAAACACAAAAGCTTTCAGATTTCAAGCAAAATAATAAAACACATATCGATAGAAATAGAAATAAAAGAAACGAATTAAAAAAAAAATATGACAAATGCAAAAATGTCAAACAATCTCAACTAAGTATCAATATTAACGCACACACATTTTAATGTCAAACTAAGACAGTCCATTAAAGCAAAACCACAAAAATCTTTTGTTCACCATTACTTACCTCTTAATTATAGATGCTTTATTATTTCGTCAATTGCAAAATCTTAGTAACTTGGATAGCTATTAAGACACTGTTTGCAGCTGAAACATTGCCCAATAGGCCGCCGCTGACATTTTGACACATTTTAATTGACCTACCTGCAAACAAATTTTCAGTCCCACTACTTACGCAATTTTTTTTTAATTTTAAAATACACCAATTTTTTGCTAAAAATTAATTCCATTAAATTCCATTTGTATTGTATAATCGGGTGTTTGCATATCTTACCTTGACTTCCAGGCACATTTTGCAAACTGACAATTCGATTGGCCGCTGAAAACTCGATATTTTTCTCCCAAAATAGTGGTTTCTTTAACACTGCGCAAAATTTTGTTCCTTCTTTAGTTCCGGAAACGCTCTAACTTGTGTGCGCTAAGTCGCGTCTTTTGACACCTCAAACTTGTGACTGACTTGCAAAGAAAATCAAAGAATAAAAATAATTTCAAATTTGGTTCGCAAGTACATGCCTCAAAATCCATGTTTAAAAGACCCGCATAAATATTTTTTTTTTAAAACAAAACAAGCTTTCAGATTTGAACCAAAAGGGTTTATGTGGTAACATTTAAACACATATCAATCACAAATATCATAACTTACGTTAATTAAGAGAAATTCAAACACAAATAAAAATAGAAATTGAGATTAAATAAACGAATATAAAAAAATATATGTCAAAAACGAAAATGACAAAAAAAAGAAATAAACATGAATTGCAATATCTTAGTAAAAACTTTGTCCAAAAGGCCATCGCAAGCTTTCTGACACACGTCAATCGACCTACCTGAAAATATATTTTCAGTCCTCGTACTTACGCAATTTTTCAAAATTATAAAAACTTACCAAATTTTGTTTTATGAAATGTTGCATTAAATTCCCTTCTAATTGTAAAAACGGATACTAACCTATCTTACCTTGATTTTCAGGCACATTTCGGGACCTGAAATATCGATTGGCCGCTGAAAATTCGATTTTAACTGGAAAATATTAGTTTTTGACCACCGCAAAAATTTAACTTCACAAAAGTCCCGTTTCGGAATACCTAAGATGTGCAAAAAAAAATATTGTTTCAAATTTAGTTTGCCAATACATGCCTCAAAGTCCATGTATAAAAGCTCCGTATGAATATTTTGTTTTTTTTTCATCAAAAACACAAAAACTTTCAGATTTTAACCAAAATAATAAAACACATATCGATAGAAATAGAAATTAAATAAACAAATTAAAAAAAATATATGACAAATGCAAAAATGTCAAACAATCTCAACTAAGTATCAATATTAACGCACACACATTTTAATGTCAAACTAAGACATGCAAGTCCATTAAAGCAAAACCCCAAAAATCTTTTGTTCACCATTACTTACCTCTTAATTATAGATGCTTTATTATTACGTCAATTGCAAAATCTTAGTAACTTGGATAGCTGTTAAGACACTGTTTGCAGCTGAAACATTGCCCAATAGGCCGCCGCTGACATTTTGACACATCTTAATTGACCTACCTGCAAACAAATTTTCAGTCCCACTACTTACGCAATTTTTTTTAAATTTTAAAATACACCAATTTTTTGCTAAAAATGAATTCCATTAAATTCCATTTTTATTGTATAATCGGGTGTTTGCATATCTTACCTTGACTTCCAGGCATATTTTGCAAACTGACAATTCGATTGGCCGGCACATTTCGAGACCTGAAATATCGATTGGCCGCTGAAAATTTGATTTTAATTTGAAAATATTAGTTTATGACCACCGCAAAATTTAACTTCACAAAAGTCCCGTTTCGGAATACCTAAGATGTGCAAAAAAAATATTGTTTCAAATTTAGTTCGCCAATACATGCCTCAAAGTCCATGTATAAAAGCTCCGTATGAATATTTTGGTTTTTTTATCAAAAACACAAAAGCTTTCAGATTTCAACCAAAATAATAAAACACATATCGATAGAAATAGAAATAAAAGAAACGAATTAAAAAAAATATATGACAAATGCAAAAATGTCAAACAATCTCAACTAAGTATCAATATTAACGCACACACATGTTAATGTCAAACTAAGACAGTCCATTAAAGCAAAACCACAAAAATCTTTTGTTCACCATTACTTACCTCTTAATTATAGATGCTTTATTATTTCGTCAATTGCAAAATCTTAGTAACTTGGATAGCTATTAAGACACTGTTTGCAGCTGAAACATTGCCCAATAGGCCGCCGCTGACATTTTGACACATTTTAATTGACCTACCTGCAAACAAATTTTCAGTCCCACTACTTACGCAATTTTTTTTTAATTTTAAAATACACCAATTTTTTGCTAAAAATTAATTCCATTAAATTCCATTTTTATTGTATAATCGGGTGTTTGCATATCTTACCTTGACTTCCAGGCACATTTTGCAAACTGACAATTCGATTGGCCGCTGAAAACTCGATATTTTTCTCCCAAAATAGTGGTTTCTTTAACACTGCGCAAAATTTTGTTCCTTCTTTAGTTCCGGAAACGCTCTAACTTGTGCGCGCTAAGTCGCGTCTTTTGACACCTCAAACTTGTGACTGACTTGCAAAGAAAATCAAAGAATAAAAATAATTTCAAATTTGGTTCGCAAGTACATGCCTCAAAATCCATGTTTAAAAGACCCGCATAAATATTTTTTTTTAAAAACAAAACAAGCTTTCAGATTTGAACCAAAAGGGTTTATGTGGTAACATTTAAACACATATCAATGACAAATATCATAACTCACGTTAATTAAGAGAAATTCAAACACAAATAAAAATAGAAATTGAGATTAAATAAACGAATATAAAAATTATATGTCAAAAACGAAAATGACAAAAAAAAGAAATAAACATGAATTGCAATATCTTAGTAAAAACTTTGTCCAAAAGGCCATCGCAAGCTTTCTGACACACGTCAATCGACCTACCTGAAAATATATTTTCAGTCCTCGTACTTACGCAATTTTTCTAAATTTTAAAAACTTACCAAATTTTGTTTTATGAAATGTTGCATTAAATTCCCTTCTAATTGTAAAAACGGATACTAACCTATCTTACCTTGATTTTCAGGCACATTTCGGGACCTGAAATATCGATTGGCCGCTGAAAATTTGATTTTAATTTGAAAATATTAGTTTATGACCACCGCAAAATTTAACTTCACAAAAGTCCCGTTTCGGAATACCTAAGATGTGCAAAAAAAAATATTGTTTCAAATTTAGTTCGCCAATACATGCCTCAAAGTCCATGTATAAAAGCTCCGTATGAATATTTTGGTTTTTTTATCAAAAACACAAAAGCTTTCAGATTTCAACCAAAATAATAAAACACATATCGATAGAAATAGAAATTAAATAAACTAATTAAAAAAAAATATATGACAAATGCAAAAATGTCAAACAATCTCAACTAAGTATCAATATTAACGCACACACATTTTAATGTCAAACTAAGACAGTCCATTAAAGCAAAACCCCAAAAATCTTTTGTTCACCATTACTTACCTCTTAATTATAGATGCTTTATTATTTCGTCAATTGCAAAATCTTAGTAACTTGGATAGCTGTTAGGCCGCCGCTGACATTTTGACACATTTTAATTGACCTACCTGCAAACAAATTTTCAGTCCCACTACTTACGCAATTTTTTTTTAATTTTAAAATACACCAATTTTTTGCTAAAAATTAATTCCATTAAATTCCATTTTTATTGTATAATCGGGTGTTTGCATATCTTACCTTGACTTCCAGGCACATTTTGCAAACTGACAATTCGATTGGCCGCTGAAAACTCGATATTTTTCTCCCAAAATAGTGGTTTCTTTAACACTGCGCAAAATTCTGTTGAACATATTAAGTTTTGACCACCGCAAAAATTAAACTTCACAAAAGTCCCGTTTCGAAATACCTAACATGTGCAAAAAAAAATATTGTTTCAAATTTAGTTCGCCAATACATGCCTCAAAGTCCATGTATAAAAGCTCCGTATGAATATTTTTGTTTTTTTTATCAAAAACACAAAAGCTTTCAGATTTCAAGCAAAATAATAAAACACATATCGATAGAAATAGAAATAAAAGAAACGAATTAAAAAAAATATATGACAAATGCAAAAATGTCAAACAATCTCAACTAAGTATCAATATTAACGCACACACATTTTAATGTCAAACTAAGACAGTCCATTAAAGCAAAACCACAAAAATCTTTTGTTCACCATTACTTACCTCTTAATTATAGATGCTTTATTATTTCGTCAATTGCAAAATCTTAGTAACTTGGATAGCTATTAAGACACTGTTTGCAGCTGAAACATTGCCCAATAGGCCGCCGCTGACATTTTGACACATTTTAATTGACCTACCTGCAAACAAATTTTCAGTCCCACTACTTACGCAATTTTTTTTTAATTTTAAAATACACCAATTTTTTGCTAAAAATTAATTCCATTAAATTCCATTTTTATTGTATAATCGGGTGTTTGCATATCTTACCTTGACTTCCAGGCACATTTTGCAAACTGACAATTCGATTGGCCGCTGAAAACTCGATATTTTTCTCCCAAAATAGTGGTTTCTTTAACACTGCGCAAAATTTTGTTCCTTCTTTAGTTCCGGAAACGCTCTAACTTGTGCGCGCTAAGTCGCGTCTTTTGATACCTCAAACTTGTGACTGACTTGCAAAGAAAATCAAAGAATTAAAAATAATTTCAAATTTGGTTCGCAAGGACATGCCTCAAAATCCATGTTTAAAAGACCCGCATAAATATTTTTTTTTAAAAACAAAACAAGCTTTCAGATTTGAACCAAAAGGGTTTATGTGGTAACATTTAAACACATATCAATCACAAATATCATAACTTACGTTAATTAAGAGAAATTCAAACACAAATAAAAATAGAAATTGAGCTTAAATAAACGAATATAAAAAATTATATGTCAAAAACGAAAATGACAAAAAAAAAGAAATAAACATGAATTGCAATATCTTAGTAAAAACTTTGTCCAAAAGGCCATCGCAAGCTTTCTGACACACGTCAATCGACCTACCTGAAAATATATTTTCAGTCCTCGTACTTACGCAATTTTTCTAAATTTTAAAAACTTACCAAATTTTGTTTTATGAAATGTTGCATTAAATTCCCTTCTAATTGTAAAAACGGATACTAACCTATCTTACCTTGATTTTCAGGCACATTTCGGGACCTGAAATATCGATTGGCCGCTGAAAATTCGATTTTAACTTGAAAATATTAGTTTTTGACCACCGCAAAAATTTAACTTCACAAAAGTCCCGTTTCGGAATACCTAAGATGTGCAAAAAAAAATATTGTTTCAAATTTAGTTTGCCAATACATGCCTCAAAGTCCATGTATAAAAGCTCCGTATGAATATTTTCGTTTTTTTTCATGAAAAACACAAAAACTTTCAGATTTTAACCAAACTAATAAAACACATATCGATAGAAATAGAAATTAAATAAACAAATTAAAAAAAATATATGACAAATGCAAAAATGTCAAACGATCTCAACTGAGTATCAATATTAACGCACACACATTTTAACGTCAAACTAAGACATGCAAGTCCATTAAAGCAAAACCCCAAAAATCTTTTGTTCACCATTACTTACCTCTTATAGATGCTTTATTATTACGTCAATTGCAAAATCTTTGTAACTTGGATAGCTGTTAAGACACTGTTTGCAGCTGAAACATTGCCCAATAGGCCGCCGCTGACATTTTGACACATTTTTATTGACCTACCTGCAAACAAATTTTCAGTCCCACTACTTACGCAATTTTTTTTAAAATTTTAAAACACCAATTTTTTGCTAAAAATGAATTCCATTAAATTCCATTTTTATTGTATAATCGGGTGTTTGCATATCTTACCTTGACTTCCAGGCACATTTTGCAAACTGACAATTCGATTGGCCGCTGAAAACTCGATATTTTTCTCCCAAAATAGTGGTTTTTTGAACACTGCGCAAAATTTTGTTCCTTCTTTAGTTCCGGAAACGCTCTAACTTGTGCGCGCTAAGTCGCGTCTTTTGACACCTCAAACGTGTGACTGACTTGCAAAGAAAATCAAAGAATTAAAAATAATTTCAAATTTGGTTCGCAAGTACATGCCTCAAAATCCATGTTTAAAAAACTCGCATAAATATTTTTTTTTTTAAACAAAACAAGCTTTCAGATTTGAACCAAAAGGGTTTATGTGGTAACATTAAAACACATATCAATCACAAATATCATAACTTACGTTAATTAAGAGAAATTCAAACACAAATAAAAATAGAAATTGAGATTAAATAAACGAATATAAAAAATGATATGTCAAAAACGAAAATGACAAAAAAAAGAAATAAACATGAATTGCAATGTCTTAGTAAAAACTTTGTCCAAAAGGCCATCGCAAGCTTTCTGACACACGTCAATCGACCTACCTGAAAATATATTTCCAGTCCTCGTACTTACGCAATTTTCCTAAATTTTAAACACTTACCAAATTTTGTTTTATGAAATATTGCATTAAATTCCCTTCTAATTGTAAAATCGGATACTAACCTATCTTACCTTGATTTTCAGGCACATTTCGGGACCTGAAATATCGATTGGCCGCTGAAAATTCGATTTCAACTTGAAAATATTAGTTTTTGACCACCGCAAAAATTTTACTTCACAAAGGTCCCGTTTCGGAATACCTAAGATGTGCAAAAAAAAATATTGTTTCAAATTTAGTTCGCCAATACATGCCTCAAAGTCCATGTATAAAAGCTCCGTATAAATATTTTGATTTTTTTTTATCAAAAACACCAAAACTTTCAGATTTCAACCAAAATAATAAAACACATATCGATAGAAATGGAAATCAAATAAACGAATTAAAAAAAATTTATGACAAATGCAAAAATGTCAAACAATCTCAACTAAGTATCAATATTAACGCACACACATTTTAATGTCAAACTAAGACATGCAAGTCCATTAAAGCAAAACCCCAAAAATCTTTTGTTCACCATTACTTACCTCTTAATTATAGATGCTTTATTATTACGTCAATTGCAAAATCTTAGTAACTTGGATAGCTATTAAGACACTGTTTGCAGCTGAAACATTGCCCAATAGGCCGCCTCATATGCGCATTATATGTAAAATATAAAAATGTCAAAGAATGTAAACTCAGTATCAATTTTAACGCACACAAATTTATATAACAAGCATAAATATACAAAGTAGTATAAAGTCATTTAATCTATAGAATTTAAATATTTTTTACTTATCCAAAAACACAAAACAAGCTTTCATTTTTAAACCAAAAAGCTTATTTGCAATAATAATTAAATACATATCTAACAAATGAACAATGAGACACTAAAAATAGATTAATATTGAAAGTAAATAAACGAATTTTAAAAATTATATGTAAAATATAAAAAATGTCAAAGAATGCAATAATAGGCCGCCGCTGACATTTTGACACATCTTAATTAACCTACCTGCAAACAAATTTTCAGTCCCACTACTTACGCAATTTTTTTTAAATTTTAAAATACACCAATTTTTTGCTAAAAATGAATTCCATTAAATTCCATTTTTATTGTATAATCGGGTGTTTGCATATCTTACCTTGACTTCCAGGCACATTTTGCAAACTGACAATTCGATTGGCCGCTGAAAACTCGATATTTTTCTCCCAAAATAGTGGTTTTTTGAATACTGCGCAAAATTTTGTTCCTTCTTTAGTTCCGGAAACGCTCTAACTTGTGCGCGCTAAGTCACGTCTATTGACACCTCAAACGTGTGGCTGACTTGCAAAGAAAATCAAAGAATTAAAAATAATTTGAAATTCGGTTCGCTAGTAGATACCTCAAAATCCATGTTTAAAAGACCCGTATATTTTTTTATTTTTTAAACAAAACAAGCTTTTAGATTTGAACCAAAAGGGGTTATGTGGTAACATTTGAACACATATCAATCACAAATATCATAACTTACGTTAATTAAGAGAAATTCAAAAATAAATAAAAATCGAAATTGAGATTAAATAAACGAATATAAAAAATTATATGTCAAATACGAAAATGACAAAGAATCTCTATTACGTATCAATTTAAATGCACATATACATACAAATTCAATGAAATTGAGAAAAAAAGAAATAAACATGAATTGCAATATCTTAGTAAAAAGGATAGCAATTTTTAAATGGTTTTTGGCTGAACTGACTTTATATTCCATAAAAAGCCTTGTTCTTATATTTTTATTTATTTAAAATACAAAAAAATCTATATTTTTTGTAACAAAACGCTTATTTGCAATAACAATTAAACACATAAAACAAAAATTATAATTTAGGTTAAAAATGAGAAATTAAAAAGAAATCAACAAAGGAATAGAAATTTAATAAACGAATTTCAAAAATTATACGTGAAATAGAAAAAAAATTCAATGAATAGTATCAATTTTAACGTCAACAAATATTAATGTCAAATTTAGATATACAAGTTCATTAAAATTGGAAAATAAATAAAAAAAAAACATAAATTGCAATATCTTTTTTTAATGTCAAACAAAGATAAACAAGTTCACTTAAATTGAGAAGTAAATAAAAAAAAAAACAAATTTTTGTATCTAGGAAAGCAATCTTAATATCGTTTCTGGCAGAAGCAAATTTGCAATTTTTCTAAATTTTTAATCACGTATGTATTTTTATTTAGTAAATCCACTGATCAAAATTCGAGTGGCAGCTGAAAACTCGATTTTTTTGAAAATAGTGTTGTTTTGATCACTGTGCAAAATTTGAAGTCCTCGAAATTTCCGGAAATTATTTAATTAGCTTTCCTGCACTGAGACGCGTCTTTTGATACCTGAAATTTTCAAAATTTATTAAATTTATCTCAAATTTAGTTCTCCAGCACTTACCTCAAAATCCATTAGAAGCCTCGTTTAAATATTTTTTAATAATTCACAAAACAAGCTTTCCCTTGTAAACCAAATCGCTTATTAGCAATAATAATAAAATACATATCTAACAAATATCATTACTTACGTTAACAATGAGACAGTAAAAAATGAATTAATAGAAAGTAAATAAACGAATTTTAAAAATTATATGTAAAATATAAAAATGTCAAAGAATGTAAACTCAGTATCAATATTAACGCACACAAATTTAAATAACAAACATAAATATACAAAGTAGTATAAAGTCATTAAAATCCATCTATAGAAGCCCTATTTAAATATTTTTTACTTATCCAAAAACACAAAACAAGCTTTCATTTTTAAACCAAAAAGCTTATTTGCAATAATAATTAAATACATATCTAACAAATGAACAATGAGACACTAAAAATAGATTAATATTGAAAGTAAATGAACGAATTTTAAAAATTATATGTAAAATATAAAAAATGTCAAAGAATGCAAACTAAGTATCAATATTAACGCACTCAAATTTAAATAACAAACATAAATATATAAATCATATGCTCTCAATCGCTACTCACCTTTGACTGTATTGTTGACGATGATAGTGCAAGATCGACTCCCTGACGACTCAGGAATCACCAAAAAAAATACTGCTTGCGATCTAAATGCTTGTATTTCTTGTTGATGCTCGTAGGAGATCTGGAAGCCGAATGTGCTGTGAAATAGATCGGCATTCCATTCATACAATTCCGGGTAAGCGTGGGCTAGACCAGGTAGCGGGGGGCGCAGAGCGCGGCTCGATTTGCCGTCAGCCATTCGGAGTGCAGTGTGACCTATTGTTTTACGGTTGCACCCTGGGCATGTTTGGACTTGCCCTCGCTCTATGCCTTCTTACTTTAATTTTTACTCATATACTTATATCTAGGGGAGTAAAAACAAACCTATTCTAGATCTTACATGAAACTCTACCATGGAATTTAAACTACCTTTAAGGTTTAGACGAAACAGTCATTCTTTACATGATTCATAAGCTACTTGCCTACTTGCATTAGCCTATTTACATCTTATTTTATCATTTCCTAATAATCTTCAGGTTTTATTACGGTCCTACTTGGAATAAAGCACTGAAAACCATTTACAAACAACCTAACAAATATACGTCTATCCTACTTGTGACCTACGTCTATCATACTTAGTTCTAACTATGCCTAATTATTGTTTGCTTCTTTGGCTTGTTTGTTTAAGGTAACACTCCTAACCTACTTAGGTATATAGCACAGAAACTTACTTCTATTCTACTAACATTAAGCTTAAAATCCACTTCAACAAAATACCATGCTACAAGCTCTCTTAACGCTATCCCGTTACTTTCTTTGTTCTTACCTAAAATTACCACACGGTAAACTTTTTGCCTTATCTGTTGGCGATCTGTTGGGACCGTAGTCCTGCTCGAAAAATACCTCGTGATGATTTTATCTACAAACATAATCCCTACACTATCGACACAAAAAAGCACATACCTTAATCCTAATTGCTATTTCCCCATCGCTATATCATACATATACCTAAGCCTAAACATTGTCTTATGTTTCCCGTAATATTAATGACGAGCGCTAAGTGTCAATTTATTTATTGTCTATCTTAACATTAATCTTTATCTAGCCATCCGTATAACAATAAAGAAAAAGATATATAAATTTAATAAACGAATTTGAAAATTATATCGACAGTTTTATAGACACTGGTTTTGGCTGAAACGTTGTCCAGCAGGCGTCCACTAACCTTTTGACACATATAAATTGCCCCACCTAAAAATAAATTTTCAGTCTTAATATTTACGCAAATTTTCTAGGTTTTTTACACAAGCCAATTTTTTTTGTAAATCTTTAATTAAATTCCGTTCTTATTGCCAAATAAGGCTCTCGTCTATCTAACCTCGATTTCCAAGGACAGTTTGCAAACTAAAAGTTGCTCGTAAACTCGTTTTTTTCCGGTTTTTTCACCACTTTGCACAATTTTGTATATTTTAAATTTCTGAAAACACTCTTAGTAGCTTGTTTGCGCTGAGATACGGTTTTTGATTTTTCAAACGTACGGTTTCCTTGCATGGAACATCAAAAAAATAGGTAAATTTAAGTAAATCCTTTTATTTAATTCGGTTGTAATTACAGAATTGGGTTATTCCTTATTTAACCTCGATTTATAGGCACATTATGCGAACTGAAAATTCGATTGAACACTGAAAACTCAATTTTGTCTCAAAACTAGTGGTTTTTCAAAACTATGCAAATTTTTTTTTTTTTTCTAAATTTCCGAAAACGCTCTAGTTGGCTTGTTGAACAAAAACGCTTATATGCTAACAATTACACACATATTAAACACAAATATCATTATTTACATTAATAAAGAGAAAAAAATAAAAAGAAAGAAATTAAATATTAAATGTGAAACCCAAACATGTCAAAGAATCTCAACTAAGTATCGATATATACGCACACAGTTTTTTATGTCAAATAAAAGTTATACAAATTGAGTAAAATTTAAAAATAAATTAAAATATAAATTGCAATATCTTTGTATCGAGGATAGTTATTTTAAGACGGTTTTTGGTGAAACATGGTCCAATAGGCCTCCGCTAACCTTTTGACACTGTAGTGGACCTACCTTAAAATAAATTATAAGTCCTAGTACTTACGCAATTTTTCTAAATTTTTATACACTTACTAATAAAAGTTGCTAGCACGTGGAAACCGGCCTTTAAGAAACTAAGAAAAATAAATAAATTAAAACTACACTTACATGTTCACAGCGACCAGTTGGCACAAACTCATCTTGATGAGGATCCATGTTAGTTGAAAATTGAAGTAAAAACTTTTCATACTGGTAATTTGACTCAGTGTCTTAAGAAGCACAGGTACGTTAGCAACTACCACTATGCGTACGTAACAGCAACTGATCAACGATTTGTCAAAACTAGAGTTTTTATGCAAAGTCATAAACAGATATCGGTCATAATGGCCATTATTTTCACTTCGGAATACTTTAATGTTTTTAATGACTAAAATAATTAGGTAATTGAGTTCAAGATATCCATTACTTAATTGCTATCCCTTCATACGAATTTTAAAGGATTTAAGCACATTATTGTAATTTAATACAGAGTAATTAGTTAATGAAGTATTCCTTGAACCCATGTTAAGGGCTTACGAAGAAATGTTTTTTTCTCACTGATTGTTTATTTTCTTAATCATTTTTTGTCTATTTTTTCGACTACAAGGTTTTTTTTTATATTAAAACAAAAAACCTTCATTTATGGGCGACATCGTTCCTGTAGAATTATCAAGCCTAGATGATAATAACACAAGAAACGTAGGAATTGCAAATCTGGCGAGATACGCAGAATTGGCAGTAATGGCACAAACAAAGAGAAGTCTAAGTCTTCGATTTCAATCTCACGCATCAGTTAATAACAGCTAATATAACTTACAAAGGGATAGTTATCATTTTCTAGAAATCAACATTTTATAAATAACGTATACGTATGCATTTCTTTACTAGACTTATGAGCTTTCATACTAGGATTTTATTGAAGCCTGTAAGTGTATGATCTTTTCATTGCTCTTATAAAATTAATATTTCTTCAGCAAATATCTCTTTTCTTTAACCCGAATTCCACAAAAATGTTTGTTCCTTTCTTCTCTATCTAACAAAATTTACACAATGTGGAGATGACAATATGACTTTAAATGAAAACACTGGCAATACTCGTTTATAGAAACATTTGTAAACTATCAAATAAATCCGAACATCGAAAATAAAAAAACATTTTTTTCTAACAAACTAAATAGCTTAAAACTGCAAACAAAATAAAACACCATTTATAAAATTGGTACACTGACCTGCGATAAGAATGGCAACGCAGCTTGGTTTCATTCATGATAAATCTGTGGCCGACGCAGCGACGTAATGTTTGGCGCCATTATTCTTATTATTTTTAATGCTCAATTACACAAATCAAATCACAGAATATTAACCAAATAGTCGGTCATCATTCACCCGTGAGCTATTCACTAATCAATTTATTATTCACAATCACTTTTCGGTCACATAATTATGTCGCCAGTCATTAAATGTTTTTTATTTTCAAGATGTCCGCCGTGTTCTTGAATACACAAACTACACCGACGTATAATGTTATTTCTCACTCTTGATAATAGGTCACCATTAGCAGCCATTTCTTTCAATTTATTAAAAGATATTATTATTCTATTTTTTAATTCCTCAACGGTAGTAACTTCTGTTGAGTAAACCTCATTCTTTATGTGACCCCACAGAAAGAAATCCAGGGGTGTGAGATCTGGTGACCTCGCTGACCACCGCACTGGTCCAAAACGGCCAATCCACTGCTGTCCGAACATTTGAGTCAAACGCTCTCTTGCAGACACCACTGAATGAGCTGGTGCTCCATCTAACTAGTACCACATCTGCCTGTACACGTCCAGCGAAAGTTCGTCCGTGTACTCGGAAACGGATCCGTCGAGGAGTTCAATGAACTTTACAGCATTTAAATTGCCATCAATAAATACCGGACCAATAATGGTATTTCTGTGTATGCCAGCCCACACATTGACCGCAAATCTGTACTGGTGCGAAGACTCCCGTACTAGATGCAGATTCTCGCGGCTCCAGTACCGAAGGTTCTGTCGGTTCCATAAACCATTCCTTGTGAATGTTCTCTCGTCAGTCCACAGCACATTGTACAGGAAGTCAGGATTCTCGAGATGTTTGGTTTTCAACCAGCGACAGAAAGTTTCTCTTATTGGCTTATCTCTCGGTAACAATGCTTGTACTTTCTTGTACTTACGAGCCACTTGTACACACGACTCGTATAAGGTCTGCGTTTGTCACGTTTCAAAACTTTTTCAATAGTTTTGTGATTTACACGAAAATGTCGACCTGCATTACGCAGACTGGCCGTTGGATTGCGATCATAATAATCAATAACTCTTTCGTCTGAAATCACATTTACACGTGGAGGAGCACCATCTACGTGCGGGATCAAGGATTGATTTTCCCGTATCCTCTGGACAGCTTGTACAATAGTGCGGGGTCGGACACATACGCGTGTTCCCATACCTCTCACGGTATGTCCGTACAGCTAAAGCGGCATTACCTTGACACTCCCCATAAATTAAAATCATATTGGTGTACTCCGAAGCGGTATAATTGTAACGAGGCATGATTATTTAATAATAAAACCTTGAAACACCAAGTATTAAGCGTCTAATTTCGCAAAGTTTACTTAGCTATTTAACTAAGTACCTATAAACGTTTATGTGTCCTGTCACTATTAAAACAAAGCGTCAAATTTCGCACAACACAACACAACAACAAAGATACGATAACACTCGCGCGGCGACTTCAAACGGGCGCAGGCGCATCCGAAAAACAAAACGCGTCACAGGCAGGAAGGAAGTCCGGTGACACACTGACCGCGTAACCTAGACACGTCGACAAGTAGGCAAAGTAGAAACAAGCAAACTTACCTATCTCTTTCGCACATACATATTTTGCGATTGACATGAGTGCGTAACAGGAAAGTAATAACTTTCGCATGCATTTTTTCTTATCTAGCTGTGATGACACGCTTTATGACTCATAAGGCTCGGGCATAAAGTATAATTTGCATTGAGAAAATAAATTTGAAAGAAAAGGCGTAGATTTTTAAAGTAGCGAGCCGGCAACGTGTGTCGTTAACCTGTCGCGTGCTCTCCTGTTTACAATACATCATGTAGAAAATACTTAAAATGAAAAATAATGTCCTGTGGCTAAATTACTGGATATATTCATTTGATTTTTTGTGTGACGGTTGGGAATATCATGACTTATACGAAGTTTCATTTATGATCATATTGTCCTCCCCACATTGTATATGAAAAAGTGATCTTTACCATACAGAGGCTCCTGGTATGGTCAATTGTAAGTAAAAACCTAAGAAGCATGTTAGAGAGACGTGGAAGGTACCCTCGCGACCCCATACGTTGACTTGGTGAATGGCATGAATGGTAGGCTGAAGCGGGTACCCAAACACTCAGTTGATCTGCCTAGCATTTTCCCAACTTTATTGGAATCGGCTTTTAATCTAACAGGGAGCGGCTAGGTACAACTTTTTAATATCGAGCGACTGCAAAACGATACCTTTGGCTCTGATCTGAGAGCCAATTGTAATATTTTTTAAACGTTTGTATTCGCATGTCAGTTGTAATTTGTCCAAAAAGCCTCAGTTTCTACACATTTTTGACAGATTAGAACTGAGATGCAATTAGAAACATTGCTTGAAAATTATACACCGTGAAAATTTAATCAATTAAAATAACACACCTCCTTGGACATTTCTATCATAAAACAAGCCTTACAAAACCATGCCTCAGGTAGCTGACCCGGCTGCCATAAAAAGGGTGTTGTTTACACTTCAGTTCCGAGAACTCGTAATGCCAAGTTGCTTACGATAGTATTTCATTACATTGTTTGGTACATAATCTTATCGCAGACAAATTTTAAGTTTTTGTTTCAATTGTTTAGTTTACGAACAAAGAGTCACAATTCCTTGAAAGACCTTTACCATTGAAAGAGCGCTGTTTACGTTATCAAAATCTTATCTATTCCTATCTACTTTAAAGATAAGAGAGGTGTAATTCACAAACAATACTACGTCACAGACACCCTTTCAGAAAAACGGTAGATCGTTTAGGTCCACTAGTAACAAGAATGGACCTAGTATTGAGCCTTGAGGCACACCCAAATGCACTGGTAGCCCGGGAGATTCTACGTTCCCTTTCTATGTCAATATGGTCGTCAAAGCTCTCAGTAACGTAATGTCCAAGGTATTTGAACTGTTGTACCCACTTCAGTTCAGTACCATTCAGCTTTATCGCAGTCACATTCGACGGACACTTACCGGAGGTCATGAAAACCATGTACTCACTCTTCTTACAATTATACACCAGACCATGCTTATAACTATACGTTTCACATATGGCTAGCAACTGTCTCATTGCGCTTACAGTTGGGGTCAACAGCACCATGTCATCCGTGTAACTAAAGTTGTTCTTACATACACTATTGACCCAACATCCTCCTCGTGTGCTGCTGAGCCCAACTATAAGCTCATTCACGTAAAAGTTGATGAGCTTGGGAGAACTCTGAACTCTTCTCTTAAATGTCAAATATAGGCATACAAATTCATTAAAAAAGTTGAGAAAATAATCAAACATAAATTGCAATATCTTTGTAACTAGGATATCTATTTTCCGGCTGAACATTTTCCAGTAGGCTAAACTAGGAGGAATACGGATGGGTTTTAGTCAGTAAGAGTCTGACACTATCTCCTGCTTCACCCAGAGCGGGAGGAGTCATTTGATGATTTCCCATACTTAAAAAAAAAAAGGTAGCTGACTTGACTGCCGTAAAAAATGTGCACTTCAGATCCGAGAACTTTTTATGCCAAGTGGCTTACGATATTATTTTATTACATTGTTTGGTACATAATCTTATCACACACAAAGTTTAACCTCTCACACCCAAGTGGGTCCTTTTGGATCCAGCAAAAAATTTTTTTTTTGCGTAAATCGATGTAGCGACGATGCCTTATCGATTTACGTGAAAAAAAAAAAATTTTGCTGGATCCAAAAGGACCAACTTAGCTGTTTAAATTGTTTAGTTTTGTTTTTTTTTTTCTTATAACTTACGCCAAAGTCCAAAAGCTATCAAGCGAAAAATTCGCCCGAACCCTTTTCAACAGAATCGGCTATTAAAACATAAACTTTATGCAAATGGGACCCTGATCTTTTGGACAGAGCTACGATATATGGCCCAGAAATATAAGGATTTAGATTGGCAACCGCCAAATGGACCGTTCCGTTCTGGAATCAAATTAGTTTGAAAAGGACTATTTTCAGATGATGAAGACAAGATTCACGATTCAAGAAGACTGTCAAAATTTTCCTTCAAGCGTAAAATCCGAAAACAGTGTCTGAAAGACGGTCATTCTTAATTTGAAATCAGTCATTATTAAAATGAGTTCTCTTAATCATAAACATTATTATAAAACATCATATTGATTAGTTCAGTAGTAGTGGTAGAGTAACAAGATGAAATGTTTGATGACTACTCACGTCAGTCACTCAGTAACGCAAGAATTTAAATACATAATTATATTGATTGTTTTTGAATTTTTACCCGACAGCGAAAGAAGGAGGGTTATGTTTTTCGAGTGTTTGAATTTTGATAACGTTGTCCAAAGTGGTTCCGAATGAGTTGATGTTTGGGTAGTGGCTGGGTTTTGGGGGCACAAAGGCGGCAAAAGCTTGTAAATCTTCCCATAGTGTATCCTCAGCCCCCGTTTATCTTTAAAAAAGCATACCTAGGAGCAATGCAGCTGAGTGTCGAGTAACCAGAGAGCTGGTTTTTTTTTCGGCCAAAGAATCAGCATTCAACGCGGCAATGCTGCTAGTGTTCTGGGCACCTTTGACATTGACAGCGATGTGGATTATTTTGTTGATGTCCAATGAGTTATTTTGTTTTTATACGCATTCGTACATAATGCCATGATTATAAGTCTACTTGTTTGTTAGATACAAACATAGGTTGAAAAATTAAAGAGATAAAATGCAACTAAACACCCATGCAAAAACAAGAATAACTATTACTTAATCAGTTGAACCATTAGTTTAAGCAGTAGTTTATTTGTTTAATATGTGTTTGTGTTAAAAGTCACATCAAGATTGTTTATCTTTATTTAAAAACCTTAACCTTTGTAGTACGGATATGATTTTAATTTTGCTTTGGAATAGATACGAGTAGGTATGCTTACTAAAATTTAGTTTCAAAGTTTTAATTCAAA
Organism: Lacanobia oleracea; assembly: GCA_950371165.1. Lineage (NCBI taxonomy): Eukaryota > Metazoa > Arthropoda > Insecta > Lepidoptera > Noctuidae > Lacanobia > Lacanobia oleracea. The sequence continues at coordinate 3,796,082 of OX493398.1, forward strand.
GCTACAATTAATATGTTAATCAATATTTGCTAGCATACCCGTTTATAAAAAAAGTTTTGAAATAAAATGTTCAAACTAAAATTCGTTCGGTACCCTTTACACGCGAGTTCAACTCCCACTTGACTGTTTGGTTTTTCTATTGAACGGTATACATTTATGAGCTATGTACAGGAAAGCATTTTGTATCGCAAAACCGTTTTGGAGGTTTTTTTGTAAATAAACTGTAAAAAAAGACGTTGATCCCGAATTAGGTTTGGGCAGCCCGTTAGACCTAGTCTTAGTCAATTTAAATTCGTTTTCATTAGTGATGCGTATAACGCGATTATGCAACCGATTGAGCTAATGAGTCGATAATTATAATGGTGACTTTTCTACTAGAATAATCATTACATTACACTCCCTCATTACATAACACTCATTATCGTTGTGGTTACTTGGAAAGGGCCCTAATTAGGGTGGTTACCTATTTTGAATCACAGTCCCATGGTGCATTAAAATATTTAAAGACAATTTTTAACAATGTTTTTGATTGTTCACGAACAATGCGTTTCTAATAGACCTCCAAAACACGAATTAGTACCTAAAAAAGCATTATCAGTTTAAATAAAATTGGAACACACTGACATGTTTCTCTTATCTATACTAATATTATAAAGCTGACGAGTTTCTTTGTTTGTTTGGTTGAACGCGTTAATCTCAGGAACTACTGTTTCGAATTGAAAAATAATTTAGTCTTGGATAGGCCATTTATGAAAAAAGGCTTGACGCTATATAACATCAAACTACGACTAATAGGAGCGGAGCATTAATGAAAAAATATGTCTGAGACGAAGGTCCACAGGTCAGCAATAAAAAATAATATAATAATCTTCCTTCTCCTAAGCTACAATTTCTCAAAGGCAATTTTAAAACTGAAAACTTACTTTAAAATGAATACTCTCCAATATTTCCAACGCTATCGTAAGAAGCAGCTCTTAAAAGTTATTCCTCGAATCAACTACAAAATTTGTAGCGAAACGAAAAATTATTTCGTGTATTTCAGACGTCGGCTTAGCTCAGTGGCGCCATCCAGCGATACGATTCGATTTCTATTTCACTATCGAAGTTGAATGCAAACAACTTTTAGCTGTAGTGTGAAAAAAACGCGCGAGCATTTTATCAGGAGTAAAGGGATCTGTAGGTTTTTCTAATCGTTGAGCTGAAAGAGTTGGCCGTTTCTGCTGGATTGTGTCTATGGTATTAGCATGTATTGTATGGATTTATTATGATGCTGCAGGCTGTAGTTTTGATGTTTTAAATGCATTGTTTTAAAATAATTAACATTTTTCATATGCTTCTCGTCGGTAATTATGTATATAAAATGTAATGCAAACTGCTGATCCCACCAATAGGCTCCACGAAACAGGCTTGACCTAGCGTAGAGTTCATAAGTAAAAATATAAAAATATGCTTCTTTAGCTTCATATTCTTGTTTTTATGTATCCTCGCCAGTAACTTAGACCATAAGGAAATGTAAAGCACTGTTTATATTTGAAATCTGAATTTATTTTTAATTTATTTATACCGAATTCCATTTTTATGTCATTATGTAAACTGTTCTATCAGGTGAGGTTTTTGCGTATAATTTAATATCATCCATATACAACACATGATTTTTAATAAAATAGTAATTTGTTTGTCAGTCTGTTCACCGTCTGTAGATGTATAAGTGGCTTTTAAAGGGACTCCTGTAATGATCCATAATCTAAATCGCGTGTCTAATGCTAGATGGCGTTACTAGGCTCGAAACAGCAGTTTTGATATTTTATTAGACAGTGAACAAATGACGGTGGGAGAAAAATAATCAGGCTGGAGAATGTCATTTGGCGAACGACAAGGAAAAGAATGTTGCTCCGTTGTTAATTGGCTTAATTTCTGAAAAATAAATTACTGCGACAAATTACGCCAGGATATAAATACAGTTGGTGGAGTGTTGTAATTTGTGTGCGAGTACTGGAAGTCACGAGCTTGCGGAAACGCCCTTATCGCCCTATTAAATCGCGCGCTATTTAAGCGCTTTTTGGATGAGGTCCGGCTTCGATTAGTAGCCCGCCAAATAAAAAAACGACATATTCGCCACGGTAGACAAATAGCCGATTGGCCTAGCGGTGTAGCGCGCAAGAAGTTATCATATTTTAGTTTTTGTTTATGTTTAATTTCTCTAGCACGCCTTCCGTGTTGAATTACAACTAAGTATTAAGATCTTGGTTTCTGTTTTGTGGACGGGAGAAATTAGTTAATAAACTCTGTGTTAATTACTCCTGTTTATCATTCGATAAAACCAGTTTACTTGAACCCCGGTCATTACATTGGCGCCCTAAGGGTTAACTGAATGAATGATAAGCAGGGGTAAGTATATGACTGTTGTTGTTATTCTGTGAATTTTTTTTTTTTTTTTTTTTTTTTTCTCTCTTGACAAACGTTGTTACTTGATACATATTTGACGTGTCATTTTAAATTCATTACTGTTTGTTGCAATTCTGTTGTTGTGTTGTGTATAATCATGGATGTTAATGCACTGTATAAAGATGAGCTTGAGTTTGAGTTGGCTTGTCGAGGAATTTCGGATTGTAAGACCGTGGCGACTATGCGTAAATTTTTGCGGGAAATATTAGTTCGAGAGCGATCGGGGGAGTCAACAATTTCCTTTAAGGTTCCAAAATCCTGCATTGACAACCCAAGTAATGAAATATTAATTTGTGGAACTAAGCTATCGGCAATAATTGCACTTATATCTGAAGTATCACACAGTCCTGAACATTCGTTTTTTAGACGTATTCACTCTCGTTTGACACACTTATCGAATCGTGCCAAACTTATTATGCCTACGGAAACCAGTGATATCGAGGAACATTTGACGTTGCTAAAGCACATCCAGGATACCATAACGTCACTAAGGCAGCTTGAGCAAGAAGAAGATGAGGAAGAGGTTGTAATTTCCGAACACGATAAAGACATTTTACAGAAATCTCTGGGCGAAGAGGCTATACAGATTTTGGAACAATTAGAGAAGTGCCGAATTTCTGGAAAATCTTCCTTACCTACGGTAATGCCTCACAGTTGTGCCTCGCAGTCAACAGTTGTCAATACTGATATACCACGAACAACCTTAGAGAGACCTAGTCTTTTGTCACGTCATCCAGGCTTACAAAGGTCTTCTACCTTTGATAATGGTTTCCACAAACGGAAGTTGGTACCGATTAAAGATTGGGGTGTCAAATTTAGTGGTAAGGGTAGCGTGAACGCGTTCTTGGAAAGAATTGAGGAACTTAAAGAGGCACGGAATGCTGGCGATGAAGACTTATTTCGGTATGCCATAGACTTCTTCGAAGATGAAGCCCTAATATGGTTTAGGGCCAATAAAGGTGCAGTAGCAAATTGGTCCCAATTAGTCAAGCTACTGCTAGATACTTTTCAGCAACCGTTCTACCAGGAGGAGCTGTTGGAGGAGATTAAACGGAGAACCCAGAGCAAACAGGAAAGCATTTTGATTTATATAGCCACTATGCAGAATATGTTTAATCGATTACCAACTCCTATTCCTGAAACACAAAAGTTATTGATACTTAGAAGGAATCTACAACCCTATTTTCAGAAGGCCATATGCCGAGACACGTTTGATTCAGTGGGTGAATTAACATCAGTCCTAAGAATAATTGAACGAACTAAGTTAAGTTGTGATAATTTCAGGGAACCAACTGTCAGTGAGTACTCTCTGGAAAGAGATCTAGCATTTAAGGGAAGTACTTCGAACACATCTCGAAGTGAGAACATGGCTGAGCTGGCAGCTATAAATGATAAGGAAGTACTTCTTACAAAATGTTGGAACTGCAGGAGTACAGGACATCGTTTCAGGGATTGTAAATTGCCGAAACAAAGACTTTTCTGCTACAGATGTGGACGTTTTGGGAAAACAACTAATAAATGCTCATGCAGTGCTACCGATAAGGGAAACGGTATTTCGGAGTCGATGCCGGCCGATCGCACCCCGAAAAACTAGGTCATTCTACCTCGGATGACTGGCAGCAATGGCTACACACGGTTTCAAGTTTTTTTAAAACAGGAAAGATCTGTAATATTAGTAAGCAACGTCAAGACAATCGATATTATGCGGAGATTAGAATTTTAAATCGGCCATTTGTAGGATTGTTAGACTCTGGAGCTACTGTGTCAGTGATTTCGCAGAGATTTGCAGATAAAGTTATGAAGTTGGGGTATTCAAGACATAAAGTCGATAAAGAAATGATCTCAACAGCTGATGGCACCTATCATTCAATGGATACCATTGTTCATTTACCTGTTGAGTTTACGGGAAAATATAACGTGGTAGACTTCTATGTTATGAACTGCTTAAAACATGACATTATTTTAGGTATGAATTTTTTCGAGTCTTTTGATTTAGCCATAGGGGCGGGGACATCGATTGCTGACATTGCAGAAATTAACGTCTCGCAACCAGTAATTTCGCGAGATGAACTTTCGACACAACAGAAAGAGTGTTTGGACAAATTGTTAGAGGAAATGGCAGAAGAGATAGGTAAAGGTTTAGGAAGAACCTCGTTTATAGAACACAGAATAGACACCGGAGACAGCTTACCCATTAAACATAGACAATACCCATTTGCGCCTCCAATTATGGCAGAACTTGAGAAGGAAATTCAGGACATGCTGGAAAATGATGTAATAGAACCCTCGTTTAGTTCATGGCGTTCTCCAGTATTACTGGTGAAAAAATCCTCGGGTAAGAATCGATTGTGTCTGGACAGTCGTCAGTTAAATAAGGTGACAGTAAAAGACTCTTATCCTTTGCCTAGGGTCACCACCATCTTAGACAGTCTTAAAAACGCTCGGTTCCTGTCAACTATTGATCTACGATCAGCATTCTGGCAGATACCATTAGAGGAGACAAGCAAGGAAAAGACTGCCTTTGGACTCGCTGGAAAAGGACTTTATCAATTTAAAGTCATGCCGTTTGGACTAAGCAATGCATCTCAAACACAACAAAGATTAATGGATCGCTTGTTCACGCCGGAATTCGAAAGTAGAGTGTTCACCTATTTGGATGATATCGTAATATGTGACGACAGCTTTGACAGCCATTTATCGTCATTGTCACATGTAAAAAATCAGCTCAAGAAAGCAGGATTAACGATTAACCTGGAGAAGTGTGTATTTGCGAGATCCTCCTTAAAATACTTAGGCTATATTGTAGACAAGGAAGGATTACGTACGGACCCGGACAAGGTTAAAGCCATACTCGACTATCCCAGGCCAACAACTTACACGGAACTAAAGCGATTTATTGGCCTGGCAAGTTGGTATAGGCGGTTTGTGGAAAATTTTGCCATTGTCGCAGCTCCACTTCATGAACTAACCAAGGGAGGCAAAAAGACTAAACGTATCATATGGAACAAAGAGGCTGAAGATTCTTTCTTAAATCTAAAGACTGCCCTGACTTCAACGCCAGTGTTAAGAGTGCCAGACTTCACAAAACCCTTTTCTGTTCAATGTGACGCTTCTAACAGAGGCACTGGTGGGGTCTTAATACAAATAGTCGATGGTTTGGAGGTACCCATTGCTTACACGAGCAGAAAACTGTCGGAAAGGGAATGCAAGTACTCGGCGTCTGAGCGAGAACTATTAAGTGTCCTGCATGCTATGGAGCAATTTCGCCCATATGTTGAAGGTAATCATTTTAAGGTTATTACGGATCATAGTGCCCTTCAGTGGCTACACCGTAATAAGGACCCTCATGGGCGTTTGGCAAGATGGGCTATGCGCTTACAACAATTTGATTATGAGATAGTCCATCGCAAAGGTAAATATAATACTGTACCAGATGCCTTATCAAGAGCGATTGAAGATGAAATCAACATATTAGAAGTAAAACCAGAAGATAAAGATGAATGGTATAAATCAAAAGAGAATTTGGTGCTAGCTGGAAAGAATGACCCAGATTGGGAAGTCAGTCAAGGACAACTGTGGAAATACGTAAAATTAAAACAATTTCCCAATGAAAATGACAGTTGGAAACTCGTGATTCCAGAAAAACTTCATCAAGGGATCCTTAAAGAATGCCATGATGATCCAACATCTGGTCACTTTGGTGTCAAAAAATCAGTCAATCGCGCGAGACAGCACTATTTTTGGCCGACATTGATCCAGGACATGAAAGACTACGTACGGAAATGTGAAGTGTGTGCAAAATACAAGCACTCACATAATAAGCCATCAGGTTTAATGGGAAAGCAACGAGAGGTAACAGAACCCTTTCAAATCATATCTATGGATCTAATGGGGCCTTTTCCAAAATCTAAACATGGCAATACTATGCTCCTAGTCATAACATGTTGGTTTAGCAAATTCTGTTTTCTTTTTCCACTGAGGAATGGAAAATCAGCGACTATTGCTCAAATACTGGAGGAGCATATTTTTTTGATGTTTGGAACTCCTAGTGTTATAGTTTGTGACAATGGAAAGCAATTTGTATCCAACCAGTTTAAGGAGCTAGTTTTAGGGTACGGTGTAAAACTGTGGTATACCCCTTACTACCATCCTCAGGCCAACCCCACTGAGCGAGTAAACCAAGTCATTGGCTCGGCTATAGCTTCTTACGTAGAAAATAATCATAAAGAATGGGACAAGTATATACCGCATATAGGACATGCGATCAGAACATCGGTTCATGAGGTGACGGGAAAAACACCAGCCTATTTGTTTTTTGGACGCGAGACGACGGTCCAATGCACGAAACCCTATAACTTTGAACCAGACGAACCGATAACCTTCAACAAAGAAAAATTTGAAAGAAATATAGCATTCAAAAGTAAGATTTATGACGAAGTTAGTGAAAGGATACGGCAATCACATGAGACCAACAGCGAACAATACAACAAGAGACGTCGCATCTGTAACTATAAAGTTGGTGATCTGGTTTGGAAACGCACTAAACTCCTATCGAATGCTAACAAGGCGTTTATGTCTAAATTGGCCCCTAAGTTTGAAAAAGCAGTCATAGCAGAAAAAATATCAGACGACGTGTATAGGTTAAAGAGTTTTAGAGGCAAAGATTTAGGAAAATGGCATTCTTGTGACCTTAAACGCTTGGTTTGAATCCGGTTGGATTCTTTAGAGGAGAGGGGATATTGTAATGATCCATAATCTAAATCGCGTGTCTAATGCTAGATGGCGTTACTAGGCTCGAAACAGCAGTTTTGATATTTTATTAGACAGTGAACAAATGACGGTGGGAGAAAAATAATCAGGCTGGAGAATGTCATTTGGCGAACGACAAGGAAAAGAATGTTGCTCCGTTGTTAATTGGCTTAATTTCTGAAAAATAAATTACTGCGACAAATTACGCCAGGATATAAATACAGTTGGTGGAGTGTTGTAATTTGTGTGCGAGTACTGGAAGTCACGAGCTTGCGGAAACGCCCTTATCGCCCTATTAAATCGCGCGCTATTTAAGCGCTTTTTGGATGAGGTCCGGCTTCGATTAGTAGCCCGCCAAATAAAAAAACGACATATTCGCCACGGTAGACAAATAGCCGATTGGCCTAGCGGTGTAGCGCGCAAGAAGTTATCATATTTTAGTTTTTGTTTATGTTTAATTTCTCTAGCACGCCTTCCGTGTTGAATTACAACTAAGTATTAAGATCTTGGTTTCTGTTTTGTGGACGGGAGAAATTAGTTAATAAACTCTGTGTTAATTACTCCTGTTTATCATTCGATAAAACCAGTTTACTTGAACCCCGGTCATTACACTCCTATTGAAGTTTCATTTTAAAATATTGGAGAGTGGGTTTAACGCAAGGCAAAACCATAATGGGCCAAGTGCATCACCTTGAAAGATTCTTCGCTGTATTTTAATTGGGCTAGTATTTATTGTTTTAGTGCAGTGGTACAGGTGCTCATCATGCACTTTTCGAAAGTGATAATTTTAGGGTGTATCTTGTAATTTTTAAAAAGTTTTACAAGTCATGAATGGGGTACGGAATCACATGCATTTTTGCAATCGATATATGTAGTGAACCAAACAACCATTACTTGCACTTATAATAATATTTTAGTTTTAGTTTATTTTTAGGCACCATAATTGTATGGATAACTTATATATAACTGTTGGCTGACATGTCAGTCTTTTGTGAACGTTTTATTAGAATAAATTATTATTACTGCTTTTTTTTTTATTTCTCGGGTCCCTGGAAACCCGGTTCTTTGATAGGCGTACGAGGGGCCGAAGCCAACTCGCAGAGGTCCCGTTAGACATTTCAAATGGAATGGGACACCAACCGGCGATTATCCCTGTATGCACTGTGAAAGTATACCCAAGGACAATCTCCGGTTGGAGCAGGACTATTGTAGAATATGGAAACAAAAGATGAAATGCTATGGGTTTGGGTGGTTTAGTGGACTGATAATCGTTTACTATGGAAGAACTATTAGCCCTTGCCTGACCACTGACAATTAAATCGGCTTTAAAATGGCAGGGGCTAACTTGCACACTCAATAAATGGACCCCCTGAAAACGGTCGCTAGCACAAAGTGACGTAGCGCCAAGGGTGCAACATATCCTGAGGTGCTAGAGGAGTGGAGAGGTATACCACGGCTATCAGGACAATCCCGGAAGTTCGGTCAAGATCCCTACCAGCATCTTACTGTATTATGCATCCTTCGCCCGAGTACGTTTGCTATTGTGAATATCCATTCAGACCGACTGAAAAAAAATAGCACTACTTTGAAAAACAGGATTTAAATTTTGACTACATTAAGAATGATTTGCATTCGTGTTTTCATCACTGTTCTTACCTCTAGGCTCTCTTTAGTTGTGAAGTCTTCTCGTAGACCCTTAAGAAAGTACATTTTATTCATTATTAAACGTTTATTAATGTTGTTGTTATTGTTGTATTTCTGCATTCACGTTTCTGTACGTCCAAATTAAAAATACGAAACACTCTTGCTTAACTTTCTGGGGTTTTTGCAATCTTTTAAATATTAGCGTAAGGTCACTCACTCACTCATTTATTCATTCACTCACAACCTCACAACTAATCACAAAATCTCGAAAACTACTGAACCAACGGAGATAAAATTTGGCACGGAGGTAGATTATAAGTAGGAGACGTCAGCTAAAAAACAAGATACTACCCCCTTGGGGGGTAGTATCTTGTTTTTTAGCCAAGGGTGAAATAGGGGGTGGAAGTTTATACTGTGATACCGATAGACATATCCTGGCTAAACAAAATTACGAATCATATAATGTACTTAGATTACTATTTTTTTCAGATGTAATTCATCTGTTAGTGCTGATGAAAAGCTGCTTCATATCTCTCTATTTTAAGCTTTTTTCGAGAGAACAGCCTTAAATAAGAAAGAAAACATGTTTATATGCGCCAAATATAATGCAGACCATAAAAAATAGTATTTTTTTTTGTATTTAGGAATGGGCTTGCTCTTGACCACAATCACGCCTCATGGAAAGCGATAGATGAGGTCTATGATGGAGTGAGCGTGCCCAGAAGATGCCTGTTCACTCTTGATTTGAAGGCAGACGGGTTATATGTGGATGGGAACACAGATGCTGGCAGAGATTTCCACACTTTAGCTGTGCGTATAATAAATGTGGAAGAGAAGCGCTGGGTACGACTAGTCGGGATATCGACCAAGTACGGATGGTACCCTGCAGTACGTCTTGTATTCCGGTGGTAAAAGGGCGATGGTGGGGTCAGGTTGTGGAGTTCGTGCGCACACTCCCCAAAAAACAGTCTGTAGAAGACCGACAGGCAGGCAACGTTTCGCCGATGACCTAGGCTGTGAAGCTGAGCCACGAACGTCTCGTCACCTATAAGACTTTTTGCTATGCGTTCAACCGAGTCCAATGCAGCAAGCTGGTATTTTGCTGAGCCATCCCATAAGTGGCTGCAATACTCCATACAGGATCGGACTTGTGCTTTGCACAGACTCAGAAGCTGTCCAGATGTGAAGTATCATCTTACCCTATTTAGGATGCTCAGCTTCTTGGCTGCAGTCTGTGCTTTTGACTCGATTGTTGAGCCGAAGTTGAGATTGGACGTCAACTCCATGTTCAAAAGCTCCAGGCGGTCGGTAACAGGTACAGGCGTACCTCGGAATCTAGGAGATAGCTGAAATGGAATCCTTTTAGCAGTGAAAAGACACGCCTGTGTTTTCAGAGCATTGAATTTGACCTGATTGTCGTAGCCCCACTGGGAAACGAGATTTAAGGTAGAATTCATTCGCTCCACCATGGCCTCTCTAAGAGTAGCTGTTTCCTCCCTGCCGGCTCCCGTACAGAAAAAGTATCTTCCTGAGACTGTGCTGTCATCTGCGTATCCGAATGCACCAAATTGCAGTAGGTCGTTGATATGCAGCAGAAATAGAGTCGCAGAAAGAACAGGCCTCTGAGGAACATCGGCATCAATAGCCATATGATCCGATGAGCAGCCGTCTATGACCACTTTGATCGAGCGCTCGCTCAGGAAGTCGGAAATCCAGGTGCAAAAGTCAGCAGGGATGACGAACGCGGGGAGCTTACCCAACAGACTAGCATGCCAGACTCTATCAAAGGCCTTTGAAATATCGAGCGACACAGCAAGAGCTTCGCCGTGTTTTTCAATGGCCTCGCCCCAACAATGCGTAACTTATACAAGAAGATCCCCAGTTGACCGACCACGACGGAAGCCGTACTGGTGATCACTGAGGAGCTCACTGTCTTCCAGGTATGCTAGCAGCTAATTGTTAAGTACCCTTTCCATCACTTTACACAGTGTGGAGGTTATGGCGATTGGTCTGTAATTGACAGGGTCGGCACGGTTACCCTTTTTGGGCACTGGCTGCACATTAGCAAGCTTCCAGGACTTCGGCATCACTCCGGGTTTTAGGGAGAGACGATACAGGCGCGTCTGGATAGGAGACAACTCTGGACCATAGCTTTTGAGGACTCTCGCGGGTATTCCGTCAGGATCGCTGGCCTTATTTACGTCCAGACTACAAAGGACTTTACGAACCTCTTTCAGGTGAATTGTGATCTTCGACATTGTGGAGCCACAATGAGGTATGTGAGATGGTGTATTAGAGGCCGTATCAAGGCGAGAATTTTCGGCAAAGATCGAGGCAAATAGGTTTGCCTTTTCCTGCGCGGAATGAGTCAGCGTTCCATCAGACTTCTGCATAGGAGGCAGCAAAGGACGGCAGAAGTTCGTCCCGACCGATTTTGACAGGGACCAGACTTCTTGCTACCCAAAGGGTAGAACGCCAATTTGGTGCCAATCCGCCCAACATGGTCAAAACGCGCCTTCCGTAACACTCGTTTGCAATACTTAGCAGCAGAATTTTACGTGCTTTTCGTCGCGCGAACACTTTGTCAAAGTTATCGCCAAGGTGGTCTGTAATACACTGCAACTAAAGGAGTTCACTGTTGCTAACATCAGCCGATGTCACAGGATGGGGCGAGCAGTGGCTAGTAAAACAAGGCCTATCTTATTCAAGGTTGCATATCTGGCACTCCGAGATAAGACTTGGTTTTCAAAAGCCAACTTACGGGCTTCAGGCGTCACTATGTCCGAGTTCCTGACAAAGGGGCGTCACGACGTGTTCCTGGCTGCGAGGGAGAGATGCGGCGTCTCCAAGAGCTGAACTAAGGTGGGCTACGTGTACGTCTTTGGTCCCAATAATACGCGGCACCGAATCGAGTCCCTTGCCGAATTGGACAAGATAGCACCGATTGCCAGTGACCCCGAGCCTGCATCGGCAGTGACAGACTCTGTTCCGACCGCTACTGCTACGAAGACTGGAAGGTTGAAGCGTGCTGTTATGAAGAAGTGATTTGGTTCTTTTGAAGCCGTTTGGAAGGTCCGGGTAACATTTTGTTTCGTTTTGACCTCCGTTTGTTTTTATCGTATTTGTGTAATAACAAGATTTGAAATTTATACTACCTGACTTGTCAATGTCAGTGTCATGTCGTTGTCGATTATGTTCCGTTCCGTTTTAGGTAACTAAATGAAATCAAAAACGTAACAGTGCACTGGCAAGTTGTAATATTTGTTTTATTTTATGTTCCTTGTATCTCCTGTTTTATGTTTAGTCTGTGTTACCTTTGTTACCCGAAATCAATTACTCAATTGTTTATAAATCTAAGTAGTTTTTAATGTAATAATAACCTATTAGCTCTACCGGCAGGTGAATTTGTTATTGGTTTTTAGGTATTTTAATTGTAATTATAATATATATATATTTATGTCAATTCTTGAAAGTAGTGATGATAACAGGTTTTTTTTCTTTGTCAAGTAATGATGACAGTTATGTAAGTGTTTAGTCTTAATGCGCAGTTTTCTGATGTTTGTTAGAATTTTAACGTTATGCATATTAATGCCGAAAGCATTCCGGCTCATTTCCACGATATACTGGCAAGTTTTGACTGTAAAAATATACATGCCATTGTTATTTCCGAGTCATGGCTTAAACCTTGCCTCCCTTTTACTAGTTATTCTCTTCCTGGCTTCGTGCTTATAAGGAAAGACCGGACAGGTGGTGGTGGTGGTGGTGGTGTTGCTATGTATCTCCGCGCTTATATTCCTTTCTCTATACGTACCAGCGCAGCCACCGCCATCAAATGCTGGTGAACATCTTTTTGTTGAGGTCGAACTAAATCACACTAAATTACTTCTTGGCGTCTATTAATGCTCCTCTTTTCGCGTTAATTTCTTTTCATCTTTCGAAAAGCTTTTAAAAATGTATATTCCTTCCTACAGTCATAGCATAATCATGGGTGATTTCAATACTTGTCTCCTGAAGAAAGACCATCGTTTATAATGTTTGTACTTTAGAACCTTCAATAGAATACAATAAGAAATAAAGCATAAGCACTGGTCACGTCGCCCCATGCCAGTGGAAATTGAAAGTAAGGAGGATTGTGGTTTTAGTCGGTTGGAGCCCAACGCTATCTAGACTGACTCGTATTGTAAGGCAGCCTGAGTGTAAGTCTGACCTGGATTTCCACCTTCTTAATTCTAAATTCTTTATTGTACACAATTACACATATACACATTAAGCACCAACCAACCTTCAGCCACAAAAAAAAACACTCATTCACGGAGGCAGCTCCCTGCATGAATGGTACCTTATGTGCTATTCCGGGATACGGTCTACGCATCTGCCAAGTTCCATCGGAAACCGTTAAGACTCTCGCACAGGAAGGGTTCCGTACTATAAGCCTTAAGTTTTATCATTTATTTTTACAGCGGCAATCTCAATCCAACCCAATCTGTGACAATTTTAACTTTCTACCTACTACGGCTCTTGAGATATAGCCCACTGACAGATAGACGGACGGACGGACGGACAATGGAGACTTTTTTCCGAAGAATGGAATGGTTTTCTTTGAAAATATCGTCTAATTATATTATCGTTTGGCATACTCTCAACCTTCACCCTACAACTGACTCCTTTTTCATTAATATGTAGCGGCATAAATGCCTCCTCTAGAAAAACTAATGAAGCGACGGCACTGCAACAAAAAAAAACGCAGTGCCATCTATGCCACTAAGAGCGAACTACTGAACGAAATCCTGCATCCCAGTATAAGAGTTTTCCGTGCAATTTGAACATGTTCGACACAGCCCAAATTTCAAATATCTAAATACGACACCGACGCAATCCTCTAACGTGAGTAGGAGAATAGGGAAATAGAAGGCGGGGCAAAAACCACCAAAATCACAAAACCCACCTCTGAAAACTCAACCGCCTGCACCAAAAAAATCATAAATAAAGGATGTCACTATCGGAGACAAAACAGTGGCACACAGAATATCCACAGAGGCTCCAACTAGCTCTTCAAAACAAAAAAGGGAATATCCCGACAGAGTTTTGGAAGAACGCGCCTGTATCAGGAAGGCAAAAACAGCTCTGGGAGAATTCCAAAACCTAAGAGCCGACATCAGAACGGATGTCACTCAGGTGGTGGAACGACTGTTCCAACTAGTGAGCAAGATCGAGTCTCTGAAAACGACAATAAGGACTCTAAAACATACAAAGAAACAGAAAGGATACAGACAGAAAGACAGAACAGACATCACAGGAGAGCTATAGGAAAGATAGAAAACAAAGCCACCTGACTCAGTTAATAGAGAAAAGCAACACGCAAAACTCATTGAAGAAAATAATCACAAAATGCAAGAATTAAAGGAAAAATTAGAGACAAACAGACTACAAGTAAAAAATAGAGGTACATACGCCAAAATTGCAGCCACTGATCCCAAAAAAGTGACTCCTGAACGCATAGCTCTCCACTTAATAGTAGTAGCTTCGACTAACCATTTGGAAACGGGAGAATAGGTAATGGAAAAAATTAGGGAAGCGGTAAACGCAAAAGACGGCTTCGTCACAGTAGACAGAGTCAGAAAGGCCAGAGAACGAAAGGTATTAGTAGGGTACAGAACGCAAGAGGACTGGCAAAAGGTGAAAAAATAAAAACGCGTTACTTATTTTGAAACTTCCAATATAACACAGACGAGGACATAAGGTAAGGTGTCAAGAACTAGAACAGAGATCTTTTCAAAGACCTTTCGTGTACTACGTGGGGGATGACACACCCCAGTCCTCGAAAATTCACATTTATTTTAAAACTATAAAAACTTTGGAGCACATGTTCTGAGTAGCTGGAGATGCGACATTGCAGCTTCGATTGGCGCTATCATAACGTTAGGTAAGTGATTGCCACCAAGCTAGTTACGCCCGTTTCAAGTGCGTGCGGGCATCACACACCCCACCTCATTCGGCGCGTTGTTATAAAGGTATGTTGCATAATTTTGAACATTTATTGTCTTTTATTATTTGTTTATGTCTTCTTTATTAGAATTAATTGTTACAGATATCAATATAATAATATTAGGAATATTTCTCGATTGTAAGAGTTGGACATATTTAGACCACTTTTAGATGAAATAAATGTGATTGAGTCAGAAAATGAGAATTTTGAGGAAGAATCTGAAAATTACTCCGATTATTTGAGAATCCAAAGTGATACATAGCGAATTTGAAGCTGCGTTGCCTTGTTTTGAGTCGGACAGATACTCGGATCAAAATGTTACACGTTAATATGAATGGAGCACGCTGATTTTTTGTCAAGACTGCTGTAATTTTGATAACATGATCTCAATCAAAAGTAATGTTTACTACGTTTATTTCTAGTTTAGTTCTTAGTATTCATTACTGATGTGAATTGTGATAATTTACTTGTGCCATTTTAAATTAGTATACAGAGTTGATACGACAGAGGGGCATTGAATTTTATACGTATACTATACGTGTTCAGTGTTAATTCGATACGGTACAAAAACAAAAAGTGCCAAAAATGAGAAAATATTTTTTTCAAACAAACTAAATAGCTTACAAATCAGAATAAAACGCTTTGTTAATAAATTAGACTGACCGTAACACAGTGGCAACGTCGCGCGCGCGCCGGAGCACGGTGTGCGGTATCTCGTGTGCTCGGCGGGGCCGGGGCGGGGGGGCGGCCGGTGACTTAGGCCTCCGCTTGCGCTGGTTTTTATGTTTGGTAAGGTTTTGAAGTACGCGCACCAAAACAAACACACAAAATTTTTAAATTCTCGATGTGTCCTCCTTTTACATTAATGCACAAATTATACTGATGGAGAATATTGTTATTTATTTTTCTAATTAAATCACTGTCCGTCGCCAAGCACTTTTGTTTGCAATAGGGTATTTTACTAAAAACATCTAATTAGTTTTGGACATTAATTTAGTATTAATATTGGACACGTATTTTGGCTTAGTAAATTTCGTACATTTTTAACAATCCAGATGACGTCACGCGTGTCTTCAACTCGCTATATTCTCTTTATTTTTTGTTTACGTAAAAAAAGAAAAAATACGTGTTTAACATCAAAAGAAAAAAAAAAGAAATACTGAGTTTTTTTATTATAATGTAGAAATATTTGAAACATACTAGAATAGAATAGAATAGAATAGAATAGAATAGAATAGAGTAGAGTAGAATGGAATGGAATGGAATGGAATGGAATGGAATGGAATGGAATGGAATGGAATGGAATGGAATGGAATGGAATGGAATGGAATGGAATGGAATGGAATGGAATGGAATGGAATGGAATGGAACGGAACGGTACGGAACGGAACGGAACGGAACGGAACGGAACGGAACGGAACGGAACGGAACAGAACAGAACAGAACAGAACAGAACAGAACAGAATAGAATAGTATACTCTTTATTATGTACACCATATAAGTTACAGAAAAATAGATTAAGAAAACATTACATAGGGTGATACACGGGCTGCCTCATTACTAAAAGCGATCTTTTATAGACAACCTTTGGATGTCACACCCCACCTAGTATTGGATAGGCTTTTTAGTAGCCTGGTATATGAAGGGAAGAACTTCTGCAACACAATATTATAAAAAACCATAATAATAACATTTATTAGACGAGAAAGATATACATATATTTACACAATTTGTCAACAAGCTTCTTAAAATTAATATGAAACTTATAATTACATAATTATGTCTATTCTTAGCATCTGCTACCGAACTAGGTTTATAGCCTGTGTTTCCGTACGCAGCACCTCAAGCCCACAAACTGAATATGCAAATATGAGCTCGCAAACAAAAGTAAACATTAAAATATGTACTAAACTAAAATTCATGAGGTTTACATGCTTATACTTAATAATACTTAAATAATGTTGTTGTCCTCTGGGTGTGTAAGATAAAAGGGATCCTATTTATATACGACTAGTTTTGCAATTAGATTCTTATAGAAAGTTGATACGATACATATATACAAACCAGACATACACTTTGTCATAAAAACTATGTCTTTTTTTGTGACATAGTTTATGCAGGCCCATTCTATTTTTTTTAAAGAGACAGCAGAATAAATCAAGCAAGAAGACGCTGCATTGAAAGTTAAAATAGAAAATATCCATCCTACAAGATGGGCCGGGCTGGAGATTAGTCACGACTTTCATATGACAACGATCGACGGAAAAGTAGACACTAATATAACATATACTACATCAGAATCTGCTTGCAATATTTGCCTTGCTAAGCCAACTGAAATGAACAAGCTGCCAGAAATATTTTCAAGACCCGTACGAGAAAATGTTTATAAATATGGACTTTCTACTCTTCATATGTGGATCCATTATATGGAATATTTTCTACACATATCTTATAACATGGACTTTAAGATGTGGGCTGCACGAGGAGCTAACAAAGAACTGAAAACTGCGAAGAAATAATTGACACAAGAAGAATTCAAACAGCAAATGGGAAAACTTGTAGATTTTTTGAAGCAAGGCTTTGGAACCACAAATGACGGAAACACAGTCAGAAGATTTTTGAGATTTTGAGAAATCTGCCCAAATAACCAATATTAACAAAGACCTACTGAAGCATTTTGCGGTAATTCTTCAAACAATTGCATCTGGATATGCCATAGATATTGAAAAATTCAGGACGTATTGCAGAGAAACAGCTGACATCTTTGATATCTATACCCGTGGTTTTACATGCTTGCCAGTGTACAAACTATATATGGTGCGGACATACGTCAATTGGCATTCTTTCCGAAGAAGCGGGTGAAGTGAGAAAACAAGAATTTCGAAAATGTCTCACAAGAAAATTTAACAGGATAAAGGCCAACGAAGATTTGCTGCATAGTCTCATAAACAAATTATTATTTTGTGTTGTTGTATTTTGGTCGAATATGAGATTTATATGGGTCTGAACTAATTATTAGTTCAGACCCATATTCGACCAGAATACAACAAAACAAAACAATTAGATTGCTGCCTAATGAAATAACAGGAAAAACCGAAAATATGGATATGCAGGAGTTGCAGTCCGAAGATGATCCATTAGTGTAAACGTGACAGACTTAGTGATGTGATTTTGTGATAATGATGTTAGAGTTGAGGTTGTTATATAAGTTGTTCTAATAAAATAGTCCTTTTCAGGGCTACTAAAGACAGCCCTTTTCAGGGTTATATCTATTTCTAATTGTTTATTTTAAGAATAGACTCGTAAGTAGTTTAACCAACCAGATCAACCATGATTTATCAATAGAAAATATCAACTGATGGAAGAATATTCAGTAAATGATTATTTATTTAGATAAAAATAAACATTTTCGATCCTAAGTCCACTTTTTAGAAAATCCAAACCACTGTGCGGCGCATTGCTTTCTTCCTACTAGTAGTTGCCTCTGAGATAACAATAATTGTATTCATTCTGTTTTATTTTATTTCCTATTTATTTATTTTTTATAAAATTATAATCTTGTCTAGTAATTCCGACCGTTTAAAAATATTCAAAAATTACTTGACTCGCTCGACTTCCACTCGTAAAGTGTGTATGAATAGAGGCAATAAAAGGCCCGCCAGTAAATCAACATCTGCGTCATCACCTGTTTCATCACACATTACATCAGATGAAAAAGAACTGCGGACTTACATCCAGGAGATAACTAAAGCCGAATTTAGTGAGATGGTACCGAACTGGAAGCGGTCAAAGCAGATGATTAAATCTATGCAGTTCATCAACAATCAGTTTGAGGATTTTGAGAGAAGCCAGAAGGCACCTTATGAAATTATACAAAACCTAGAATTAGAAAATGAGGACCTGAAAACATCAATGGGCAATCTTCAAGTCAATAACTTGGAGCAACAATCTAGATCGAATAACTTAGAGTTACAATGTATGCCTGAAGCCAAGAATGAAAACGTGTGCTCAATTATCACTCAACTCGGTCAAGTGGTCAACTGTGACACTCAGGAGAAAGACATATTGCATTGTACGCGAATTGTAAAAACCAACGCATCTATTACCCGCCCTAGACCTTTGGTCGTTCAGTTGGCGTCGCCTAGGTTGCGCGATCAACTCCTGGCATCCGTTATCAAGTTCAACCAAAAAAATACCAAAAACTGAACTGTGTTCACTTGGGATTTACCGGCAACAAATCACCTGTCTATTTTGTAAAACACCTGTCTCCTACGAACAAAACACTTCTCGCAGCAACTAGGCTAAAGAAATGCACGACAAGTACGTGTGGGTCAGAAACGGAAAAATATTTGTGAGAAAAGCAGATGGCGCGGAAAACGTTTTAATCAAGAACATGAGTAGTCTAAGTGAAATCACCTAATTTGCTTCTAATATTTTTTTTATACGTAAGTGTATTGTTAGAAGCATATCATACATGTACCACTTAATGTTAAAATTTAAAGATATATTACCAAAATTGTAGAACTTTGAGAACTAAAACCGAAACTTTTTATTGTAACCTTTATTGTAAAGATTATGATGTTCTAAAATTGACCATAATTTGGTAAATAGTGTTATACTTAGCAGTGAGCCTTTGATACTAGATATGTTGTCTACAGAAGAGATATAGAAACCAGTGGCTTCCATCGCAATAATGACGAAGGGGGAGTTTTGATAGCCGTTTCAACAAAAATCAATTCTAAACTTATCGATAAATTTCAAAGTAAATGTGAAGATCTCTGGGTGACTATCGATATTTCAACTACGCGGCAACTAGCCATAGGGCTTGTTGTCGCGTCGTTGTAACTGCACATAGGTGCAGTCTACTTTCCTTCACCAGTATGTCTGTCAACAATTGAACATTTCACCGAACACTGTAATGACGTGTTTGAAACAACAAACATTCCAACCTGTCTAATAGGGGATTTCAACTTGGGCATAATAAACTAGATCCCGGGGGCAATTTACAGTTCACTTCGCAATATGTGTTTAAGACTTGAGAGGAGAAGAGTTCATGGATTTTAGTAGGCTAGCACAGCACAATCTTGTTAAAAACAGCTCTGCGCGTATATCGGACCTAGTTTTATCAACCATTTTTTCTTGCACAGTCAGTGAATCTACTCTTGATAAACTCCATATACCACTAAACGTTGCTCTAACATTATTATGGAGTATAAACCTCCAGAAAGCAATTTATGAAAAATTAAATCCTATCTAAGCGAACAAGACTGAGATCAACTATTTGCAAGTCGAAATGATGTAGATATGTATCTAGCCATAAAATTTATATTAATATTTAGAATAACGGGGCGACATCGTCATTGTTGACCGAATCCCCTTAAATAAAGATTAAAAAAAAGTATGTAGATGGCCTGGCTAAGGTATTCTACGATGTCTTAAACACAGCCATTAATAAATTTGTTCCAAATTGTAAGCCAATGATCAGTCATTATCCCCCATGGTTTGATAAATCGATTATAAATACCCTCAAATCGGTTGCATTTTGGGGAGTATTAATTTCACCAAGCCCGTTTCTTCATCCAACCACAGAACGAACGGCGATGCGCCACCGGTTCATGGTGGACATCCCACCCACACGCACAAAACGATTTGGAAACACATTTATAGTGCGTCGTACAGCTATGGAGAATCACGGATAGAGTCTGTGTTTCCTGATAGCTACAACATGGGAGTCTTAAGTCAATAGTGAATAGGTTACTTCTAGGTAAGCGTGCTCCATCTTCGACTGCGTCATCGCTTACCATCAGGTGAGATAGTGGGCATATGCATAAAAAAAAGTTAAAATCTGTTTATAAATCAGAAACGCAATGTTCCTAATTAAAAATAAATTGAGCATCAACTTGATTCAACAAGTAGTTTCTTAACTTTGTAGTTTTTTTTTTTTTTTTTTTACTAAACATAGGCACGCGTTTGACCACTATCTCACCTGATGGTAAGTGATGATGTGGTCGATGTTGGAGCACGCTTGCCTAGAAGTAACCTATTCACTCTTGATTTAAAGACTCCCAGGTTGTAGCTATCAGGAAACACAGACTCCGGCAGGGAATTCCACTCCTTAGCTGTACGCATTATGAATGTGTTACCAAAACGTAGTTTGAAGAATAGCACCATTCTCATAACGCAATATAATCTCAACACATTATAGTTCAGCAAACATATTATGCAATAAATAACGCTATTAGAGATAGCATGCACAGAGCGGTATCAGTAAAAGACCGCATTAATACGCGTCGTATGCAGTCGCAATCCTTAGCAGTTAAGAAAACGGCGGAGAAGAAGAAAAAAACGAACATAATATAGGAAAGCAACTCAAATGCACATAATTTTACGAATATTGGTAAAAAATTGCTGTAGGTATACATTACAATCAAGAAGATGGTTAGGCACTTATACAACATAGCCTTCCCTCTTACCTTTCTCAGTGAGAGCCTATACCGAGCGGTCTTTGACCTTGTGAAGTGACAATGTCTAAGTCAACAATGAAATGTAACAATTGCAACGTCGTGATTAATGAGTTGCTCGCTATCATTCAAAATAAAGCGGCAATCATAGATGAAGAGAGCATAATACGGAAAATGAAGTTACGCTGGCAAAACTGCTGTTCGAGCCAATTGAGACATCTCGCCGAAAAGTTAAGCGAAGGAAGCAAAACTCGAAAGGACATCGAGGATATCATTGCGTTTATAAAAAAAAGTAAATCCCGAGTTAGCAATCTACGTAAAAAACACAAACACCGATAGATTCCAGCACGAACATCCAGAAGCAGTCAAGACTATCAAAAGGAAACATTACATGGATGATTATCTGAATAGTTTTGAGACACTAGAAAAAGCAGTGAAGGTAACGCAAGCCGTGCGTGACATCTATAGAGAAGCGCATTTTGTACTAAAGAAATGGGCATCTAACTACACCGCCCTTCTAGAAACTCTGGGGGAAGCCCAGTTCTGGTGGTTGTTCTAGACATCTCCATAAACTTCTACCAGTAACGTTCGACCACCTGAACGCTACTAGGCTTTTGAGAGACAGAATTAAACTACAGGAAGATGTGGCTGTTATTAAAGAAAAATACATCACGACGGAGGATCTTAATGAATCGAAAATATCGAGCAAAACCGGATATAGGAGTATCAATATAAAATTGACAATCATTTTGAGTACGAGAGTGGTCCAGTTGGCCTACTAAAATATATTATACCGGAGAGGTCAACGACCGAAGCGATTGACAGGTGTGAAGGAGGTGTAAGTGAGAGGCACAACGATACTAATATAAGTAATAGTGCTATCTCGTCGGCGGCGGCGCGCACGCAGGCAGATAATGGCGACGCTGGTAGCGGGAGGAGCAGTGTTGAGCGCATGGAGGCCCCTACCGTGGTTTCGACAAAGAGTGACGTCTGCGCAACACAGACAGCTACATCGGTGGCGACGAAGGAAGGAAGGGACGACAGAGCAGTGATGCCCACCGCGGTGACGAGCAGTGACACATTGGCGCGTGAAGAAACACATAGGTCATCGATTCCTGGCCGACACAAGTGCAAACAATTCTCAGAATATTTTGCGAAAAGGCGGTAACTGGAGAAATGAGTCGCAAAATGAAGGTTGGATTAAAACACAACGGAGACGATTGAAAAATCATTTTGTTGGGTTGAAGCACGAAGGGTTAGACATATATATTGCCTCATTGTACTTTTAAGGCAACAGATGTTAGTGTTCCTTTTTACATCTATAATGTCAACACGGAAACAAAAACTGAAGATGTAGTTACGTATATTAAAAGTAAAACAAATGTCGACTCGATTGTCGTCGTATTGCCGTAAGATAGATATGAAAAGGAACAAAGGGTACGCGGCTTATAATTTTTTAATAGCTAAGCAGAAGTTGAATGTACTCGTATTTATGGATGTGAACCTATGGCCCGCTGGAGTATCTTTCCGTAAGTTTGTTTACTGTAATAGCGCAACCGAGCCGCAGCAGGGTGACGTGCAGCCGAGTGACAGTACATTTAATAAGTCTCGTTAATGGATAGCACAGTGAGTAATGATAGCAATAGTTTATTAACTAAACTAGTTGACCTTTGTCTGTGTCACAATTTTCATTACTGCTCCGCTCCTATTGGTCTTAGCGATAGGTGATGATATATAGCCTATAGCCTTCCTCGATAAATGGGCTATCTAACACTGAAAGAATTTAAAACAGGACCAGTAGTTCCTGAGATTAGCGCGTTCTAGTAAACAAACAAACTCTTCAGCTTTATTTAGGTCTTTACCTATGAAATTGCCGTTCTGCAGTACTGGCCATTTCAAATCAAAATAATTTTTGTTTGGCTAAGAATTCTAATTTCAAATTAATTTTATTTTAAAAACATGGTTTTTTTTCCAAAAGTAGTCATTTGTTTATTGATTAGTGTTACATTTTCCTCGCATTTCAATCTTTTTCGTCATCATGGATACGTTAAAAATTCGAGTAATTATGGAATATGAATACCGTCGTGGCAGCAACGCGGCACAAGCGGCACGCAACATCAACGACGTTTACGGAGCTAACACTACAAACCAACGCACCACCTGTTATTCGTTTGCTCGCTTCCGTTCTGGAAATTTCGACCTGAAAAATGAACCTCGCGGTCGTCCGAAGACTTTGGTCGACAATGACAAATTAAAGGTGATTGTGGAAGCTGATGATACAAAATCTACGGCTGAATTAGCAGCAGCTTTCAACGTTAGCGTCAAAACAATATTGGTCCATTTGTGTCAAATTGGCAAGGTAAAAAAGCTTGACTAATGGGTGCCCCACGAACTCAATGATCGCCAGCGCGAAGTACGCGTCGAGACGTGCCTTGCACTGCTCAACAGACACACAAATGAAGGAATTTTGAACCGCATTGTTACCTGCGATGAAAAATGGATTCTGTTTGATAACCGCAAGCGCTCAGCAAGTTGGTTGGATCCTGGTTCACCTAAACAATGCCCTAAACGAAAACTTACCCCTAGAAAAGTGATGGAAGTTTAGTGTTCTAGCGCCGGTGTGGTTCATCACAGCTTCTTACCAAACGGGGTGAGCATTACTGCAGATGTGTACTGTGAAGAACTGAACACAATGATGGAGAAGCTGGCACATCTCCAACCAGCATTGGTCAATCGCTCGTCTCCGCTGCTCCTGCACGACAACGCGCGACCTCATACTGCACAGCAGACGGTCTCCAAGTTGCAAGAACTGGGGTTGGAAGCTCTCCGTCATCCGCCCTACTCACCAGACTTTGCGCCTACAGACTACTACTTTTTCCAGAATTTGGATAACTTCTTGGCGGAAAAAAAATTCAATACCCGAGAGGCAGTACAAAATGCCTTTGAAGAATTTTTTGCCTCCCGTCCAGCTGATTTCTTTAAGAAGGGCATCAATAAACTGCCACTGCGTTGGCAAAGATGCATTGATTGCATGGGTGATTACTTCGATTAATACAAATAAAAAATACATGAAAAAAATTCGTTTTAATTTTTTCATACAAAACGGCAATTTCATAGGTAAAGTCCTATTATATTAGTATATAAATTTGTGAGTTATAACTGTAAGTCTTTAAATAGGTCAATTGTGTGTATACAAAACTTTTGTAAGTCAGTAGATGTCATTGCGTTGCAGGAAACCTGGTTGTGGCCGCATGAGTTATTAATACTTGGTATATTTATAATACAACTAGCTGACCCGGAAAACGTTGTTTTGCCGTATAAATAAACACAAAAATTTTATAAAAAATCGTTCAAGCTATTTCGGAGGAGTTCAATAAGAAACACTGTGATGCGAGATTTTTATACATTAGAAGATTAGAAAAATATAGATAGCTGTTGCATGCGACTTCGTTTGCATGTAAAATGTCGTATAGTAAAATTATGTCGCTAGGTAAGATCATTAAGATAAGATATCATCATATCAGCCGAAAAACCTCCACTGCTGGACATAGGCCTCCCCCAAGCGTCGCCACAACCAGTTCTGCGCGTCTTGCATCCATCGGCTACCCGCGACCTTCATCGGTCCAACATGTGGGAGGCGTTTCCAACGTTGCGTCTTCCGGTACGCGGTCGCCAGTCCAGAACTTTTCGGCCCCATCGACCATCTGCTCTGCGAGCAATGTGCCCTGTCCACTGCCACTTTAGTTTGGCGATCCTTCGGTCTATGTCGGTAACCTCGGTTCTTTACGAATATCATCATTCCTGATTCGATCACGCAAGGAAACTCCAAACATTACCCTTTCCATTGCTTTTTGAGTGCCTTCTGATGAGGCACATATACAAACAGTCGAATTCTAGCATTGTTTCACCCCCTTAGAATGCAAGGCATTTGCTGTATCGCCTGTTCTATTCAGAACGCCGATCAACCTTAGTCATTTTTCGTAATAAGAAATGTTTTAATGATAACGCTTTTCTATAAACGATGTTGCTAATGAAAGTTGCTAGGGTTGTTAAAACGCGAGCATCATCATCTGATTGTTGGCTGGTTGTTGGGCATTTTTCTTCTTCTCCGTCGTTTCTTCAATGCTGAGGATTGCGACCACAAACGACGCGTATCCATGCGGTCTTCTGCTGCGTGGACCGTTCTGTGCATGCTGCCTCTAACAACCTTCTTTATGGCGTCGGGCATTAAAAAGGCCATATGTTTGATATTTGATCTTTAGTCATCATCTGCCTAGCCTTTTCCCAACTATATTGGGGTCGGCTTCCAGTCAAACCGGATCCAGCTGAATACCAGTGTTTTACGTGGAGCGGCTGCCTACCAGACTTCCAAAACCCATTAACTGGGTAACACGGTACTTCTTGGCAAGACTGGAGTCAGATTTACAGGCTTCTGACAATCCGTAACGACTGCCATATATCTATAAATGAAAGCCGGGACCAACGGCTTAGCGTGCTTTCCGAGGCATGGAGGAAACTCGTTATGTTAAGATGGTCACCCATCCACAGACCAACCTTGAAAAGCGTTGCTTAGCCTTCAAGATCGATCCGTGCGGCTGTTATATTTAGCCACGAGCTCCTCTGATATTTGATCTTTAGTATGCTGATATTATTTTGCGCTAGATGAATGGTGTCTGGTCTCCAAACTACAAAGTTAGGAAACTACTTGTTAAATCAAGTTAATTTATTTCGAATTAGGAACGCAAATCGAAACAATTAAAGTTTTGAGAACACATTTAGACATCCAATTAACCAGTCTAATTCAACTCTTTTCGCGACTATCTATCATGGGACTTGGCCAGCTGTTCACGGGTATAACGTGACCCCTGGCCCTAGGCCCGTAAAGACTCATTTTGAGCAACTCAACTTAAGCTTAGCAAATGTAAGCGCACGCGAGATCAAACGCATAACGACATTTTATGGAATCTGATGTCAAATTTTCTAAATATTAGTTCGGAGTTTGTTTTATTTTTATTAATATGAATTAATTCAGAAAGATATTTTCAAGGTGTTAAAAGAATAACTTTTTTTTAAGACGTTTTAAAAGTACGACTAATAACTAAAACATATGTTTTGATGTAATTCTCATGCTGTCTTGAGTACTATTTGGATCAATAGATGGCATTACGTGTATCTGCATTACGTAATGTTGATTTTATGAAAATTGCCACAATTTCTATCTTTGTATATTTTTATGTGTAAAAGTTATCTACATTGGTTTTGTACTTTTGAACATGATGCTTTCTGTTAATTCGGTTCAAAGAACTTTATTTCTCATTAAGACAGTCGTCACTTACATGAGAACAATATTATCTTATTATTAATGAAGTAAAAACAGTGCGAGTAGAAGAAAAATAAAATTACAAAATCTACATGTTGACAACAAAATTAGCGAGTTCACTGCATACCTAAGATAAAGCGGTGGTACAAGTTAAAAGTTGTTGCCGTTTTAATCGAAGTAAACACAACACAATTAGTATAGTGTTTCGTCGTTATAAATATGAGTGAATATTTTTTTTAAAATATGTTGAGTGAAATTGCTTCCTTAACATATTTTGGAAGTTTATTGTAAAGCTGTGCTCCCCCATACGTTAGGTTATTTTAACCGTAATTAGTTCTTACTCTAGACAACACCAAGTGACTTGCACGACGAGATGAGTATTTGCTTGTTTCACCTTCTGTTGTGAATATAATGCGTGAGTGAATTAGTTTGTGAAACATTTTATAGATAAGTATGCATGTGTTGTATTATATAAAGTCGTTTGATGTTTAGTAATTTTGTCTTTTTGTAAATAGTTTTTGTCGGGGTTAGAAAGTCAAAATTGTGTAATTATTTAATTATTTTATTTTGTAAAATTTGGATTGGTTTCAGGGTTTTAGACTTGTTTTAGATGAGTTGCCCCATATTTCAATGAGATATAATAAATGTGGCTTTACAAGGGAATTGTATATTACTAGCCGAACTTTTTTTGGAATGCATCTAACAATTTTATGTAATGAGCCCACCAATGAAGAAAGTTTATTTTTAATATTTTGAAGGTGTGCCTTCCATGACAAATGGTTATCAAGTAGTACTACTCCGTTAATGCTTAAATCAGGGTAGTGAGGTAGCTTTCATTTCTTGCACTAAAAATTATGTATAAAGTCTTGGAGGCGTTAATAGTTAAAAGATTGCTCTGGTACCAATGTTGTAATATATTTAAGTCATCTTGGGCATTTCTAGTTATTTCATTAATATCATTTCCAAAATAAAACAAGCATGTATTGTCTGCATAAAGGGCAAGGTGACCTTGCAAGCCTGCTTGGTGTATGTTGTTTACATAGACTAGGAACAATAAGGGACCCAAAGTAGAACCTTGTGGCACGCCGCATGTCAAGGGTTTAGAGCGGCTTTTGTAGTCCCCGACCTTTACAACCTGATATCTATCACTTAAGTAAGACTTAAGCGTTTTGTAAGCAGTTCCAGTTATTCCAATACTTTCCAATTTTTGTAATAGAAGAGTGTGGCTGACTGTATCAAACGCTTCTTAAGATCAACAAAGACTCCTACTGCTACTTGTTTTTGGTCAATTTTTGTTTTTATTTTGGTAATCAAGTCAATAGTTGCGCCGAGGGTGTTAGATTTGGGTCGAAAACCATATTTCTGGGCGTATATAAAGTTAATTTCAGTCAAGTATTCGTTTAGCCTCTTATTTTTCTAATATTTTAGACAGTATTGGCAGGATTGAGACTGATCTATAGTTCCCGGGATTGGATTTGGTACCAGATTTGTAAATTGGTGTGACTTTAGCTACTTTTAAATTTTCTGGAAACATTCCATCCATTAGAAGTTGGTTTAGGCAGTCTGTTAATTTTTGAACAATCAGGTTCTTTATGCACTTAAGTGCCTTAGTACTAATACCATCAATTCCTGTGCTTGTATTGGGATCCAAGTCATCTATAATTTTAGATATCTCAGAGGCTGTGCATGGTTTAAATTGAGATAGTGTGTAATGTTCAGTGTGCTGGTGAAGCTTAGGTAAGATGTATAAATTTTGGTTGTGTATGTTTGCACATGGTATTTGGCTTGCTAATTGTGTCCCTATATTTGCAAAGAAACTATTAAAAATTTCGCATATCTCAACAGGATCTGTAGCCATGCTACCATTTTCGGTTATTGATTTTGGGGGGCACAACTAGAAACACATTTGTTATTTGATAGGGTATTGTTTAATTTCCAAATTTTTTTGGGTTTCTTTGCACATTTCTTGAACTCCCCATAAAAATATTTCTCCTTTGTACTCTTGATTAAGCTTGCCACAATGTTTCTTTTGGCTTTAAATTCTGCTTCGAGGTTGCTGTTTTTCGGGTCATGTTTTAGTTGGCTCCATAATTTATTTCTCTCATTGATACCAATAATTATTTTCCTGTTAATCCATTCGTTTTGTGGCTGATTGGATCATAATCTGTGACCTCGTATTGTGTTTTTTATATCTGGGGAGGTATTACTCTTTTCAGTTCCATGTAGATATTCTTGTGATCTGTGAACAATGATGACTCGATTATGGCCCGGTGGAAATTATTTTGCTTTAAGTTTGTTGCAACGTGATCTATAATAGTTTTTGTGGATGCTGATTCACGGGTACAATATTCAGAATCTATTTTATTGATCAGTTTATAACCAGATTCAGTTATCATGGCACTATATCGCCTAGTAGTACTGTCGGAGCTCAGTAGGTCAATATTTGTGTCACCGAAAACGATAGTCCTCTTTTTTTGCAGAAGTTGGCTTTCATAAGTAGATAAAAACTCATTAAAATTTGAGTGACCAGGCCTATAAACAACTCCAATGTTTACTGCGTACTTGTGCAGATGTATGCATAAATAATGGTTTCCACAGGTAAAAGTTGACACTGATAGTTCATGTTTCAGATTGTTATGTACACAGATTGATAACCCGCCGTACGAATAATTCTTTATATGAAATTGTTTGGCCTGTTCCTCCGATCGTATCCATGTTTCAGTTAATAAAACAATATGTATGCATTTTCTAAAAGAGTGGAGTATACAATTTAGCTCATTCAGCTTACCTGGGCTACCTATATTAGCTTCTGACATTAGCGTAGAAAAAATTAAGGCTCGATTTAGATGTAGTAATACTTTGGTAATTATTAAGTACCTGATAAGTGTCGTTATTTTGTTTTTTTGTGCTGTTTTCTGTATTGGCGCTGCTTAAAGATACTAGTTTTTTGTATCATTGACTGTAATGATTTTCGGTATTCCTTTTATATATTTTATTGAAATCCCATTTTTATCATTTGCTATTCTCTGTGCGAGCTGGTTCCTCAGTTCCTTCATGTAATTCTGTTGTGCAGGTGTCTGATCCGAATAAATTTTTATATTGCTTTGAAGCTTATTTCTTGTTTGAAGCTTAGCTGTATGCGAGTTTTCGAAGCAAACCTTAATATTGCGGTCTTTAGCAGGATTATATTTGCCAAGGCGAAACATTTTCGAGTGTTTTGGACAGTCTGGAATTAAATTGTTTAAAACAGTAATTACCTCATTAGTATTGTAAAAGCGACCTTGATCGTTAGTCGACTCCTTGCATTCTAGTAAACCCATCAAGATAATATCTTACAATCCCCCTCCCTAGATGCCCGATCCTGCAACTCATGGATAACGTTCTCATCAAACTGGGGCGCGGACTCGTTTGCTAATGTACTATTTTTTTATTACAGTGATTTTCGATTCAAGGGTCTGAATTTTATTATCCGAGGTCGTTAATTTCATAGTAAGGCTTGATATTTGAGCCTTCATAGATATCTGTTCGTGTTGAAGACTGTCGGTAGACTCTTTAATGTCATTCAACTGGGTTTTCATTTCGGCCATATTATCTCGCATGAAATTTATTGTTGCTTCTTGGGTACTAGTAAATTTTTGTAGCATCTCTGCGATATCTTTACGAAAATCCTGCAGCATATTTGCACAGTTACAACTTTGTTCTGGTTGCTTACGCTTCCTTTGCGTTACTTGATGCTCCATTGAAAATTCGTTTACTGATGATGGTAGGTTCGTTAACGAGCTACTCGTGCGGGGCGGTGATCGCTGTACGTCCATGTTTTGCACCACACTCTCAAGTGGACGTCACTGCGGGACGGTATCTGACGCGAACGCTAGCACACTGTCTGTTCCTGATGAGTGAGACCAAAAATCAGAGGTCGTCTCTTTTACCCGCGAGGGTGAGTATGATTTAGACACTTATTGAAATTTCGCGATTGTTTTCTGCAACTTACTGGTGTTCATTGAGGAACACAGTAATTACAAATCCGAAAGACAACAAAATACACGTAGCCCCGAATTAATTATCCTTTACCATCCTGGCCATTATATTTTGGCAAAGATGAATGCTAAAAAACACAATAATAACATGTTATCAATGTTTTATCGGACGGGCGTGATCGATTGGAACGGGGGTGTGGTGGGGTAGATCTATCCTTCTTCTAATCCTTCGATGTGAACTGTGACCATCCGACTGCGTCCAGCCGCGCTAACGTACTGTACCGGGGGTACTGAGGTTCCCCGTAACACGCGTGCAACGTGCTTCTATCTTGCTATTTACTTGCTGTCTTCGGGGTAGATTGGGGTGAGGGATGTATGCTTACCAGGGTTCAATAATATGCAGGAATTTGATAACACTTTGATTCTAGTTACGAATTCTATATTTCTTCTGCCGGTGACTACGAATTGCTATACTAACGTACTATGTTACTTTACTGTAACGAGGCCCAAAAACCACTAACTGTTTCAGTTTATTTTAAACTATCATTTAAACTACGGTTCCAATACATTTCCGGCTATATCGAGGTCTATTTTAGGTCTGGATAGGGGTTGATGCACCTCTCTGTAAATCCCCCGAAATTCTCCATCGAATGGAGTGAAAATCAACCCTTCAACCCTGCCCACTGGTGGGCTTGTTGCATTTGAATGTCGAAGCTATCTACAAGTGTGAACTTGTCTACTATTTAGGGTTGACTTCCCGAAAAACTGTGCCATGGGCTACCAAACTATCTGTCATAGGGTAGGTGCATCATCCCTCTATCCAGATACACAACTTTTGAAGCCACCCCTCTAAGGGTGGAAGTACTATAAGGTCAGGAACCTGGAAGGGGAAAAAAACTGTGCTTTTACATTTTCTTAATTTGCGGCTTTATGCCTTGCCTGACCATAAAGATGTCTGAATAGGGCTCAGTGCCAGGCTTCTGTTATTTGAAGCCTATTTACCTAGATTTTCTGTATATCTAGTAAATGAAGGTGTCTGTAAATAGTGGTTTGTTGCTATCCACCCCATTACCTTTGAGTAACTGTCCTGTGTAGGTACGTGTGAAATTTTCAATACCTGTGTACCTCCATTACCTTTGACATTTGCCAACCATCAAAACCATACCTTTTAGGGTTTACCAGGAATGTGTTGGGGAAAAGTGTAGCCCTAACTATCGTTTATTTTAAAGAAAATAAGTTCCCCAAGAACATCTTATGTGTCCGGGGGAAAACGAAAAAATATATGCTTTTAATTAGTTACACAGCCATGAAACTATAACTATGAAATACATAAGCGCATAACTATCAAATACTCGTACATAAGCCTATTCTATACATGGGCTCTTATGTACGCGAGTTAAACAATACTATAAACGCTTTGTCGCGAAAAAATGTATTAAAATATTAGTAAAAATAAAAAAAGAAAAGAAATGTTTAAGTTAAAAATATTTACAAAATAAAAAAATATCATGACTGTTTGTTTGGATTCGAACCCACACCAAGCTTTTGAAAGACAGTTTTTAAACCGATAGTCTATGAGTAGTATTGACAAATGATTGAAATAGCCGATATTATTTATGTCATGGTTTTTTGCTGCTCAGCTCCTTGAAAGTATAGCGTGATGATTAACATTGCTAAGGTTAGATTATAAGTATCTGCAATATTGTAATATGTTGTGGCTTCTTATAACAATTCCTCACTAAACTGTTTGGATAAAATGTGGATTATGAATAAGAATTTTATATTTAGTGCGCACAAACCTATTTCATTATGTTCTTTACAAAATTATGGTGTAAAAATACAGTTCTAAAGATAAAATAAATACAAAAATAATAGATGTCGCTGGCCGGGGATCGAACCATGCACCAATCGTTTAAAACAGACATTTTTAAATATTGCTCATTCTCCAAAGCACATAGCGTGATAATATATAGCTTAAAACCATCTCCTGACAATAAAAATACAACAAAAAATGAATTAGCGAAATCGGTCCAGCCGTTCACGCGTGATGCGATTACCAAGGCAATCCGGGATTCATATTTATATACAGTGTGTCCGGACATGGGCAAGCGATATTCTAAATACTTGAACATAAACTATTTTAAAGTACAATTACACTCAAGGCTTCATATCTCTTAAAGTTAAGTTAAATTAAGTCATGCTGAGATAAAAATAGGCTTATTCGAAAGGCAATAATATTGTTTACAAAGAAACGTGTTCACAAATAATGTGAAATTCGAAAAAAATACGAAAAATTATGCAATTCAACCAATAATTTGTTAATTACTACAAAAACATCCCCGAAAACTTTTTTATTTTTTTGTACATTCACCATATACCGGTGACGCATCGCCGTACTTGTGGTTTCCCCGGAGTATAACCAATAAAAACCAACATGCTGGAGACTTAGCATCGATGTTCAAAGCTTTGAAGCTTTGACCCGACCAGTGAATCATTGCCGATATTCAAGTTACACCAAACAATGTCAAACTTGACAAAATGTAGGGATTTAGAGGTATGCAGTACAGAAAGTAAAGTCCCGCAAACCTTCGTTGTAAAGGTAGGATCCCAGGCGGTTGTAGTGCTACTGCCCGATAGTTGATATTCGAGCTGATGTGTTTGTTCAAATCGAACGGTAAACTCTGCTTGCGCGATGCAGGATTTCGACGTAGTAGTTCGCTACTAGTTGGATAGATGGCGTCGCATTTCTTTTTTTTTTTTCGATTTTGATTTGCTCCGTTGGTTTTTCTTGTGGCGGCATTGATGCCGCTACAGGGAAATAACAAGCTTTTTGATAGTTTGCGCCTTGATTTATAGGCACATGAATTACCCTCTGGTAAAACTTAACAATACAAAGCGATTTTGCAATAAATATCTGTAAAATTTATATAAAAACACGTTCTCACAATTTCGCGTCATGCCTGTCTACGAGAGTTTTTTATAAGTTCAATCTGTGTGACCTCACGTCAAACAAGATGAGTTATTTCAAACTGTCAATCGACTTTTAAATCTTATAAAATTCTTAACTTTTATAACACTCGACTGACCTTCGTTCAATCTATTCTTAGGGTATAGGTTAGTTGTGTACCTACGTCTTTTGAATTAACATCAAATCTCATTACGTCTACAAACACCACTGGGTCGAAAAATCACTTCTGTATTAAGTTCGATCTTTTCAAAGAATCAAGCCTAGATGTTTCGAAGGAAACTTACTTATCTATCTATACTAATATTATAAAGCTCAAGAGTTTGTTTGTTAGTTTTTTGGTTGAACGCGCTAATCTCAGGAACTACTGGTTCGATTTGAAAAAATCTTTTAGTGTAGGATAGCCCATTTATCGAGGATGGCTGTAGGCTATAACGTCACGCTACGACCAACAGAAGCGGAGCATTAATAAAAATGTGACGCAGCCAAAGTTACGAGGGGCAGTTGATTGCTAATAAAAGGTACAATATTGTAAAGAAGATTCTTCTAATGATTGTATTAATAGATACCCCTAATATTGAAATATCTAGAGTACCTATAAAATAATTTATATAACTTGTGAATGATCCTTATAAAGCTATTCACATTCGCGGTATTGGGGTAGCCAGGTGCGCGGATGTGTAGCAGCGCGGCTGGGAAAATGTGTGACTGTTTTCGAGCAGTGTGCTAGGTACTGATTGTTGCGAGATCGCGTAGCGAACGATATTCAGCTGTGCGCGGGCACAGTGTGTAGCTACGTGCTAGGTAGCCAGGCGTTGCATGAATCTTTGTTGAAATAACGGCCTGAAGTCAATTGCAGACCAAGAACCAAACTAAGTTAGTTTAGTTTCGCTGCTTTAGTTCAGTTATCTGTGTGTAAGCTGCCGAAAGACGTCCAATGCTGGACATAGGCCTCTCCCAAGTGCCGCCAAAACAACTAGTCATGTGCGTTTCGCATCCCGGCTACTCGTGACCCTCACCAGGTCCACCTTGTTCGTGGCATTCCAACTCTGCGTTTTCCGGTGCGCACCACGCGTATTCGTTTACCTCTGCCTAACCCCTTAGTGAATGTAAGCATGATACTCTAGTGATACTCGTATAAGGGTACTTGCTCGCTACTTGGCTGAATGTGCATATTCTAGAGAGGCAACTTCAGTAACAATAGAAATATTTGGGTCTTTACCTATGAACAACTAATTCATAACTGGTCATTATTTTAGTAGCAATTAAAATTCCAGAAGTAAGACTAATCTTTTTAGCTTAATAAATCATTTCTTATTGACTTACTTATTTGTGAACTATCTATACACATATATTTTAGGCAAAAATATCTAGTAATCGATCCACTGCGCGATATTTCACTTTGAGAACGATTACCAGTGCAATCTTCATACCATGGCATTCAATAATTTAAATGTAATTAATTTCAGATCTATGCGGTTACGACATTCACTCCTAACACTAACACTGCCTCCTTGGTCGAGTGGTTTAGGTGTTTGCCTTGTGACCCGGTGGTTGTGGGTTCGGTTCCTATGGGATGGACATATTTTTGTAAAGTTGTTTTCCAGTTTGGCTAGCACATTACAGGCTTGAATCACCTGATTGTCTGAAAAATCTTCGGAAGGCACGTATAAGCCAGTGGTCCCGGCCGCCAAATGGCGGTTGTCAAATTAAACAGAGGCCCTTGTGGCGATTTAGAATCTCTGACACTATGGTATGTGGGGTCATTAGACCTTACTGCCCACACGATAAAAAGAAAAACACACATTATACAAAATAACTAATTTTCCACAAACTTAGATCAAAGTCCGTATTCCACCGTAGGGATCCAGCAGAATATCAATGTCACGAATATTTGCGTGCCACACGCTGAGCTGGACTCCCACTAGAGGAGCTCATGGCTAGATAATAACAGCCGCAAGATTCGCACAAAACGTTTTGGGAACACATTCATAGTGCTTACAGCTAAGGAGTAGAATTCCCTGCCGGAGTCTGTGTTTCCTGATAGCTACAACCTGGGAGTCTTGAAGTCAAGAGTGAATAGATTACTTCTAGACAATTGTGCTCCATCTTCGACAACATCATCGCTAACCATCAGGTGAGATAATAGCCACACGCGTGCCTAACAAACGTGAGTAAAGAAACATAATCATCGCTTGTTCAATTCTTAACCTCGTAGCTTTGCTTTTTTGCCGTTGCCTGAATGAATTGGTCCAATTTGCAATTTGCTGTATGAAGCGATATAGAAGCCGTAAAGTGTCGATATAATGGTTATTCTGATTATTATTGAGTCATTATTGAGCTGATTGTCAACCGCTGTTTGTGCGGTTTGCTGCACAAACAGCGGTTGACAATCAGCCGGCTCGGTAGTAGTACCTTTAGGTACTAAGAATTACGTCATTCGACATCCTTTTTATTAATGTTGTTATTGATAAATTTACTTAAAAAATCTGTTTGAATGTTAATTAAAAAAATTGGATAAAAAGGTCATATTTCGTCGTAATTCTTTCGTATTTAAGCCGCAAGTTTATTATTTTTCACAAATATAATCAAAGTAATGTGTTCGCCATCCACCATCAACCATACTGTTTTTTTTTTCATTTTTGGGGTGTAGCAAAACGATTATGATAATCGATATTTTTTTCAAATTTGGTCTTCCCAATTAATTTAAATGAGGAATTATCGTTAAAGGCATGAAACATAATATACAACAAAAATAATTATTATTTATGTTTTCTCATGTAATTTAAACAGGTTTGAACATTAGGAATAAAACTAACTCAACAAATTTATCAGACCCACGGCTAATTGCTTATATTACCTACTCAATATTTAAATTCACAATGCACGCGTGAATCAAAAATATTTTACTAGATTGAAAATATTGAGAATTTGTGTAGATTTTTTCAGCATTTTTACCGGGCATTCTATATGAAACCCATACAAAATGCCCGGTATACATGTATGTAGGTATGTCAAGTGGGTGGGGCCAAGTGCGAGTCGGACTCGCACACGAAGGATTCCGTACCATCAACGTTAATTTTTAGGGTTCCGTACCCACAGGGTAATCAACGGAACCCTATTACTAAGCCTTCGCTGTCCGTCCGTCCATTCGCCCGTCTGTCCGTCCGTCTGTCTGTCGGCGGGCTGTATCTCAAGAACCATAATATGTGAACGGCGATGCGCCACCGGTACACGGTGGACATCCCACCCACACGCACAAAACGTTTTGGGAACACATTCATAATGCGTACAGCTAAGCAGTGGAATTCCCTGTCTAGGCAAGCGTGCTCCATCTTCGACCAAATAATCGCTTACCATCACGTGAGATGGTGGTCAAGAGCGTGCCTATCAATTGAAAAAAAAAGAATAGAACTTTTCACGGATTGTGTATTTCTTTTGCCGCTATAACAACAAATAATAAAGTGTTTTTTTCTGTCACATTAATGTTGTAATTTATGAATATTTGAACTCCAGCCTGTGGTCATACGAACCTTCAAAGGCGGGTAGTTTTATATCAGGCAGCTTCATATTAACTGGCTGGTGAAAACCGTCACGAGCTGATGCACCAGGGAACCGATTGTAAGTCTCCGAGTTGTTAAGAAGACAATTCGCGCTGGCCAGAGCCATAAAATATAATGATAGAATCATTTACGCTTCAATATATTCTGAATTAGCAGGTACTTCTGATTTTGACAAAAGTAATTATATTTTACTTTAAATTTAGAAAATGTCTCGTGGCGGCCCAAATAAATACGTATAGGGAAAGGACGGGGACAAAGGCCTGCCCGATGAAGCTCTGATATCTTCGTTTTTTTCTCTCTTATAAAATGGCGGTTGGTCCAACTATAGAATAGAATAGAATTGGAGATTAAACGAACTTACCTGAAGTGAAGTTCTATCCAAATTATACGAGTTGCTTCGTCCGAAGAGATTAGACAACGTTGTAGTAATACGTCTATGGTATCGCCTTTCATCCACTAAGTTTGAGTTTTCTTTTTTTTTTTTTTTTTATTGTGGGTACTTTATCTTCCTTCCTGGTATGCCTGTACTGTCATTCATTTAGTTGAAAGTCTAGAACCTTTTAAATATTTCACCTTTAAATATATTGGGAGTTATTGGGGTTGGGAGGGAACTAATCTCTTCGGACGAAGCAACTCGTATAATTTGGATAGAACTTCACTTCAGGTAAGTTCGTTTAATCTCCAATTATACTTCGTTGCTTCGTCCTTTGAGATCAGACAACCTTGTAGATTTTGAAAAATGTTGAAATATTAAAACACATATATTATATTAATAATAATAAACAATATTTATTACGATTGTTTGTAACACTAACATTTTGTTTCTTATTAATTTGCTATAAGTAATTAAATTGTAACATTCTAACACAAAATAATCAATCAGAGGTTAAGATTGATAAAGCAAATTGATCAGATTGTTCACATTGAATATCTCTATGATAATATCTAGCAAAAACATTGGAGGTGCCACTCCACCCAGTGGTATTTCGTATCGTGTCAATATTGACACCAGCTCTATGAGCGGCTGAGGTGGCTGCGTGTCTGGTGGAGTGAGCAGAAAATATTGGTGTCAATCCCGCTAATTGACAACATATCCTTTATCCACCGGCTAATAGTATTTGTGGATACCGGTTTATGCGGTTTTTTAATACTTAAAAATAGGCTATTAGCATTGTTTCTCAAAGACTTTGTCTTATCTATATAAGCTAGCAACGCTTCAGCTGGACATATTTCCGGACGGTCTTTATAAAATGGAATATTAAGACAAGGTTGATATGAACCTGGACGAGAAGTTTTTATTAAACCATTTATTTTGATTAAAATAAGCTGACCATGGATAGTTATATTTTCTAATGTTATTTTGCTAATCGTCTGCACTCTATGTGCAGTTATTAGCATAAGCAAAGTAATGGTCTTTTTAGTTAATTGTTCTAAACTTAAATTACAGTTTGGGTACAATTTTGATAGTGAATCTAAAACGATTGAGGGGTCCCAAGTGATATTATATTTAGGGACTGGAGGACGAAGTCTATAGAAACCTTTAAATAGCCTAGTGATACGGTCATCAGACCCTACTCTCGATCCTAAGATCAAAGACAGAGCGGAGCGATAACTGTTTAAAGATCCGTATTGTAAACCAGAATTGAATAATTCAGTGAGAAAATAAATTACCATAGGAATTGACGCCTCATGTACTTCAATGTTCTGAGTTTTACAAAAGCTTACCCAGCGTCGAATTGCAATGTCATATTGTTTAATTGAATTTTCGGACAAGGAAGCTATCATAATATCTAAAGCTGACGGTGGTACTCTTCTGTTCCGTAGTGCCGTCCTGATAACTTCCCTGCAATCAATGTGAGTTTTGGGACACTGTTGGTAATAGATAATAAAACATTATCAGAGGGGGTAAACTGAACCAATTCAGAACAGAGAAGTTTTTGAAATAATGGAAACCAAGGTTGTGTGGGCCAAAAGGGGACCACAACAATACCCTCGGCCTTATCAGTTATTATTTTTCTTAAAACTTTTAGTATAACCGCAAAAGGAGGGAATGCGTAGAAAAAAAAGATTTGTCCAGCTTAAAGTAAAAGCGTTCACTGCAAATGCACCAGGGTCTCTATTCCATGAGATGTTGTCGACACATTTGTTGTTTAACCTGAGATGCAAAAAGATCAATTTTAGGTTGTCCAAAGGACTGTACAATCTTTTTAAAAGCATTATCTTTAATCTCCCATTCGGTATCGGGGTGAGATTTTCTTGACTCCGCATCTGCTATTTCGTTATCTTCTGAACTTATGTATGAAGCGAATACAAATATACCACGAGCTTCACACCATTGCCACAGAGATCTTGTGATTTCAGTTAGGTGTGGAAATCTTATTCCACCCATACGGTTGATGTACGAAATAGCAGTTGTATTGTCAATACGTAATAAAACTTGACAATTTTTTTAACCTTTTGCGAATATTTGTAAACCCAGGAACGCTGCCAGGAGCTCTAAATAATGTATATGTTTAATACATTCTGAATTACTCCACTGGCCACTGGCGGTCTCCCCACCGCATGCTGCCCCCCACCCTTTTTTGCTAGCATCAGAAAATATTTCCAGTGAATAGCTGTCTTGTCTAATAGGATTAACTGCGTCATCAATTGATTTTAACCACCAGGAGAAATCATCCTGCAGGTACTGTGGTAAAGACATATGGCTATCGTAATTATTCGTTTCGACACAATGTAAGGTATTTGCATCTTTCCATTTGCTTAGTATAAAGCCAACCGTACTGAATTGCGGGGCAAGATGAAGTGAGAAGGCCTACCAAGCGTGCAAAATGTCTTATTTTACAACGTAGTTTTAATTGGAACGATTTTAATTCTTGTTTTATTAAACTTCGTTTATCTTTAGGCAATCTGACATGAAATTTTTTCGTGTCTATCATGAAACCAAGGTATTTGCAAACATTACTCGGAATCATGCAGCTTTTTTCCATATTAATAATAAACCCTAAGGACTCTAAAATCATTCTTGTTTGGAATATATTGTCTAGGCAATCTTGATAATTGTTAGTAATAATACAAATGTCATCTAAATAAATAGATGACAGATATCCCAACGATCTCAATAGACAAATGACCGGTTTTAATAATTTTGTAAATACAAATGGTGCTGTGTTTAGGCCGAACGGTAAAACGTTGAATTGATATATTTTTCCTTCGTACTTAAATCGTAAGTATTTTCTATAGTTTGCATGTATAGGCACGAGAAAATAAGCATCCTTCAAATCAAGGGTGGACATGAAACTATTTTTTGACACTAGTTTTAAAGTTGTTCTCAGATCTTCAATTTTAAAATGTTCAGTTATAATGTGCTTGTTTAAGGACTTTAAATTTAATATAAATCTGTTTTTACCATTAGGCTTTTTGATCAAAAAATAACTAGAGAGAAACTGTCCTTCCTCTGCTTCACAAAGTGAAATAGCTCCACTGTTTATAAGATCAGTGATGGCCACCCTGTCTGTATTGAACGGATTCTAATGAAGATAATGCAGGTAAATTAGGTTCGAATGACTGATAAACCGGTTTCGAAAAAGGTATCTCGTAACCTCTTATCCATGACAATATAACAGGATCATTGGTTATCAATATCCATTGATCATAAAAGGATGTTAATCGACCAGCGGAACGTACCAGGTTTAGCGCCGGGGGGCTTGGCGCTGCTGCAAGCGCGGCGGCTGTCGCTGTCGCGGGCACTGTGGCGGCTCGATCCTCCTGGCTGCTCCCGCTTGCCGCGGCACCGGCGGGAACGGAGGCCTCTGGTTTAAAGGCTGAGTTGGGGCCTGTTTTGGTCTCTGCGCAGGCGTAGCTCTTCTAAATGGTGTGTTCATTTTCATTTCAGCGCCAGATTTGGATATGGCTTTTGCAGCTCTGATAGTATCGGTCAGTTGTTCACCGAATAAGAAATTATCGATTTTTGTATTAAACAAATGATCTTTGATGTCTTTTTTTATTGTAGAACATATAAAACTACGTCTCGTCATGGACTCGTTGTGTTGTGAGTCACACAATAGTCGACCTGCCTCGATCAGTAATTTTATTACTGTCTGGTCCTTGTGATCCGAGGAGAACAAAGTATTGAGAGCTTCGCTAATACAAGAAATACTTGCTGCTACTTGTACCTGTTTATTCTCCAGAGCTTTGTCTTTTTTGATGAGCACATCAGACAAAGCAGCCTTTATTTCTGGATTTAACTTCGTTGCGTCAATCTTTGTGCAGTTTTTTGGAACAAGATGCTTGTCTAGCAGCTCTTTTCTGGCATCCCTTGTCAAGCCTGTCGTTGCAATGTGTTCCCAGTGAACAGATAATTCACCCCTTATATCTGGTCCATACTTTTGGTCCTTGGAAGGTGTGTCACCCAAAAGATTCAGAATCTCTTCATTCAGTTCAGGGGAATCGAGCGCTGCTTCAACGGGCAATCCCGACTGGACTGTCTGTACTGCCTCTGTGGGAAGGGAAGTGAGTAGGTGAGGTTGACGTACCCAGTTCTGGCTCTTTCGCATCAAAAACAGGAACTGACTCGACTTCGGGCTGAACTTCTATTTCATCTGAAATATAATAGGTACCAAATGTTGGTATCGGAGATACTTGCGCGGCAATAGTCCTTTAAAACTATGCACAACACTATTAACTAAACTGTACCTACGTAGGTCATGTGAAAGGAACATTCCTTTAAATAAAATGTACACAATCACTAATAAGTAGGTAGGTATATAATTTTTCCAATGGGTTGGAAGTAAAAAATTAAGTGCAGGTAACATCCCCAATAAGATGTACACAACACTAATAAGTGACTGATCTGTACGTACGTACCTACATAAGATCTAAGTAGTTCATTAATTAATGTGAAGGTAACATTCCATTCAAATGTACACAATCACTAATATGTAGGTACATATATAATTTTCCCATTGAGTTGGGAGTCCAAAATTATGTGCAGGTAACATCCCCATAAGATGTACACTGTACACAACACTAATAAATAACTAATCTATACCTACGTACCTACATATGATTTTTTTTTTTTTTTCTATCTTTATTTAATTAGGAACTTTTGTACATAAATACATGGCAGTCCCATTATACCTTATATCTTAAATATATACAAACAAAATAATCTTAATATCTATTTAACAAAACGAAGACCTGCAAAGCTATACAACTTTTTGGCCGCATCAGATAAAGGAACAGATAAAATTTCATTAAATAATCCTATATTGTTTGTAATTAAACATAATTCTTTAATCAATAAATCTCTCTCAGCCTGAAACCGGCCACATTCCGTTAAGAGATGAACAACATCTTCCACCTTGGGAGGAACATTTTTTCATTAAGAATGCAAAGTTGTTAAGCGGCATGTGTCTGGATCTCAGTCTGAGAGCCGTTACTAACAATTTCCTACTCATTTTACAATTTGAAAACCATGGTATACGAGGAGGTTCACAGACTATTGTTTTATACCAGATAGCCTTAGTTTTTGATCGTAAGTTAAAATACTCTATCCAAATTTGATGACATTTTTCCTTATATTTTGGTAAAAGTTCGGTATAATCTGGTTTGATGTTCAATTCTTTGCCTTCTGAAATTCCCTTCTTCGCTAGACTGTCACCCTTCTCATTACCACTTATGCCTATATGTGATGGAACCCATTGCAACTTTACTTTTTTTCCAAAACTAGTAATTTTGTCCAACTTAGAAATAATAGTATAAGCTATCGATACACCTCTGATACCAGAGGTGCATCGAGCTATATGTTGCAAAGCACTTTTGCTATCTACGCATATTAGAATTTTGTTACTTGCAATAGTTTTAGCATAAGATAACGCTTCTGAAACTGCAATGAGTTCCAATGACATAACATTAAAACATTTATTCAACTTATAAGAATTGCTATGATTCGGTTTTAAAGGATCATAATATGCCGCACCTCCACCTACAGTACTTTTGGATCCATCTGTAAAAAATATATAGTACTCTGAATATTTTTCACGTAATTCATTGATTATAGAAAAATGAAGATAGGTGGGATTATATGTCCTCTTAGGCATATTGACTATATCTAAATTAAGTACAATCAACTCTTTAATGTTAAAATTGGTTACCCATGTACGTAAACTAAACATGTCTAGGGAAGGTTTTGACTCAATATTATCATCCTTTACTAACTCGAATGTA
Organism: Lacanobia oleracea; assembly: GCA_950371165.1. NCBI lineage: Eukaryota > Metazoa > Arthropoda > Insecta > Lepidoptera > Noctuidae > Lacanobia > Lacanobia oleracea. The sequence goes on from OX493398.1 coordinate 3,839,417, forward strand.
GTAGCTAATAGTGGCATTTCTTTATTTGACCAATACCTATTGTGACTAAGTGTACACAGTTCGTCTAACAAGTTATTCATTACATTTTGTGCTATAGATCGAGATTTTAAACAAAACTTAAAAGCTAACCATTTTCTTCTTAAGTGCAGTGGCGGAACACAGAGCTCACTTTCCATAGCATGTATTGGAGTACTTCTAATGAAACCGCCTACTGTTCTTAAAGCCTGGTTTTGTACTTTCTCTAATTTGTATTGAAGTGCTTTAGAGCAATTGTTATACAGAAAACTCCCATAATCCAATCTACTTCTTATAATAGCAATATAAATCCTTCGCAAGTGATTGTGGTGTAAACCCCAAGAAGAACTAGCAAGTACTTTTAGCAAATTATTGAACTTTAAAACTTTTTCAACTATCTCATTAATGTGTTTGCTCCATTTTAACGAGCTATCAAGCCACATTCCTAAATATTTATAGGTATCTACTTTTCCAAGTGAACTATCATTGATAACAAGATTAAGCTGTTGAGTTCTTCGACCTCTACTAAAAATACAGTAATGTGATTTACTTGTAGATACTTCCAATCCTCAATCTATCAATATTTCTATAAACACATTTTTAGGGAGGTTTGTAGTCTCTTTGCAGATTCAAATATATTGTTACCAGTTGAATATAAAACAAAATCATCTGCGTATTGACACACATTTATATTAGCAGCAATCTCTCGACAAATCTTAAATGTTGCGATATTAAAAAGAAGTGGTGAGAGAGGGTCACCCTGAGCTAAGCCATTTCTTGCTATCCTAACAACTTCTTCACTCTTTTCAAAGTCATCAGTAATCTTAAGTCGGCGTTCGCTTAGGAAATTCCATAGATATTGGCAAATACTCTTTCCTATTTTCATGGTATCAAGGGTCTGTAACATTTTCTCGATTAACACATTATTATATGCGCTTTTGACGTCTAAAAAGCATGCTAAGGTAGGAGAATTTTTAGTTAAGCCAATTTGTATATCAGTCACCAGACGTGCTAAGCAATCAAGACCCGATTGACCTCTCCTAAAGCCAGTGGTGCACGGGGATAAGATCTCGTTCTTTTCTACGAACCACTCAAGACGTCTTGCTATCATTACGTGAAAGATCTTACAAATGCAAGAAATTAAAGATATAGGCCTAAGTCTATTATTAGCGTTAGAAGAACTACCTGGTTTAGGTATAGCTATCACTTTGACATTACGCCATTGAGTTGGAACATCACCAGACTTTAATATCAGGTTGTATACATTTAACAAATACAACTGACCAGTTTCAGGTAAGTGAGAGATCATTGAATATGTTATCATATCTTCCCCTGGGGCTGTGTCTTTTTTCTTAAAGCATCCACGCATCTCTTCTGTACTAAATTCCGACTCAAGTGACTGATTCACTGATGAAAAACATGGAGACAGAGGCATAACATAATCAGGGGTAAGAGAACATAACAAATCATATCGTGACTCTTGAGAACTATAAACTTTGAACCTTTTATACCCTTTAATCCAGCGCATTTTGTTCCACATTTGCGAAACCGATAATGTGTGGTCAATACTATCACAAAATGTTTGCCAATCATTTGATTTTGCTTTCTTAATAGCACGCCTAGCATTTAGTATTTTCTCTTCAAGAATATTTAGGTTATTAGGAGTAGGATTCCTTCGAAATTTGGCTAGAGCTAGTCTACGTTCACCAACTAATTTAGAAATTGATTGGCACCAATATCCTTTTGGTCTAAAATTGTTACTTGGATTATAACATAACTTTTTCAGAGGGATACTATTGTCCACAGCTCTGTTAATTTGCTGAATAAAGTTATCATACAGGCCTTGAATATCTTTTTGTTCTTGAGGATACAATACATTTTTGGAGATAATGTTTTTATATGCGTTCCAGTCAGCTAATTTGTAATTTCTTGTTTTGGAAATATGTAATTGATCCTGATATCTAATTTTTACTTTTATAACTATGTGATCACTCCCTAAATTCTCACTTAAAACAGACCAATCAAAATTAATTGCAACATCGGCTGATGCAAAGGTTATATCCGGAGATGATTTTTGGAGGCGACCGTTAACGAGCTTCAGTCTAGTGGGCTGTCCATCATTAACAGAAACAAAACCAAATTCTACAGCCGATTCGTGAATTTGTTTGCCTCTACAATCGTTTTTGTAAGACCAGTCTGTATGGTGTGCATTGAAGTCTCCTAAAATTATGCATTTATTATGAAACTTAGAAAATATTTGATCCCATTCAGCCTGAGTCGTACGTACAGAACTTGGACAGTAAATTAAGGTAATGAATTCTATAATTCCACAATTAATTAACCTAAGACATAAAATTTCAATACCTGTATTATTAACACTTACCGAAAGTTCTTGGGCTTTAATTGACTTGTGTGTTATTATGGCGATGCCTCCATAAGAATCGTCCCTATCCTGTCTATACACATTATACTGACTGATATTTAGCATGAATTCCGGGGCTAGCCAGGTTTCACAAATTAGTGCAATATGCACATGTTCTTGCAATAGTAGAAGTTTAAATTCTTCTAGTTTGGGCTTTAAGCTCTGTGCATTCCACTGCAATAAGTTCAACAGAAAATCTTTATTACAATTAGCCATTTGTGAAGAGGCAATATACTTTACTCATAATATCTGTACTCTTAACTAATTTAATAACAAATTGTATGATCTCTTCAAAAACATAACTACCTATTGTGTCCTTTGGCCTCATTCGGGGTCATATAAACAATATTTGAGTCTAGCATCTTCCGTTTCCGTGTCACATCTATATGGGTATATGCAACAACCTCCTTGGCAACATCATGATGACGTATTTCCGCTTTCGTTCACCAGGTGGCTGCAGCGCGCCCACTCGTTCATTGGCGTCAAGTTTAAGTTCCTCGGAGTCATCACAATCGGAGTTGGAGACTGAACAGGTAGAAAAATCCTGGAAGAGGAGGAAGGCGAGTAAGAAGAAGAAAAGTAAGCGTAGCCGAGGACAAAGCAAGGTAATCAAAAAACTTGCAAAACAGGTCAGTGATTTGAAAAATTTATATTACTACCCTCAACATACGTATTATGAAAATTATAAATGTGATAACTCAACAAATGGTGATAATTTTGAATCGGTGCAAGAACAATCAGTTCCAGAAGGGCAGCTAGAATCAGGGTCAGATCCTGCTCAGTTTTAATCATTTGATTTTGATTTGGCAACGCAATTAAAGGAGCCAGCTGTGACGACTACTCCTTCAAATCAGTTGGAGTTATTAAATTCTATTCAATATTTTAATAATGATAACTGGAATAATGTTAGATATATAGAATCACAAAAACTTTATAACGCTCGTCCTGGATATGTTGATCTTGAAGTAAACGATGAAATCAAGTCTTTAGAAAAAGTTTGTCATCTACCCTCGGCAGATAGATTTCTTGGTGCTGTAACTCGCGCACTGGTAATGCAAAGCGACGCTATGCAGCAGGGTTTTAGGCAGTTAGTTGACTGGGTCAAGGTTTCCGGCAACGTGGATGCAGACCAGTTGGCATTAAAATTAAAAGAGGTTTTTTCTGGTGATTATCATAAGATTTCACGTGATTGTTTACAGTTGATTTCGAGCCGATATAGTAGAACAAAGACGCGAAGTATTTATTAAACTATTAAGAGAAAAGTCATTTAAGCCATGTTTGAAAAAGATACCACCGTCAAGTGAATTTTTGTTTGATAAAGTACCTTTTAGTGAATTTTTTAAAAATAATGGTGGTGTCAACAAAATTTTTTATACAAGTAAAGAAAAATTTTCTGGGCAAGAAAAGAAAACTCCTAGACCCCAGGCGGCGTACCCTGGGCCTAGTGGATATCGTTCGTCCAGTCACCCGTCGGCACTGACGACAAATTATAGATTTCCTTTTCCACCGAGTGTAGAATCTTTTTATAATTATCACGCGATGAAATTTTTTCGTCCTCAACCAAGAGGACAGTTGGCTGGACAACGCCCTTTCCAGCCCTCTAGTTTTCGGAGAAATGAACCGCAAAACAACGTACGAGGTAGGGGCTCGAGTAAATTTAATAGAAAGTTCTGACTCGGATCAGGTATTTTGGGGGGGTTGCATACAAAATCATGTTACGGAATGGATAAGTTTAAGAGCACCAAAGCCATTATTAAAAATAGTGACGGGGTATCGAATTCCATTTCGAAAGAAACCGTCTCTGGTCCCACCAAGGCAGGTGAAACGTTGCAATCTCACTGTACCGTCTCCAGAGATGGACATAGTAATTAAAAATTTGTTAGAGCAGAAAATTTTAGAACATGCCCCCTTAATTCCGAGTTTTGTATCAAATTTCTTTCTGATTCGCAAAACCGATGGAACCTACCGCCCTATTTTCAATTTAAAGAGTCTAAACAATTATCTCATAATAAGCAAATTTCGTCTGATTTCGGTAAATCGGATTCCAGATTTCATTCAGGAAAAGGATTGGATGGTCAAGATAGACCTTCGGCAAGCTTACAACCATGTAAGTGTAGCACCTGCTCACCGTTGTTTTCTACGTCTAATATATCGAAATCGATTACTGCAAATGACTTGTTTGCCGTTTGGCCTGGCGACAGCGCCCAAAGTGTTTGCGTCGCTGACAAACTGGACAGCCGAGATTTTCAGGAATTTAGGTATTCGAGTAGTGGTTTTTCTCGACGATTATCTTCTAATAGCACAGGACAGAGCAACACTTATAAAACACTTCAAAATCGTTCTGCAAATTCTGAGACGGTTGGGTTGGCAGGTAAACAGGGAGAAGTCAATTTTAATTCCTCAAATAGTAATAGAGTATTTGGGTTTGATATGGAGTCCCTGGACAAACCAAAAAGGTTTACCAGAAAACAAGATTCGGGGCATACAGATAGTGTTGGCGAAGTTGCTTCGACGACAGAAGGCGTCTCTTCGAGAAATGCAGAGTATCATAGGCGTTCTGAATTTTGCTCGATTGGTAGTTCCAATGGGTCGCTTGAATTTTCGTCATCTCCTGGCTTATTGCAACCGAGTCCTGAAAATGCCGTATCAGTCGACTTATCCCTTACCTGTGGAGGTGCTAATAGAACTGAGATGGTGGAAGGTTCAGTGTGTGGAGAAGTCCAGGCTTCATCCTCTACAAGCAAAAAACTTTTTAGCCACAGACGCAGCAGATACAGGTTGGGGGGCGGAGTTGAACGGTCTTCACATATCGGGCAAATGGACAGAAGAAGAAGAGTGGCTTCATTCCAATCACAAAGAGATGTTAACTATTCTGATATGTTTGTTAGAATTCGCTCCGTCTCTGAGTCACACCTCTCTTCTTTTGCAATGCGACAACAAGGCGGTAGTAGCGTACTTAAGGAAGGAGGGGGGAAACAAATCTCAAACCTTGATGTGGTTAATATACCAGATTTTTCAAATCCTTCAAGAGTACGATATTCATGTAATTCCCCATCACATCCCTGGCAAGTACAACATCGTGGCGGACGGTCTTTCACGTCACTTGACGTTACAGGAATGGCATCTGCTCCCCGAGTTCACCAGCATTGTCTTTGCGAAGTGGGGTGTTCCCCAGATAGATCTGTTTGCTTCCAGCACAGCTCACGTCGTACCTTGTTACGTAACTCTAGATCAAAGGGATCGGCGAGCATGGAGGCACAACGCGTTCGCACTCAAATGGGATTTTCAGCTAGCTTGGGTCTTTCCTCCTCCGAGTCTAATACCTCGTGTACTGATGCATCTAAATCAGGCTCGAGGTGTATTTCTGATAGTCGCACCGAGGTGGTCTCGAGCATTTTGGAGAGCAGATTTGAAGACGAGAGCGATAGCGCCCCCGTTCACGATCCACAGGTTATCGAAGGTTCTGGTAGATACGAGGACCGGGCAGCCACCACCGCGAGCGAAGGAGCTGTATCTAGAGGTATGGAAATGTGGAGGTAGTCTGAATCCCTAGGTGACTGGTCTGAAGAACAAAAGTGTTTGCTCAAGGAAGGTTGGAGGTCGTCTACTTTAAATACATATAGACCAGCATGGCAGAGATGGTTAAATTGGTGTTCCAGGTTTAATGTAAATTTTTCTGATCCATCAGGTAGTGAATTAGCTCGATATTTGGCAGATTAATAAAATAAAATAAAATAAATAAATAAATTTACATTTAAAAGAAAAATTATCTTATCGTACTATTCTTCTTCATAAATCGGTTGTGTCTACTTTGTGCAATACGAAAAGCGATGCTCGTTTAAGTTCAAACATTTTGGTAACACAAATGATTAAAGCTATAGCATTGCAGCAGCCTAAGAAGTGTCCACCCCCTGTCTAGGACCCTCAATCTTTGATAGGTTGGTTGGGCAGTAGGTCTCTTCACAGTCAAAGTCTATTCGAAATTTCAAGAGTTTGTGCAGTACTACTGTTGTTATGTTCAGGGCGAAGAATACACGACTTAACATTACTTAGCGTTTCTCCAGATAGATGTATAGTAAGTGAGAACAGCATTATGTTTTGGCCTCATTTTAGTTCGAAGACGGATTCCGAAACACATGTACAGTCAGGTTGGAAGTTGTTAGGTAATCTTGAAAGTGCGGCTCTTGATCCAGTGCTTTGGCTTAAAAAACTCATAGACATTGGGAAACAGCGTCGGTTAGTTTGTTCTAGTGATAGATTATTTATTACAGCATGTGGAAAAGCTAAACCAGCTACTAGAACTATTTTGGCAGGTTGGGTTAATTCCATTTTGAAGGAAGCAGGAATTGAAGCTACTCCAGGTAGTTTCCGTTCTGCAGTAGCTTCTCGAAGCTGGCTGGATAATGAGCCTCTTGATGAGATAATGGCACGGGCTAATTGGAAATCTAGTAATACTTTTAAAAAACATTATAGGAGAGAAGTGATCCCACCACAAGGAAGTTCCTTGATTCGTCTTTTTCAGCCAATTAATTAATTAAGATAAATTAAGGTAAATATAAAATGTAATGATTATGGTAAGTTAATTCAAATAAAACTACACTGTATACATACAATTAAAATTATTAAGGATATATGGTACGTATGATTGTTTTTATTTATTTTGTAATCAAAGGATATGATTCACTGACTTTAAATCATAAATTTTATAATCTATTTTAGTGTTTTTGTTCACTTATTCCGTAACGATTTATTGATCTAATTTAACTTATATTGTCTGCAACACATTGGCGTCCCGTTCACCAGGCGATAACAAACAAAGCCTCAAATATTGTTTATATGACCCCGAATGAGGCCAAAGGACACAATAGCAGCGTTTTACCTTCAAATAAAACGCATGTTGTGTCTGGAGACTCATTCGGGGTCATACTTTTAAAGACTGCCTGGTTAGGTTACTTCTAAAGTTTTAGGATTTTGAGGCCACAATGGACGAGTTGGCGCGCTGCAGCCACCTGGTGAACGAAAGCGGAAATACGTCATCATGATGTTGCCAAGGAGGTATGAGTCTCCGGACACAACATGCGTTTTATTTGAAGGTAAAACGCTGCTATCAATTTTATTTTAACTTCAAAACTGTTTTCTGATAAACAAATATTCTGTACTTTTTCTAAATTTTTTTTAAATCCAAAAGTTTTCTGAGTGTGGTCTTTCCTATGTTCGTTATATACATACGATTTAAGTAGGTCATTAACTAATGTGAAGGTAACATTCCTTTCAAATGTACACAATCACTAATATTATGTAGGTATATAATTTTTCCATTGAGTTGCGACTGCAAAAGTATGTGCAGGTAACATCCCCATAAGATGTACACAACACTCTTATGAAGGTGACTCCATGTCAAATTATGATACGGATATAGTCCTTAAAAACTATTCACAATATCTTTCTTATAACATTGATAAGAAAACACTTCAGCTTACCTTCACAATCCGATAGCTGAGGTGATGGCATAACGTTCGTCGGTGAGCTACTGCTTTCGGAAGAAGTTTGAACTCGCGACCGTTTGGCATGTTTTTTGATTTTCTTTTCCAATTTTTGAAGCTTTCTTCTTAAATAATCACTGTCATCGCTTTTGTGGCCACGTTTCGGCATTCTTATTTCAAATTTTTAACGAAAAGAGAAAGTAAGTGGTGATCGGCGACGCACTAAAACGCGAATGAATGACAGTACAGGCATACCAGGAAGGAAGATAAAGTACCCACAATAAAAATAAAAAAAAGAACTCAAACTTAGTGGATGAAAGGCGATACCATAGACGTATTACTACAACGTTGTCTAATCTCAAAGGACGGAGCAACGAAGTATAATTGCATAAAATGGCAGTTACTGACATTTTGTGCAATTCCATTCATTACTTCTCTGTTACTCCGCTCCGCTACCTCGCTCCGCGTCTAAGGACAGGCAGCCTTAGAAACCCAAAAAGTGACAGCCAGTTTTATTAATGAGTTAAGATGGTGTGTGTAAACTCACTATCAGGTTGTCTAAAAAGGCCACTTTAGCAGAATCAGAAAGCACGACATCACGTTACCCCTCACTGCTAAATTTTCCCAATCAACCTTGAACCTAATACGTTATCGATAAAGATGAAATTGAAATTTGACAGATTGTCGTGGCGTTAATATTATAACTCAGCTAAAGTGGCCTTTTAGACCCACAGGTAGACTCATCATGAAAATAACAAAAACAAAAATCACAGATTTAACAAAATATTTTATTTCATTTTCAAATAAATCATAAGGCACAATTTACAACTTAATTACTAATTACAAAACCGACTCTTAATTAGGTCAATTGGAAAGCCATTTATTTACATCAAACAATGATCAACCTTTTCTACTTTCAAAGTGGTCTTGAACTATTACTATTTATAAGTCTTGGTTTTCGACGAGAAATGGAAATCTCAGGAAGTTTTTTTTGTAGTAGTTCAGGTCATAAGGATGCAATACTGGTTTGCTCCCATTCACGTTCTGCGCGAAGCTTGCTGTTTTCGGTATGTGAGAAGAAGGCAGGAAATATTTTTCGTGTTTTTCAAGCCAATCTTGCACCTGAAAAGGACAAATAAAATAAATGAGATTTGTAAGCATTGACAGGTGCAAATGTGATGGAATCGGAGTAGACAAATAGAAATTTTGACTAATATTAAAAATCATTGGAAAAATATTTACGATAATTGGTTCTGAATTGGGAATTTTTGATTGTATTGTGGCAATCATTTGTTTTTTTTCTGACATTGTCTAATTACACAATTATTATAAAATTATTATCATTATTTTGTTTTATACGATTTCATAATTTCAATTTATGAAATAGTATAATTTTAATGATAACAATTTTAAAAATAATATAGTGCGCGCATCCACTTGACACTTAATTTTGGAAATGTATGATTATGGACTGTTTTGAGCAATAAACATTTGAATATGATATTTTTAAGATATTATTTCGTTCTTGTCACACAAAATGTCGTTTTTATACTGGATGGTGCAAAGTCACTATGGGGTAACGTAAGTACAATTGAACACATGACATTAGTGACGTCTTCGTCAATTCCGACATTATTTGAGATTTAAAGCAATTTATTTTACTGGTCTTTATCTTGTTAAAAGGTTTCGAGTTTATAAAAAGTGTATTTAACGCAAAACATTAAAAGGGGATATCTTACTCATTATCATAAACAACTTTTACAACTGGGCCAACACCGAAATCGCTAAAAACCTTTTTAAAGTTATGCGCACAGGTATGTATGGGGATGTCGTTTATTTTTCCGCGATTTCAGTGTTGTTCATGATGAAAATGACTCTTCTAAGGTACAAATTCGTTTTTTTTATGACAATTACACAATTATAATTTATGTTTTTTTTTGTCTTTTGATAGGCGTACGGAAGCTGAAGGCCCCGTTAGACATTTCAAATGGAATGGGACACCAATTATCATTATTATTATTGGGTTTGGTTCTGTCACATGTTGTATTTAAAAAAACTTTGTTTTTTTTTCGAGTGTATTATAAATTATAAATATATATTTAAAAAATATAAATGCCCTATTATGTCAGGATTTGAAGGTGGCTCGATAAAATTGATTTTGTATCAATAACGCGATTGTCGAAATTTCAAAATGTAACGGATCGCGGGTTCCTCACAGGTAGGTAAATAGACTATAAAATATAATAAAAAAACTTACATAATGATATCATGGCATTGGCAAGGTGGCACATTGTCACAAGTATCCATGTTTGTTGTAAACGAGCTTTAAAAATTTTTGGCAGAAAATTGCAGTGACGTTATAGAAAGAAGAGAGACGAAACAAGGTAGCAACAACCAATATGCGAACGATACAGTGAATGGTGAAAACTTGCTAAACACCAAAGTATTTATACTAGTTCATTACCAGCAATCGGTCATAATGAGCATTATTTGTACTTAGTAATCCTTAATGACAATAAAACTATCAGGTACTTACATTGACCACAGCCATTACTTAATTCCTGTTCCTAAAAACTAATTTAGATGAATTATAGTACTAGGTACCTAAGTGGATCGAGAAGTGATTAGCTAACGAAGAATTCCTTGAACTTTATTGTAACAGCAATCAACGGAATGTGTTTTCCTCTGTTATTGTCTACTTCTAAATCATGATCTGTTATCGTCGACGTCCGTATGCCATCATTGGGATCGAGCAACACTGGACAGCAAAGAAACAAACAAACATTAACTGAATATCAATATGATCATTTATTGTAACGGTTATTGGTTAAGGAAATTACAATAGGCTTGTCCACTGAAAAGATCTAATTAGTTCATCAGTTAGATTATCATAAAATATTTGACCCGTTTTTTCTTTTGTTACGTTAGCCAAAATTGACGAAGATACGATGCTTTTAAATTCTCAATACGTCACGCCGTGGTATAATTTTTATAGTTTAATTTTTTGTGGTTTTATTAGTGGATACTAGCCTATTATTTAGGTACCTACGATTAGTATGAATACTAAAATTTCTAAATGTTTCTAGTACAAACACATTGTCACTGTAATGGCTTTATTTTAGCAGATAGCACATCCTCAACTATCCTTTTATATTTAGAAATGCCAAAATAAACGTCTTTTTAAGTTTCGGAACAAAAAAACGGAATTTTTATAGGGTATCTGTCTGACAGTCCGTCTGTCACAGCCCGTTTTATCCGGATTTACTGGTCCGATTCTGTTGAAATTTGGTACACAAATGGACTTTTGTGACCCGTCACTTTTGGGAGTCAAAGTCATCATCATCTGCCTAGCCTTTTCCCAACTATATTGGGGTCAGCTTCCAGTCAAACCGGATTCAGCTGAAACCCAGTGTTTTACGTGGAGCCGCTGCCTACCAGACCTCCACAACCCATAAACTGGGTAACACGGTACTTCTTGGCAAGACTGGAGTCAGATTTACTGGTTTCTGACAATCCGTAACGACTGCTAAAGATCTACAAATGACAGCCGGGACCAATTGCTTAACATGCTATCCGAAGCACGGAGGAAAAACGGTATGTTAAGATGGTCACCCATCCACAGACCTACCTTGGCAAGCGTTGCTTAACCTTTAAGATCGACCTGTGCGGCTGTTATTATTTAGCCACGAAGGGTCAAAGTTGAAAATAAAAATAAAAAGTTTTTCAAACTGAAAGGGCTTACTGTGAGGATTTTTATTATATTTTTTATACTTTTAAAATAAACATCCCGGTCCCGACGGGATACCGGCAATTGTTCTGAGGACTTGTGCGCCTGAGTTGTCTCCGATCTTGACACGCCTATTTCGCCTTTCGTTTGAGACTGGAAAAGTGCCGAAGGCTTGGAAGCAAGCTAACGTGCAGCCCGTGCCCAAGAAGGGTAGTCGTACCTAGAAGCGAATGATATCCTTAGTGACCGGCAATACGGGTTTCGCCGAAATCGGTCAACTGGGGATCTTCTAGCGTATGCCATTCACATCTGGAGTGAGGCCATAGAGAAGCACGGGGAGGCACTGGCGGTCTCCCTTGACATCTCGAAGGCCTTCGACAGGGTCTGACACGATGGCCTTATTAGTAAGCTTTCTTCCTTCGGTCTGCCCGCCGGTTTGTGTGATTGGATCGCAGATTTCCTGAGGGATCGGTCTATCCGAGTGGTCATAGATGGCTGCTCGTCTAGACTGCTGGATATTAATGCCGGGGTTCCTCAGGGGTCGGTGCTTTCGGCAACACTGTTCTTGCTGCATATTAATGATCTGCTTAAACCCGGTACCTTTGGGTATGCAGACGACAGCACTGTTGCTGAAAGATACGTGTCCGACGCACGAGCTGGTGGGTCGCAGATCCGGTCTCTCCGGGAGGCAATAGTTGAGCGCTTGAACGTGTCCCTACAGGCGGTCTCTGATTGGGGCGATGCCAATCTGGTCAAGTTCAATGCTGCTAAGACCCAAGCGTGTCTATTTTCCGCCAAAAGGAGCCAATTCCGCCCAGCTCCATCTTTCCGCGGTGAAACCGTGCCGATAACCGACCATCTTGAGCTTCTTGGGGTTACATTAACATCTACTCTCAATATTGGCCCTTACATAGAGGCAAAAGCTCAAGTGGCTGCAAAGAAGTTGGGGATTCTGGCTAAGGTGAGACGGTACTTCACGCCGGAACAGCTGCTCAAACTCTATCAAGCGCAAGTTCGATCGTGTATGGAATACTGCTCTCATCTTTGGGATGGATCTGCCAGATACCAGCTTGATGCCCTTGAGTCAATTGAGAAACGAGCCAAGAGGATCATCGGCGATGAGAGGCTCGTTGCGTCGAAGCTCCAAAGTCTTGAACATCGACGACGAGTTGCTAGCCTGTCGGTTTTTTACCGGTTGCATTTTGGGGAATGTGCGACGGAATTGCATAATTTAATTCCGCCAAGCCCGTTCCATCATCGGACCACAAGACGAACGGCGATGCGCCACCGGTACATGGTGGACATCCCACCCATACGCACAAAACATTTTGGGAACACATTCATAGTGCGTACAGCTAAGGAGTGGAATTCCCTGCCGGAGTCTGTGTTTCCTGATAGCTACAACCTGGGAGTCTTTAAATCAAGAGTGAATAGGTTATTTCTAGGCAAGCCTGCTCCATCTTCGACCACATCCTCGCTTAGTAGCTCGAGATAGTGGTCAAACGCGTGCCTATCAATAGTAAAAAAAAAAAAAACAATTTTGAAGTTATTCAAGAAACTAGACCAAAAATTACCACTTCCCCCTTTTTTCCGAAACAACTGAGCCCTAAATTATGAAATAACTGCACATAATAGTTGTTTACCTACAGATTACAGGAAAACTATAGTAGAAGAAGAAGTCTATAGTATTAAAATAATGTTCCCGCCATCTACAAGACAATCGGACACGACAGCATGCGGACGGACGCGGCATAAGCGCTTTCTACGGTCGAAGACAGGAAGACTTGCTTTTTGAGGGTTCCTTACCCAAAGAGTAACCAACGGAATCCTATTACTAAGCCTCTGCTGTCCGTCCGTCCAGTATCTCAAGAATTTTAATAGGTAGACAGCTGAAATTTTCACAAATTGTGTATTTCTAGTGCCGCTATAAACACAAAAAGAAAAAAGGTTTTTGATACGGAACCCTTCGTGTGCGAGTACGACTTGCACTTGGCCGGTTCTTTTTGTCTCTCGTACACTTTCTTTTTTGTATAAAACCACTGCAGTAAAAAATATTGTTCCTTCTCTTCGCGCACCGCCAACCGCCATGAAACAATTGTAAAGTAAACTGAGTAAGAATAAACTGTTAAAACTCTTGAAGCCGCTTGATTTAGACGAACAAACCAGATCCCACACATGATTTGATTCGTTTGAGCCGGATGTTGGATCTGGAACTACCTACGAAGAAACGAGTAACGACGCCGACACGACGCCATAGTTGGACCAACAGCCATTTTACTATATAAAGGAAAAAAAAAACGAAGATATCAGAGCTTCATCGGTCAGGCCTTTGTCCCCGTCCTTTCTCTATACGTATTTATTTGGGACGCCACGAGACATTTTCTAAATTTAAAGTAAAATAGAATTACTTTTGTCAGAATCAGAAGTACCTGCTAATTCAGAATATATTATAGCGTTAGAATCATTATACTACTCTGTCAAGAAAGTACCGGGAAAAGATCAATAATACACAAAATGTCTGTTATTCATCCAAATTTATTTTATCACCTTCAAAGTATGCTCCTTTAGAAACGATACACTTGCGCCAACGAATAATCCATTCATCAAAACATTTTTTAAACGCTGCTTCCGGAATTGAGTTCAGTTCTCGCCGCGAATTCTCCTTTATGTCTTCTATCGATTGAAAACGGGTGCCACGAAGTGGTAATTTGAGTTTAGGAAAAAGAAAAAAGTCAGCAGGAGCCATATCTGGTGAATATGGTGGTTGCTGGATGGTATTTGTTGAGTGTATGGTTAAAAATTCGTTCACAATGATAGCCTTGTGCGAAGGCGCATTGTCGTGGTGCAAAATCCAAGAATTTTCTTTCCAAAAATCTGGCCTTTTTCGTCGATTTTGCTCTCTTAAACGCCGCATAACGCTCAAATAATATTCTTTATTTACCGTTAGACCTTCCGGTAAGAATTCAGAGTGCACAACACCGCGACAGTCAAAGAAAACAGTCAACATGACTTTGACTTTTGATCGACTTTGGCGTGGTTTTTTCGGTTTCGGTTCAGTTGGAAGGCGCCACTCCGAAGCTTGTTGACTAGTTTGCATGTCAAACTCGTAAACCCACGTCTCGTCACCAGTAACAATGCGTTTCATGAATGTTGGGTCCGAACTGACTCGTTCTAGCATGTCCTCAGCGACTTTCATGCGATTGAGTTTTTGGAGAAAATTCAGATCTTTTGGGACTAGCCGAGCAGCAACATGTTTCATACCCAAATGATTAGTTAAAATGGAACGGATCGACTCGTGAGATACAGAAAGTTCGGCGGCTATCTCTCTCAGAGTTGAATGGGGATTTTCAGTCACTATTTCCTTCACTTTGGCGATGTTAACTTCAGTTGCAGACGTTGACGGCCTACCAGAGCGAGGCAAATCTTCCATCACATCTCGACCGCTTTTGAACGCTTTGAACCACTCATAAGCACAAGTTTTTGATAAAGTCGATTCACCGTAAGCCTTCTGTAACATTTTCAGTGACTCTGAACACGAAATTCCATTGGCGATGCAAAATTTAAGACAAACTCTTTGTTCGATATTTTTGTCCATTATGAAATTCGCAATACACACTATATATGATATTACTTAAACCAGCACTGTATTTAATATAAATAACAGATGCAACTCAAACTCCGCGCCAAAATGGAAAACAGTTGTGCCAATCTAACAACTACAAAAAAAACAAAAATTTGAATTTGGAACCATAAACAAATCATCCATTCCCGATACTTTTTTGACTGAATGTATTGTACGGCTCTGGCCAGCGCAAATTGTCTTCTTAACAACTCGGAGACTTACAATCGGTTCCCTGTTGCATTAGCTCGTGACGGTTTTCACCAGCCAGTTAATATGAAGCTGTCTGATATAAAACTACCCGCCTTTGAAGGTTCGTATGACCACAGGCTGGAGTTCAAACGATCGGTTTTGAGTGGAAGCTTGTTACCAGTTATAAGTGCTTTCGATTTCAGTCCTGCCAATCACATAAATCTCTAGATATCAGGAGTTATTAGAAAATCACTAGATATCAGGTTATCATAAGAGGTTGTTAGTTAACAATTACGTCAAAACATTACATAGTATACTGCCTTTAAAACAGGAATCACCATCACAAATTCTAAAGTTAATTGATATCGTTCTAATTTGCGCGCTCTGACGTCACTCGATGAACCTACAGTCATATGGGACACTTAAATTATTTACTTAGTTGTTAATTAACCTTAGTTGTAATTTACTAATAGAGAGTGATTTGTGGTGGTGTGCTCCTTCTTATTTACGTAACAATTCACATAGTTTTTATCAGATTCAATGCGATAACTGAAATGTTTTTAATTTGCCAGATTTCAAATGTAATCGAACATTCTAAACGAATAGGTGCGTACATAATTAGATTTATAGATAACACACGCATCAAGTGGACTGCTAAAGCTAAAGACAGCTGTCGAACAGTTCCTTATCAGTAAGCGAACTGAATGCCACACAAAGAATACTCATTAGGCTTGTGCAAATAAAATCGTTTCCAGATGTCTATAATAACTTGGTTGGTAATATTCTTATTAAATGAACTTGTAAACAACATAGGGTGACTGGTAATTAGTGAACGATATTTAAACATATGATTGTACTCATGCTAACAAACAACTTTTACTGTAGGATCAAACACGAAATCGCGAAAAAAATCTGCTGTTCAGTACATTTATGTTCGCCTACTAACTGGTCAAAATGCACTGTACTGCCTATCTTTTTTCGCGATTTCAGATTTATTCCTCCTTATTCTTTACATTTTGGTGGTCTATGAGAGAGTGGGGTACGCTCGTGCAAGCATCCCTGGCCATCTCGCACTTGGTTTGTTTTTTATTTATACTGATGATGCAGATTTACTGTTTCGAGTTTTGTAGCACTAGTACAAAAACTAGATCTGATAAATAAGTAATAGTAAAAAATTGGGATTTCAGTAAAGTGATAGACTTGCGAGTAAGTACGCGTACTTGTGGCTCGACGACCTTTTTCGCTCGTGTGTCACCGTAAGTATTTATGGCTCGACGAGTAAGTTCGTCGACGATCCAACAGGTTTTAAATTTTGCTCGTAGCTCGCCTTGGTAACCTTTGGTAACGCCGCGAGCCGCAAGCCGCGAGAAATTTACTTTGTTACACGTCGTGTGTTGCAAAAATTACTGATTGTTCATTGATTCTTGATTGTTTCAGGAACACTATTGTAACAGTAACAGGTTCTGAAGTCGACCAAATATTATGTGCCGAAATTATGGTACTAAACTCATCATAGATCATGTCAGCCGAAAGACGTCCACTGCTGGACATGAGCCTCCCCCAAGAGGGGTTTGCCATAATCGCCACGCTTGGCAGGCGGGTTGGCGATCGCAGTGTATGGTGTTGAGTTCTACAGAGAACGCTGCTGCCTATTCTCTGGCGAGTCCCTTAGTCGCCTCTTACGACACCCACGGGAAGGGCGCCGGCCGACACCGAATGGCAATAACGGCACTAAAGTCAACTACCATTCAATGTGAAATAGCTTCTCTCATAAAAACATCATGTCTGGAGTTAACTCATCGTAACAGTCGTTTACGCTGAGTATGCAGCGACCGTCAACGTGCGTCGTATTGCAACTATGCATTTTACTGGAAATTAGAGTTACTTATTTTTCTTTGCATTATATTCAGTCTAGCCTCAGCCATCAGCTAAATATCCTGTATTTTTATAATTAAATTAATTTGTAATAAATAAATATTTTTTTTAACTAAATTCCCGGCCGCCGAAACATAACTGGCGCAGTCGGTAGGATCGCGACGTTCTAAGATCGAATCCATCTCTTCATATTAAGAGCGACGGTTTTCAAATCGTTCCTTCGCGGTCTACAAGGAATCTATCGCGCGGTCGGACACCTCTACGGTCATCGGGATAAATCTCCGGAGAATTGGAGTAAGCTGTGTTGGACGAGACTCGACTCGACGGGAGATGCAGTGGCTGCTTTGGTAAGTGCTCTTGTTTTACCAAGTGTCCTTGCTCTATTTCCTGTCTTATTTTAATTTATGTATTTTATGTTAGTCTATGTGTGTCTGTCTATAAGCTAAAATCGCAGTAGGCAACCACAAAATTATAATAAGTAGCGTTAAGTATCTCACGAGTAAATTCCGAGTGTTTAATTTGTTCCTCTATTGTTTTGCGTCAAGCGCCACTAGGCAGGCAAGCAACAGAAAAACAATGTCGCTCAGGGATTATGATGCTAACTATAAACCTTACAAACTAATCGCAGATTTAATGCCAAGATATGATGGCAATCCTAAGTTACTTAACTATTATATTAGGGAAGTAGAAACCTTAATTCAGTTAACGTCCGAGGCAGATCGTGCGCATCCAGCTTTTATCTGTTTAATTAAAAGTAGGCTCAGTGGTCCAGCCATAGACGCAATAGCGTACGAGGGCTACTTAGACTCGTGGCTGTCAATTAAGAACGCATTGCGCACGCGAGTGCGTAAGTCTAAAACAGAAGACGCCGAAAGCTTCGGCAAACGCCTCCGCGAGCTGTTAGATACGTTGTACTCTGTAGGTGAGCATGGTAATAAATCATATTACGAAAAGATGGTAATTGAACAGTATATAAACCAGTTAGACTTCCATGTCTCGTTGGGCGTTCGAATCACAAAACCAGACACCTTCGAAGCAGCTATCATAGCGGCTAGACAAGAGGAAGCTAGACTGTCATACAATAGGGCTAATTACACGAATAATCCATCAACGTCACAAGCAAAGCCATAGGAGCAGCTATCCAAACAACCAGGCAATAATAATCCCATCCGTACAGTAAACCCGTTTGTACCTGGCGTCATTATTCCCTCACAAAACTTGATTCCACAACAAAATAATATGACCCCCGAACAGCGTCAACAGTGGCTACAATCCGAATTGCCCTGTAAGGCCAAACCAGCATCAGGTAACTCTAGGCCAAATGGTTCAAATAACTTTAGGAATCAACCTAACATTCCAAATCCACCGGTTCCCACGCCAGTATCATCGGACGTCACGATGCGTACGGCAGGTAAGTCAGAAAAACCACAGTTCGCACAACAGTTGTTCTACATTCCAATTCAGATGGCCACTCAAGACCAACCAGGACCCAGCGACATGGAGTTCTACAACAGTATTGTAGAAATTAACAACATCGCGCTCGAGCCAAACGTAACCACGGATGAGCAAGAGGTAGGTGTTAACCAGGATATTACCTTGAACACCAGCCAAGACAGCCAGACCTAGTTTTAATAAACTTCCAAACCAAGAAATATTTACCCTACATAATACTACCAGAGTTTGACAGTAAGTTTCTATTAGACACAGGGGCCAGTCATTCAACTATAGCAACTGACGTAATCGCAGGCACCATATTTGAGTTCTGTGTAGAAACAGAACCCTTTCAAATTAATACAGCACACAGTTCATCAGTCCATGACAAAGTAGTGTACCTCCCCTTACCTCCCGCGTTTAATAGCGATATAACACATAAGTTTCTGATATTCGACTTCGACCCTAAATATAAAGGTCTTCTCGGAATGGACCTTCTACAAAAATTAAAGAGTAACATAGATTTGAATAATAATGTGTTGCGTACATCTACAGCGGAAATACCAATACACTTTAGTTCTCCACCCCAAAAGATAAGTATCGAACCTAGATGTGAAAAGTTTGTCAAAGTAAAAACCAACTACTTAGATGGACAATACCTTCACGACGATGTAATATGGTCTGATGGTTTAATGTCCCCAGCAGCAATAGTTAACGTTACAAACGGTTCATTTAAAACGTCGGTAATTAATCATAGTGATCAAAAGAAATGTATCCCGTTCAACCCGTCAATTGAATTAGCGATAATTTCCAACGTCGATAAAAGTGATAGTCATGATATAAATACCACACAGGTTCAAACTAATATCGACCATATATTAAACGAAAACCTTAAGAAAATCCGTACAGATCATATGAACGAAAAGGAAAAGCGCGAAATAACCCGGTTATGTTATCAATACAGGGACTTGTTCTATGCAGAAGATATACCACTCACTTTTACGCACGCTGTTATACACGAACTCAGATTAAGCGATATTACACCCGTTTTTGTCCGTAGTTACAGACAAGCTCCCCAACAACGCGAAGAAATTCGTAAACAAGTAGATAAGCTCCTCCAGCAAGGTATCGTGCGAGAGAGCATATCCCCTTGGTCGTGTCCCGTGCATATCGTACCGTAAAAAGCCGATTCCTCAGGCAACGTCAAATGGCGACTTGTAATTGATTACAGACGACTCAATGACCGTATCATTGAAGATAAATACCCTTTGCCCAATATACACGACATATTAGATAGATTAGGTCGTGCGCAATACTTCACAACCTTAGATCTTGCTAGTTGTTTCCACCAAGTGGAAATGCACCCAAATGATATTGAAAAAACTGCATTTACCACTGAACGAGGACACTATGAGTTCCTTAGAATGCCGTTTGGACTCAAAAATGCACCAAGTACGTTTCAAAGACTAATGGATCATATATTAAGAGGCATTGATAATGTTTACACATACTTAGATGACGTAATAATAATATCTACGTCATTACAAGAACACATACAAAAACTAAAACAAGTATTTGATCGATTTAAAACACATAACCTAAGGATCCAGTTAGAAAAATCACAGTTCCTACAAAAACAAGTCGATTTCTTAGGACACGAACTAACAGACGAAGGCTTAAAACCAAACAAAGACAAGATAAAAGCCGTACTTAACTTCCCCCTACCCAAGTCTCAGAAAAAAATCAAAGCCTTTCTAGGTTTATCCGGATATTACCGAAAGTTTATTAAAGATTTCGCCAAGCTTACTAAACCAATGACCCCTTTGCCTTAAGAAAAATAGTAACGTCATACACTCCCCAGATTTCTTAGAAGCTTTCAATAAGTGCAAACAAATATTAACTAATGCCCCAATACTACAGTACCCGAACTTTGATGAACCCTTCATCCTCACCACCGATGCTTCAGATGTAGCATTAGGCGCGGTGTTATCCCAAGGAATAGTAGAATCCGACAAACCCGTAGCATTTGCATCCCGGACACTATCAGATACCGAATCGCGTTACTCTACAATAGAAAAGGAGCTACTTGCCATAGTATGGGCAATTAAATATTTCAGGCCCTATCTTTACGGTAGAAAGTATATTATCTACACTGATCACAGGCCTCTGACCTGGTTAATGTCACTAAAAGATCCTAACTCTAAATTAACAAGATGGCGTTTAAAACTCTCAGAATACGATTATAAGATTGTGTACAAGAAAGGTCGCCAAAACACCAACGCAGACGCTCTATCACGTGTTAAAATCTTCCATGGCAGTATCGACTCTTTAGCTGTTAATTTAGACGATAACGAAGACGATGAGATAATTAATAGGATATTCGAAAACGCACGTAGAGAAGCCGAAAATCAAAGAGACAGAGTAGCTCCCAACGAAAATATACAACCACAAAACCCAAGCATTCCCGAATCTCATATAGATACTGATAGCATGAGTATAGTGTCAGCCGAACCTGAATTAGTATCCACAAGACATACACAGCCTGACAATGAAAATAAAGGTATACCCATCATTGCAGACGCTATTGACAGACAACTAAAGCAGTTCCACATTAGGTGAACTCCCGGATCTACATATAGAGTAGATAACAGATCCACTAACTCAAAAGTAGTTATAAAAGATGTATTTATCCCGGTAAATAATACAGAGTCCGAGATAATTAGATTCCTTAAAGAACACATCATCGCTGACCGTATATTCCATTGTTACTTTCATAACGAAGAATTATACCATGCCTTTTTTAGAGTTTACACAACAATATTCAATGAGAGAGGCCCTAAGCTACTTAAATGTACAACACGCGTAACTCTAGTAGAAAACAAACAAGAACAACAAGAGTTGATTAAGAAATATCATGAAGGTAAAACTGTTCATCGTGGTATTCAGGAGACGTACAAGCAGTTGCACAGAAATTATCATTGGCCAAACATGCTTCTTACCATTCAAAGATTCGTTAATCAATGCGACACCGGTTTGAAATCAAAATACGAACGCAATCCTCTTAAACCACCTTTAGCTATAACCGAAACACCTCGCAAACCTATGGAACATATATTTATGGACCTATACTCAACCGGAGGCGCATCCCCATAACCTTCCTCCGGAACCGCCTCCTAACCTTGGGCTTATTTCCCCTATTTCCCCCGACGAAACCCGCATTGCTCTTCGCCACATGAAGAACCGGAAAGCGGTCGGGCCTGACAATGTGCCAATTGAAGTGTGGAAGGCGATGGGCCCACATGGTGTGGACCTTCTGACGGATCTTTTTAACCGCATCCTGATCACCAAGGAAATGCCGAACCAGTGGCGATTTAGCCTGATTATCCCTGTTTACAAAGGCAAAGGTAGCGTACAGGATTGTGGTAGCTACCGCGGTATCAAGATCATGTGCCACACCATGAAGCTCTTCGAGCGCATCATTGACACACGGCTCCGTAGCGAGTGTACTGTCTCTGAGTGTCAATATGGCTTCCGGGCGGGTAACAGCACCATGGACGCAGTGTTCGCCTTACGGAATCTGGCTGAGGCTTACAGAGAGAGAAGGAGAGCTTTGCATATGGCCTTTTTAGACCTGCAGAAGGCCTTCGACTGTATACCTCGGCAGTCCATCTGGTGGGCACTGCGCTTCAAGGGCGTTCCCGAGGCCTATATTGACATTATCAGAGACATGTACCGCGATTCCGTGTCCTCTGTCCAGACCGCTGTTGGCGAATCGAATGGCTTCCCAATATCTGTTGGCGTTCACCAAGGCTCGGCTCTTAGCCCGTTCTTGTTTAACGTAGTGCTCGATGTAGTTACGGCAAACATCCAAGATCAGCCTCCATGGCTAATGATGTATGCCGATGACATCGCCCTCGTTAATCAGAACAAAGCCCATCTTGAGCGCAAAGTCAACATTTGGAAGGACACGCTTGAAAACGGTGGTCTGAGACTAAATGTGGCGAAGACTGAGTACATGTCCTGTGGCAGCACGGATACAAACACCATCCGAATAGGTTCGGACCTGATCAGAAAGTCCGATACGTTCAGGTACCTTGGATCCGTGCTGCACGAGTCTGGCATCGTGGACGACGATGTCCAAGTACGTATTGGCGCGGCTTGGGCGAAGTGGCGCGAGGTGACGGGCGTTGTATGCGACCGCAAAATGCCTCCGAAGCTCAAGGGGCAGATATATAAATGCATCATTCGGCCTGTCCTACTGTACGGGGGCGAGTGTTGGCCAGCACTAAGCAGACACACCCAGGAGCTTCGCGTCACGGAGATGAAGATGCTGAGGTGGATGAGTGGCGTAACGCGATCCGATCGCATGCGCAACTCATACATCCGAGGTAGTCTTGGTGTCCGTGACGTGGGGGAAAAACTGCATGAGTGTCGTCTGCGATGGTATGGCCACATCATGCGCCGCCCTATGGAGTACGTTGGTCGGAGATGCATGAATATGGCTGTTCTTGGGGCTAGGCCCCGTGGTCGCCCTCGCAAGCGCTGGCTGGACGTCGTCAAGTCCGACATGAGAGCCAATGGCCTGACTGAGAAGGATGTTGAAGATCGGGCAAAGTGGAGGAAGCTAAGTAGGAAGGCGGACCCTGGCAATAGCCGGGATTAACGCCAGGTGGAAGAAGACTCAACCGGAGGCACAACGTTCCTTAGAGTCATTGACAACTTCTCTAAATATGCCCAGGCAGTCCCACTAACAGCATGCAGCAGTGTTCATATAGCCGAAGCATTGCTAAATGTTTTCTCAGTGTTAGGTTTGCCGAGTAAAATAACCACTGATTCAGACACTAAGTTTGACAACGATGTCATTAAAGAAATATGTGCACTACATAATATCCAAATACACTTCACGACACCCTACAACCCTAATTCTAATTCCCCTATTGATCGTTTACATTCTACCCTAGCTGAAATAATTAGGATACAAAGAATGACTAACAAAGATTATCCTATACAGCAAATTATGATGTACTCTATAATAGCGTACAACAACGCTATTCATTCGGCAACAGATTATACACCTCATGAGTTATTATTTGGACACACAGCATCCAGAAACCCACTAGAGTTATACTATCCAAAAGAATTTTGTATGTTATTAAGCATCGTGCTAATGCAGAGGCAGTTCAAGAGTGCATTGCTGCACACATGTCCAAAAATAAGGAACAGGTGATCGCTAAACGTAACCAAGAAGCAGAAGAAATGAAATTCAAGGTAGGTGAAACTGTTTATAAACAGGTAGCAAAGTCAGCACGCAGCGACAAAACGAAGCCTATCTTCAAAGGACCATACAAGATCATACATCTTCACCCAAATAACGTGGCTGAAATAATAGGTAACCATCCAAATTCTAAGTCCATTAGGGTTCACTTCAAGCTACTACGGAGGCCTCATCTTGTTGCAGGACTTTCATCGCAGGAGCCGTCGTGCTCAACACAACAGCAACCGTAACCATTACTCATGTTGGTAATGACAATGGTATCCTCCTCCTCAAACAAGGTCAACTCCTTAAACAAGACAACTACTTTAGCCTTGCTTGCGTTTACAACATTAGTAATTTGCATTTTACGGCTATCCAATTGATGTCTTTATATACAAGTGCGAAAAACGCTGAGAATACGGCATCGGGAGAGTTACATAAAACGTATAGGAATCAAATAGAATATAGCCTTAATATTATAGGTAAAAAGATTAAGTTTTTAACGCCGCAAGTTAGAAAGCGACGCGGTCTTTTAGATGGATTAGGTACTGTCGTTAAGTCCATTACAGGTAACCTTGATCATGAAGATGCAGTTAAGTTTGAAGAAGAAATCTTAAACATTAAAAACAGAGTTAGAAACGTTCAGGATTCACAAAAGAAATCTCTAGTATTAGCACATAATACAATCGATGAGTTCAGCAAACAGTTAACAAAATTAAATAATAACCAGAAACATTTGGCTAGTTTATTACAAAATATTACTTATAATTCCAACGATCTGTCTAACCACTTACATTTCCTAGATATTTACGTACAGATTGATTTTAGTTTACAGATAATTTTAGATAGGTTAATGTTATTAGAAGATGCTATGACTTTTGCTCAGATGGGCACTATGCATCCTAGAATTATAAGTCCTCAGAACTTAGTAGAAGAGTTAAGATACTTAGAAAATATGTTTATGTTTAAACCAGTAGCTAGTATTAGCATTAGTAACATATACAGGATAGAGAAGTCAATTAGAGTTAAAGCTTACAGCACAGAACATTCAGTTAACTTTATTCTCGAAATCCCCTCAATTACCTCGAAAACCTACGACCTTACCCATCTCTATTCTATCCCAAACAAAAATAACCTTACTATCATCCCCAAATCCAAATACTTAGCACTTGGTAACGATGAGTACGCTTACCTGGAAGAAGATTGTCAGCCAATCACCGACGACACCCAGCTCTGCAAACTCCTCGACACCAGAAGAATCGAAGACACAGATGACTGCATACTATCACTCATTCAGCATCGCCCAGCAAACTGCACTCACGCTAAAATGGACTTAAGAAGAGGGAGAGTTCAGAAGATCGGAGACAACAACTGGCTACTTGTCCTCACAGAAGGCGAAGTCACCAAAACACAATGCAACACCAAGACAGATTATAAGAAGCTATCCGGAATTCATCTCGTTACACTAACAGAAGACTGCCAGATGAACGTCATGAACAGGACACTGCGGTCTCACACCGACACAGTCGTCATCAACGAAGTCATTCCATTACCGGAGCAGCATCAAGTCTCGGAGCAATCAACACAATATGAACTCCAATTAGAAGACATCTCACTAGACAGCATCCATGAACTTATCAACAGAGCAGGCGATATCTCCGTGTCAGAAGATGACAATTGGCCAACCATAGCAGCCATACCCAGCTGGAACACAATCATCCTGTACATCCTACTGGTCGCAGCAGCATCCTGGAAGCTGTATCAATGGAAAACAAAGAACATCCTGGAAGACACCAAGAGCAGCGTGGACGCAGCCAGAAGCAGCAGGAGTTGCTTCTATCCTATGGAGGGAGGAGTTAACTCATCGTAACAGTCGTTTACGCTGAGTATGCAGCGACCGTCAACGTGCGTCGTATTTCAACTATGCATTTTACTGGAAATTATAGTTACTTATTTTTCTTTGCATTATATTCAGTCTAGCCTCAGCCATCAGCTAAATATCCTGTATTTTTATAATTAAATTAATTTGTAACAAATAAATATTTTTTTTAACTAAATTCCCGACCGCCGAAACATAACTCTGGCTATAATAAATTATTATTCCTGAAAAACAGACAGTTTCCTTCTTTGACGACATCGCGGTCCCCCTGGTACCAAATTAATGAGCATGCTTTTACGTGTATCACCTACGTCGAGCCAATTAAATTCAGGTTCTTAAAAAACGCGTACTATAAGTTGGTACGTCTATCACTCTAGAGACAGCCCGTTTAGTATACCTACATAAGTTATTTTAACAGCATGATGTCAGAGGGCATTCTGTTATGGGGAAATACTGCCTATATTCAGACAGTACATAATTGTTTTATAAATTAAGTCCGAGACACGTCCTCAGAGAAAAATTAAAAGAAACTAATATACCTAATGAATGTGCCCTCTTAGTATACTAATAAGAATCTTTCGTATGCACCTAAAATAGTAATCTATTTAAAAGGTACCGTGATATAGATATAATAAAATTTATTAATATTTTTAGATGTTTAGGAACAAACACAAATTTGTCATTCTTAAATCCAGACTCAAGAAAATACAGGTTCATTTAGATGCCAATATCCAATGTTCGCGTTTTATAATTAACTCCAAGGCAATGTTGAAGACCTTAGTATAAATAAATTAAAATTACTTCAAAAACGTGCGTTAGGTATACCAGAAAGCTTTTTACACAGTTAAAGATTATATAGAAGACAAAATGGCTTGGAATAAACTAGGCTCAATCTTTATATTTACAGAAAGCCTTTCTTTTTTTTCTGGTAGCCATTCATTCTTGGTTCAAAATTAAAATCACAAAAATAAACATTATGGTATTCAAAACATCTTTTTTTTTTAGGATAGGAAATCATCAAATGACCCCTCCCGCTCTGGGTACAGCAGGAGGGAGTGTCAGACTCTTACTGACTAAAACCCATCCGTGTTTCTCCTAGCGCCCTTTGCGTTCCAGGGTACGGTGCCTCTTTCGAACGAAGTCCGCAGCCTCAGCAGGCACTGGCCCTAGTGGGCCCCGTTGTCCGTGCTGACATGTCCTTGAAGCGCGTTGGGATCGCAGCGCGCCGCCGACCCGGGCCTGGTTCTGATCAGACGGCGAGCCACCCAATGCTCGCCGTCCGCAGTCCCGCGCCTACGGAGGCCGAGAATCGTCTTGCGACTCCCGACGCCCGGGGCGTCTTCTTCTGTTTCGGCGGCTGGGGCGTGAGGTTTCCCTCTCTCTCACGCGTTCGGCTTCCTCCTTTGTTAGCATTACTGCTTCGCAGAAATTCAAAACATCTACGCGTAACAATGAAAAAATGGATATTAAAGTGGATCGAGTTAAAGTTGAGCGTTAAAAAAGCGAAATTTCTTGGAATTTATATAGATTTACTTTTGAACTGGAAAAACGAACTGGCAGGTATTTCAGAATGGCTCTGAACTGGGGTAGATTTCGCGACTAGGCGCCGTAGCCGCCTAGCCCTGTGTTGCATTTAATTTGTTATTCTAATCATTTTTATAGTGATGTTAAATTACCAATCACTTATTTATTGACGACAATTATAACGATCTTAAAATTTTAGGTGTTTATACATTTTAAATAGTTATGTTTATGTTTGAAAATTAACCACAAATATTAACCGAACATTTAACGAAATATTGGTGGCTAAAAAAACAACAAATCACATATTTTAATAAAATCTTTAATTTCAAATAAATGAAAATAAACACTTATTACAACACTAATTATGACTTATTATTATCACTAATTTTATTACCTACTAATTGCAAATATAGATTCTTATCTAAATTGCATTGCTCACATAGATAGATCATTTATTTGGAAACCAGGAAAGAAACACAACACACAAAAGCACAGTTACATAACACTAGAAAATACACATAATTAAAAAAAACACATAAAAAAAGAAAAACCCGCCAAGTGCGAGTCGGACTCGCACACAAAGGGTTCCGTACCATAAACCTTAATTTTTATTATTTGTTGTTTTAATGGCAATAAAAATACACAATCTATGAAATTTCAACTGTCTATCTATTACGGTTTTTGAGATACAGCCTGCTGACAGACAAACGGACGGACGGATGGACAGCGGAGGCTCAGTAATAGGGTTCCGTTGGTTACCCTTTGGCTAAGGAACCCTAAAAAGGATATGCATAATATCACACATCTGGAAGACCATTATCAAATTAGCTTTTTCAACAATAAGTCGGTTTAAAAGATAACATTTGACAAGAAGCAGACGTGTCTGGACATATTTCTTTTAAGTATATATGTGCTCAAAAGGAGGCAGAACCAACGCGGTTCCGTTCACGTGCAGAGCTTCTCTCTGCACGTGAACGGAACTTGTTGTAAATTCGGCCTCATACTCGATTTGAGAGAAGCTTGTTGTAAATTCGTCCTCATACTCGTACTGAGGGAAGCTTGCTGTAGGTTTGTTCTCATACTCAATTTGATGACGTCATTCGCAAAATCCCTTCGATTCAGCTGGTGTGTGAAATGTCAAAATCTTGTCGAGCAGAGTGGATTTGTATTCAATCGCTTCGGGATATTTAGATGTGTTTAGAAATACGGTTTGGTTACTTATTTATGAGAAAGTTGAACTGTTTTGTATAATAACAATATTTAATAACCAGTGTTGTGTTGTGTTGTGCCTCAACAATTTGAGGCTTGTGACTGAAAACAGTCGCAAGGATCTATCTCCAAAGGTGATGATACAATATCGAGAATTACTTACGTTCTGGGGACAACTATGAATTATTTTTTTTATTAATTCGTACACTTTGCGGGAGAAACAGAGATAAATAACATAAAGAATTGCATAAAATGGCAGTTACTGACATTTTGTGCAATTCCATTCGTTACTTCTCTGTTACTCCGCTCCGCTACCTCGCTCCGCGTGTAAGGACAGGCAGCCTTAGAAACCCAAAAAGTGACAGCCAGTTTTATTAATGAGTTAAGATGGGGTGTGTAAACTCACTACCAGGTTGTCTAAAAAGACCACTTTAGCAGAATCAGAAAGCACATCACGTTACCCCTCACTGTTCAAATTTTCCCAATCAACCTTGAACCTAATACGTTATCGATAAAGATGAAAATGAAATTTGACAGATTGTCGTGGCGTTAATATTAGAACTGCTAAAGTGGCCTTTTAGACCCACAGGTAGACGCATCATAAAAATAACAAAAACAAAAATTACAGATTTAACAAAATGTTTTATTTCATTTTCAAATAAATCATAAGGAATAATTTACAACTTAATTACTAATTACAAAACCGACTCTTAATTAGGTCAATTGAAAAGCCATTTATTTACATCAAACAATGAACCTTTTCTACTTTCAAAGTGGTCTTGAACTATTTATAAGTCTTGGTTTTCGACGAGAAATGGAAATCTCAGGAAGTTTTTTTTTGTAGTAGTTCAGGTCATAAGGATGCAATACTGGTTTGCTCCCATTCACGTTCTGCGCGAAGCTTGCTGTTTTCGGTATGTGAGAAGAAGGCAGGAAATATTTTTCGTGTTTTTCAAGCCAATCTTGCACCTGAAAAGGACAAATAAAATAAATGAGATTTGTTAGCATTGACAGGTGCAAATGTGATGGAATCGGAGATGACAAATAGAAATTTTGACTAATATTAAAAATCATTGGAAAAATATTTACGATAATTGGTTCTGAATTGGGAATTTTTGATTGTATTGTGGCAATCATTTGTTTTTTTTTCTGACATTGTCTAATTACACAATTATTATAAAATTATTATCATTATTTTGTTTTATACGATTTCATAATTTCAAATTATGAAATAGTATAATTTTAATGATAACAATTTTAAAAATAATATAGTGCGCGCATCCACTTGACATTTAATTTTGGAAATGTATCATACATTACTATATGGACTGTTTTGAGCAATAAACATTTGAATATGATATTTTAAGATATTCTTTCGTCTTTGTCACACAAAATGTCGTTTACATACTGGATGGTGCAAAGTCACTATGGGGTAACGTAAGTACAAGTGAACACATGACATTAGTGACGTCTTCGTCAATTCCGACATTATTTGAGATTTAAAGCAATTTATTTTACTGGTCTTTATCTTGTTAAAAGGTTTCGAGTTTATACAAAGTGTCATTAAGACAATACATTATAAGGGGATATCTTACTCATTATCATGAACAACTTTTACAACGGGGCCAACACCGAAATCGCTAAAAAAATCACTACACTTTTTAAAGTTATGCGCACCGGTATGTATGGGGATGTCGTTTATTTTTCCGCGATTTCAGTGTTATTCATGATGAAAATGACTCTTCTAAGGTACAAAAACGTTTTTTTTTAATGACATTGTACAATTACACAATTATTATTTATGTTTTTTTGTCTTTTGATAGGCGTACGGAAGCCGAAGGCCCCGTTAGGCATTTCAAATGGAATGGGACACCAATTATCATTATTATTATTGGGTTTGTTCTATCACATGTTGTATTTAAAAATAGCTTTGTTTTTTTTTTCGAGTGTATTTTAAATTATAAATATATATTTAAAAAATATAAATGCCCTATTATGTCAGGATTTGAAGCTGGCTCGTCAAAATTGATTTTGTATCAATAACGCGATTGTCGAAATTTCAAAATGTAACGGATCGCGGGTTCCTCACAGGTAGGTAAATAGACTATAAAATAAAAAAACTTGCATAATGATATCGGCATTGGCAAGGAGGCACATTGTCACAAGTATCCATGTTTGTTGTAAACGAGTTTTAAAAACTTTTTGACAGAAAATTGCACAGTGACGTTATAGAAAGAAGAGAGACGAAACAAGGTAGCAACAACCAATATGCGAACGATACAGTGAATGGTGAAAACTTGCTAAACACCAAAGTATTTATACTAGTTCATTAACAGCAATCGGTCATAATGAGCATTATTTGTACTTAGTAATTCTTAATGACAATAAAATATAATAAATGGTCACCAAATAATTTTCGAGAAGTAGCGCTCGCCGGCCGCTGCCGCGGCAGCACTGGCTTCGCTCGCTCGGCTCGCGCGCGGTTGGTCACTATTCTAACCTAACCTAACCTATTTTATCCAGTTTGTAACCCCAAGCCTACATTTTATGGCAATCACAGTTGAGTTGGATAGAATTTGGTGACCGTTGATCCATTTTGGTGCCTAGGCTTAGAGTCTTAAAAATATTATTTTTGGTGACCGTCTAAATTATACCCTTATATTATTATCTGTGCCATAGGATAGGATTTTTTACTACTCAAACATACGTATCACGACCGCCTATTTATTTGACTAAACGATGACTATCAATGAAAATCATTTTGTCACAACAATAAAATTGTTATCAATAGGTACCTAGCATTTGGCGGTCTCCGGGATCTGACTGCCACGTACTTATTTTCGGAAACTTAAAAATACACGTTTTTTTGGCATTTCTAAATATAAAAGGATAGTTGAGGTTGTGCTATCTGCTAAAATAAAGCCTTTACAGTGACAATGTGTTTGTACTAAAAACATTTAGAAATTTTAGTATTCATACTATTCGTAGGTACCTAAATAGAAGGCTAGTATCCATAATACATATGCCACACCCTAACAATAAAAAAAATTTGTTAAAAATTTTAAACACGAATATAGTGTAGTGGTGATAAAATTACGTGCTGTTGGATCTGTGTTTGTAAATTTCATTTAGATCTGAGGTTTTTATTGATCTTCATGATATTTAGATTTATAATTGTTACATTTTTAATCGTGTTTATATGCGAGTGGGTGATATTTATGAAAAATAAAAACGAAAACAAACACAGTTGGCGCGAAACTTCGACTTTGGAAATCAAAAAACTTCATTACTGCTACATAAAATATCGTTAGAAATATGAATACATTCGTCAGATAATCAAATGTTGAGCAAACCGCTACCACCGATATGGAGTTTGGGTGTCCGAAATCCACAATTTTCATGTTTTTTAGCGTCAAACATCGCTGTCATCAAAATTACAACGCAGATAATTTTATTTATTTATTTATGTACACACAATATACTTAAAACACGAAAATTTATACAGTGAGAAGAGCACAAAGGTACGGTAAGGTTTTGTGTCAAGATTCGATCGTATTTTTAATTGACTTATGTATGAACAAGGATAAAATAAAGAACGCAAATAGAATGATTATGTCTTGATTTTGCCCTTTTGCGTCTTTTTAGCAAGCGAGAAGTTTGTTTGCTCATATATTTTCAAAAAATCTTAAGTTGACTACCTTTTAAATAAGTAATTCATATTTAAGACACATTTTTAAGTAGACTGAAGCAGTTTGACGACTACAACTTGTAATTTAAGATATTTCTCACAAATTTATCTTATAATATAGCTTCAGAAACAATTTTTTCATAGTAAATTCGATTGCCGAAATTTGAAGTAATTTCTGAATTTGATGACGTAATTCGCAAAATCCCGTCGATTCAGCTGGTGTGTGAAATGTCAAAATCTTGTCGAGCAGAGTGGATTAGTATTCAATGGCTTTGGGACATTTAGCTGTGTTTAGAAATACGGTTTGGTTACTTATTTGTGAGAAAGTTGAACTGTTTTGTATAATAACAATATTTAATAACCAGTGTTGTGTTGTTGTGTTGTGTTGTGTTGTGTCTCAACAATTTGATGCTTGTGGCTGAAAACAGTCGCAAAGATCTATCTCCAAAGGTGATGATACAATATCGAGAATTATTTACGTTCTGGGGACAACTACGAATATTTTTTTTTATTAATTCGTACACTTTACAGGAGAAACAGAGATATATAACATATAGAATTGCATAAAATGGCAGTCACTGACATTTTGTGCAATTCCATTCGTTACTTCTCTGTTACTCCGCTCCGCTACCTCGCTCCGCGTCTAAGGACAGGCTGCCTTAGAAACCCAAAAAGTGACAGCCAGTTTTATTAATAACTTAAGATGGGGTGTGTAAACTCACTACCAGATTGTCTAAAAAAGCCACTTTAGCAGAATCAGAAAGCACGACATCACGTTACCCCTCACAGCTAAATTTTCCCAATCAACCTTGAACCTAATACGTTATCGATAAAGATGAAAATGAAATTTGACAGATTGTCGTGGCGTTAATATTATGACTCTGCTAAAGTGGCCTTTTAGACCCACAGGTAGACGCATCATGAAAATAACAAAAACAAAAATCACAGATTTAACAAAATATTTTATTTCATTTTCAAATAACATCATAAGGAACAATTTACAACTTAATTACTAATTACAAAACCGACTCTTAATTAGGTCAATTGGAAAGCCATTTATTTATATCAAACAATGATCAACCTTTTCTACTTTCAAAGTGGTCTTGAACTATTACTATTTATAAGTCTTGGTTTTCGACGAGAAATGGAAATCTCAGGAAGTTTTTTTTTGTAGTAGTTCAGGTCATAAGGATGCAATACTGGTTTGCTCCCATACACGTTCTGCGCGAAGCTTTCTGTTTTCGGTATGTGAGAAGAAGGCAGGAAATAGTTTTCGTGTTTTTTAAGCCAATCTTCCACCTGAAAAGGACAAATGAAATAAATGAGATTTGTAAGCATTGACAGGTGCAAATGTGATGGAATCGGAGATGACGAATAGAAATTTTGACTAATATTAAAAATCATTGGAAAAATATTTACGATAATTGGTTCTGAATTGGGAATTTTTGATTGTATTGTGGCAATCATTTGTTTTTTTTTCTGACATTGTCTAATTACACAATTATTATAAAATTATTATCATTATTTTGTTTTAAACGATTTCAATTTATGAAATAGTATAATTTTAATGATAACAATTTTAAAAATAATATAGTGCGCGCATACACTTGACATTTAATTTTGGAAATGTATCATACATTACTATATGGACTGTTTTGAGCAATAAACATTTGAATATGATATTTTAAGATATTCTTTCGTCTTTGTCACACAAAATGTCGTTTAAATACTGGATGGTGCAAAGTCACTATGGGGTAACGTAAAGGAGTCTACACACCAAACCCGCCGACCCGCCGACACAGCCTGGCGGCTTGGTGTCGGCGACTTTGCTTCAAGAATCATGTCGGCGACTCGTACCCGCGCGTGCAAGTCGGCGGCATGGCCGGCGACTTGCGTACGCGCACGCTCAGTTGCCCGCCGACTCATTAAGCTTGGTCTAACACTGTCGTTTTCTCTTCAGGGACCCAGCTAAAATTATTCCACATGCTGCTATTATTAGATCAGCATCAGTATCCATGTTTATTGTAGGCTGCAATATTCGAGAAAAACAACACGTCACGTTCGTACACACTGCAATCACTAACTAAAAAAGTTGTACTGATTTCTTGTCGCCGACTAACTCACCGACACAGCCCCATGACACATGTTGGCGGGTTGGCGGGTTTGGGTCGCCGACACCAAGCCGCCGGGCTGTGTCGGCGGGTCGGCGGGTCGGCGGGTTTGGTGTGTAGACTCCTTAAGTACAAATGAACACATGACATTAGTGACGTCTTCGTCAATTCCGACATTATTTGAGATTTAAAGCAATTTATTTTACTGGTCTTTATCTTGTTAAAAGGTTTCGAGTTTATACAAAGTGTAATTAAGACAATACATTATAAGGGGATATCTTACTCATTATCATGAACAACTTTTACAACGGGGCCAACACCGAAATCGCTAAAAAAAATCACTACACTTTTTAAAGTTATGCGCACAGGTATGTATGGGGATGTCGTTTATTTTTCCGCGATTTCAGTGTTGTTCATGATGAAAATGACTCTTCTAAGGTACAAAAACGTTATTTTTTTAATGACATTGTACAATTACACAATTATTATTTATGTTTTTTTGTCTTTTGATAGGCGTACGGAAGCCGAAGGCCCCGTTAGGCATTTCAAATGGAATGGGACACCAATTATCATTATTATTATTGGGTTTGTTCTATCACATGTTGTATTTAAAAATAGCTTTGTTTTTTTTTTCGAGTGTATTTTAAATTATAAATATATATTTAAAAAATATAAATGCCCTATTATGTCAGGATTTGAAGCTGGCTCGTCAAAATTGATTTTGTATCAATAACGCGATTGTCGAAATTTCAAAATGTAACGGATCGCGGGTTCCTCACAGGTAGGTAAATAGACTATAAAATAAAAAAACTTACATAATGATATCGGCCTAGCCAATGCAAGGTGGCACATTGTCACAAGTATCCATGTTTGTTGTAAACAAGTTTTAAAAACTTTTTGGCAGAAAATTGCACAGTGACGTTATAGAAAGAAGAGAGACGAAACAAGGTAGCATCAACCAATATGCGAACGATACAGTGAATGGTGAAAACTTGCTAAACACCAAAGTATTTATACTAGTTCATTAACAGCAATCGGTCATAATGAGCATTATTTGTACCTACTTAGTAATCCTTAATGACAATAAAACTATCAGGTACTTACATTGACCACAGCCATTACTTAATTCCTGTTCCTAAAAACTAATTTAGATGGATTATAGTACTAGGTGGATCGAGAAGTGATTAGCTAACGAAGAAATCCTTGAACTTTATTGTAACAGCAATCAACGGAATGTTTTTTCCTCTGTTATTGTCTACTTCTAAATCATGATCTGTTATCGTTGACGTCCGTATGACATCATTGGGATCGAGCAACACTGGACAATTACATAAATCTCTAGATATCAGGAGTTATTAGAAAATCACTAGATATCAGGTTATCATAAGAGGTTGTTAGTTAACAATTACGTCAAAACATTACATAGTATACTGCCTTTAAAACAGGAATTAACATCACAAATTCTAAAGTTAATTGATATCGTTCTAATTTGCGCGCTCTGACGTCACTCGATGAACCCACAGTCATATGGGACACTTAAATTATTTACTTAGTTGTTAATTAACCTTAGTTGTAATTTACTAATAGAGAGTGATTTGTGGTGGTGTGCTCCTTCTTATTTACATAACAATTCACATAGTTTTGATCAGATTCAATGCGATAACTGAAATGTTTTTAATTTGCCAGATTTCAAATGTAATCGAAAATTCTAAACGAATAGGTGCGTACATACTTAGATTTATAGATAACACACGCATCAAGTGGACTGCTAAAGTTAAAGACAGCCGTCGATCAGTTCCTTATCAGTGAGCGATCTGAATGCCGCACAAAGAATGCTCATTCGGCTCGTGCACATAAAGTCGTTTCCAGATGTCTATAATAACTTGGTTGGTAATATACCAATTAAATGAACTTGAAAATAATATAGGGTAACTGGTAATTAGTGAACGATATTTAAACATGTGATTGTACTCACGATAACAAACAACTTTTACTATAGGATCAAACACGAAATCGCGAAAAATTCCAAAAGATTTAAATTTTGCTCGTAGCTCGCCTTGGCTCGAACCTTTGGTAAGCCGCAAGCCGCGAGAAATTTACTTTGTTACACGTCGTGTGTTGCAAAAATTACTGATTTTCGGAGCTACAAACACTAATTATTAACAGAATTCTTGATTGTTTCAGGAACACTATTGTAACAGTAACAGGTTCTGAAGTCGACCAAATATTATGTGCCGAAATTTTGGCACTAAAGTCATCATATATCATATCAGCCGAAAGACGTCCACTGTTGGATATGAGCCTCCCCCAAGAGGGGTTTGCCATAATCGCTACGCTTGGCAGGCGGGACGGCGATCGCAGTGTATGGTGTTGAGTTCTACAGAGAACGCTGCTGCCCATTCTCTGGCGAGTCCCTTAGTCACCTCTTACGACACCCACTAATCAGAAAAGTACAGCGGAGGAGTAGGAAAAAAATATATATATAAGTGGAAATTATATATCTATATATTTTTTTCCTACTCCTCCGCTGTACTTTTCTGATTAATTTCGTTGCAGGATCCAAGACAGTTGAATCGCTTCTCCGGGACTCGTCGGGTTTCATTGGCTCGGCGTTTTTCTGGTGGTCGCCACTGTTGATTCTGGCTTTCAGGAGTTGCAGTGGTTAGGAATGTGTGGCGGGCTTGTCCCAAAAAAAAAAAAACCCACGGGAAGTGATGGGATGGTATTATTCTTTTAGGCACCTAACGAGCGATGGGTTTGCTACACCGTATTCCGCTGACTTTAAGGGACGATGAGGAGAACGCGCGAACGTTCTCCGTGGGAAAACTTTGTATCTTCCATGATAGCCAAATAATAATTCAAACGAGTGAAGTGTTCCCTTTACCGTAATCCGCTGACTTTAAGGCAAGTCAGGTGAACACGCGAACTATCCCTGCACCCACCAATGATAGCGCGGGCATTTCTATGATCATTGAAAGTATTGAAGTATTTCATATTCAAAGCTTTCAGGTAATTTACGGTGTAAATGTTATTTTTTATTTTGATATTTTAATAGTCATTTTTGTGCCTGACTTCATTTTTTTTCCAAAAGTAGGCAATCAATAAATTGAGGGGTAATGTATTTAAACAAAATAAATAAGATTATAAAACTCGATTCAGTGG
This sequence comes from Lacanobia oleracea, assembly GCA_950371165.1. Classification (NCBI taxonomy): domain Eukaryota; kingdom Metazoa; phylum Arthropoda; class Insecta; order Lepidoptera; family Noctuidae; genus Lacanobia; species Lacanobia oleracea. Next base: position 3,877,008 of record OX493398.1, read on the forward strand.
AATAATTAAACCCGTCGGCCGCCTTTTTATGAAATCAGGCTTTATTTTATTTAGTTACCCTCGATGGAAACTACATCCGGACTTATTACCCGACCAAGGCACCAACAAAATGGAGGTGCATCTTTTTCATGGATAATCACGAGGTCTCCAATATGTAGGGATCTTGCGTTCATCTTCTACTTCAGTCGTTGCTGTAGTTCGTGTATATAATCACGCTGCCAGCGTGAAATGTTGATGAATTTTTTGCAGTCAAGCGTATCGTTGCAGATGACTTTCTTTCACGTTTTTCAAGCTAGTTTCAGGTAGTGCCTTCAGAGGTCTTCCAAAGAGGAAGCGCCCTGGGGACAAAGGAAGGTAGTCATCACGAGATGAGTACAAAGGACACAAGGGGTGACTGTTCAAAACGGTCTCCACTTGTACGGAAATTTTTAATATTTCTTCAAAGTAAGATGGGTGTTTCCCAAAATTCTTTTTATAAGGATTTCTTCGGATTTGGTTCTGGCTTCCTAGATGCCGCCAAAATGAGGAGCGTGAGCAGGATTAAATATAATTATATGTTTGCCTGAGTTGCAAATTCAGCTGAATCCTTATTATTTAATTTTAAAAACCCCCAAGATCTTTAGCAGCACCTACAAAGTTACCAACGTTGTCACAAAATATTTTATATGGTTTGCCGCGTCGGGCAATAATCGTAATGTCATCAAAATGCGTCCTTAGTAAGGTCACAGACCGCTTTCAAATGAACGCATTTATAATGCAAGCACACAAATATGCATATGTATCATTAGCTCACCCTTGCACCTTTACCTTTACGATAAGTTATGTAAAATCGTCCAGTAAAATCTAAATTGAATGAGAAGTCTGCACGTGATGGTAAATCACCCATTTTAGGACAAATGGTTTTCCATCGGAGACGACCACATCGCAAGCAATGAATTGTGCGCCGAGCTAACCTTCTGCCATTAATCGGCCATACTGATTCCCTTATCAGTGATAACAACAGCTGGAAATTTTTATAAATTCGTCATTCCAACACGATGCCATTGTCATTTTGCTTAAAGTTCGTAATCTGCTAAATTCATAATGGTCGATCACTGTTCGGTCTCGTAATAAAATCGTAGTGGAATGACAGTGTCATATTGCCATTATTATAAAACCCGTTAGTAGAAATGCTTTTCGAAAAACTGCTATTAAATTTATACATTTATGCCAGATTTCTTTTATATTTTTTACATATTATTTATTAGTTTTCCATGCAATCTAAAGCAGTAAAAAGTTCATAAATACCAAAAACATGATGAAACTCAATATTTTATTCGTTTTTCTGTCAAAGTTAAATGTGACATTAGTGACGTCGACGTCTGTTTTGTTGGTTTTGTAGCGACCGGTGTTTTGCAAAGAGCACAGAGTACATTATTGGCAATGAGCTAATTATTGATTTTTAACGTGAGCGACATTAAAAATTCAAGTTAATAATAGATTTGTTTATTGCTTTTTAACGACATCATGAGAATGTGCATCAATTGTGGAATAACGGACCGCTGCAATACAATAGGAAAGTGATGATTGCAAAATTAATCAATTCTTTCAATTTTTGTACAGAAAAGGACTGCGCCTCAAACTGCTAGTATCTGATATTTCTATATAGTAAACTTTAACATTTTGTATGTAATATTTAATGTAAACAATCTAAATGGTGATTAGGTTCTGTTTAGTTGTCTGTTAATGGTTGAATTTATAAAAATAATATCAGAATGTGCAACAAATTCATATTCAAAACGTCAACAATCCAGACTGAATCTGCATGGTCAATTACAACCTATTCTCCCTGTCAGAGTGGAAGCCAGCGTCCCTGCAATGGAAATGAAATATGGCCGCTTATGTTTTCCAAAATGACCCAATAGTCTAATGATAAACGTTTGTTTCAGGTAAATGAAAATGATTTCATCTTCCAAGCTTGTTCTTGTGCTTCAAGTGTTTTTTGTCACTCTTGATCGCTGCGAGCAAAGAAAGCATCCCGGTATTTGCATTCAGGCCCCTCAAAATCTGGGGCATCTTCATCTGCTGTCAATGAGCGGAACAGTCAAGACATTCCTCATTTAGAAGAACCTACCCACACATACATTATTATAATCCTCATGAAGAAGAAGATTAAAACGATTTACCGCTATATGTTTTATTTCTATTTTAATATAATACAATTTCAGATTACTGTACTTGATATAAGTTTGCACCAAATACCCTATTAGATACAATATAAGCAAATACAAGCCAGCAGAGATGCGCGTGGCCCTTGTCTGAAAAATATAGTTTTCTGAAAACTTCAGCAAAAGGAAACTGAAAGCGTGAGCACTTTTATGTAGCTACCTAAAACCTCATCGTTATAGGATGGGAGCGCTGCAGCACAGCTGCAAGTGCATTACAGATTTTATAGTCTTAGATCTCTATAACGACGAGTGTTTGATAGTATTTCCAATGTGGGAAACAGAGCCACAAAAATATACAATTTTTTATTCTGTTTTTGTGAATGAGCTAATCTCTGGAATCAGTCAGATTCGAAAAAATATTGTTATATATAGTTAGGCTATACGGGAACGGGAAAAAACGAGATACGCGCGTACAAAGTCGCTAAAGCTAGTAACCTATTTAAAAATAATAACCTAAAATATGGGCAATAACCTAAAATATTATCTGATTTGGTCAGTGGGTCAAAATTGAGCTCGTGAAACCTTCCTAAATGCTCTAATTTATGGAAAAATCCAGCCCTGTAACGCCAGGCCCAAGTTTCTATTGAGGTTGGGGTTTCTCCTTTCGGCTCTCATTGAGTTTCTTAAAAACCACAGAGACCGCACTGCAGCCGCACCAATGAAGGGCGAAATTTGTCCAAAAGATATTCGATATAAAACGCCGGCAGAATGGCGCAATGACTGGAAAAGCAATGACTGCACAATTACGTTCTAATGGTAGGTCACTGATCGATGGAACTGTCAAAACTTTAGCAGATTACCGCATACGTCTGTCATTCATTTGTCATTATGTACGAGATTAGCATTTTATGTCATTTCTTTCAATGTAGTGTCAGTGGTTGACCATTGGAAAGTCATAATGACTCTTTTATGATAGTAGATTACTAAACTTGTCAAAATCAACAATTATGAAATCAGTGATAGACCATTCTGACACTATTGTAATAGCAGACTTGTGCCCCTGCTGGCCAGCATGCATGTGAATAGAATAGAACTTTATTTTCCGTAAAAGTTCTCTTTCAAATAAAAGTATCGTTAAATGATGGGATGAATCGAGTAGTATTGGATGTTTTTAGGGTTCCATAACCAAAGGGTAATCAACGGAGCCCTATTACTAAGCCTTCGTTGTCTGTCCGTCTGTCTGTCTGTCAATGTGCTGTATCTCAAGAACCGTAATAGGTAGACAGTTGAAATTTTCTCAGATTGTGTATTTCTATTACAAAAAATTAAGGTTTATGGTACAGAACACTTCGTGTGAGAGTCCGATTCGCACTTGACCGATTTTTATCAAAAATGGTGAATTACTTATTCGTCCTCCTACTCTAAATAAATTGTTGTCGTCTAAAAAAGGTGACAAAGATAATAATTTAGATTTAACATTTAATGATAAGTTTTAGATAAAGCTTTTTATTCAACAGGAAACCATTTAAATGCACAACTAGGCACAGATAACGAAATGAGGCATTTAACTCATTAGCGCCGAGATCCGAAACCTGTTTGTTATAAGCTATTCTTATGAGTTTGTTTAGTTTGCTATATTTTTAAAAATCTATTATAGGTCGTGGGTAGCCGATGGATGCGAGACGCACAGGAGTAGTCGTAGTGGCGACGCTTGGGGGAGGCCTATGTCCAGCAGTGGACGTCTTTCGGCTGATATGATGATGATGATTATAGGTTGCAGTGTTTTAGTGTTTTAGTGTTAAGGTAAGTTGTTATTTAATTTTGATCAATTTATGTCATCTGCCTAGCCTTTTCCCAACTATATTTGGGTCGGCTTCCAGTCAAGCCAGATTTAGCTGAATACCAGTATTTTACGAGGAGCGGCTGCCTACCAACCCATTACCTGGGTAACACGGTACTTCATGGCAAGACTGGAGTCAGATTTATTGGCTTCTGAAGCCATCCGTAACGACTGCCAAAGATCTAAAAATGACAGCAGGGACCAACGGCTTAACATGCTTTCCGAGATACGGAGGAAACTCGGTATGTTAAGATGGTCACTCATCCACAGACTAACCTTGGCAAGCGTTGCTTACCCTTAAAGATCGACCCGTGCGGCTGTTTCCGTGTGGCAGCTCCTCTTTTGATTAATTTATGTATCAATATTATTTTGTATTAATATGATAGGTACTTTTACTGTGCCCTACATGGTCCGTAAACGGTTTCTAGCTTTATGGCTATAGATCTTCACACAATACATTATGGAATGCCAAAAAATATGAAAATGAATAAACCGAATAAAACTCGATTCCATAATCTTTTGCTTACTTTACTTTTATTATTTTTTTGTTGCTATACAGCAATAGAAATATAATACTATCTATGAAAATTTCTACTACCCTACGGTTCTTGAGATAAAGTCCGCTGACAGACAGACAGGCAGCCGTCAGGTGCTGATAGGAGGCCGAAAGGCAACAAATTGAACCTCCCATATATATGACCGAAATTCAATCGTTTTGGAGATATTTGAATTTTTAGGTATTTTCGATATTTACCCAAAAGTTGACATTTAACTCCAAATAAATAATAATAGTATAATCAGTCTATAATGTTCCCACTGCTGGGACACAGGTCACCTCTCGGTGAGAGGGAGTGGGCCGTAATCCACCACGCGGGTCCAGTGCGGGTTGGTAGATGTCAAATGTCCTCGAATTTTTTTTTGGTTCTAGGACATGCCACATGTAAATATTAATAATAAAGTTTATTAACCAAAGTAATTTTATAAAATGTGCATAAGTAGGTATAACTGACGAGTAAACTAAGTGTAGGCATTAGTATTGCAAAATTTTTATATGTATAGGGGGTTCAATTTGTTGCATTTTGGCCCCCTATCAGCACCTGACCGATATACATCGAATCACAAGTAACCCTTCATATGGCGCAAGGAAAACACTTGCTGGTTTGATAAAAACGTTTTACCCAATACAGACTCAGGTCGAATTGCGATAAATATAATGGGGAGGGATGTGTGTAGCAGGGCCAGGAGAACTGGCTTTTATTCTTTCACGCGGCAACAGTTTTACTTATGTAGAAGTATTAGACGATGTCCATGTATGCAACATTTACCCAGCTGATGAGTTTACGCAATTCAAATTTGTCCAGGGGGGCTGAAAAGGCCACTTTTGCAGATTCATATTAGAATCATAATATTAATTAAACAAAAATCGGTCAAATTTAATTTTCATCTTTATAGCTAACGCATTAGGTTCAAGGTTGATTGGGAAAATTTGACAGTGACGGGAAGCGTGATTTGCTTTCTGATTCTGGCAAAGTGGCCTTTTTAGACCCGCTGGATAATAATAATGATTGTCCTATTCACCAGGCGAGCACACTGTGCGTGAGTGGCTTCATAATCACCCGGAAAATTGTAGTTACATGGCCTACTTGATTGCATTGAAAATAATGGGGGTTATACAAAATATTTCTACCTAGATACTTTGGTTTTAATAATTAGATGGTGTATTTATTAAAATTAACATAGTATGTTAAGGATGTTATCCGTAATTTTTTAATGATCTTTAATTGAGGTTTACTTCAATCTTCGGTTTGTTTTAATCTTCTCTACGTCAAGAAAATAAGCACTTAAGCTATAACTCAATACATTCATTGTGACGTTTCATAAAAAAAATGTTCATAAAGTCTAAATCATATATATTAGTTTTCAATAAACTCTGCTAAATACCGATACCTTTAATAAGTGGGTACAAACAATTATATTTGTGTTATTAGAATATCCTTTCTGCTAGTCTATTCTGTAAGTAACCATTTCGATATCGAGCTTCACCTGAGTGACAAACCTCACAAAGTGAGCTTTATTGCACACAACATAAAGGTCTTACGTTTGACGTAATCTGATACGCACCTCGGATTCCGCTGTCGAGACACGAAAATGTTGTTACAGAGTTTTGTATAACTCGCGTACATAAGAGCCTATGTAATAGAGTAATATACTTAAGAGCTTATGTATTAAACTAAGTTATAGTTTGATAGCTATGTAACAGAATTAAAATCATATTTGCTGTCGTTTTCCCCCGGACACATAAGATGTTCTTGGGGAAGTTGTTTCATTGAATAAATAGATAGGTAGGGTTACACATTTCCCCTACACATTCCTGGTAAATGCTTTAAAGGTATGGTGCTGTCTGATCTGATGAAATATCAATGGTAAAGGAGGTACACGGGTATTGAACATTTCACACATACCGACACGGGACAGTCACTCATTGGTAACAGGGTTGAAAGCAAAAAACCACCATTTACAGACACCTTCATTTACTAAACATACAGAAAATCTAGGTATTTAGACTTTAGATAGTAGTCACTAGAAGCCTGGCACTGAGCTCTATTCAGATATGTACACATCTTTATGGCCAGATAAGCTTAAAGCTACAATTTATCAATGATCACGCCCGTCCGGTACACTTTCCTTCTTATGTTATTATGAATTGACTAAGTGGGTATTCAATAAAAAATCTTATAAACTATTACAAGCGAACATCTTTTATCTCGGTAGGAAGGTGACGTCACAATTCTAATAAAAGTTTTTTAATTTTCTAAATAAATAAAAACGAATGAACATTATTGTTAACAGCATGAGTTTTTTATTTCCACCTTCCAACACCGAAAAGATAAATTAAAAATCCTAACATGTGGTGTTTTGCTTAAGACGCCTATCACAAAATTTCACCGACAATTACGTTTATTCTAAGATTTATTGATAATTTATTTATTGAGTTAATATTCATTTTGTTATGAGCTATGGTTTATTTTGGTGTACATTTTATGTATTAATATTTAGGTATTAAGGAGATATTAACATTCATTCTGAGCGTTTTTACTTGTTTTATGGAATTGAATGGGATTTTTTTACGGATATTCCATTTTTATTTAAAATATCTGAGGCCGCTATGAACTAAACCACTACAATAGTTCAAAACACGAGCTCGAAAAAGTGCCGTTGCTCACTTTATGATAAACTTACTTAAGAATTTTGATATTTTACAAATAGAATTGAGAAAAATGCGAAAGAGATCTTTCATTACTGTGTTTTGAATAAGCTGTTTTGGTGTACAATAAAGAATTAAAGAAGAGAGGCCACTATAAATTATACTAATAACTATTCTTAACTTACGTAGTTGAAAATAGTTATTAGTAATAAGCCAAACTTGTGTAATTATTTCAGTTTCTAAGTATAAGAAAGCCAAAGTTGGCCATTTAAGAGCGCTATAACAATTTTTCTTGAATTTGAGCGTTTGTTTCGAGTTTTGATGTCTGATTATGCTTTAGATATAGCACAAAAAAAAAAACAAAAATACGCCTAAGAAAGTTTGATAGTTGATCTTGGGAGTGTTCTAAATAAATATATCAATTTGTTCACGTACATGAGTAAATTCCTTGTCTCCGCAAAGGGTGTTTCATAAAATTACGCTTTTGGGAATCTTTTGATGCTTTGGTACACCGAAGATATAATAATTTAATCATTTTTAAAAATATCCATGATACAATTGTACCTTCTACTTTGGAATGATCAAATCAATTTATTAAGATTCATGCACTAATACACCAAAAATAATTCTGTAAAACTGAGAATTATTGGCAATTTTCCGTACGAAACTATAATTTTTATCTATGAAAGTATTATCCAAATTCAAATAAAAATTATTTGATAATTAAGGAGGTATTGTATAAAGCATGAAAAAAAAAATTGGTCTATTTAAAAGTAAACTCATATTTTTAAGCAATTGTTGTATACAGCGCTACAATCACTATAAATCTCGGGAAACGCGGTTTGTAGCTTTAGTCCGGGGCAAGCGCTCGATTTTGTAATAGCGCCTTTAACGCAAAATCACGGTCAAACTGTAACAGGCCTCTTAAACACAAATATTATTATGGTTTCAAAGAAACAAATATAGCCATACAATGTAATTAAGATTCGAATTCAATTTTCATTGACCGTGAACCCATTGCTTAGCCCGAACAGCTAACAGCACAATATTAACTTTAAGCGAATTTTGACAATTCAATGGTAAGAACAGGTCACGGACGCGTATTCTAAACGCAACAGAAACATGTATGCTATGTCAGCGGCTTCGCCCGCGAGATCCCTAGGGAACATACTCCCGGGATAAAAAGTAGCCTATGTGCTATTCCAGACTATAATCTACCTCTGTGCCAAATTTCATGAAGATCCTTTCATACTGTAGAGGTTGTCTCGCGTAGTGCGACGACAGTTCTTTGGTGTGTGATATCTGTGAAATGTTGAGACATCACTCATACACGCACACCATGACTTGTACTGACACCCACGGACTGGCTGTGTCGTGCTTGTGTAGTTCATAGCAATAATGTAATCTTTAGCATGCTACTGACTGAAGTTTTGAGCGTTTACTGTACTTTTAGCATACCTGCTAGCTTGGGCCGACGGCCAATTTTTTTTGTGATGTATTAAAGGTATTTCAGTAGTTAAGGGGGTTGTTTTGCATCTTCCCAAAACCTATCGGATTTTAACTTTCGTTATTTTCACCTAGTAATTGAACTATGCCCAAATGATAGCCTTGTCATGTATAGCTACTCTCATACTGTTAAACAAAAATAAAAGTCAGTACCAAGACTGCCTAAGATGGCCTAAGTTACCAGTAGTTATAACCTCAAAATCCTAGAAGTTTTGCTTGACTAAAATTTACCCGTATTGTTTTTGTGAACGCGGTGTTGTAATTTTATAGGAGGGTATGCATTTTGCCAAAACGTTTAGAAACAGTCACTCGATAAAATGTTTTTCTTGTTAATAAGTTTTGTATTAACTAAACAATATGAGGATATAAAATACTGGCTTCTACCAGCGGTTTCGCCCGCGTGGTCCCTAGGGAGCATATTCCCCGGATAAAAAGTAGTTTTGGTGTGAATGCGCGACGGACAAACATACAGAGTTACTTTCGGATTTATAATATTAGTAAGGATTTGATTTGTTTGTCTATGATATGAATATCGATTCATTAAATTTTATTTGCGACAAAAATCTATGATTTAAAATTATTCAAAGTAAGTATTCTGCGTTTTGATTATACTATGAAATGATAATACGAGAAAAAAAAATGTGAAACGAAATTCTATGAAACTGTTTTCTATTAAAAAACGTACAACCCTGAAAAGTGTCCGTGATTTTAATTTAGTTTCAGTCAAATATGTGCATTATTTAGAACACAGAAGTAAATTCATGTCTCTGTTGGTTCTTAGACGAACGGTGTATGGATTGCAATGTCCTTTGCAATTTGTATTTGTGGCAACCTGATATCACGAGTGTAGTCACGAGGTTCAAATTGGGATTCTTGACAGTCATGACTGCATGATTGCACACAGCTGCCCAACAAACTCTTTGCAATGGCGAGCCCACTCACCAATTACTATCTTCAATGTTGTCCCTCTCCGCTCTAATGCCAGCTCCCACTGTTTAGGACTTCAATCTGAGTTTGCAACTCACCTAACCGAGCTGATAATTGTTCAAATCTACCAATTTTAATCTTTAATTCAGCTATTTCTTCATTTGTTAATGAACCCGAAGACGATAATTTATGCAAAAATAATTTCATAATTGTTTACTAGAGCTAATAAGTATATCATTTTGCAAATAAAAAAATATACCCTATTCGCCTAATTTTTTTGAATCGGCTTCTACAATTTAGTCAATGCAAAATATGTAATTTATTTCCATCAACCAGAGTAGATCAACTTTTTAACTAAGTTTCAGAATAGAAATATAATTTTATAAGTTAGGTAGGTAAATAAAGAATCTCACGCTCCTCAATTCGACGTCGAAGCTAGTTTATTCTGCAAGTAACCATTTCGATATCGAGCTTCACCTGAGTGACAAAACTCACAAACTGAACTATATTACACGCAGTAAAAAGGTCTTATGTTTATACTCACCTCAGATTCCGCCGTCGAGACTCGAAAATGTTGTTACAGAATAGCACTACAGAAAATCCGGATGAAAGCTGCCAAGCATGGAATGCAAGCTCTGCTCGTACCAACAACGGTGCCAGCGTGATGTTCCCATGGAAAGTTCGGGGAGTAATGTTAAAGACTGATTGAGAACGTTACGAAATCTTTGCCTTGAATGACATGAGAAATACGCGATGTCGGTAGATGAAAAAAAAAATTGAAAATTATTTTAAATAAAATAGGAATTTAGGATGATTATTTGGTTAAGTTTAAATGCCTACTTGCTGCAATGGAATACTTATTATAGTACCTATTTAATGAAATACTTTGATATAATTTTGAATTATGTATGGTACAATAAGTTTGATCAAGTAAAACCTGGACCTAACGATAACCTACCTACAGCAATGCCAAAATAATTAATTGAAATTATTGCTCAAGTGGAAGGCACACGCATGCAGGTGGGTTCTAAGACAGCTGATGGAATGATTAAGAAAATAGGATGGTAGGTAGGAATAAGGAAGGAAGGGAAACACTTAACTTCTGATGATCCGGTTCACATGAATGTTCTGCAGCTGCTTTTACTTCCGTTCACCTGTATCGATACTATAGTTGCATCGATGCTGGCTTCAGGATCTTCGTTGGTTTTGACTTCACGAATGGAACTCGGCCTGTGGTCTCGATGATTCTACGTTGACGTAAGAGTTTTGAAATTTAATTTTTTGTGTCCTATCACGGTCATAATTTTTTATATCTATTAAGTTAAAATGTTGGGAATTTGGATTCTTTAATAATACTTTATACTTTGGCCTGTTTTGAATAGACGTATAGATAAAATTTATCAGAAAAACCATCCATCTTTTTTATAAAAACAAAGTGTTGCTTTCTACTGGTAACCCTGATAACTGTGACGACCAGTTTTATAAAACGCTTATTATACTACCCAATTTATCGGACCCGATTTCTAGAGCACCGATTATTACACTACACTACAAATTGCTCCAGCTCTCAGTCTCAATGCGTACGTGGATAGCGTTTCACGCAGTGGCGGCGTAAGTGGGGGCCGAGGTGATTCAAGGTGTAGACTAGCTTTGGAAGTTCGCAAACACAGATCGATAGATATTTTTATTTTACATATTATCATCAAAAGTAAGAAATCGACAAGATGTCGGATAACAGCATTTTAGTTATACCCCGATAGCAAGGTGACAACGACAACTCAGTCGTACATCCAAAGAAGGGGAACAAAATTTCCCTCATAAAACATCAATAATTAATAACTCCCTACTCTAAACGTAACTACTTACATTACATAGGTATAAAAAATATCATAGAACGCATCTCATCTATATTTTCTTTTTTTTTCGAATATTATTTCTAAATCCCAAAAATAATAAAATTTCGATTTTATCAATTTAATGAGACAGGAAAATTAATTTTGATAATGTGATCGAGTATTTTAGTCAAATAATCAATCAGAAATCTCTCAATACAAAACCGCCACCCGACCCGCTCACCCGCTGGCAGGGTCCTAACTCCTTGTTTCTTCTTGTACCACACTGTCCCTGCAGATCGGGCCCGATAGATCGTGTAGTGTAATAAGCGCTTAAGCTTTGAAACAACGCTTCATATTGAACGAACGCTAAACATCTTCCGTAATCGTTACTTTTGGACGTACGTATGTTACGTTAAGCAACCATTTGAGGTGTCATGTCATTCTACCGACTGCATTCTCACTGAACGCACGATACTCTTAATTAAACTTATTTTACGTATAATTGGTATTTAAATAGCTCCAGTGTATATTCAAAATATACATAATGGGGATGTGGGAACTGAACAGTAAGAAAACCAGATTGAGAAGAAAAGTCAAGAAAAGCGCGGATGAAAATCTCGTCAAGATGGAGCCGGCCGGTTGGGAAGCAATGTCCATTAGCGTGATTGAAGATTGAAGAAAGGGGTTCAAGAACTGAGGTGCAGTCAGGATCGCCTACGAGTTCGGTCGGGGGCGAGCACTGATCAAGCGAAAGCTTTCACATCACACAATGATGTTCTACGTTATCAGATACGTAAGTTAATTTCTAATTATTTCCAGTCTTCCAAAATATTCGTACAAATTCTGATCACATTCCTTAATAAATTGTTTCTAACACCATTGGGAATTAAATCCGTTTGCGCAAATCAAAGAATTGAATGAAATTATCGTTAGGAGAAGTTGCATATTCGTTCTACCTACAGGTTGAACAAATAATTTTCTTTGTTGAAAACCTAATATTATTTTAAAAGTGAACTCATTAAGTAACAAACTAATGCTTGAATAGATAAAATTTGTACTGTTGAATAAATCCTTTTCAGTTATTTCGTTCAAATGGAATCGTAAATTAGTTGTAAAGAAACATTATCATAATGAAGTTTAATTGCGCAAATCAAAGATTTTAATGCAATAATCGTTGGAAAAGCTGTATAATCATTCTATTTTTTGCACAACCTACCTACAGGTTGATAAAATATATTTTTTTGTTCAAAACTTAATCTTCTTAATATATATAAATCTCGTGTCACAATGTTTGTCCTCAATGGACTCCTAAACCACTTAACCGATTATAATAAAATTCGCACACCATGTGCAGTTCGATCCAACTTGAGAGATAGGATAGTTTAAATCTCAAATTATAGTCGCAATTTTAATTTATTGCTAATTATTTGTCTGTTATTATTTGACAGCGGGTAGGGTAGGTAGGGTAGGTAGGGTAGGTAGGGTAGGTAGGGTAGGTAGGGTAGGTAGGGTAGGTAGGGTAGGTAGGGTAGGTAGGGTAGGTAGGGTAGGTAGGGTAGGTAGGGTAGGTAGGGTAGGTAGGGTAGGTAGGGTAGGTAGGGTAGGTAGGGTAGGTAGGGTAGGTAGGGTAGGTAGGGTAGGTAGGGTAGGTAGGGTAGGTAGGGTAGGTAGGGTAGGTAGGGTAGGTAGGGTAGGTAGGGTAGGTAGGGTAGGTAGGGTAGGTAGGGTAGGTGGGGTAGGTGGGGTAGGTAGGGTAGGTAGGGTAGGTAGGGTAGGTAGGGTAGGTAGGGTAGGTAGGGTAGCCAGTTGACGGGAGCGAAGCCGCGCGGGTCAGCTAGTATTACTATAAAACTAAACTCATTAAGTAATAACTAATGCTTGAATAAATGACATTTGTACTGTGGAATAAATATTTTTCAGCTATTTCGATCAAATTTCCTAAATACTTTGGAATCGTAAATTCCTTGTAAAGAAACATAATATGAAATCCAAAGCAGAAGCATTCTTTTCTGCTATCGCCATTCCTCGTTTGATTATGAAATATACTTTGACGATGATTTCAGGTTGATTATTTGCAGAGTGCATCTCATCGGCCGCGATCAGCTGTGCGGGCGTAACTGGTTTCCGGCTTGCCAGGTGTCGTCGAGTCAAGGAGCGTGAGCCTTTCCTTCCATGTTTAATAGGTTAGGCATTCTTAAGTTGCGTTACCTTTAGTTTGAACTTTATACTTTTAATTATGTACTCACAATACCTGACGAATCTGTAGATAAAAAAAAAATATAACTGACTTCCAAATGTTTTTGGTTTTGTATTTCCGTTTTTGACATTGACTTCCAAAATTAAGGTTATTTTATACTTTGTAGTGTTTTTTTTGGACGTCAGTTATATTTTTTTGGAATTTGTTTTTTTAGCAAAAATGCTGATAAAATAAAAACTGTTGAGCCAAACTGAATCAATTTTTTACGGGACTACATGACAAGTATGCCGCATCGTACTAAATAAGAATCACACAAATTGGATTAGAAACCTCTAAGAAATCGGCGTACATACATGAAACAAAAAACATACCAGACAAATTGAGAACCTCCTCCTTTTTTTGGTCTAAAATATTTGTTCAAATTCTTATCACATTCTTTAATATTCCTAAAGCCTTTGGAAATCAAGTTTATTTGAGCAAATCAAAGATTTTAATGCAATAATCGTTAGGAAAAGCTGCATAATCATTCTATTTTTTGCACAACTTACCTACAGGTTGATAAAATAATTTTCTTTGTTCATAACTTAATATAACTATAAAACTAAACTCATTAAGTAAAAAGTAATGCTTGAATAGACGACATTTGTACTGTGGAATAAATAGTTTTCAGTTATTACGTTTAAAATTTCTAAATACTTTGGAATCGTAAATTACTTGTAAAGATACATAATTTTGAAATCCAAAGCAGAAGGTTTTATTTTTTGCTATGGCTATTACACGTTTGATTATGAAATTTTCTTAGACGTTACCGTCGATGATTTCAGGTTGATAATTCGCCGATTGCATCTCACCGGCTGCAATCAGCTGTGCGAGCGTAACCGGTTTCCGGCTTGCCGGATGTCGTCGAGTCGAGGAGCGTGAGCCGTTCTTTGTTTAATAGGTTAGTCATTCTTTACTTTGCTTTATATATTTAGTTTGACCTTAATATACTTTTGTTTACTCACAATACTTGACGGATTGGTACGGTAGATGAAAAAAAATATTACCGACTTCCGAAAAAAAAAACTACAAAGTATTAGGTTTCAAACTTGCAACACTCGAGGCATTGTCAGTAAGAGTGGATGATCTGTAAAATGAGATTGAGGTTTTAAAACCCAGGAAACTTATCAAACGAAATTAATGAACGTGACAATATTGAGCGGAATATCATTGTCAATATAGCCACTACAAAAACTTTATACGACAAATTTTCGAAAGTAGAATATGAACACAGCCGTGCTGCTGTTCATGATAGCTCTTGTTATTTGGATCATCGGACTATTTGCGGTGGATGGAATTCCGGAACACGTTTGAGAGTTTGATACACAAAAAAGCCATTAAAAAGCCCATTACCAAAAAAAAAAAAAAAGTATAACACCAATTCATAAGATTCATTATCTCATGTTTTATCTAGAAGGCGATGCTGCCAGAATTATTTCAAATAATGAGGTTTCTTTCACAAATTACTCTGAGGCATGGAACTTGCTTAATCACCACCTAGATTAAAGTGACACACCTAAGTTAAATGTGGCCGCATAGATGCGTCCACATTTAACTATAAAATAAGAAATCCAGTACTCCTACACGTCTCTCATAGATTAACAAAACCATACATACTTTTACAAATGAGCACTTGGTGAACCTATATGCTGGTCCGAATTTGTTGCTTGCAACAATTAGGCAGTCATCATCTGCCTAGCCTTTTTCCAATTATATTGGGGTCGGCTTCCAGTCAAGCCAGATTAAGCTGAATACCAGTATTTTACGAGGAGTGGCTGCCTACCAGACCTCCACAACCCATTAACTGGGTAACACGGTACTTCATGGCAAGACTGGAGTCAGATTTACTGGCTTCTGACTATCCGTAACGACTGCCAAAGATCTACAAATGACAGCCGGGACCAACGGCTTAACGTGCTTTCCGAGGCACGGAGAAAACTCGTTATGTTAAGATGGTCACCCATCCACAAATCAACCTTGGCAAGCGTTGCTCAACCTTGAAATTCGACCCGTGTGGCTGTTATTATCTAGCCACGAGCTCCTCAACAATTTGGCAAACAGTCTGGCCTGTAAATGTTAAACATCTTGCTAAAAAGTAACTTACTAAAATGTAGGAAATAAAAAAATCGACTTTCTCAAACAAACCCGAGCGCTAAAAACGACTAAAAAGTTCGAGAAAAATCGCTTTTTAAGCAGTCTGATGCAGTTTAATCACTGATCCAACGCCACCAACTGCATTAGACTGTTAGTCGTTTTTAGCGGTCGGGTTTTTTGAGAAAGTCGATTTTTTAACATGTTTTTTTTTTACACTAATCATTCTTAAAATTTAATAATTCACGTAACGTTTCTGTGTTTGGGTCACAAAAGCCCAAATGTGTAACAAAATTTCAACAGAATCGGTTCAGTAGGTTTAAATGAATTTCTTTTCATAATTTTAAAATAAATGGTTTTAAAGATATTAAAGAAATTAGACCAAAAATGATCGGGTACTTCGTCGATTCACACCACGCGCGATTCGGACCATGGTGTGAATCGCACAAGAATCATTTTTGAATTGCATGATTCACACCGTGGTGTGAATCGACGAATCCCAAAAAAGTCTTTCGGCGATTCACACCATGGTGTGAAAAGACGAAAGACATTTTGCGAATTCGTCGATTCGCACCATTATAAAAAAGTTATAAAAGTAATTACTTTTTGGTACTGACTGGTACAAAACGGTTATTGAAACAAATTATTTATAGGGATATAATATTTATTATGCTAACATAAGAAATTAAACATAGCATAAGTTTTTACAAGTATGTTAGATTATTCATATTATGTAGGTCAGTTATTCCTATGCTTATGATTAATTTAAAAATCACATGTTGTTCAACTTGAATAAAGATATTTAGGTATGTACAGTTTTAACTGTAAATATAAATCACAATATTGGTCAACGTTAATAAAGATCTAGGTATTTATAAAAAAATAAAAAACAACTATAAATAAAATCACAAATACAGACTGAAAGATTACCCTGTTACTTATTACTAATTACAAAAAATACTTGTCATCAACATCTTTAATATAAAATATTCACCTTAATAATAATTAAATCACATGTTGCACATTTTGACTTACGATTTATTTGTCAGTAAAAAAAAAGACTAAGTAATACCTACTTTATTACTATAAGTAATTTTAGTTACTACTTATATAACGAGATATATCCAATGACTAAAATTGCTTGTCGTCTTCTTACCTTACTAATTAAGAGTGTACAATAGTACATAGTTTTACTATATCTAAAAAAAACAGATTGAATAGATTACCCTTTTCTTTGTAATTGGAATCACAGATTTGTTTGGTTATATGGCTGTAATTAATAAAATAATATAAATTAAGTTAACGTTACTTATAAACAAGATTATTGTTAATTATATAATGATGAGCTACCAAAAAATAAATCAGCATAATACGAAAATTAGATTTTTTTCAAAATCTCAACTTCTCCAAGCAATGGCCAATACTTATTTGGTTAGTCAATAACTCATCTATAGTGTTATTAATTTTTTCATTAACTTGCACGCTTACTAGTTTTCTTTTTGAAATTTTAACGTCACCCGGTAAATTTATTTTATTATAATAAAAGTGTGCGTCTTTGTCTACTCCATGAAGAAATTGGGCAATATTTGGTTTTGATGGAATAATTTTTTTAATTCTAGCATTCCACGATTCAACCATGTTATTTGTTTTATGACTTTCATTGTAAGTACTCCACGTATTTGATAGAACTGAGTGTTGGAGCCATGTTTGGACAAAATAATCATTAAAAAGCGTAACTTCTGCGGTATTGGGACTTTCTCCCATAACATACAGCCAGCCATCATCCAATAAGTTTTGTGGCAAATGTGTCATTGCTGCGCATAGGCTTACATGGATCCTGCCCAGTTTAGATTTGGTTACTCCAAGCTTCTTAGCTTTACGCCATAAGCAGCGGATGAAATGAAAATAACAGCCAACTATTTTCACATCTGGAAACAACACTTTCAGTGCCAACATTGCACTTACTTTAAAGTCCATTGATATATGTGTGGGCTCCCATTCTTGAACTCGGCTTTTAATAATTTGGAACATAATCTCATAAGTTTCTTCTTTTCTATCTGGAAGCAAAGCATATAGCACAGGAACCACATTGACGTATTCTTCATTGCTCCCTATATCCGCATGAATAGTGTATACTTGATGAAAGCACTTGACGCAAATCTTAAATGTGCCATCGATAAAAAAATGTTTCGACTCCTTTAAATATTTTGTCATTTCGGTCTTTCCAAAAATTATGATGCGCTTGTTTTTGTATGCGTAATCGGCGAACAACAGATGATCGTATTTTTTTGGCACTTCAAGATGTGTGGCTTTATTGAAGATAAGTTTATTAGCGCCTATAGCTTTATTTCTTTGATTGTACAGTTTATTCTTTACGTTATTGAATTGAGGTAACGGTTTCGTTAGATTAATTCCTTTATCTGTAAGTACATCTATTGAATCTTGAAAAATTTGTGTGACTGGCTTATTGATATTGTTTTTAACAGTTTCGGTACATATGTGCATCTGCTGGTCTATTTCAATCGCTGTTTGATTCTTAGGAGCATGGTTATGATTAGTTTCACATAATATTGCAAATGGAGACGGGTGCATTTTGAATATTGCATTGCATTTGCTATCTTTTTTGGTGCACCTCCAGACCTCAGAACCATCTTTGTTTATACGTTTCCAAATATAATTGTATCCATTTCGACACAGCATACGACGACCTCTCTCGGTTATTTGAAACTCCATATTTTCAAGAGCATGTGAAGTTGACGCATCTTCAGACATTTTTACACCGAGCCTGTTCAAAAATAAGGAAATTGGATTTTAATATCCAAATATAATTAACATTGTAAAATACTTTACTTGCTTAAAAAATATCGATTTAGTTATATTAACTATCTAAAAATTTATTTACAAAAGTTTTATATTAAAAGCATGCAGATAACACTCTCCTTTCTTATTATTTTACTTATTTACATTTCATAAAGCTTTAGATAGGTATTGAGATTAAATAAAATCCAATTCTATGATTACAAACACCACAAGCAATGACTAAACAAAATATTATAATATAGTATACTAAATTATTACACACTTTGGCATTATGGTGCAATACTTATTGAAATCAGTACCTACACACTAAAGTAAAATGGCGGACAGTCCGCCATTTTGTTTTACGCTATTTTAAAATATTGTATTCAATTTCATCCATAAACAATTAATCCAAGATTAATTGTAAACCAGATTTTGAAGTGCTAAAGCTAATAATGCAGATGCACTGTTAACATTGACCAATATAAAAATTAATTAAGTATTATAGAATAAAAATAGCAATAGGTATCTACCAAGTAATGAAGAAGACAACTTTAAATATTATGTTTAACATTAATTAATTAATTTTGTGCCTGAGATAATTATAAATTTTTTAATTTTAACAACATATTGAAAACTGTACTTACCAAAATTATATTTCACTCAAAATATGACAGTCACTTCACATGTACCTACAACACTACTCTCAGGATAGAAATGATGCAATTACGTTTAAAATTAGTGCATTGTGGTAGTTCAGAAATTTTCCATTGTTTACAAAAGGGTTGTTTTTTACCTGAGAATATTGGCGCGTACCTACGCCGCGCACTGTTTAGGCGCACGTTACTGAATTTTTAAATAAAATTGATATACAATGTTAAGCTGATATTATAATATCAGATTGCATGTTTTATCATTTTAATTATTAAAAAAAACCCCGCAGGAGTAGTAGATAGTATTATTATAGTAGCCACAGAACTCCTAAAGTGGTGGCACTGGTTCACTCATAATAGGTACTTACTTAATATTTTTAATAGTATTTCGCTAAGCACTTGTGTGCTTGCTTGTTAATTAATAAGAAAGAACCGTTGGTATGAATCGGCGAATTGAAAAAGTGTCCTTCGGCGATTCACACCATGGTGTGGATCACCGAATGACTTTTTTGGGATTTCTCGATTCACACCATGGTGTGAATCATGCAATTCAAAAATGGTTCTTGTGCGATTCACACCATGGTCCGAATCGCGCGTGGTGTGAATCGGCGAAGTACCCAAATGATCATTCCCCCCTTATCTCCGAAACTACTGTCTAAAATTTTGAAAAAAAAAAATGCAATTCTATTGGTTCGAAACCCTTTGCATGCGAGTCCGACTCGCATTTGACCAGTTTTATTTTTTATCATCAATCGTAAAGTTAGTGGGAATCGCGTTATTAAATGTTATGTTTGCATTTTTGTGTGTCTACGTTTAAATTAATGTATTCATCTAGAGGTAGTTAGTGATTTGACTAAGGATGCAGTTGTAATAACTCTCAGACGTTTTATTGAAAACCCATTGAAATATTTAGTAAAAGCCGACTTCCAAAAACAAAACACTACAAAGTAAAAAAAAACTTTAATTTCGGAAGTCGGTGTTTTTGGTTATTTCGTTTTTGAACACCAACTTCCGTAATTAAAGTTATTTTTTACTTTCTAGTGTTTTGTTTTTGGAAGTCGGTTTAATTTTTTTGTTAAAACAGTTTTTTATTTATCATTTTTTAGTGGTACGCAGGTACCACTAAAAAGTGAAACCACAAGCACAGCGTGCCGGCGTGAAATTATGGTATGAACTGGTGAAAACAATCAAAGGACATGCGATTACAGAAATCCCAATCCATTTGCTTTCATTTATTGAAGAGTTCCGTTGCCTACCTCCGAAGTTCTTCATCAAATCTTCACCAAATTCAAATGGGACCAGTCCGAGAAAATATTCTTCCAAACAAAAAAAAAATTATCCAAATCGGAAACAATTGGCGAAAATATCGCAGACCAAACATTTTTCATAGGATCCCATCCAGATCCTGACTTATACCTTCCATTATCAGCTCAGCAACATAAGATGATGATTACTAGGCACAAATATCTGAATTGCATTAGAAAGTTTATGAAAAACAGTGTATATGCTTATAAAATTTGAGGATTTCCCTCGATTTTCATGGGATCCCATGATCAGATTTCAACTTAGTGACAATGGGACCACCTCAAGAGTATAGGCTTTCGAATAAAAAAAGGAATTTTTAAAATCGGTCCAGAAATCGGCAAACATACATAAAAAAAAAGATACATAAAGCCGAACATAGAACCTCCTCTTTTTTTAAGAAGTCGGTTAAAAATGGCTGTAATTTTGTCGCTGCAGCCAGTGAGATATGCGCGGGCCTGGCCAGGCCCGGGTCGACGGCGCGCTGTGTTCCACGCGCGCCTCAAAGAGCTGTCAGCACAAAAGACGGGGCCCGCTAGGGCCAGTGCCTGCTGGGGTTTCGGACTTCGTTCGAAAGAGGCACCGTACCCTGGAACGCAAAGGGCACTAGGAGGAACACGGAAAAAAAAAAGCCAGTGAGATATGTAGTTTAAAACAAGGTGATGAATTTATTGCTGATTTTGCTAGTCAACTAGGTACTCCTACTTTAAATTCATATCAGCTTACGCTACTCCGCTGCGGCGGCATCTGAGAAGCCAGTATCAAGTCAGCTAGATATCATGTCAAACAAGTTATTAGAAATAGTCATTTAACATTCGAGGAAATTACAACTTTGTTTGCACAAGTGGAGGCGATACTCAATAGCCGTCCCATGTGCCTCTTATCATCCTGTCCTAACGACCTCCTCTCTTTATCTGCCTGACCATTGACAATTAAAACAGCTTTAAAATAGCAGGGGGTGACTTGCACACTCAATAAATGGGCCCTCCGAAAAGGGTCGCTAGCACAAAGTAACGTAGCGCCAAGGGGGCAACATATCCTGAGATGCTAGAGGAGTGGAGAGGTATACCACGGCTATCAGGACAATCCCGGAAGTACGGTCAAAATCCCTACCAGCACCTTACTGGATTATACGTCCTTCTCCTGAGCACGTTTGCTCTTGCGAATCTCCACTCAGACCGGCCGATCAAGGCAAGAATGAGGTGGGAGCTCTGTTCCTCGTCAGTGTTAACTCCGGCCAGCCAATAAAGGCAAGCCGGAAATGAGGAACAAGACTTCTCCCCGGAGATCAGGTCCATGGGGTCGCTAGTGCCCAACAGTTCGCCACAAAACTGCCTTGCGGATTTATATTATTATTTCGTTTATTCATTCTTATTTACATACAAAGTATATTTTTAAATATATCTCTAAAAAACCATTAAAAAATACATTTAAAAATACAAAAAGTAGTAGTCCGATGTCGGGAGCAGGGTCCAAGCTACCGGTGGTTAGGGCTCCAGAGAAAGGAACCTCCTCACAATACGAGCCGTATCGAGGAGTACTGCCTTCTGTATCAGGCCTTTTACCCATCCACGTAATGCCAGCTTCGACAAATGTTCGTCGAAGCTTTTGGCCATCAGGCCATTGGCCGTAATGACTATCGGCACAATGATAGCTGAGTCCACATTCCACATGTCGACAACCTCGTGCGCTAATTCGAGATACTTGATTTGTTTCTCTTTCTCGGCCTTCACGAGGTTCTCGTCATGCGGGATGGTAACATCAATTATCATTGTGCGGTGCGCTAATCGGTCTATCACCACTATATCAGGCTTATTGGCAACAATAGTCCTATCAGTGATGATAGACCGATCCCAGTACAACGTGACATGGTCATTTTCGAGAACTGGGTCGGGCACATACTTGTAATACGGTACCTCAGAATCCACAAGTTTATATTTCAAAGCAAGTTGCTGATGGATGATCCTGGCCACTTGGTTGTGCCTGTGCAAGTACTCGCCGTTAGCCAGACGAGAACAACCAGAGATAATATGTCTGATGGACTCACCCGGACGGTGGCATGCCCGACACACGTCCACCGTCCCGTCCTTCATAATATGCCTCCGGTAGTTATTCGTCAAGATAACTTCATCCATAATCGCACAGACAAAACCTTCAGTTTCCCCGAAGAGATCACTGAAACGTAGCCAGGCCACGGACGCTGAAAAATCTACATCAGACCCATGAAGAGCCCGATAGAAGCGCCCGTGAAGCTCCTTGCCTTTCCATACCTCCTTGCGGTCATCCGTGGTAAGTATCACAGGTTTGCGCCAATTTTCCTTAGCCATGGACAATGGGGTGAGACCCTTGTCCACTGCGAACACATCTCGGTGCATACCCACATCAGCTGTGAGGAAATATTCTCTGAGACTGCACATCTCGCGGTTGTGGAGAGTCTTGGCGTTTAAAAAGCCTCGACCTCCACACTTCCGCGGAATGTACAGTCTCATCACCGACGATCGTGGGTGATGCATCCAGTTTGCGGTCAGCAGTGTACGGACTCTCCTATCCAGGGCATCAAGCTCAGTTTGAGTCCATTTGAGTATGCCGAAAGAGTACATTAATACCGGCATGACCCAACCGTTGAAAGCGCGCACCTTATTTCCGCCCGACAAAAGGCTATTCAAAACCTTTTTCAGGCGGCCATAGAAGCGTTCCTTCAACGATCGCTTCATATCAGTAACATTAATGCCCAACGCTTCCGACATACCCAAATACTTGTAGGTTTCGGTTGAGCTGAGGGATCTAACCTGTATCGAATCCGAGAGTTGAATTCCCTCAGATTCCATAATCTCCCCTTTCTTTACATGCATGACTTCACATTTGTCCACACCAAATTCCATCCTGATGGCACTACTGAAGGTTTCAGTTATCTTCAGCAGCTCCATCAGTCGCGAATTGTTGAGGGCAAAGAGTTTTAGATCATCCATGTAAAGAAGGTGAGATATGGCCTGACCACCTCGTCTCAACCGATAGCCTAGACCTGAATTCTCCAGCAATGTGCTTAGAGGATTCAAAGCTAAGCAAAACCAAAGTGGACTCAAACTGTCGCCCTGAAATATTCCCCGTTTAATCCATACAGGCTCATCGTTCCCCTAAATCGGTCGACATCCTGGATAGCGAAGGACCGTCTTCCATTGCCTCATACATGACTCAAGAAAGGTGCGTAGAGTTGCATCTATTTTGTACAACTCCAACACCCTCATGAGCCATGTATGTGGCACAGAGTCGTAGGCCTTCTTGTAGTCTATCCAATATGTCGACAGATCCTTGCGAGATCGACGAACCTGTTGGCTTATGGCCATGTCTATGAGGAGAAGCTCCTTAGTGCCGCGGGACCCCTTCCTATATCCATTCTGAGAAGCGGACATAACTGAGTTAATTTCAATGTGCTCATTGATCTTCACTCTCAGTATGGATGTAAGAAGTTTATAGACCGTCGACAAACAAGTAATTGGTCTATAGTTATTGGGTTCCGCGGGACTACCAGTCTTATGGAGCAGGTGGGTAACGCCAGTTGTTAGAAACTGTGGTAGCGACCCAGACTCTAAGGATGACTGGAATTGAGATGCCAGGAGCGCGTGTGAGCTGCTATACCATTTGAGCCAGAGGTTATGCAGTCCGTCCGGTCCCGGAGATTTCCAGTTCGGTAACGGACGGACTGCTTTAGCTACATCTAATGGAGTGATGTTAATTTTTTCCATTTCTGGTATAGCTTCACACACACGCTCGACATCGCGCATCCAGCCATCCTCGGTATGACAGACGGGCACCGACCAGATGCTTCGCCAGAATGTATTCGTGGCGGTTTCATCCGGGCGGCATACGCCTGTCACACTCTGTTCAGGTCGCTCCCAAGCTTTATATACCCACCTCTCATCGCTCTGGAACATGCGATTCTGCGTGTATCGGTCAACCCGCCGTTTATACCGCCGAATACGGTTTGCCCATGCACAAACTTTCTGCTTCAGGAAGTCGATGCGCTCCGTGACACGGGACGTGTAATCTCGAGGGCTGATACCAGTCCCCGAAAACGCCCGTCTCACAAAGCACATCACGCGTGGTCGTGTGTTACCCTCCCTGAAGCAGTATATTTTGCCGATGAGTGCCCTAGCCTCATCAATACGCCGCCCGATTCTGCACTGCCAGGCTGGTGCAGCAGGTTTTGGTCGAATAGCTTCATCACAAATAAACTTGACATTTGCCAAACGACATGCCGCAACAGCCCCGCAATACAGGATTGAGTGCGTATCAACGAGGCTCTCGCTGCTTTCAAAGATGCTCTGCAGCAGCGAGTCTAAGGCACACACCAGCGCCCTATTTTTTTTGTGCATGGGTAACCGTGGTAAACGGGGCCTAAGTTCGGTCGGAATTGATCTATACTCGCGAAGCGCATCCTCCAGTGCGCTCCTCAGTCTATCGTTGCACTGGCTACTTACCGTGACAACCCTATCATCTACCTCATCACTGACGTTGTTTGGCCGCGGTGTGATTGCGCCACTAACTGGCGCCTGTACCGCGGCCTGTGTCGGAGTTGAGATGATAAAGTTGCTCAGTACCTCTGAGCGCAGCCTATCAAGTGCAGCATCGTCCAACCTGTGATTACGTTGGATAACCCGCACCTGATCCGACAATCGTTGGGCCGAGACATTCATGGTTGGTTCAAGGTCCTGGAACAAAGACAGCATCCTGACACGGTACGCAGTGAGGTTAGTTCCCCCCTCTGTAGCCCCGTAATATGCGCGTATAACGTTCTCGTTTATAGACTGAGTCCATTTTATACGCTGCACATAACCACCGGCAGCGGGGACCCGGCTCGGGGCCGGTTGGCCCCTAGGTCCCAAGCCCCTCGGTGGCCGGCCTCTCCCCTGCCGACGTACAGGTGTTGGCGACGTCAGCGGAGAGAAATACTCGTCGCTGGAGCTCGACGCGACTGCGGCCGCCGGTGAATCTGGTAATCCTACGAGTAAGTCCGGCGACGACGAGGCGGAGTTCAGCGACGGGTCCGGGGGTGGTGGGCGTGCACGTTGCGATGCTGTTCTTGTGATCATCATCATTTAAAGTTTATTATTTCGTTCTTCGTCATCGGGATTTCAGTGTGATTTTTCAATTGACATGTGTCATCTGTCGTGCACAAATATGTTTTCTTTTTCTTTCGCCATAATTTTTGCGTTTTGGTTAGTTTCTAAGTTTTTAATGTGTATGTTTTGATTATGGAAGGTTTCTATTGCAAAAACGGTATATAAATATGGATAAAAACTGATTTTCTTTGGTATAAAACTTAGGTATATTATTATTATTATTACAGAATTTTCAGACGTATAAAGTACTCTTGACAACTCTTTGTACCTTTCAGACCTTACATAGCGCTGATACATCGTTTTTGGGCTCTGAATATGAGTTCTCTATCTACTGAACTGCCCCAGTATAGTACACCCTATCTGAGTGTTGATGCAACAAATCCGTGATAAGCTGTTAGTACGGATTCTAAGCTCACTTCTTTTGATAGTTTGTAAAGAGCATAGGCAAATTCATTAAGCCCTTTACTTATTTTGTCTGTTTAAGGTCTCTAGTCAAATTGTTATCTGTATTAATATCACGAAATTTGGTAGCAGTAGTTGATTCTATTTTTATCCTTAAATAGCTAATTTCAAGGATTCTATTCGGGATCCTTTGATAAAAATGGATAATTTTAGTCTTTCCTAAGTTTTTCATAAAACTGGTTGACCCGCGCTTTGCTCCCGTCGACTGGCATTAAGACATAATTTGTGTTTAATTTTTTTGTGCATTGGTACAATTATTGTCGATTTTAATTTATCAAGGTAAATTCCGCTAGAAATACTCATAATTACCTTTCTCTCCATTAAATAAGATCGAAAGGGATCAAGTATATTTCCCATGATAGCATATTTTTCAAGTTTATGTATAATCTACATTATCAAAGCCCATTGTTAGATCCATGTAAATAGCACATACAGGATTTCTCTTATCTACATTTGACAAAATGGGGAGAAGCAGGTCTTATATAGCTATATTGATTGTTTTCTGCTCACGAAATAACCTTTGTTTCCATTTACTAATATGTTTGATTTCTCAAGGTACTAAGATTGAACTATTACCTATAAACGCAGTAATATTGGTTTCTGGTTTATAAACATATCTTGAACCAAATCCATTATATGTTTGTAGTTTGACCCAAGTTTACAATAATTATGAGTACAATAGCTAAGATTGTTATTTAATAATTTACCAAAACCTCTTTCTATACTGTCCGAGAACATAACGAATGAAAACTATCAAAACTATTATAAAATTGAATGCTAGTTGTCTTAAGCTGGCCCACTTGACATAAACCTTGTGTAATATCAGTTATCACACAGTTAGAGCTCACTCCTCCGGCGCCGCGCCGCCGATACCGGTGCTTCGCCTATAAGGTGCGAGCGGTGCGCGTCGCTGCCGCACCGCCGCACGCTCCAAGATTTCCGACGCCTGGCGCCGTGCACCCTCGCTGCCGCCGGTCTCTGTTGCGTCGCCCGCGTCTCGTCGCTTCGCCTCGTTGTCACGACCGCTAGACAATCAGCCGCTGTGCTCGTCTTGTCCGTGGACCTAGTACCGCCCTAGACCTCAGCTGCACTTTTCTCGGCTGCTTCCATACTCATGGCCATACTGTAGGCCTTCATATATTCTAGTTTATCCTCAGCAAATAAACGTTGACGTATAATTTCTCTGCTTACCCCGCACAAGAACTGATCCCAAAAACTTTCTTCCAGCCATGTCCCAAACTCGCAAGATTTCGACATCTTTTTCAAAAAAGCCATGTACTCAGCTATACTTTCGTTTGCGTTTTATTTCCGTTAGTGGAATTTAAATCGCTCAGCTATAAAATGCTCTGTTTAGGCTGTAGTTGTTTTTCCATGATAGCCGTTACATATTCGAAAGTCTTTGCACTCGGTTTATGCGGCGAACACAAGTTAACCTGTAATTCGTAACTTTCTGTTCCCATTACCGTTATCAACGTCGGCACCCGCAAAATCATCCTTAATACCGTTAACTATAAAATAATTTTGAAGACGTTCCACTAACGCCTAAGCCACTCGACCACGGAGATAGTTATTATTGGACATAGATTTATCTTTATTAGCACTGACACATCGTTTTTGTGTTCTGAACGCGAGTTCTCTATCTACTGAATTGCCCCAGTATAGTACGCCATATCTGAGTGGTGATGCAACATAAACGTGATAAGCTGTTAGTACGGATTCTAGGCTCACTACTTTTGATAGTTTATAGAGAACATAGGCAAATTTATTAAGTTTTTTACATATTTCGTCTGTTTAAGGTCTCGGAGTCAAATTGTTATCTCAAGAAATTTTGTAGCAGTAGTTGATTCTATTTTTGACCTTAAATAGCTAATTTCAAGGATTCTATTTGGGATCCTTTGACAAAAATGCATAATTTTATTGATTTTTAAGTTTTTAATAAAACTGGTTGACCCACGCGGCTTTGCTCCCGTCGATTTCCATTATGTTATGTTCCTGCGCGCTGGTCTTGTGTAAACAATGGCGGTTAATAAGTTGAAGTGTTGATATTGCAACATAATTATAAGTGAAGTTCTGTAATAATAAAACTGTTCCCGCGCGGCTTTGCTCCCGTCGACTGGCTACCTTACTTACCTACCTACTCAATTTTTTTAAATATTTTAAAACTTATTGTTTTAAAATCTCGCTTTCGGAGTGGGTGAGATTCAGCTATAAAATGCACTGTTTAGGCTGCAGTTGTTTTTCCATGATGGCCGTTACATATTCGAAAGTCTTTGTACTCGGTTTATGCGGCGAACACAAGTTAACCTGTAATTCGTAACTTTCTGTTCCCATTACCGTTATCAACGTCGGCACCCGCAAAATCATCCTTAATACCGTTAACTATAAAATAATTTTGAAGACGTTCCACTAACGCCTAAGCCACTCGACCACGGAGATAGTTATTATTGGACATAGATTTATCTTTATTAGCACTGACACATCGTTTTTGTGTTCTGAACGCGAGTTCTCTATCTACTGAATTGCCCCAGTATAGTACGCCATATCTGAGTGGTGATGCAACATAAACGTGATAAGCTGTTAGTACGAATTCTAGGCTCACTACTTTTTATAGTTTATAGAGAGCATAGGCAAATTTATTAAGTTATTTACATATTTCGTTTGTTTAAGGTCTCCCAGTCAAATTGTTATCTCAAGAAATTTTGTAGCAGTAGTTGATTCTATTTTTGTCCTTAAATAGCTAATTTCAAGGATTCTAATTGGGATCCATTGATAAAAATGCATAATTTTATTGATTTTTAAGTTTTTAATAAAACTGGTTGACCCACGCGGCTTTGCTTCCGTCGATTGGCATCATGCTGTTGTCGTGCGCGCGTACTTTGTAAACAATGGCGGTTAATAAGACTAAGTTGAAGTGTTGTAATTGCAACATAATTATAAGTGAAGTTCAGTAATAATAAAACTGGCCCCGCGCGGCTTTGCTCCCGTCGACTGGCTACCCTACTTACCTACCTACTCATATTTTTTAAATATTTTTATACTTATTATTTGAAAATCTCACTTTCGGAGTGGTATTTTTCTCGTACCTGGTATTTGAGGTTATTTGAATGATTTCTACAAATTGCTTTCTGTTCGTTAAATAAGATCGAAAGATATCAAGTAAAAACCCCTAAAAATATAATACGTACCATATTTTTCAAGTTTATGTATAATCTACATAATCAAAGCCCTTAGATCCATGTAAATAGCACAATCAGGATTTATTTTATCTACATTTGACAAAATGGGAAGAAGCAGGATTGATTGTTTTCTGCTCACGAAATCACTTTTGTTCATTTGCTAATATATTTGATTTCTCAAGGTACAAAGACTTTTGAAAAAACCTATAAACACAGTAATATTGGTTCTGGTTTATAAAGATTTCTTGTTACCAAATCCTTTATAATGTTTGTAGTTTGACTCAGGTATACAATAATTATAAGTACAATTAATAAGGTTGTTATTTAGTTTACCTATACCTCTTCCTATACTACCTGAGAACATAACTGAATGAAAACTATCATTTTTATTATAAAATTGAATGCTTGTGTAATATCAGTTATCACACAGTTCTGAGTCAACCTCTCAGCTTGGGACGGGTCCTCCGTAGCCTCAAGCTGGTCAGAATTTAGTTTTGATTCCGTCTGACAGGTACACTGACACAACACCAGCTTATTTGGAGCTAAGATGTGTTCTTTATTTTGAAATTGAGAACTCGCATATTTATTGTGAAGAGAACTAAGACGATCCTCAAGTATCTGTATATCAGTTTGAAGGCGCTGCGTATCGATATCGTATTTTTGTTTTACTATCCTCTAAGTAAACACGTTCTTTTCTCAGCGGAATATTTTTGGAAAAGTGTTTATGTTGTTTTCTGTACCGATTACATTTTTGTATTATTCTATTAAGTTTTGCATATTTCCTTATTATCTTATGACTAACATTAAAACTTTTATTTTGTTTTAACATGGAATCCTCAGTTAAGTCAATAGTAAGTATAGAATGAGAGTTAAAATTTGAATGCAATAATTAATTATATAAATGATTTGTTTCCTTAGCCTGGGTACATTACAATTATTTCTGTAACTTGAGGTTATGATTATGAGCATGAACTTATTCATCTTCTAGATTCCGAACTTTACTTAAAACCTCCTCATATAAGTTACTACAGTTGGCGAAACCGTCCGTGATAAACCGCAGTTAGTCGCGTTCATCAACAACATCTTGGTGTTGCTGACTAAGGTCTACTTGCTCCCGTTTTAGTCAAGTGTTTTTGTGTACCATGTTCAATACTTCCTCTTCACCCTCCTCTCTTTTCTGCAACATTTTTTGGCATTGGTGTTCCGATTCCTTAAGTTTTTTGAGGGCCGTTTCTAGTTTTAGCTCCGTGTCCAGAGCAGTAGCCTTAGGGGTCATCACAGATGTAGTTAAAGTCTCAGTGATATTTACTGAAAATAGAAATTAAGAAACGGTGAGAACCAATAGGATAGGTAAAATAAAGAAAAACTTAGATATGAAGAGAGAAATATATATATATGAAAATGGGTAAAGTTAGTGTAGCTAGTTCAGAGATATAAAGTAGACTGCTGTATTGGCTTGTACAGCTTTTAGTTATTTTGAATTATGTAGATATCGATCAGGTTCCTTATGATGTTATACTTAATGTGGGTAGGATACCCAGAATATGAATTTATTATAAAACACGGTTTAAAACTATAACAATGGAAAAATTACTATCACAGACGTTATGAACAAGTATATTACTGAAATTAAAACATCAAAATAATAGAATTATGGAATAAATCTCAACTTTGTTTCGTTTCTACTATGTAAACAAAACCAGTCAAGTTATTCTGGTAAATCTTAAAGTTAGCGTTTTTCAGAAACTTATGTGTGCTATTTTAAATAAAATTAAAGTAACAATCCTCTCCGTATAATTTCACAGTTTGAACGTCAGCTGATTGTTTTAGGTTACCGGTGCTTTGGATGATAGTTTTTCAGGATAAAAATCTGCCTAGCCTTTTTCCAACTAAATTGGGTTCGGCTTCCAGTCAAGCTAGATTTAGCTGAATACCAGTATTTTACGAAGAGCGACTGCCTACCTGACCTCCACAACCCATTAACTAGGTAACACGGTACTTTATGGCAAGACTGGAGTCAGATTTACTGGCTTCTGACTATCCGTAACGACTGCCAAAATCTACAAATGACAGCCAAGACCAACGGCTTTCCAAGGCACGGAGGAAACTCGGTATATTAAGATGGTCACCCATCCACAGACCAACCTTGGCGAACGTTGCTTAACCTTGAAGATCGGCCCGTGCGACTGTTATTATCTAGCCTTAAACTCCTCATAATCTCTTGTTTTCCAGGAACGTTTTTCAGGATAACAATAATCCTGTGTATTTACGCATTGACATTAAGTTTTCACAAATAATTACACCCTAATTTCACTTAAATACTAATCAAATTTAATTCTAAAACACGGGACTAAAATTGCATGTCACTTGGGCATTGTTCCCAACGTTTTTTTCAGCTTTAAATATTAGTATAGATGCAGTATTGCCATGTGTCACTTTGAGTTCTGACTTATTTTTATCGCGTATAACTTTTAATAGCTATTTTGTAAAATTACATAAATAATAGATTTGAGAAATATATTTATTTTGTATATGTACATCGATGGCAAGGTTGTATGGAATTTTCAGACGTACAAAGAACGCTTGACAACTCTGTGCTTTTCAGACCACACATAGCGCTGATACATCGTTTTTAGGCTCTTAATACGAGTTCTCTTTCTACTGAATTGCCCTAGTATAGTACGCCATATCTGAGTGTTGATGCAACAAATCCGTGATAGGCTAGACTCACTACTTTTGATAGTATTTAGAGAGCATACTTTTACTAATATCAAGGATTCTATTCGGGATACTTTGATAAAAATGCATTATTTTTGTCTTTTCTAAGTTTATAATAAAACTAGCTGACCCGCGCGGCTTCGTTCCCGTTAACTTGCAGAAGAGGAATCGCCTATAAATTGTCTATTTTTTTTTTGTGAGACTGAGATGTGGAGCTATGTAATGAGATACTTCTTTAATAACTTTGGTGCATACTCCGTCATAACCAACAGTCTTTGTATTTCGAAGTTAGTTATTATAATTAATTATATCTTGAGGTATGGTCGGCTCCATAAATAAAAGTTTGTAGTATTTGAGCACACGTCAATTTTGGGTAAATAGTTTTATTTAGTGTCATTGGTCTTAGAGTTATTAATTATGGTACATGAAGCTTTAGATTTATTTTTGGACGTATTAAAGAAGTAATTATTTCGTGATAATTTTGTTGACGTTATAACCTTTTAAACCTTGCTGAATATGCCTTATACGACTTTATTCTTTGGGGTACGATTTGTTCTATATCGCCATAGCAAGTGCCGTTTGCTTTTACTACATTTCCGTATCCTGTAAGTGATCCAGTTTGATTTTTTAGTAATTGATTTTGTTAATATGTCGTAGGGAAAGCCAATATCGTAAAAAACATCTGAATATGTCAGAAAAATGGTCGAAGGCCTTATTATTAACATCGCCAGCTGTATATTTTGTCCGAAAAAGTCTGACTTTTTTTTGCAATTTCTAAATTTCTGTATATTATCTTAACAGTAATTGCGTCTTTTTATTTTCCAACTCTTTAAGACACATCTCTTCTTAACAGGACATTTCAAAATTTGTAAGGCATGAACTGACAGGCCTAATTCTATCATTTCTCCTTTACAACCTTATACATTATGCGCTATATTGTCCAAGCATGTCGCGCTACTTAGCCTAGTAGGTTGAGAAAATTAAAATTTTAAATTATGATTTAACAATGTAAATTCGAAATCTGTTTTTTTTATTTCTTTTGAACAAGTTTATGTTGAAGTCCCCACATAAGACAATATTTTTTAAACATAGTAAATACAAAATATCATTTAAATTTACAAAACAAAATATCTAAACTTGATCAGGGAACCCTGTATAAATATAATAAAACCCATTCTTAGTAACAACGAGTTTTCTCCAGTCAAAAGTAGTTTTCACTGAATGCTTTTGTTACAACTAGTATGAATAACTAGTAATTAGGGTGTGTTGAAAGTTGGGGCGTAAATGTAGGCCCGTCAACATATAACAGTCGCCAGTGTTTATAGGGGTAGCCGGAGCCACTCCGAGGATTCTTTGCACATACATATGGGTTAATATGCTATAATCGCAACGCTTGGCAGGCGGGTTGGCTATCGCAGTATAGCTGTTGCTATGTACAGGTGATGGTCCTGACCATTCTCTGGTGAGCCTCTTAGTCGCTTCTTACGATACCCGTGGTAAGTGATAGGATGGTGCTATTCTTTTACGTCCGATACCTGTTATAAACGAAAAAAGTTGGGGTTTTCTTTCAGGCTTGAATTGTGTTCGTCACCATTAGGAGTCGTTAAAATCTCGTCACACTTTTGTTTGTTGTTATTATTCGTCAGTCTGCATGTCTGACTATATAAATCTAGATCAATCAACATTCAGATTGATCTCTCTTATATTCTTATAAATATTTTTGATTTCATATTTATTAATTCCTTTTTAATTTTTAGCTAAGTAATATCATAATATTTTGTTAAGTTTGAAGCTAGATGGCCTACTGGCTGACTTTGAGTCAATATTATGGCCCGCCTTCAAAATAAGTTGAGCGGTCTTGTTCTATAGAGTCTGCGAACGTATACATAGTGGAAACATTGCTATGCCTACCCTATTTTGATTGAATCACGATCCTCACTGAATTTTAGAAATTTAATATTATTTTTAAAAATATGTGGCATATTCAGAACTGCAGTCACTTCTTTTATTGCTCGGGAAACTGAGGGGTGTGATACGGCATGACATTGTGACTGGCCTACCAATGTTTATTACAAACCAGTTACAAAAAATAAGAGACAAGAGGTATAGAGAATACTTTAACACACGCCTACTGGGGCATAATAAACGACAGTAACGGAGAGTCGGTACTTCTTAAAGAACTGAAGATCCGTAAGATCAAAAGCATTATTACATACTGTTGTTTGTTCTCTTTTATTTTTATTTTTACTATTGATAGGCATGCGTTTGACCACTATCTCACCTGATGGTAAGCGATGATGTGGTCGAAGATAGAGTACGCTTGCCTAGAAGTAACCTATTAATTCTTGACTTAAAGACTCCCTCCAAGGTTGTAGCTATCAGGAAACACAGACTAATACAGGGAATTCCATTCCTTAGCCATATGCACTATGAATGTGTTCCCAAAACGTTTTGTGCGTGTGGGTGGGATGTCAATCATGTACCGGTGGCGCATTTTATAATTTTATTTCTTACTCTTCCAATGTCAACTAATGGGAAAGTTCAACGAAATCCATATAAAACATCATATTTTAAAGAACAAATATAAGAATTTAACATTCTTTTTTTGTGCCAATGCCAGCTTAGAACTGAGCCATAGACTACTAATTTATTACTCTTGAGAGAGAAGGGCCTACCACCTCGAAAATGCCCGGGCCCGTTTCGGATCCCAGTCCGGCCTTGGCTACGAATCTTTTATCGATATAGAGAAACACATAATCGAATATTTATGCCTTACATAAGTCAGGTAATATAAAAAATTAGAAAATGCATGCATTTGCTACCAGTTTATTAAAATTAAAGTAAAATTATAACACAAAATTTATACGGGTTTAAATAATAATCAATAAGAAGCTTCTACACAGTGTGTGTTACATGAGTATATTTAGTGTGTGTATTTAGTTACAAAACAAAATTAACCATTTGTGTTAATACAAAAGACTCATTTCTTTATAAAAAGTGATATAATTTGGTTACTTAGTTAGGATATTTATAATTGAAACTGAGCTGGCAAACATAAGTACAAAAAAAAACAATCACTCAAGCACTTTTGTAAAAACAGATCACTTCAAAGTTTCTTGTCACAATTACAACAATGTTCCAATGTCTTCTCCTCATCTTCAGGTAAATAAGTAAATCGTAATTGATATGAATAATATATAAATAATAATAAATATAAATGGAATTGGAATTCTCCGAATCTAGTGTTAGCACACAGTTTTCCATTCTGACACAGTACTGCAACTTTCACTGATCTGAATCTGAACTGATCAACTTTTTATCTTTTCCAGAGTTCAAAGCTCTGGAAAAGATAAAAAGTTGATCAATATTTTATTCCAAATTTTATCCATTGATTGTATGAAAAGGAAAAACTATTCTTAACTAGGCATAAACGGCTTGCTTACATGAAGGTAGTATACATAAAATTAAAACTAAAAGCCAAAATATTAAAACTTTAAGCCTGTGCTAAAAAAATAAATAAATTGAATTTTGAAAGTTACTACATACTAGTCTAAGATTTATTGAGCATATTAACACCATGATCAAGTATTTATAGATTTTCCCAAATAAAACTTTAGTGTGCCTAACTTGATTCAGAGGTTGTCTGTATATTCAAAGGATTAGAATCATTCGAACTCTCAAGTATTAAAATGTAGTCTGAGTTGGTAAAACCTTGACAGTCAGCAACACAAGTCACACAGTGACACTTCAGCCATAGGAGTTCCTGGCTTTACCTGCGAGTAAAAATAGTAGCCCCGCGCTTTCGGAACTAAGTAATTTTCCTCACTATTGAAAGAGGAGGGCTGGCAACCTTTAAAATGGCGGCCGATTTTGGGTCCCAGTCTGGCCCTGGCTACGAATCTTTTATCGACGAAGCTATGTTCGATCTCCACTGAACCGCCGACTTTTTTTGCTATGGTTAGTATCTGAAACAAAGATTGAGAACATTTAAGAAAGCTGCAAGTTTGATAATAAACGATTGATCGATCGGTAAGTGTAATAATGTAATTTTCATTTAGATCATTGGTAATGAAAATACATAACAGGAAGCACACTGGAATTGTCGCAAGCCAACAGTTTTTTAGTGGATTTGTTCATTTATTTTCGAAACAGGCGAAGAAATATTAGCTTTGCATTTTTACGGATAGGCTTATAATTATTATGTGTCCACATCTATATTTTATTTTAAGTTTGACATCTAAGTATGCGAAGCCATGAAACTGTATCTTACCTGATCCAGCCTGGAGTTCCTGGGAAGGTAGAAGGCGATGGTCGGTGATATTGTTCTGGCCACCCTCATCAGTTCAGATGCTGGCTTAGATTTCAACATTGATTCTATGTCGTACTCGTTATTTAAAGAACAAATATAAGAATTTAACACTCTTTTTTTTTGTGCCAATGCTAGCTTAGAACTGAGCCACAGACTACTAATTTATTACTCTTGAGAGAGGAGGGCCTACCACCTCGAAAATGCCCGGGCCCGTTTCGGGTACCAGTCCGGCCCTGACTACGAATCTTTTATCGATGAAGCTTTGTTCGATCTCCACTGAACCGCCGACTTCTTTCGCTCCTTTACCAGTAGTGGCTACTTTGCTTGTTAATGTGTTCGTTTAGATGGAAACACCATGTTTGGAGTGACGAGGCTCGTGGCTTCAAAAATGGAATTCACCGTACGAAAACGCTCCAACATCGTTTCACAAAAAAAATGCGACTGTGAAATTACTGTCTTTCAGTTCTTGAACAATTTGAATTTTAAAAGAATGGAATTTCAGAACCTTTTTCAAAATTCTATAAATAATGTCTTTCGGAAGTCTCAATGAGGCCGCCCTTTTCCGTTTTAAAAGTCGTGGATTTTCATATAAACTCCGTTCCACCAGTTCAATGTTATCGGGGGTCCTTGAAGATCGACTAGACCCTGGCCTTGGGGTGTTCAAAGCCAAAGCACTCGCGCGGAACCTCTGCACCCAGGGACGAATTAAATTCACACTCGGTTCGTCACTTATCCGCCAAATACCGAAGCGTGAGCAAAATTGTCGACGAACAATCATGTAAGAATCGTTACTCTTGAAAAATGCCTCGATGGCGAATGCGCGATGCTCACCCGACCACTGCGGCATCGTGACTGAGATATGTAGTAAAGGAAAATGTTATTTAAATAGGAAAATTCATTTCCATTTATTACAAACTCAAAACCACAGAACCTGAAAAATTTCAATGGTTTAGCATCAATTGTGTAGTTTCATTAAATTAAGCATTTATTTAAATAGTGTGCTTAAATAATACGTAAAATGATTAAGGTAGAAGGCGATGGTTGGTGATATTGTTCTCGCCACTCTCATCATTTTAGATGCTGGCTTAGACTTCAACATGTTATCTATGTCGTACTCGTTATTTAAAGAACAAATATAAGAATTAAACATTCTTTTTTTTGTGCCAATGCCAGTGACGAGGCTCGTAGTTTCAAAAAATGGAATTCACCGTACGAAAACGTTCCAACATCGTTTCACAAAAAAAAATGCAACTGAGAAATTACTGTCTTTCAGTTATTGAACAATTTAAAATTTAAAAGAATGGAATTTCAGAACCTTTTTCAAAATTCTGTAAATGATGTCTTTCGGAAATTTCAACGAGGTCGCCCTTTTCCGTATTGAAAGTCGTGGATTTTCATATAAACTCCGTTCCACCAGTTCAATGTTTTCGGGGGTCCTTGAAGATCGACTAGGCCCTGGCCTTGGGGTGTTCAAAACCGAAGCACTCGCATGGAACTTCTGCACCCAGGAACAACTCCTCAACCAGTGCTTTTTATTTTTCTGGGTTTTTCTTTACGCGTTCGCTTCGTTGTAAGTTGTAGTGGTTGACTGTTAAAATGTTAAATTTTATTTAAAATAAACAGTACAATAAAACAATTCATAAATTATGATCAAACTTATGCATTTTATACTTACTTCAGCTGCGTTTTAATCATCGCACAGTGGTTGTATAATTCAAAATCGTAAGCAGAATCAAACAGCTCACTCTTTTCCACTCCTAAGCGTTTCCTGTTCTCTTCCAAGTCTGACAGCAAAGACAACACTGAAGTACTTTTAAAGTATAAATACCTACCAACCAACACACACCAACAACACAAAAACTGATGTCCCATTTGAAATAATATCCAGTATTTATAGTTCAACAAACGATAAGAGAATCAGGTATAATCATCACCTACTGAGTGAAATACTTCAAAAGTATTGAAACAGTTTAAACGGAATCAAATTCACGAATGATCAGGTAATGAGATTAAACGTTATAACAACACGGATAAATTGAATCAAAAGAACTAACGACGATGATTGATGACGATTTTTTCATGATGATTGTTTTAATCATCTCGCAGTGGTTGTACAATTCTATGTCATAAGCAGAATCGAACAATTTATTTTTCTCCACTTCATCAGACAAAAGTTGAGTTGAAAATTTAGACAGTTCTTGATCGACTTTGTTATTCAAGCGTGCAGACAGCCTTGTTTAAGGATGGGAAATGATCAAATGACTCGTCCCACTCTAAGTGAAGCAGAAGGGAATGTCAGACTCTTACTCATCTCTTATCCGTGTTCCTCCTAATGCCCTTTGTGTTCCAGGGCCGCGGCGCCTCTTTCGAACAGATTTCTCCGCCAGTCTTCTATGCTGACAGACTCTTTGAGGCACGCGTGGAACACGGCGCGCCGTCGACCCGGGCCTGTTTCTGATCAGATGGCGATCCACCCAATGCTCGCCGTCCACAGGCTTGCGCCTACGGTGGCCGGGAATCGGCCTGCGATTGCCGGCAAAAAGGAAACCACTGCGAAGGTATTTATTTTCATCACCCCTTCCCCTCTCTTGCCAATACGATCGTTCTAGAGAAAGACGAAACTAGGGAGAGAGTAACTCGTGGATAAAAGTTCAAGTTTGAACCAAGCCTCGGAAACCAGGACGGCATGGACGTTGTTGAAAGGAAACGTGTCGTAAAGTTCACCCTGTTGGCTTGGAATGCTTTGAGCGTTAATATAGCAAACGTTAAACAGCTGATCAGCATTTGGATCGAATTTTTGAATTTAAGGGGCCCGTAAATGAGCTGAAACGATCATCACAAGAAACAGCAGTTGAATCGGTGTTATAATTCTTCAGTAGGCTTTTTGTAGAGAATGTTTTGTTTTTCATTATTATTATAATATCGTCTTTTTTTTACTTTTCTTTAACAAACAAAGATGGGAAACATCTTTTTTAAATGTACAGTTTGTATATAGGTAATATTGAACATAATCATTGCAAGTAATGAAAAACATTGTATTGCAATAAAATATACTTAAGTAAGTTCAAAATTAATACAAGTACATTATATAATAATTATCGTATTCAAACCTAACCATTTATAAATTAAAAAAAGCATGCCAATGCTCGGAAGTTTGTTATGGAGATATTGAATTAATTTGTTAAGATTCGTAGTAAAATAACATGTTGATTCACTACATATGCAGTGAATCAACATGTTATTTTAATAGGAAAATGCATTTTTATTAATAATGTAACAATAAAAACACAGAATCTGAAAATTTCCAATGTTTTAGCAGTTTCAATAAATAAAGCATTTATTTAAATAATGTGCTTAAATAATATTTGAATTAAGAAAAATAATTAGTAGCGGAGAGGCGCACCGCTCCATCTCTTACTTGCTGCAAGCGGCCACGCATACCGCACGCCATTTTCCAACACAAATCTTTTCCTCTCTTAATATGCTCCCAAGTCGATCACACGATCTCAGCTAATTTATTTTTATTTGGCGTTTCGGATCTGTCCCAACGTGGGTTTCGCTCCTGGACGATGTCGCTGAAAATTCCCGGTGTTTTACACGCTGGATCATTTTTGTCCGAAAATAAAGAATTATTATTGTTCCATTTAATCAAATATATAATACTGTTAACATTTTAAATATTTCTATGAAAAAATCATTTAAAAATATAAAAAATAGTAGCCCACCGGTATCAGGATCAGGGTCTTAGCTACCGGTTGTCAGGGTATTATACTCGTACTATCTTATAGATTAGGTACAGACTCGCATAGAGAAATATCTAATTGAATATTTATGCTTCACGTTACCTGACTTATACGAGGTACTTAACCTCATATAAGTCAGGTAATATTAAAATAAGAAAATATATGTATTTGCTACCAGTTTATTTAAATTAAAATAAAATAAAAACAAAATTCAGACGAATTTTAATAATAATTAATAACAAGTTTCTATACAGTGTGTGTTACATGAGTTGCATGAGTTATATATAGTATTTATTTAGAAAACAAAATTATCTATTTATATTAATACAAAAGACTCATTTTTTTTTTTTAAATGATATAATTTGATTACTTAGTTAGGATAATTATTATTGAAATTAAGCCGGCAAACATAAGTACCTACAAAAAAAAAACAATTATTCAAGCACTTTTGTAAAAATAGATCACTTCAATGTTTCTTTACACAACAATACACATGAATGGAATCGGAATTCTCCAAATCTGGTGTTAGCACACAGTTTTCTATATTGACCTACAGCGTTGCTTTGAACTCTGGAAAAGAGAAAAAGTTGATCGATATTTTTTTCCAAATTTTATCCATTGATTGTATAAAAAAGAAAAACTATCCTTAACTAGGCATAAACGGCTTGCTTACATTGAAATACTAATTCAAGTGTGTAAATACGTAGGTAATATACATGAAATTAAAAATAAAAGCTAAAACATTAAAACTTTTAGCCTGTGGTAAAACAATTGAATTTTCAAAGATACAACATACTAGTCTGAGATTTATTGAGCATATTAACACCATGATTAGGTTTTTATAGATTTTCCCAACTAAGACTTTAGTGTGCCTAACTTGACTCAGAGGTCGACTGTATTTTCAAAGGATTAGAATCATTCGAACTCCCAAGTATTAAAATGTAGTCTGAGTTGGTAAAATTCGATCGATCGCTAAGTGTAATAATAATGTAATATTCATCAACTGACTTAGACCATTGATAATGAAAATATATAACAGAAAGCAGATTGGAATTGTCGCAGGTCTTTGCCAACAGAATTCATATAAAGAAAGCGATGGTCGGTGATATTGTTCTCGCCACCCTCATCAGTTTAGATGCTGGCTTAACTTTAACATTGATTTTAAGACGTACTCTTTATTAAAAGAACAAATATGAGCATGAAACATATTTTTTTTTAGCAATTATTACAGCGGAAAAGCCCCTGCCAGCTTAGCAACAAGCAAAACAATCATGCATGCAAGCATGTCCAACAAGTAAAACTATAACTAATCACATAAAATGTAAATGGCTTCATGGTACTCACATTTACGAAATTTGAAAAATATGCTTCTACCCTACACAAAACTATGGTTGTCTATGACCAAATAATGTAAAATAAACTAATAAAAACAACGATTAAGTTCTTACATCAAAAAGAATAAATAAGTGATTATAATAATCATGTAAGTACCTATAAAAAAGAGGGTGAGCATCTCTTTCAAATATAAAAACCTAACAAGTGGACCCAAGCAGTTGTGACTGTGGAACAGGATCAGCTAAGCGTTTTTATCTACCAGTTTATAATACGCTTGTCTACATAGTGTGCGTTTTATGCATGCTTTAATTTTTCTCTCATTCAGTTCGAGAATATCAACCAGTATTTTATTATAAAATTTAACACAATACCCAATGATAGAAGTGTGTACTTTAGCCAATCTGAATCAGGGTTGATCTAATTTGTTCCTATTTGTAGTATTAAAATTATGCCTGTCACTAATCTTGCTAAAAAGATGAAGATTTTTCCGAACATACATAATATTTTCGT
Source organism: Lacanobia oleracea (assembly GCA_950371165.1). NCBI lineage: Eukaryota > Metazoa > Arthropoda > Insecta > Lepidoptera > Noctuidae > Lacanobia > Lacanobia oleracea. The sequence continues at coordinate 3,918,922 of OX493398.1, forward strand.
AAATTAATTATTCACAAGGTACCGTCATGATGTTGATATTCTTAATCAGTTCTCTTAGGAATTCACGCCGACAGAAATTTTATATGGCTCTGATGGCTCTTTTTTTGCAGGATAAATATAGAATATATGTCTGCAGCACGTCCCCATAAAAAGATACCGTACGACATGATAGTATGAAAGTAACTAAACTCCTCGCGGTATCTATATCAGTAAATTGACGGATTTTTCTGACAGTGTATGCTGCTGAACTTAGCCGTCCCGCAAGAGATGTTAATTGTAACCTTGAGTCAAGCGTAATCCCCAGGAAAACCGTGTTTTCGACGAATTCAAGTTTCTCCTTGTTCAATACTATGTCGCAATCTTTTTTTTTAACGTTCGGTAAGATAAATCTGATGCCACAAAATCTCGGCTCAGGTTCTTGTACCTCAATGACAAACTAAAATAAGTTTTGAAATCTTTACCAAAAATAGCACACGTCATTCTTGTAATAGAAAATTATGGTGAGAATGAGCTCAAAATCAAATACCTTCACGGTACACCCACTATAATAATAATAATAATAAATTTGTTTATTAGGGCACTATGTCCCAATATTACAATTAAATTAAATCAAAACATTAATAAATATAAAATTACAAAATTAAAACTTAAAAAATTACAAAATCTTTAATCGAATTAAAATAATAATAAAATAAAATATTCATTAAAATTAAAAACCCATAAAACCAATTAATGAGTGACACTAAGCTCGCCCATACATATTGCAATACGTATCAAGTGCTCAAAAACTACCGTCATATTAATGCCATAAAATCTCGCCTCAGGTTCTTGTACCTCAATGCTAGAAGTATTTGTAAAAGAGGAAAACTTGACGTACTAAAATGCGTTTAAAATCATTTCCGAAAATAGCACACGTCATTCTTGTAACAGAAACCTGTATTCGTTCGGAAGCCCAAGCTTTAGCACTGCAAATCGACGTTTACATCCACTGTTATACCGCATTTACACATTCGTGCGAATCGCGAGGCGAATGACGAACACGCATCTGTAAACAGTTCACTCGCTATTCGCCTCGTGATTCGCCTCTCGATTCGCGTGTTCGCGTCGGGAGCGGTTTTTCGGACGCGAATCAAAGGGCACGAATGGCGAACACGAACTTACTGTTTACACATTCGCCTGCATTCATTTGATAGCTAGCGCCCGACCCAACAGGACGTGTAGACAAAATGAAAGGGCTTACTGTGAGGGTTTTAATATTTTTTTTTCCATAAGTTTAAAGTAATTGGTTTTGAAGTTATTCAAGAAATTAGACAAAAAAAGACCACACATCTCCTAAAATTTTGAAAAAAATGGAAATATTATATATTTACTTATAGATTACAGTAAAACCTATAAGAAATCAATAGTGTTAAAATAACATGTTAAAAAACAATTATTCGTTCGGAACCCTTTACACGCGAGTCCGACTCGCACTTGGCCAGTTTTTTTACTTTTCTATGCAGGATATATAAATAACTAGCTTCTGCCAGCGGGATAAAAATGCTTATGTCCTTTTTCAGGCTCTAGACTATCTGTGTACCAAATTTTATTTAAATCGGTTCAGTAGCTTTGGCGTGAAAGCGCGACAGACAGACAGACTTACTTTCGCATTTATAATATTAGTAATAAACTTATTCATTCAAGATGTAGCGCGCATGCCGCAATTATTTTCACGTCTTCCGTGTTCGTGTGCGAATGACAAAATAATTCATCCCGCGGATGTGTGAACAGTAGTTCGCGACGGCATTCGTATACGAATGTTTCGTCGAATGACGAGGCGAATAGCGAACACGAATGTGTAAATGCGGAGTTATAATTATAGAAACGACTCTAGGGCGGGGGGGGGAGGTTCAGCAAATGTACACAATGATCTGAGGCATAGTCCAAGTACTCAGTGGAAAACCACTATCTATGGATAAATCTCGAACGGTACACGCTTGAAATAGGAGTCATCTATAAGCTTGTTACCTCATTTAACTAAAGATTCCCATGGACTGTGGAGAAGAAAGGGCAACAACATATGACCAATAAGAATAAGAATTAATTTACTGAAAATAGGTGTGTACGTTTAACCAGACATCGAAATTGATAGATTATGCACATTACATTTATTTTGCCTGTTATTAGCATGCAAATTAGTTTTAATTTAATAATTTATATTGGACATTCTTCTTTTTATTGTGTGTGCAGTAAGATCTAAAGACCCCACACACCCTAGTGTACACCCTTGTATGTTTGGCCCAGTATTCAGCAACGGTAACAGCATTCGCTGACGCAGCCATTAGGTCTTCACATGTACAGGTGGTGATGATGATTATATATTATTATCAACATAAAAAAAACAATTTCAAAATATCATCACTCATACCAAAATATCATTATTCATATTCACTAACCTATAACCTGTTAATATATTACCTTTGTGCAATATTAAAAATAAAACATAAGAATTAAATAAAAATAGAATAAAATTTACTACTTGGTCAAGTAGGTACTTATTTTGGTAAAATTTATAACTATGAATTTAAATCTATAACAATATACTATTCTATTTATGTTATTGCCTTAATTAATCTCTTTTATTGTCTCGAGGTCCACCACAATCACTGCACCAAAGCTGCTTGGTAACTACGCCCTTGCTCTAGAAGGTAATCCGGACGTCGAGACCCGCTGTGTTTAGAAATTAATCTGACTGCATTTCCTTTTTCCTCACGCTCCTGTTCAATGTATTTCCAGTTATTTACTGCCCAGCTCCACTCTTAACTGTAGAGAGATGTTCAGAATCAGAATAATAATACTTTATTTGCAAAAATAGGTCAAATTACAACAGAGGGCGAGATGGTACAAATAGGTAGATCCTCTATGATTTGCCCAGAGGCGTACATATAATATTTTTCACACACATTTAACTTTTAAAATATTATAAAGTGGTAGAATTATGTAAACTTTCACAATAGTAATATTTCAATATTAATAGGTACAATACAAATAAGGCAATCAATTTCATTAACTAGCTGACCCGCGCAACTTCGTCTGCATCACTCCGCTCTTATTGGTCTTAGCCTGGTGACATAATTGTATCCTATAGCCTTTCTCGATAAATGGCCTATCTAACAATGAAATATTTTTGCAAATCATACCAGTAGTTCCTGAGTTTAGCGCGTTCAAGCAAACAAGTAAACAAACTCTTCAGCTTTATATATTAGCTTTTCTATTCTATTCGGGGGTTTCACTTCCAGTTCGGACTTATTGTCCTGGCGTAATTTTCTGTAATAACTTTTAGTAGCTATTTTGTGTAATGACATGTTAGATTTGATGACAAATATATTTATTTAGTATATGTACAGCGATGGCAAGGTTATATGGAATTTTCAGAAGTATAAAGAACTCTTGACAACTCTTTGTGCTTTTCAGACCACACAGAGCGCTGATACATCGTTTTAGGGCTCTGAATACGAGTGCTCTTTCTACTGAATTGCCCCAGTATAGTACGCCATATCTGAGTGTTGATGCAGCAAATCCGTGATAGGCTGTTAGTATGGATTCTAGGCTCACTACTTTTGATAGTATATAGAGAGCATAGGCTTCATTAAGTCTTTTACTTATTTCGTCTGTTTAAGGTCTCTAAGTCAAATTGTTATCTGTATTAATACCAAGAAATTTAGAAGCAGTAGTAGATTCTATTTTTGTCCTTAAATAGCTAATATCAAGGATTCTATTCGGGATACTCTGATAAAAATGCATAATTTTAGTATTTTCTCAATTTATAATAAAACTAACTAAACCCGCGCTGCTTCGCTCCCGTCGACTGGTAGGTTCCCATGCCTTGTCATATAATTTAACATAATATGTCTATATATTTTTTGTGCAATGGTACATTATTGACGTTTTTAGTTTATCAAGGAACGTTCCGCTAGAAATACTTTATGAAGAGAACTAAGTCGGTCCTCAAGTACCTGTACATCAGTTTGAAGGCGCTGCGTATCGATATCGTATTTTTTTACTATCCTTCAAGTAAACACGTTCTTTTCTCAGCGGAATATTTTTGGAAAAGTGTTTTTGTTATTTTGTCCTTAAATAGCTAATTTCAAGGATTCTATTCGGAATCCTTTGATAGAAATGCATAATTTTAGTCTTTTCTAAGTTTTGAATAAACTGGTTGACCAGCGCTTTGCTCCCGTCGACTGGCATTAAGACATAATTTGTGTATAATTTTTTTGTACATTGGTACAATTATTGACGATTTTAATTTATCCACTAGAAATACTCATAATAACCTTTCTGTCAGTTAAATAAGATCAAAAGAGATCAAGTAGATTTCCCTTGATACCATATTTTTCAAGTTTATGTATAATCTAGATAATCAAAGCCCTTACATCCATGTAAATAGCACATACAGGATTTCTCTTATCTACATTTGACAAAATGGGGAGAAGCAGGTCATATATAGCTATATTGATTGTTTTCTGCTCACGAAATCCCCTTTGTTTCCATTTACTAATATGTTTGATTTCTCAAGGTACTAAGACTTTTGAACTATTACCTATAAACACAGTAATATTGGTTTTTGGTATATAAACATATCTTGAATCAAATCCATTATATGTTTGTAGTTTGAACCAGGTATACAATAATTATGAGTACAATAACTAAGGTTGTTATTTTAATAATTTACCTAAACCTCTTCCTATACTGTATGAGAACATAACTGAATGAAAACTATCATTACCCATTTGAATGCTAGTTGTCTAAGGCTGGCCCACTTAAGTCGTCGCGTCACTGAACCGGTGGCGTGAGGACGCGCGGGCGCGCGGCGAGCGACTGATGCAGCGGCACATTAAGCTGCGTCAGTCGCAGCTGCGCGAGGTTCTGGTGGCGGAATGGCGAAACAGGCTCTCACGCCCTTCCGCCGGCCTCGTCACTATCGAGGCCATCCGGCCAGTGCTTGACCTGTGGCTCGGGAGAAGGCCCGGTTCCTTGAAATTTCGTGTGCCGCAGGTCCTCTCGGGGCATGGCTGCTTCGGGAGGTTGTTGTGTCGCATAGGCAGGGAGCCGGACGCTCGGTGTCACCACTGCGTCGACTGTCGAGAGGACACAGCGCGGCATACGCTGGCAGAGTGTGCCGCTTGGGAGGAGCCACGCCGTGCCCTCATCTCTGTGGTAGGCAGTGATCTCTCGCTGTCGGCCGTAGTTCGTGCTATGTTCGACGGCGAGGAGTCCTGGGACGCAGTTGTCTCCTTCTGCGAAACAGTTATCGCGCAGAAGGAAGCTGCGGAAAGAAAGAGGGAGATCTCGACCTCTCTCCCAGCCCGCAGCAGGCGCACCGGGCGTCGTAGGAGGGCATACGCTGCCCTCTTCCGGCCCCCCTAACTGGGTCCAGGGACGGCGGACTTGGGGATGTCCGTCGCCTTCCATTCATTCGGATCCGAGGTGGCGGCGCGTGGTGTTCCCGTGCGCCTCTCTTTGACGTCATGGGGGGAGTCAAACACCTCACTCCCCCCGCTGACCCGAGGTGGCCCGCAGAGACGGGCCGGCACCAGCCGGGGATTACGGAAGTCGCATTAGTTCTCGCGATCTCCGGTTGGGAGCACCGGGGTGGTTTTAGTCAGTAAGAGTCTGACAGACCCCTCCGCCCGCCCCAGGGCGGAGGACATCCATGAGGATTTCCCCCCGTTACAAAAAAAAGGCTGGCCCACTTGCAATAAACCTTGTGTATCAGTTATCGCACAGTTCTGAGTCAAGCTTGGGACGGGTCCTCCGTAACCTCAAGATGGTCAGAATTTAGGTTTGATACCGTCTGACAGGTACACTGACACAATACCAGCTTATTTGCAACTAAGATGTGTTTTTTTATTTGAAATTGAGACCTTACATATTTATTATGAAGAGAACTATGTCAGTCCTCAAGTATCTGTATATCAGTTTGAAGGCGCTGCGTATCGATATCGTATTTTTTTTTACTATCCTCCAAGTAAACACGTTCTTTCCTCAGCGGAATATTTTTGGAAAAAAAAATTGTTGTTTTCTGTACCGATTATTATTATTTTTTATTCTATTAAGTTTTGCATATTTCTGAATTACCTTATGACTAACTTCAAATCTTTTATTTTGTTTTAATAGGGAATCCTCAGTTAAGTCAATAGTAAGTATAGAATGAGAGTTACAATTTGAATGCAATGCAATAATTAATAATACCACCATTTTTTTATTTTTTTTATTTTTATTTATCAATTAAACAAAACACATTACAGAGTTATTTATATCAAATAGCAACCAAAAACCACTAAGGTTTAAACCCGTGCTATTAAGAGTCTATCAATATATTACATAAAACGCTAAATAATGAAACCTCCTCGTATAAGTTACTACAGTTGACGAAACCGTCCGTGATAACCCGCAGTTGGTCGCATTCATCAACAACATCTTGGTATTGCTGACTAAGGTCTACTTGCTCCCGTTTTAGGCAGGTGTTTTTGTGTACCATGTTCAATACTTCCTCTTCACCCTCCTCTCTTTTCTGCAACATTTTTTGGCATTGGTGTTCCGATTCCTTAAGTTTTTTGAGGGCCGTTCTTAGTTTTAGCTCCGTGTCCTGAGCAGTAGCCTTAGGGATCATCACAGATGTAGTTAAAGTCTCAGGGATATTTACTGAAAATAGAAATTAAGAAACGGTGAGAACCAATAGGATAGGCAAAATAAAGAAAAACTTAGATATGAAGGGAGAAATATATATATATGAAAATGGGGAAAGTTAGTGTAGCTAGTTCAGAGAAATAAGGTAGGCTGCTGTATTGGCTTGTAAAGCTTTTAGTTATTTTGAATTATGTAGATTTCGATTAGATTCCTTATGATGTTATACTTTATGTGGGTAGGATACCCAGAATATGAATTTATTATAAAACACGGTTTAAAACTATAACAATTGAAAAATTACTATCACAGACGTTATGAACAAGTATATTATTGAAATTAAAACATAAAAATAACAGAATTATGGAATAAATCTCAACTTTGTTTCGTTTCTACTATATAAACAAAACCAAAACCAGTCAAGTTACGAGTATTCTAGTGAATCTTAGAATGAGCGTTTTTCAAGAGACTAATGTGTGCTATTATAAATCAAATTAAAGTAACAATCCTCCCCGTACAATTTCACAGTTTGAACGTCAGCTGATCGTTTTAGGTTACCGGCGCTTTGGATGATTGTTTTTCAAGATAGCAATGATCCTGTGTATTTACGCATTGACATTAAGTTTTGAATTGATTGAAGCAGTAGTTGATTCTATTTTTGTCCATAAAAAGCTAATATCAAGGAAAATATTCGGAATACTTTGATAAAAATGCATAATTTTAGTATTTTCTAAATTTATAATAAAACTAGCTGACCCGCGCTGCTTCGCTCCCGTTGATTGGTATCCATGTTTTTTCATATAATTTGACATATGTCCAATTTTTTTTGTGCAATGGTACAATTATTGACGTTTTTAATTAATCAAAGAACGTAACGCTAGAAATACTCATATTTATTATGAGACTGAGATGTGGAGCTATGTAATGAGACTCTTCTTTAATAACTTAGGTGCATACTCCGTCATAACCAACACTCTTTGTATTTCGAAGTGAGTTATTATAATTTATTATAGGTATCTTGAGGTATGGTCGGCTCCAAAAATAAAAAGTGTGTAATATTTGAGCACACGTCAATTTTGGGTAAATAGTTTAATTTTTTGATTTTGTAACTTGATTTATAAAAAACTTGTTAAAAGCCTGTGCTGTATTTAATGGGTCCTTGGTTGTCTGTGTTGCTCTTTGAATTTGCCTAATTGGTTCTTTAGGGAAATTGGTCTTCAAGTTATTAATTAAATTATTTATTTATTTATAAATACTTTATTGTACACCAAATTTAAAATCCATTAAGGAAATCCTAAACTAAAAAACATACAATAGACAGCCTTATTGCATTCCGCAATCTGTTCTAGGCAACCTGGATTGGATTTGGATAGCCTGGACACTAAAGTCTGTTGCACTTGGTGCAAATATAAAGTTAACAAAATTATGGTACTCGTACTAAGCTTTAGATTTATTTTTGGACGTTTTACTGAAGTAATTATTTCGTGATGATTATGTTAACGTTATAACCCTTTAATCTTTGCGGAATATGCCATAAACGACTGTTTATTCTTTAGGGTACGATTTTTATCGCCATAGCAAGTGTCGTTTCCTTTTACTATATTTCCTTCTCCTGTTAGTAAACTTTAGTAATTGATTTTACTATTAAATTTTGGTGGCACGGTTGGTTCCGCCGTGCTCGCTCCTCCAGCGCCACCAATACCGATGCTTCGCCTACATGGCGCGCGCTCTACGTTTTCCGCCGCCTGTCGCCGTTCACCCTCGCTGCCGTCGGTCTCTATTGCGTCGCCCACGTCTCGTCGCTTCGCCTCGTTGTCACGACCGCTAGACAATCAGCCGCTGTGCTCATCTTGTCCTTGGACCTAGTACCACCCTGCATTTTTCGCTGCTGCTTGCATACTCATGGCCATACTGTAGGCCTAGTTTATCCTCAGCAAATAAACGTTGACGTATGATTTCTCTGCTTATCCCGCACACGAACTGATCCCAAAAACTTTCTTCCAGCCATGTCCCAAACTCGCAAGATTTCGACATCTTTTTCAAAAAAGCCATGTACTCAGCTATACTTTCGTTTGCGTTTTGTTTCTGTTAGTGGAATTTAAATCGCTCAGCTATAAAATGCTTTGTTTAGGCTGTAGTTGTTTTTCCATGATGGCTGTTACATTATTCGAAAGTCTTTGTACTCGGTTTATGCGGCGAACACAAATTAACCAGTAATTCGTAACTTTCTGCTCCCATTCCCGTTATCACCCGAGAATCATTCTTAATACCATTAACTATAAAATAATTTTCAAGATGTTCCACAAACGCCCAAGCCACTCGACCACTGAGATAGTTATTATTGGACATAGATCCATCTTCATTAGCACTGACACATCGTTTTTGGGTTCTGAACGCGAATTCTCTATCTACTGAATTGCCCCAGTATAGTACGCCATATCTGAGTGGTGATGCAACATATCCGTGATAAGCTGTTAGTACGGATTCTAGGATCACTACTTTTGATAGTTTATAGAGAGCATAGGCAAATTCATTTAGTCCTTTACTTATTTTGTCCGTTTAAGGTCTCTAAGTCAAATTGTTATCTGTGTTAATATCACGAAATTTCGTAGCAGTAGTTGATTCTATTTATGTGGGGTGGGGGTCTGTTACCATCTTAAGACCCAAGCCAACCTCAGCTGCTAGCGGTGCACCCTGCTGTCCAACGGACGAGGCTCTGGCGAACCTGGTTTCCCTCTCGTAGGGTTGTGGGGGTCAGACGGCTGGTCGCCCCACGTAAAACCAACTTCAGCCAAATATTAAAATGGACAAGAAGTTGAAAACGGGTACTCGGGCTAGGGCGTCGCCGCATAACGACGCGCAGGCACATCGCCCTAAACCTGCGATAAGTGGGCTAGGGCTACCGTGTCGAGTACGGGCACGGCTAAAGAGTAGTACCCAAGAAGAAGTTCCGCTTTGCCACCTGGAACATTGGCTCCCTAACCGGGCGTTGCCGAGAACTCGCGGACGTACTTGCGAAGCGTCGGGTCCAGTGCGCCTTCCTTCAGGAGACGCGCTGGAAGGGAAATAAGTCACGTGACATCGGGCAGGGGTACCGGCTAGTGTACACCGGATCACCAACGGGCAGGGGCGGAGTGGTCGTGGTGCTGTCTAAGGACCTTCAGGATGGACTCCTTGAAGTAGACCGATGCAGCGACCGGTTGATGCAAGTTAGGGTGCTGATCGAAGGGTCGGTAACGAACCTAATCAGCGCCTATGCTCCTCAAACTGGTTGCTGTGAGTCTGAAAAGGAGGCCTTCTGGGATGAGTTCGAGGACGTACTACGCGCTATTCCGAATTCCGAAGGTGTTTTGGTTGGGGGGGATCTCAACGGTCACGTAGGTCAGTTTGCTGGAGAGTACGGACGTGTTCACGGTGGTTTTGGATATGGCCAGCTAAATGCAGAGGGAGTCAGTATACTCAGCACCTGCGCTTTGTCTGACCTAGCCGTCGCGAACACGTTCTTTCAGAAGAAGCCCCAGCATCTTATTACGTACCGTAGTGGTGCCTACTCAACCCAAATAGATTACCTGCTGGTGCGACGGTGCCACATTGGCAAGGTTACCAACTGCAAAGTCATCCCAGGTGAAAGCCTAACGGCTCAACACCGCCTCCTTGTCCTGGACTTTGCGGTTGTACCGAAAAAGAAAGTGACCAAAAAACGCAAACCCCGCACAAAGTGGTGGTTGCTTGATGGTCCTAGGCAGTCGGACTTCATCGCGGAGGTCGAGCATCTCGAGATCAGTGCTCCGCATGAGTCCGCTCAAGAGATCTGGAGTAGGATCCATTCAGCAATCACCGATGCGGGTAAGCGCGTCCTTGGCACTTCTCGTGGTGGCCGCACCATAGAAAAGGAGACGTGGTGGTGGGATGACGGGGTGCAGGAGGCGACTCGGAAGAAGAAGGTTTTATTTAAACAGTGGCAAGGGTCCAACTCTCCGGATGACAGAGAGGCATATGGAGCGGCTAAGCGCGCTTGCAAAAAAGCTGTAGCCAGAGCCCGCAGCCAAAGTCTGGCGCCCTTGTACGACAAGCTGGAAACTGCGGAGGGGCAAAAGCTTATTTTTAAGCTGGCGCGTGCCCGGGAGAAAGCTACACGGGACATTAGCAAATGTCTCTGTGTAAGGGACGCCCAGGGTAAGCTACTCTACGATGCCCCCTCTGTTAAGGAGAGATGGTGTACATACTTCGCGGAGCTGTCTAACAAACAGCATCCCCATAACCTTCCTCCCGAACCGCCTCCTAACCTTGGACTTATTTCCCCTATTTCCCCTGACGAAACCCGCATTGCTCTTCGCCACATAAAGAACCAGAAAGCGGTCGGGCCTGACAATGTGCCAATTGAAGTGTGGAAGGCAATGGGCCCACATGGCGTGGACCTTCTGACGGATCTTTTTAACCGCATCCTGATCACCAAGGAAATGCCGAACCAGTGGCGATTTAGCCTGATTATCCCTGTATACAAAGGCAAAGGTAGCGTACAGGATTGTAGTAGCTACCGCAGTATCAAGATCATGTGCCACACCATGAAGCTCTTCGAGCGCATCATTGACACACGGCTCCGTAGCGAGTGTACTGTCTCTGAGTGTCAATATGGCTTCCGGGCGGGTAACAGCACCATGGACGCAGTATTCGCCTTACGGAATCTGGCTGAGGCTTACAGAGAGAGAAGGAGAGCTTTGCATATGGCCTTTTTAGACCTGCAGAAGGCCTTCGACTGTATACCTCGGCAGTCCATCTGGTGGGCACTGCGCTTCAACGGCGTTCCCGAGGCCTATATTGACATTATCAGAGACATGTACCGCGATTCCGTGTCCTCTGTCCAGACCGCTGTTGGCGAATCGAATGGCTTCCCAATATCTGTTGGCGTTCACCAAGGCTCGGCTCTTAGCCCGTTCTTGTTTAACGTAGTGCTCGATGTAGTTACGGCAAACATCCAAGATAAGCCCCCATGGCTAATGATGTATGCCGATGACATCGCCCTCGTTAATCAGAACAAAGCCCATCTTGAGCGCAAAGTCAACATTTGGAAGGACACGCTTGAAAACGGTGGTCTGAGACTAAATGTGGCGAAGACTGAGTACATGTCCTGTGGCGGCACGGATTCAAATAGGTTCATCCGAATAGGTTCGGACCTGATCAGAAAGTCCGATACGTTCAGGTACCTTGGATCCGTGCTGCACGAGTCTGGCAACGTGGACGACGATGTCCAAGCACGTATAGGCGCGGCTTGGGCGAAGTGGCGCGAGGAAACGGGCGTTGTATGCGACCGCAAAATGCCTCCGAAGCTCAAGGGGCAGATATATAAATGCATCATACGGCCTGTCCTGCTGTACGGCGGTGAATGTTGGGCAGCACTAAGCAGACACACCCAGGAGCTTCGCGTCACGGAGATAAAGATGCTGAGGTGGATGAGTGGCGTAACGCGATCCGATCGCATACGCAACTCTTTCATCAGAGGTAGTCTTGGTGTCCGTGACGTGGGGGAAAAACTGCAAGAGTGTCGTCTGCGATGGTATGGCCACATCATGCCGCCATGCCGCCCTATGGAGTACGTTGGTCGGGGATGCATGAATATGGCTGTTCTTGGGGCTAGGTCCCCTGGTCGCCCTCGCAAGCGCTGGTTGGACGTCGTTAAGTCCGACATGAGAGCCAATGGCCTAACTGAGGAGGATGTTCAAGATCGGGCAAAGTGGAGGAAGCTAAGTAGGAAGGCGGACCCTGGCAATAGCCGGGATTAACGCCAGGTAGAAGAAGAAGAAGAGTTGATTCTATTTATGTCCATAAATAGCTAATTTCAAGGATTCTATTTGGGATCCTTTGATAAAAATTCATAATTTTTGTGATTTCTAAGTTTTTAATAAAACTGGTTGACCCACGTGGCTTTGCTCCCGTCGATTGGCACAATGATATGTCCGTGCGCGCGCGTCCTTTGTAAACAATGGTGGTTAATAAGTTAAAGTGTTGTAATTGCAATATAATTATAACTGAAGTTCTGTAATAATAAAACTGGCCCCACGCGGCTTTGTTCCCGTCGACTGGCTATCATACTTACCTACCTACTCATATTTTTTAAATATTTTAATACTTAATATTTTAAAATCTCGCTTTCAGAGTGGTATTTTTTTCGTACCTGGTATTTGTGGTTATTTGAATGATTTCTAGAAATTGCTTTCTGTCCGTTAAAAGATATCAAGTATATTTCCCTTGAAATATAATACGTACCATATTTTCCAAGTTTATGTATAATCTACATAATCAAGGCCCTTAGATCCATGAAAATAGCACATACAGGATTTCTTTTATCTACATTTGACAAAATAGGAAGAAGCAGGTCATATATAGCCATATTGATTGTTTTCTGCTCCCGAAATCCCTTTTGTTCATTTATAATGATGATAAAGATATTCATCAGAGGGCAAATCCAGTCACGTCATATGCGAATGAAACAGTACTACACATATATTTTGCTAAACCCAACACAACACGAAAGACAAAGTATTGAACTAATATACAATGATCTTTAGACAGACGAACCGCTGAAGCTCAGCTTCGATTCGATTATAACAAGTGTATTTATTTATTTATTTATTTATTTAAACTTCATGCACAATAGTGGTACATAGGCGGACTTAATGCAACAAGGCATTCTCTACCAGTCAACCTTTAGGCTAAAAAGAAACACATTGTGGTAGGTGTATAGTAAATAAATAAAATATAAAATAGAAGAAAAAAATAATAAAAAAAAAGAAATAATAAAAAAATAGAAAAATAATAATAAAAATAACAGAAAAAAAATGTCATGCTCATACTCATACCAGTACTCAAAGAAGGTTGATGCAGAATCGGTCTCATACTCGTACAAGAAGCTTGCCGTAGGTTCGGTCCCTTATTCGTGCTGAGAGAAGCTTTTTGTAGGTTTCGTCTCTAATTGCTTGAAGTATTTTTCATGTTTTTCTAGCCATTTTTACACCAGAACAAGGGACAAGAATTAGATATACGATTTTTGACTTTGATCAAAAATCCACATGAATGAATACTTAGCCATTATCTAAGTACTACAGTAACCAATGAGCTTTAACAACGATTAATCGGTTACACTTGAGATGAAACAAACGTATCAGTATAGTTGCCGAAAAGTTCTGGAGTGGCGACCGCGTACCGGAAGACACACGTAACGTTAGAAAGCCGTCTACAAGGTGGACCGTTGACGTGGTGAAGGTCTTGGGTAACCGATGGATGCGAGACGCACATGATTTTTTTATGAGTTACTTGGGGGAGTCATATGTCCAGCAGTGGACATCTTTTGGCTGATATAATGAAGATATTGAGCGGCGGGCAAATCCAGTCACGTCATATCAAGCAAATAGTCGAAGTATTTCTCATGTTAGTGCAGCAATTTTTACACCAAAACAAGGGACAAGAATTGAGGATACGAATTTGACTTCCATCAAAAATCTACATGAATGAATACTTAGCCATTATCTAAGTACTACAGTAACCGATGAGCTTTAGTAACGATTAATCGGTAACAATTGAGACGAAGTAAATGTGCCAGTATTATTTTAACCGATTTCTTCAAACAGCAGTAGGTTCGATGTTCGGCTGTATGTATGTTTTTTTTAATCTATGTTCACCGATTTCTGCGCCAATTGTGGACCGATTTAAAAAATACTTTTTTTAATTTTAAATCCTAAACTTCTGAGGTTGCCCCATTGTCGCCAATTTAGAATTTGATGATGCGATCTCATGAAAATCGAGGGAAACTCTTAAATTTTGTTAGCACATACAATGTTTTTCATATACTTTCTAACGCTATTCAGACATTTTTGTCTGATAATCATCAACTCATATTGCTGAGCTGATGATCAAATGTATGAGTCAGGATGTGATGATGAGTTCCCATGAAAACCTAACAAGTGCGAGTCGGACTTACACACGAAGGGTTCCGTACCATAAACCTAATTTTATTAGTCGTTGTTATAGCGGCAATAGAAATACACAATCTGTGAAAATTTCAACTGTCTACCTATTACGGTTATTAGGATACAGCCCGCTGACAGGTAGCGAACGGATGAACGGACGGACAATCAGCGGAGACTTAGTAATAGGATTCCGTTGGTTACCCTAAAAAATATTGTTCAGCGATATTTTCGCCAATTGTTAACCAATTTGGATGATTATTTTTTTGTTTTGAAGAATATTTTTTTGGACTAGTCTCATTTCAATTTGGTGAAAATCTGATAAAGAACTTCGGAGACAGGCAACGGAACTCTTCAGTAAATGATATCAAATTGATCGGGATTTCTGAAATCGCAACTCTGTTGATTGTTAATACCAGTACATAACATAAAATCACGCCGATACGCTGTTTGTAGTGTAAAAATGTAAGTAAAAATTGAAAACATAAACAAACGACTGCTTTGCTTTGTTCTGCTTTTCTTTTTATTCTTCAGTAGGCTTTTTGAGCAGATTTTTTGTTTTTCATTATTATACAGAGTTGATACGACAGAGGGGCATTAAATTAAACTACGTATACTAAACGTGTTCAGTATTAATAAGATACGGTACAAAAACAAAAAGCGCCAAAAATTAGAAAATATTTTTTTCAAACAAAGTTTGACATGTTGTGTTGAATAAAATTCAACCAGCCTTTGTAAAAAAATGACACTGACCTTAGATACCTAGGCCGCTAGGTAACAAAGCGGCAAGGTCGCGCGCGCGCCGGAGCGCGGTGTGCGGTATCTCGTGTGCTCGGCGGAGGCCGGGGCGGGGGGGGGGGGGCGGCCGGCGACTTAGGCCTCCGCTAACACTGGCTTTTATGTTAGGTAACGTTTCGAAGTACGCGTACAAAAACAAACACACTAAATTTTTAAATTTTCGATGTGTCCTCCATTCACATTGATGCACAAATTATACGGAAGGAGAATATTGTTATTTATTTTTCTAATTAGATTACTGTCCGTCGCTAAGCACTTTAGTTGCACGCAATGTTCAAAACGGAGCCTCTTGTTTTGCGCCACACGCTGCAGTAAGCT
Source organism: Lacanobia oleracea (assembly GCA_950371165.1). NCBI lineage: Eukaryota > Metazoa > Arthropoda > Insecta > Lepidoptera > Noctuidae > Lacanobia > Lacanobia oleracea. Next base: position 3,934,668 of record OX493398.1, read on the forward strand.
CGGATTAATTGCGCCGATTTCTCGACGAATGTTTTCTTTTAAATCCGCAATATTTTGCGGATTGTTAATGTACGCTCTCTCTTTGAGGTATCCCCGTAAAAATTAATCCATCGGGGTCAAATCGGGCGATCTCGGTGGCCACGGGATGTCTCCAAAGCGACTAATCAGTTTGCGAGGGACAACTTCTCGAAGCAAATTCACCGAAGCTCTGGCCGTGTGCGCGGTCGCACCATCTTGTTGGAACCACATGTGTGATGAGAACGATAGATGAGCTCGCAGGTTCGGCAAAAAGAAATCCGTAATCATGCATCCATAATTCTCACTATTGACATTTGTCGCATGGCCCCGGGCATTTAAAAAAACAGGTTCAATTATCGCATTCGTGGATAAAGCGCACCAAACCCTGGGACAGTGCAATGGTTTTTGGTATTTCAGTCGAGGGTTACGGGTTCTTGGAGACCAGTAACGGCAATTTGCTTGTTAACGTGCCCGTTTAATTGGAAATGAGCCTCGTCGCTCCAAAAATGGAATTCACCGTGCGAAAACGCTCCAACATCGTTTCACAAAAAAAATGTGATTGAGAAAGTCACTTTCTTTCAGTTCTTGAACAATTTTAATTTTTAAAGGATGGTATTTCAGATTCTTTTTCAAAATTTCGAAGGTGCCGACTTTGGTGACGCACCTGCAGCAAGGAGTGAGTGGCTCTCGTCCACACTGGTCTCAGTTCTAGCCGATCGCGGCCCGGACTGCAGAGCCGAATATGTGAGTGTGCGCGGCCGTGTATTGTGTGTACTGCCGCCCAGTGCGTAAGCACCGAATAAGCCTATATTAACCTAGGAAACATATTCGGTGCGTGAGTACTAGCGCTTGCTTAGTGGTGACTGTGTTATTTCCGGAACATAACCTGCCTATATTAACTTAGCACAGGTCGCGCGCCGGGATGCGTTGAGTATTGAGTTGAGTGTGAAGTGTCACTGTTTGAGTAAGTCGCGTGTAGCGGGAAGCGGCCTGATCCGGTGAGGTGCGACGGGGCCATCTACGTCCCCGACCAGGTCGCGGGGAGGCGCTTCGCGTCAGGCGGGCGCGCGTGCCATTCCGCAGTTTGCTTGACATGGGAATGGGAAATCATCAAATGACTCCTTTCGCTCTGGGCGGAGCGGAAAGGAGTGAGAGGCTCTTACTGACTAAAACCCATCCGTGTTCCTCCCAGTGCCCTTTGCGTTCCGGGGCCGCGGCGTCTCTTTCGAATGGATTCCGCAACCCGGCTTGACATGTGGCCAAGCGGATGCGTCGGCGCGCGCGAACATGCGTTTCGCGAGGCGCTGCACAAACTCATTCAGGAAAGATGAGGTATGTTTTGAACCAACATGTTATTTAAATAGGAAAATGCATTTCCAGTTATTATAAACTCATAACCACAGAACCTGAAAAATTTCAATGGTTTAGCATAAATGGTGCAGTTTTATTAAATTGAGCATTTATTTAAATAGTGTGCTTAAATAATACCTCAAAGTATAAAAGTAATTAGTCGCGAAGTGGCGCACCGCTCCTTCTATAACTTGCAACAAGCGGCCACGCATACCACCACTCCATGTTCCAACAAAAATATTTTCCTTCCAAGTCGATCACACGATCTCAGCCAAATTGTTTTTATTTGGTACTTCGGATGTGTCCAAACGTGGGTTTCCCTCAGGATGATTCCACTGAAAATTCCCAGTATCTCCATAAAATCTAGCTATAGCTTGACCGTATTTCTACAGGACAAAAATGAAACATTATTGAAGAAGAGTTTAGTCGTCGGTTTATAATTTCTTAAAACACCGACTAAGTCCGCATCACGTGCGGCCAGGTTTTTTGTGACACCTGGGACATACTCGTACCACTCTAACCTCATTATCACACGTCTCTTTCGATGTATATGCGTCCTCAAACCATATTTTTTTTTTTTTTTTTTTAAGGGTGGGAAATCATCAAATGACTCCTTCCGCTCTGGGCGAGGCGGAAGGGAGTGTCAGACTCTTACTGACTAAAACCCATCCGTGCTCCTCCCAATGCCCTTTGCGTTCCAGGGCTGCGGCGTCTCTTTCGAACGGATTCCGCACCCCGGCAGGCACTGGCCCTAGCGGGCCCCGTCTCCCATGCTGACATCTCCTTAAGGCGCGCGTGGAACACAGCGCGCCGCCGACCCGGGCCTGGTTCTGATCGGACGGCGAGCCACCCAATGCTCGCCGTCCGCAGGCCCGCGCCTACGGTGGCCGAAAATCGCCTTGCGACTCCCGACGCCTGGGGCGTCTTCTTCTGTTGCGGCGGCTGGGTCGTGAGGTTTCCCTCTCTCTCACACGTTCGGCATCCTCCTTCGCTAGCATTACTGTTTCGCAGAAGGAGGTGACCGCTTCCCATGCCTCTTCGCTCTGGACCATAGATTGTACTAGGGCCGGTCGCGAGAGGTCGCTGCCGCCGATCGCCTCAACAAGGACCCGGCGGTTCTCCGCCCAAGCAGGGCAGACCTCCACCGTATGCTCCACCGTGTCCTCCGGGCGATCCTCACAGTGATGACACCCGGGCGTATCCTCCCGCCGAATCCGAAACAGGTATCTCCCGAAACAACCGTGTCCGGTGAGTATCTGCGTCAGGCGGAAAGTGAGGACGCCGTGGCGCCGCTCCAGCCACTCCTCAAAGAGGGGACTAATTGCCTGGATTGTAGCATGCCCAGCGCTGGGTTGCGACAGTCGCTGTCTCCATACCGCCATGAGATCCTGCCGGAGCTCCGTCCGCCTTGCTGCAATTTGTCGCGGCAGAGGATTCTCGCCTTGGCGTTGCGCCTCCACGCGCCACTCGTAAATGAGCGCGAGGGCTCTCGCCTCCAGGTCCCATGGTGGCAGTCCAGCAAGAAGGCTCGCCGCCTCGCCAGAGACCGTGCGGTATCCCCGGGCCAGCCGGATGGCCATGACCCTCTGGGACGCGTTGAGGTAACGGGCAGGTCGCTTCCTCAAAGTAGGCGCCCAAACAGGCGCCCCATAAAGGGCCATGGAACGCACAACCCCCGCGTAAAGCCTCCGGCAGGAGCCGTTTGGTCCCCCTAGATTGGGCAGAAGCCGCTTAAAGGCAGCTCCGGCCCGCCCCAGTCTGGGAGCCAAACGTCGGAAATGCTCGACGAAGTTCCACCGGCTATCGAGGACGAGACCCAGGTATGTCATCGTCGACCCGACCTCGATGTGAACTCCTCCTACCATTATTTGGGATCCCGATGGTGGCCTGTTCCGAGGACCATGGAAGCACATGGCTTCGGACTTGTGTAAGGCCACCTCGAGACCCAACTGCTGGATTCGCTCAATTATTGTCGCAACCCCGCGTGTCATAGCGTCGGCCGCCGCCTGGTGCGATCTCCCGTGCGCCAGGACCAGCGTGTCGTCAGCGTAACAAACCACACTGACGCCACTAGGGAGGACGGCTCGCAGCACCCAGTCATAGCCGATGTCCCACAGGAGCGGCCCCAGAACCGAACCCTGTGGAACACCGCACGACATCTCTCGCCGGTTCCACTCTCCCTGGTGACCGGGGTAGATGACGGCTCTGTCCGTCAAGTAAGCCTCGACTACGCGACGGAGGTAGGTCGGCACCCGGTGATACCGAAGTGCCTCTCTGATGCAACTCCAGGGCAGGGTGTTGAAGGCATTAGCGATGTCTAGAGACACCGCCAAGACGACCCCACCCCGGGAAACCGCGTCCCCCGTCGAGAGGGCTCTCACGCGCATGATGGCATCCACCGTCGAGCGGCCCGTGCGGAAACCGAACTGGTTCTCTGCCAGATCCGGCCCCACCCGCACTAGGTGCTCGACGAGGCGGTTTGCAATTACTCTTTCAAAGAGCTTGCCCACCTCATCGAGCAGCACGATGGGCCGGTATGCGGACGGAGAGTCCGCAGGGCGCCCCGGCTTTTTGATGAGGACCAGTTTCCCCGTCTTCCAACGAAGTGGGAACTGGCCCCTCTCCAAGCATGCACTTAGGAACCCTCTTAGTCGAGGCCCAAGAGCCTCCAAGGCCAGGACCCAGGCTTTCCCAGGTAAGCCGTCGGGTCCTGGGGCGGTATTTTTGGTCTTCAGCCTATTAACCGCCACTCTCAGGTCTACCTCAGTCACCTCAGGAGCATCGTCATCGTCGTCAGCGGTGTAGTCCGCATCAGGCACCGCAGGTGGCGGAGCCATAGACGGGGGAGTATGCTCCCCTCGCGAGGGGAACAAAGCGCTCACCACGTCCTCCACCAGCTGGGGCCGAAGACTCTGCGTCAACGGGGGGGCCCAGGTGCGGAGCTTATTCCGCACCATTTTGTAGGGTCTTCCCCACGGGTCCCCGTTCAGAGACTCCAGCATCTCCTTGCGAGCCAGATCCTTGGCTTGCAGGATCCCCGCTCGGAGGGCGGCCTTCGCCACTTTGTACTCCTCGTACAGCTCCGTCTCTCTGACCTGCGAATCCGGAGGACGGATGCGGAGCCTGCGGTGCCTGGTATACCGGCGCCGTGCAGCAACGCATGCCTGACGCAGCGTCGCCAGCTCTTGCGACCACCAGTACACCTGACGGCGGGCACGTCCTGGCTTAACCCGGGGCATTGCCACGTCACAAATATCGGACATGGCCTCCCGGAACCACTCCGCTTCGTCATTGATGTCAGCAAGCCTGTCCGGAGGTGACACCCAGGCCTGCACGATCGAAGCTTCCAGGAGGAGCTCCCGGTCAAGCTGTTTCAGTGCCCACCGCGGACCACTCGGGGCCTGCCGGACTGGCGCGGTTGAGGTCTGGGTGGAGACGTCAAACCGGATATACCGGTGATCAGAATAGGTCTCCACCTCCTCTAATACGCGCCAGTCAATGACACGCGGTGACAGAGCAGGGCTGGCGAATGAGATGTCCACCACAGATTCCCCCTGCATCCGCACACACGTTGGGACAGAACCCATGTTTAAGACGACCAGGCCTGTCTCCAGAGCCACCATCCTCCACCATCCTGCCCCGCGTGTCCGTGTAACGGGAACCCCAAACCAAGTGCTTGGCATTGAAGTCCCCGAGAACGAGCACGGGGAGGGAACGATACCCGGCGACGACGACGCCCAACTCCGTGAGGGAGTTTTGGAACTCGGCGAGAGTTCGGTTCGGGGAGAAGTACACTCCTACCACGACAATCTCCCCAAACCGTGCTGCTACGCACCCCTGTCCTCTCCTGACGCTTTCGAGAGACGGGGTACCGGCAGCGGCCGACGAAATTAGGGCCACCGAGCCGTTCAGGTCCTTCACCCAGTCATCCCTGGGCGGAACAAAGTACGGCTCAGCGACCACGGCGATGTTAATCAACCTCTGCGCCATGCTCTGGACCAACAGGTCCTGAGCGGCAGCGCAGTGGTTGATATTCGCCTGGAGGAAGCGTAATGGAGCCGTTATTGACACTCCATTTCAGCCTCCTCCTGAATCCCCTGTGAGGGCTCTCTCGCAGCAACCGAAGCGGCAGCGGCGGCAGTGACGGCGGTGGTGGAGGGCTTCTTTTTGCCCCTGGTTTTGGTGGGTGGAGCGCAGGCTTTACCCCCAGCCCAGTGATCGGCCGGCTTGCCAGCTGCCGCACATACAAAGCAGTGCGGCGTGGCGTTACACGAACCGCCCTGTGACCGGGCTGACCACAGCGGAAACAAAGACCGCTGCGATCCACCTCCGAAGTGCACTGAACTCCCACATGGTTACCCACTTGGCAGCGGAAGCACCTCAGAGGTCTGGGTTCCAGCAGTTTGACCTGCGCAGAAACCCAGCCCACCAGGAGTCTTCGGCCCTCTGATATTTCTTTGGCCGCCGTCACTGGGCAGCTCACCACGACGGTTCGCATGCCCGCGTTGTCAGGACGTATGGTGCCTGCCTTCACCTGCTCGGCAGAGCACCCCCCAGTCCTGACAACGGCGGCCACCACCTCCTCCTCCGTGACGGAGTCGTCCAGGCCCAGGATGCGCATGTCGACGCACTTGGTGGGCCTAGACACTCGGACCTCGTCCGCATTTAAGGACGCTCTGAGCTTTTCGGCCAGAGCGTCAGCGGTCGGGCCGCTGGCTGCACCGGAGATCTCCAGCATCCGGGCCCCAGTCATGGTCAACCTGTGCCGGAGGCCCCCCGTGATACCGAGCTCCTGGAGGTTCACCGCCTCTTTTGCCTTAGTAATCACGTCGCGGTAAGTCACACCCCTCTTCTCCGCGTCCGGCTGTAGTGTCATCACTACAGCTGCGGTTTTCGGGGCGCGGAGCCTAGCCGCAACGCGTTCCACTTTGCGCTGCCGCTTCCTTCGTCGTTTCTTGGCCGCCCTGGCTGCCTTGCCCGCCTTCTTCTTATCCCCGACCACTTGCCATCCGGTTTCAGCCGCAGGAGAGTTTGAAGGCGGGGGCGCCTTTTGCACCGCTGGCGCTAGCGCTGGAGCCTTCCCCGCTTGTGCAGCCACTTCACCTTTCTTACGTTTGGCCAATGCTGGGTTTCTCGGTGCTTGCTTCGCGGGTGTTGACCCGGCCCCTCGTTTGGTCTGGCTGGACGGCCCCGGTTTGGCAGCCGCGGCGGTTGCATACCCGACCCATGGCATGACCCGTTACCTTTTGGCTCGCCGCTAGCGGGGGACGCAAGACGATGCCCTCCAAAACCGAGAATCGTGCCGCAAAATTGGCCATCTCCTGTCGCACCAGGTTTAGGACCTGCTCCTCCACAGGCGCGGCCTGGCTTTGCCCGTGCTTCCGTCCCGCTTGAGGTACCTCTTTTGGGCCGGCTCCTCGGAGCCCGGCCAGATCTGCTCTGAGCTTCTGGTTCTCCTTCTGGAGAAGCTCCGTGGCGGCCGCCAGGCGGGCGACCTCCGCCCGCAGCCTAGACACTTCGTCCGACGGAGGGCCGCAACAGTTGTTCTCCGCTGCCGCCAAAATGGAAGCCGCCGCCGCGCTTATGGCCTTGTTTTTAGAGGCTTGTGACCTCTTTAAAGCTACATCGCGGACCGCAGCCTCCACGACTTTCACGAATCTGGCCTTGCGCTCCTGTTCGGAGCCGCCAGCGACGTCTGGCTCACTGCCGGAAGACAACGAGAGAGGCACCTCCTCGGCAAGCTTCACGGCTCGCTGCGCAGCCTCTTGGGAGGCGAGCCCTCTTCCTTTGCCTCCTTCTCGTCCTTTACCCCGCCTGCTGGTGGAGATTTTTCGGGCTGAGGCCTTCTCTCCATCGGAAGACGACCCCTCGTCATCCGCCGGTCTGGGCCGCTTGCGGTAGAACTCGGAGTTCCTCACAGCAGCTCCCGCTTCCTCGTGTTCAGAGCCCGCTGAGCCGCCGCCAGAAGCAGAGTCAGAGCCTGACCCCGCATCTCCTCGACGCATGAGCGAACCTTTCCTCCAATATTTGGAGGGAGCATCTACACCATCGCGCTCCCCTGACACCTTGTCAGGCGTGTTAAACTTAGAACCGATCATGTCCATAAGGGACTCTACGGATCGGGAGCCTCCTCGGCCCTTGTTGCCACTGGCAAGTGGAAGACATCCGTTGCCCCCCCCAGAATACGAGGGGCATGACGCCTCCAATGGAGACGTGGCGGATTCTCCAGCTGCTGAGCAGCTGGTACCGCCCTGGGGTAGTTTTTTCGCGTCTGTCTTTTTCATTTTTCTTTTCCTTTTAAAGGGTGTGGTCCCATCCTCCTCCAACCTCTCTCCCTCTCTCTCTGCTTGCTCACTGCCCTCCTAGTCACGTCTGATAATCAGACGCGTACCAGAGATCAGTGAGCAAGATTCCTACTAATGAAACGCACACCGTTCGAAGACTTGACCACTGCTCAAGTCTCCGAACGCCGTGCCCCTCGCGTGTCCCTCTATGTCTGGTCTCTCACTTGAACCTTTCCGGCATGAGTAACTCTACCGGCAGAGCTTCAAGATCATTGAGACACGCAAGCCCCACCACGACGGCAACGTGGGGACACCCTCGGTGGGGATGCGTCCTCAAACCATGCTTTTTTATTTTTGTGGGTTTTTGCTTTGTGCGTTCGCTTCGTCGTAAGTGGTAGTGGTTGACAGTTAAAATGTTAAATTTTATTAAAAAATAAACTAACATAATACAGTGCATAAATTATGATAAAAACTTATGTTTATTATAATTACTTTAGCAGCATTTTAATCATCGCACAGTGGTTGAATAATTCAATATCGTAAGCAGAATCAAACAACTTATTTTTTTCCACTCCTAAGCGTTCCCTGTTCTGTTCTATGAGAGAACAGGGAACCTCCTTCGCTAGCATTACTGCTTCGCAGAAAAAGGTGACCGCTTTCCATGCCTCCTCGCTCCGAACCATGGATTGAACCAAGGCCGGTCGACATGACGGAGGAGTATACGGGATCAACGGGAGTTGTGGACGAGGAGGTTGGTGTTAAAATTTCCCATGATGATATATGATGTGCATACTCAGACCCCAAAGATTCTAGAACCAATTCAAATTTGCTGAAATAATCAAGGGTAGGAGGGCAATAAGCGACATCTAGAACAGTTTTAGCGCCTTTGACACAAACATCTAGAAAAAGAAAGATAGATAGATACATTTATTTTGTAAAACAAGAGTACAGCATACAGTCTTAGAAATATTGATGAGGTTGGTACATGTTTTGCCGTTTAGTGCATACAAAATCAGTTGAACAAAACAATTTTGGTCAGAATTTAAAACGAATTGAAATTAGATGTCAAAAACTCAGCAGAATTGTTGGAAGACGAAGTAGCAAGATATTTAAAAGGGAAATCACTGCGAAGGTATTTATTTTCATCACCCCCTTCCTTCTCTTATCATTTGGATCGTTCCGAAGAGAAACGAAACCAGGGAGAGAGTAAGTCGTGTATAAAAGTTCAAGTTTGAGCCAGGTCTCGGAAACCAGGACGGCATGAACGTCGTTGAAAGGAAACGTGTCGTAAAGATCGCCATGGTGGCTTGGAATGCTTTGAGCGTTAATGTGGGAAACGATAAACAGCTGATCAGCATTTGGATCGAACTTTTAACTTTTGGGTGCCCGTAAAAGAGCTGAAACTATCATCACGAGAAGCGGCAGTTAAATCGGTATTATAATTCTTCAGTAGGCTTTTTGTAGATAATGTTTCGTTTTTCATTATTATTATAATATCCTCTTTTTTTTACTTCTCTTTAACAAACGAAGTTGGGAAATATCTTTTTTAAATAAGCTAGTGTGTATAAAATTAAACATAATCATTGCAAGTAATGAAAAACATTTCATTGCATTAAAATATACTTAAGTATGTTCTAAATTTTTACAGGTACGTAATATAAAATATCGTATTCAAATCTAACAATTTATAAATTAAAAAAGCATGCCAATGTTCGGAAGTTTGTTATGGAGATATTGTATTAATTTGTTCAGATTTATAGTTATAAGTAGTGAACCAACATGTTATTTTAATAGGGAAATGCTTTTCATTTATAATGTAACAACCACATCACCACAAAATCTGAAAATTATCCAACACAAATCTTTTCCTCTCATGTGCTCCCAAGTCGATCAGAATATCTCAGCCAAATTGTTTTTATTTGGCGCTTCGGATGTGTCCCAAGGTCGGTTATTAGCTCCTAGACGATGTAGCTGAAAATTCCCGGTGTTTAACGCTGGATCATTGTTATCCGAAAATCAAGAATTATTTTTATTTCATTTATTTAAATATAAACATACTATTTACATTTTTATATATATATTTCTATAAAAATACAAAAACATTTAAAAATATTAGCCCACCGGTATCAGGAACAGGGTCCAAGCTACCGGTGGTCAGGGCATTATAGTATCTTATAGATTAGGTACGGACTCGTATAGAGAAATACCTAATCGAATATTTATGCCTTACATAAGTCAGGTAATATAGAAAATAAGAAAATACATGCATTTGCTACCAGTTTATTTAAATTTAAATTAAATTATAACACAACATTCAAACGGGTTTAAATAATAATCAATAAGAAGCTTCTACACAGTGTGTGTTACATGAGTATTATATTTAGTTACAAAACAAAATTAACCATTTGTGTTAATACAAAAGACTCATTTCTTTATAAAAAATGATATAATTGATTACTTAGTTAGGATATTTATAATTGAAACTGAGCTGGCAAACATAAGTACAAAAAAAACAATCATTCAAGCACTTTTGTAAAAACAGATCACTTCAAAGTTTCTTGTCACAATAACAACAATGTTCCAATGTCTTCGCCTCATCTTCAGGTAAATAAGTAAATCGAAATGGATATGAATAATATATTAATAATAATAAATATAAATGGAATTGGACTTCCAAATCTGGTGTTAGCACACAGTTTTCCATTCTGACACAGTACTGCTTTGAACTCTGGAAAAGAGAAAAAGTTGATCAATATTTTATTCCAAATTTTATCCATTGATTGTATAAAAAGGAAAAACTATTCTTAACTAGGCATAAACGGCTTGCTTACATGAAGGTAGTATACATAAAATTAAAACTAAAAACCAAAATATTCAAACATTAAGCCTGTGCTAAAAAAACAAAAAAATTGAATTTTTGAAAGTTACTACATACTAGTCTAAGATTTATTGAGCATATTAACACCATGATTAAGTATTAATAGATTTTCCCAAATAAAACTTTAGTGTGCCTAACTTGATTCAGAGGTTGTCTGTATATTCAAAGGATTAGAATCATTCGAACTCTCAAGTATTAAAATGTAGTCTGTGTCGGTAAAACCTTGACAGTCAGCAACACAAGTCACACAGTGACACTTCAGCCATAGGAGTTCCTGGCTTTACCTGCGAGTAAAAATAGTAGCCCCGCGCTTTCGGAACTAAGTAATTTTCCTCACTATTGAAAGAGGAGGGCTGGCAACCTTTAAAATGGCGGGCCGATATTGGGTCCCAGTCTGGCCCTGGCTACGAATCTTTTATCGATGAAGCTATGTTCGATCTCCACTGAACCGCTGACTTTTTTTGCTATGGTTAGTATCTGAAACAAAGATTGAGAACATTTAAGAAAGCTGCAAGTTTGATAATAAACGATTGATCGATCGGTAAGTGTAATAATGTAATTTTCTTTTAGATCATTGTTAATGAAAATACATAACAGGAAGCACACTGGAATTGTCACAGGCCTTCATTTATTTTCGAAACAGGTGAAGAAATATAAGCTTTGCATTTTTACGGATAGGTTTATAATTATTATGTGTCCACATCTATATTTTATTTTAAGTTTGACATCTAAGTATGCGAAGCCATGAAACTGTATCTTACCTGATCCAGCCTGGAGTTCCTGGGGAGGTAGAAGGCGATGGTCGGTGATATTGTTCTGGCCACCGTCATCAGTTCAGATGCTGGCTTAGATTTCAACATTGATTCTATGTCGTACTCGTTACAAATATAAGAATTTAACACTCTTTTTTTTTGTGCCAATGCTAGCTTAGAACTGAGCCACAGACTACTAATTTATTACTCTTGAGAGAGGAGGGCCTACCACCTCGAAAATGCCCGGGCCCGTTTCGGGTCTCAGTCCGGCCCTGGCTACGAATCTTTTATCGATGAAGCTTTGTTCGATTTCCACTGAACCGCCGACTTCTTTCGCTCCTTTACCGGTAGTGGCTACTTTGCTTGTTAACGTGTTCGTTTAAATGGAAACACCATGTTTGGAGTGACGAGGCTCGTGGCTCCAAAAAATGGATTTCACCGTACGAAAACGCTCCAACATCGTTTCACAAAAAAAATGCGACTGAGATGAAATTACTGTCTCTCAGTTCTTGAACAATTTGAATTTTAAAAGAATGGAATTTCAGAACCTTTTTAAAAATTCTATAAATAATGTCTTTAGGAAGTCTCAATGAGGCCGCCCTTTTCCGTTTTAAAAGTCGTGGATTTTCATATAAACTCCGTTCCACCAGTTCAATGTTATCGGGGGTCCTTGAAGATCGACTAGACCCTGGCCTTGGGGTGTTCAAAGCCAAAGCACTCGCGCGGAACCTGTGCACCCAGGGACGAATTAAATTCACACTCGGTCCGTCACTTATCCGCCAAATACCGAAGCGTGAGCAAAATTGTCGACGAACAAACATGTAAGAATCGTTACTCTTGAAAAATGCCTCGATGGCGAATGCGCAATGCTCACCCGACCACTGCGGCATCGTGACTGAGATATGTAGTAAAGCAAAATGTTATTTAAATAGGAAAATTCATTTCCATTTATTACAAACTCAAAACCACAGAACCTGAAAAATTTCAATGGTTTAGCATCAATTGTGTAGTTTCATTAAATTAAGCATTTATTTAAATAGTGTGCTTAAATAAAACGTAAAATGATTAAGGTAGAAGGCGATGGTTGGTGATATTGTTCTCGCCACTCTCATAATTTTAGATGCTGGCTTAGACTTCAACATGTTATCTATGTCGTACTCGTTATTTAAAGAACAAATATAAGAATTAAACATTCTTTTTTTTGTGCCAATGCCAGTGACGAGGCTCGTAGTTTCAAAAAATGGAATTCACCGTACGAAAACGATCCAACATCGTTTCACAAAAAAAAAATTCAACTGAGAAATTACTGTCTTTCAGTTATTGAACAATTTAAATTTTAAAAGAATGGAATTTCAGAACCTTTTTCAAAAATCCGGAAAAGATGTCTTTCGGAAGTTTCAACGAGGCCGCCCTTTTCCGTATTAAAAGTCGTGGATTTTCATATAAACTCCGTTCCACCAGTTCAATGTTATCGGGGGTCCTTGAAGATCGACTAGGCCCTGGCCTTGGGGTGTTCAAAACCGAACACTCGCATGGAACTTCTGCACCCAGGAACAACTCCTCAACCAGTGCTTTTTATTTTTCTGGGTTTTTCTTTACGCGTTCGCTTCGTTGTAAGTTGTAGTGGTTGACTGTTAAAATGTTAAAGTTTGTTTAAAATAAACAGTACAATAAAACAATTCATAAATTATGATCAAACTTATGCATTTTATACTTACTTCAGCTGCGTTTTAATCATCGCACAGTGGTTGTATAATTCAAAATCGTAAGCAGAATCAAACAGCTCACTCTTTTCCACTCCTAAGCGTTTCCGGTTCTCTTCCAAGTCTGACAGCAAAGACAACACTGAAGTACTTTTAAAGTAGAAATACCTACCAACCAACACACACCAACAACACAAAAACTGATGTCCCATTTCAAATAATATCCAGTATTTATAGTTCAACAAACGATAAGAGAATCAGGTATAATCATTAACCTACTGAGTGAAATACTTCAAAAGTATTGAAACAGTTTAAACGGAATCAAATTCACGAATGATCAGGTAATGAGATTAAACGTTATAACAACACGGATAAATTGAATCAAAAGAACTAACGACGATGATTGATGACGATTTTTTCATGATGATTGTTTTAATCATCTCGCAGTGGTTGTACAATTCTATGTCATAAGCAGAATCGAACAATTTATTTTTCTCCACTTCATCAGAGAAAAGTTGAGTTGAAAATTTAGACAGTTCTTGATCGACTTTGTTATTCAAGCGTGCAGACAGCTTTGTTTAAAGATGGGAAATGATCAAATGACTCGTCCCACTCTAAGTGGAGCAGAAGGGAATGTCAGACTCTTACTCGTCTCTTATCCGTGTTCCTCCTAATGCCCTTTGTGTTCCAGGGCCCCGGCGCCTCTTTCGAACAGATTTCCCTGCCAGTCTTCTATGCTGACAGACTCTTTGAGACGCGCGTGGAACACGGCGCGCCGTCGACCCGGGCCTGTTTCTGATCAGATGGCGAGCCAACCAATGCTCGCCGTCCGCAGGCTCGTGCCTACGGTGGCCGGGAATCGGCCTGCGATTGCCGGCAAAAAGGAAATCACTGCGAAGGTATTTATTTCCATCACCCCTTCCCCTCTCTTGCCAATACGATCGTTCTAGAGAAAGACAAAACTAGGGAGAGAGTAACTCGTGGATAAAAGTTCAAGTTTGAACCAAGCCTCGGAAACCAGGACGGCATGGACGTTGTTGAAAGGAAACGTGTCGTAAAGTTCACCCTGTTGGCTTGGAATGCTTTGAGCGTTAATATAGCAAACGTTAAACAGCTGATCAGCATTTGGATCGAATTTTTTAATTTAAGGTTTCCGTAAAAGAGCTAAAACGATGAAACGATCATCACAAGAATCGGCGGTTGAATCGGTGTTATAATTCTTAAGTAGGCTTTTTGTAGAGAATGTTTTGTTTTTCATTATTATTATAATATCGTCTTTATTTACTTCTCTTTAACAAACAAGGTTGATTTTTTTTAAAATGAGCTGGTTGTATAAAATTAAAAAATTAAGTGTTCAATGGTTTAGCATTTTAATTAAATTAAGAATTTATTTACATAATGTGCTTATATTACTTCACAGTAGATAAGTAATTAGTAGCGGAGTGGCACACCGCTCCATATTTAATTTGCTGCAAGCAGCCACGCATACCGCACGCCATGTTCCAACACAAATCGTTTCCTCTCTTAATATGCTCCAAGTCGATCACACGATCTCAGCCAAATTGTTTTTATTTGGCGCTTCGGATGTGTCCTAACGTAGGTTATTAGCTCCTGCACGATGTCGCTGAAAATTCCCAGTGTTTAACACGCTGGATCATTGTTGTCCGAAAATAAAGAATTATTATTATTCCATTTAGTCTAATATATATATACTATTTACATTTTTAAATATTTCTATAAAAATACAAAAAATATTTAAAAATATAATAAAATAGTAGCCCACCGGTATCAGGAACAGGATCCAAGCTACCGGTGGTCAGGGCATTATAGTACCTATCTTATAGATTAGGTATGGACGCGCATAGAGAAATACCTAATCATCTATTTATGCCTTACATAAGTCAGTGATCGCGACGATGGCTCATGGAGATTATAATAAAAGCGATAGTGGACTGTATAGAATATGTATTACGAAGTTAAAGTAACAATGACAAAATATAGACTTCGATTATTCGGATATAAACAAGAAGTTAATATGCGCGAGCGCAGCCGTGCTTTGAGGCGTGCAACAGCTGACTGTCGTGGTGCAGTGTCTCTTCCTTGATTGTGGCGCGGAGTGACGCGCCGCTTCCCCGCGCCCCTCGTTCACTGCCGCTGTCGCCATGGCGCGCGGCGATGTTGAGGTTAGTGCCTCAACATGCTCCCCCTGTTGAAGAGTCTTCAACAGTGGTGACTGGCAGCGGGCAGATGATATTGAAGGCGCGCCGAATGACACCCTTCCTGGTGTGGATGTCGGCGACTCTTGCGATGCCGTCTCTGCCTGGAAGAACATGGGTGATGCGTCCTTAAAGCCACATAAGAGGAGGTAAGTTTTTTTCTTTTATGACGACCAATGTTCCTTCCTTGATCTCGCCATTTGACCGGCACCATTTTGTTCTCTTCTGTAGATATAGAACATAATCATGTGAGAAACGAGCCCAGAAGTGTTGCTTCAGATATTCGATGCGGCGAAATCGTTTTAAGCTGTTCACGTTGGTGGACTGGATCTGTGAATGAGGCAGCATGATTAGAGAACGACCAATAAGGAAGTGTGCCGGAGTTAAAGGAGTGAGGTCGGAAGGATCGTTGGATAGTGGAGTTAAGGGCCTCGAGTTTAAGGTAGCCTCAACTTGAATTAAACAAGTAGCCATTTCTTCAAATGTTAGGTTTGTTAAACCCAAAGTACGTCGTAAATGATGTTTGGTGGATTTGACTGCAGACTCCCAAAGTGTGGGGTATATGCAGGTATGAAAGAAAAGTTTATCCCAGGATTGATGCTGTTTAGGTTTAGGTCTTGCGAGAGGAGCTTGGCTAATTCGTGAAAAGATATTGCGTGATTTTCCCCTTCGAGCAATAAAGCGATTTAATGCAGCCAAGAAAGCTTCCTTTGTGAGGTCCGACACAAGCTCAAGGTGGACGGCTCTTGTAGCTAGACACACAAACGCGCAAATGAAGCATTTGATGAGTCTGCATCCTCTACCTTTCCGGTCGGCTATCATGATAGGACCAGCGTAGTCGGCTCCAGTGTCAAAATAAGGAAATTCTAAGTGTAGACGCTGCTCTGGAAGGTTACCCATGATGGGTTGAATAGTTTTGGCTTTAATCCTGCAACATTTTACACATTTTTGTGTAATCTTTTTTGCTAGGTTCCTGCCGCCAATAGGATAGTAGTGATGACGAACAGTGGTCAGTAAAAGCTGTGGCCCAGCATGTAAAAGGCGTAAATGAAACATATGGAAGAGGAGGATGCAAATCGTATGAGAACTAGATAAAAGAATTGGGTGCTTGACGTTATAATCGCAAAATGAGTTATTTAATCTTCCTCCCACACGAATAAGATTAGAGTTAGTGTCAAAAAAAGGGGACAAAGATAAAAGTTTGTTCTTTGCTGGTAACTGCTTACCTGATTTAAGCAAGTGATATTCTTCTGGAAAAGATTTCATTTGACTTAGGCTAAATATTAAGTTTGGTGAATTGTTTAGTTCATTGGGAGTCAGTGGGCCACATTCAATTGACCTTTTTTACATTTATGAATAAATCGTATGACATATGCTGTCACACGTTGTAATGTGTTAAAGTTTGAAAATTTTGAAAATAATGCAGTTATAGGATTTTCAATATTATGATCGGAGACATGACAAAAAGCGACTGTTTCCGGTAATGCAGGATAATTGCAATGTGACTCAGGGAACTGAGGCCACGAAGACATGTCTTTACTAAGAAATTGTGGTCCCGACTACCACAACGAAGATGACAACAGCTTGTCACTACTAAGTCCACGTGAAGTAAGGTCTGCGAGGTTTTCAGCTGACGGAACATAGTGCCAGGCCTCTCCTCCTACAGTTTCCTGAATTTCAGACACTCGATGACGAACGAATGTTTTTAATTGATTTGGTGGAGTGGATAGCCATCCTAAGATAATGGTGGAATCACACCAAAAATTAACTTCCTCAAAATGTAAAGTAAGTGACTGACGACTTACCTTGCTTTTGGCAGCTAAGAGGTGCACAGTGACTCCGCCGTCTCTTGGAACACTGCGAACATAGATACAACTCCCATAAGCCTTTTCTGAAGAATCAGTGAATATATGGAGCTGAAGACGGGACGGAAATTCACACAACACCTACCGAGGTATCTTAAACTCATTTAAAAAGTGCAGACTACTTTGAAAGTCATTCCAGGCTTGTTGAATATGTGCGGGCACAAGCTCATCCCACTTAAATTTTGCCAACCACAGTTGCTGCATAATAATTTTGGCTTCCACTATGCATGGAACGACCAGGCCAACAGGATCAAAAATCTGCGCTATGGTTGATAAGATGAAACATTTGGTAACCTTCTCAGTGGAATTTAAGTTAATAGAAAAGGAAAACGTGTCACTTAAGCTCTTCCATAGAAGTCCCAGAGTCTTTGAATGCTCGCTGTCGCTTAGGTCCACAATATCAGAAACATCGTGTTCACTGCTAAGTGCCTGCAGCACTTGACTGGAGTTGGAGCGCCATTTCCGAAGATTGTATTTCGCTGACCGCAGGACGTCATCAACGCAGCGAACCTTTTCTATGGTATCTGAAACAGATGATCCTCCGGACAAGTAGTCGTCCACATAAAAGTCGCGCGCTATAGAAAGCTTAGTTGCCGAGTCAGAGCATTCTTCAGCTAATTGAAATAAACACCTAGTTGCCAAAAATGGTGCCGATGCTGTGCCATATGTGTTAAGCGTGTACTCCTTTAATGGATGAGTTGGTTCTGCCCTCCAAAGATTTTTTTGCAAAGGACGATTACTGTCATGAACAAGAGTTTGACGATACATTTTTTCAATGTCCGCACTTATGACAATTTTATGCTGACGGAATCGAAGCAATATTGACAATAAATCATCTTGGATAGGGGGACCAACCATCTGTATGTCATTAAAGGACTAACCTGATGCAGTTCTGGCGGAAGCGTCAAAAACAACCCTTAGTTTTGTGGTAGTCCTTGACTCCTTCAAGACACCGTGATGTGATAAGTCATTTGACTGTGTTGAGTCGAGTGGGCGCCTGAAAGAGAGACCTTTGTTCTCCAATCGACGAACCGTTGATTTTATGAATTTTGAAACTTCCCTTTGTTTTGGTTCAATCTTTAAAGGTCGAAGGACCAAATGATCGCGACGATAGCTCTTGGAGATTATCATAAAAGCGATAGTGGACTGTATAAAATATGTATTACGAAGTTAAAGTAACAATGACAAAATATAGACTTCGATTATTCGGATATAAACAAGAAGTTAATTTAGGTAATATGCGCGAGCGCAGCCGTGCTTTGAGGCGTGCAACAGCTGACTGTCGTGGTGGAATAACAGGAAGCACACTGGAATTGTCACAGGCCAACAGTTTTTTAGTGGATTTGTTCATTTATTTTCGAAACAGGCGAAGAAATATAAGCTTTGCATTTTTACACATACGTTTATAATTATTATGTGTCCACATCTATATTTTATTTTAAGTTTGACATCTAAGTATGCGAAGCCATGAAACTGTTTCTTACCTGATCCAGCCTGGAGTTCCTGGGGAGGTAGAAGTCGATGGTCGGTGATATTGTTCTCGCCACTCTCATCAGTTTAGATGCTGGCTTAGACTTCAACATTGATTCTATGTCGTACTCGTTATTTAAAGAACAAATATAAGAATTTAACATTCTTTTTTTATAACAATTATTACAGCGGTATAGCCAATGTCAGCTTAAAACTAAGCCGCAGACAACTTATTTATTAATCTTGAGAGAGGACGGCTGACCACCACTAAAATGCCCGGGCCGGTTTCGGGTGCCAATCCGGCCCTAGCTACGAATCTTTTATCGATGAAGCTTTGCTCGGTCTCCACTGAACCGCCGACTTCTTTCGCTCCTTTACCAGAAGTGGCAATTTTGCTTGTAAACATGCCCATTTAAATGGCAATCCCATGTTTGGAGCGACGAGGCTTCACAAAAATATGCGACTGAGAAAGTCACTGCCTTTCAGTTCTTGTACAATATAAAATTTTAAAAGGATGGAATTTCAGAACGTTTTCCTTCTTCTTCTTCTTCTACCTGGCGTTAATCCCGGCTATTGCCAGGGTCCGCCTTACTACTTAGCTTCCTCCACTTAGCCCGATCTTGAACATCCTTCTCAGTTAGGCCATTGGCTCTCATGTCGGACTTAACGACGTCCAACCAGCGCTTGCGAGGGCGACCACGGGACCTAGCCCCAAGAACAGCCATATTCATGCATCCCCGACCAACGTACTCCATAGGGCGGCATGGCGGCATGATGTGGCCATACCATCGCAGACGACACTCTTGCAGTTTTTCCCCCACGTCACGGACACCAAGACTACCTCTGATGAAAGAGTTGCGTATGCGATCGGATCGCGTTACGCCACTCATCCACCTCAGCATCTTCATCTCCGTGACGCGAAGCTCCTGGGTGTGTCTGCTTAGTGCTGGCCAACATTCACCGCCGTACAGTAGGACAGGCCGTATGATGCATTTATATATCTGCCCCTTGAGCTTAGGAGGCATTTTGCGGTCGCATACAACGCCCGTTACCTCGCGCCACTTCGCCCAAGCCGCGCCTATACGAGCTTGGATATCGTCGTCCACGTTGCCAGACTCGTGCAGCACGGATCCAAGGTACCTGAACGTATCGGACTTTCTGATCAGGTCCGAACCCATTCGGATGAACCTATTTGAATCCGTGCCGCCACAGGACATGTACTCAGTCTTCGCCACATTTAGTCTCAGACCACCGTTTTCAAGCGTGTCCTTCCAAATGTTGACTTTGCGCTCAAGATGGGCTTTGTTCTGGTTAACGAGGGTGATGTCATCGGCATACATCATTAGCCATGGGGGCTTATCTTGGATGTTTGCCGTAACTACATCGAGCACTACGTTAAACAAGAACGGGCTAAGAGCCGAGCCTTGGTGCACGCCAACAGATATTGGGAAGCCATTCGATTCGCCAACAGCGGTCTGGACAGAGGACACGGAATCGCGGTACATGTCTCTGATAATGTCAATATAGGCCTCGGGAACGCCTTTGAAGCGCAGTGCCCACCAGATGGACTGCCGAGGTATACAGTCGAAGGCCTTCTGCAGGTCTAAAAAGGCCATATGCAAAGCTCTCCTTCTCTCTCTGTAAGCCTCAGCCAGATTCCGTAAGGCGAATACTGCGTCCATGGTGCTGTTACCCGCCCGGAAGCCATATTGACACTCAGAGACAGTACACTCGCTACGGAGCCGTGTGTCAATGATGCGCTCGAAGAGCTTCATGGTGTGGCACATGATCTTGATACCGCGGTAGCTACTACAATCCTGTACGCTACCTTTGCCTTTGTATACAGAACGTTTTCCAAATTTCGTATATTATGTCTTTCGGAAGTCTCAATGAGGCTGGCCTTTTCCGTATTGAAAGTCGTGGATTTTCATGTAAACTCTGTTCCACTAGTTCAATGTTATCGATGGTTCTTGGAGATCGACCTCGCCTTGGGGTGTTCAAAACCAAAGTACAAACAACGCAAATTTGTTTCGTAATTTATACTGCTTAGCATTTAAATCTTCAAAAACCATTGCATCGTTCAGAGTTGTTATTAAGCGCGCGGCCCAAGGTTTGACACCTAAAATTAGAAAAAAAGAAAATAAATTACTAATCTCGCCTCGTCGTCATCTCGTCGCGAGGCCGAAAAATGCGTGAGGGTCGAAAAAAAAATTGGCTTCTATGGAGATTTGGTTTTCACGGTTAATTAATGACTACCTAAATCTCGTATAGTTTGCTTATTCAGTACCTCTTCGAAGTTTTTGAAGTTATATCAGTTTTGTGGCGTAGAATCATGATCTTTTGTTATTTATTTATTTAGTACATGGACTTATAGGATAGCTAATAAAGACAAACAAAAAACATTATAGTCTGGCAATTTGTGAAAAAATCTCGTTTCTCTTGAAATGAGCAACCTATAATTGTAATAAAAGTGCAGTGACTTTTAAGTAAAACTCATCTCACAAAGTTAAATAGGTACCAATACTTTGACGAATTATTACCCGATAACTTCATTATGTTTTTAAAACCTTGCAACTGAATCAAAAAACCTACGAAGTGGGACTCCGCCAATCCATCGGCCTACTCAGAGACAATCTCGGTAACAAAATCTCCAAAGGGGACCACATTTTGGTTGACCCATGCGAATTATGAAGGATATTTCGAGTGGGTCATCATAGTAAAATGTACCTTGTCATCGCGGGTGGTAACCCATTCACCGGATACAAAATGTGTACTCACCCGGTATTTCAATCTTCTCCTTGATCTCTGAGTAGAAGAACGCTTCTTTATCAAAGAGCCGCAATTCCTTCACCATGTTTGCTTTTGCTACATTCGACCTGAAGATAGCTTTGATGAAGAACTTTTCTATTCGACAAATGCACTTTCACTTTCCAATATTCTGCTAGAAATCCCAACATTTTATCACTAGCATTGTGAACAGAATAGTTTTCTAAAACTATTTCTTCATTAGAACGATTGTAGCTGGCCAAAATGTATTTGATATCTTCTTCTGTTATGTGATTGACTTGGCAAGTTTGTTCAATCGCGACAGTAGCCATTTTTGCTGGTGTACGTCTATCAGCCTGTTGGCTAAGAACAGATACTGAGGTAATAATGTAAAGCAGGCATCTAATATTCCTATCTTGTGGTTGATGTACATTACAGTATTGTTAGAATCGTTAAGTAATTATTGATATTGTTAGTATAAATTAGTTAATTACACCGGTTTGGTAGTTGCCAGCCTTATTTTTTGGAATATAATGAAAAAATAAATGAATCTGTGTAACACTGCCTATATATATGTATTTGTATAAGTAAGCAAGCAGGGATATAATGAAAACAGGTTTGATTAAATCCCTTTTGATCAAATCACAGAGGATGTTAAAATAACAACAAGATTTTATCATTTCCCTAAACAAATCCAGGGATTTGAACAAATACCAGAACTAGTTCCGTGAAATGACAAAAAAAAATTGTCTGTGGTATTTTTAAACGTTTATTTGTAATTATTAATAATTATTATAGTTTTATCATAATAATTAGTAGTTTATAATTGTAGTCTGGAAAATAATAAATAAATATTACAAGTTGTTATTTTTACCATCCGTTAACTATAAGGTTTTCAAGAAATTTTTGTTCATTCGCTTCAAATCTATGTTCTCCCCTGCGACACAAACACCATGACAATTTCGAGTGATTCCCGAATTTTTGGAAGGCGAATCTGGGGGCGAAGGCAACTCACAAAGGTGCGCGGTCGTAGTAAGTTACGATGTAGGTAGCAGGCAGACGTCTTAAGGGCATAATATGTCTGGCTGAATTCGCATTCCGGCTGAATGACGATATATTGAGAGAATATCTGGGCTATTTGATTATATAAAGCCGGTTTTTGACGTAAAACTTACCTATGGAACGGTAAGATAATAATTTCCAGAAAAGCTGGCAACAAGTTATCTTCTTCGATGATGATTTTATCTAAGTTAAGCACGTTTATAAACAAACAAAAATAATATACAGATGTTTTTTTAATTAGCTTGACTTGTGTACCCAGCTACTAAATGAACTATCATTAAGTACACAAGTCAAGTTAATTAAAGCATAATTTATTTAAGGACCCTATCACAAAATGGCGTTTTCACTCATAAACCTGCTGACTCATCGCATTATGTAGAAATTATGCAGTTGCAATTACGTTTATTTTAGGCTTTGTTGTTAATTTATTTTTGTTAATGAGTATTTACAAAATTTTCATTTTTAGTGTTCCGTACTCGAAGGGTAACCAACGGAACCCTATTATTAAGCCTCCGCTGTCCGTCCGTTCGTCTGTCTGTCAGAGGATTGTATCTCAAGAACAGTACTAGGTAGACAGTTTAAATTTTCACAAATTGCGTATTTCTATAATAAAAATTAAGGTTTATGGTACGGAACCCTTGATGTGCGAGTCCGACTGGCACTTGGCCGGTTTGTGTTTATGAACTATGGTTTAATTTGGTATAAATTTTATGTAATAATATTAATGTATTATAGAGAAATTGACAGTTAATTCTGAGCGTTTTTAGTAGTTTTTATTGATTTGGATGGGGTTTTTTTTTTACGGATATACCATTCTTATTTCAAACTAGCTGTTGCCCGCGACTTCGATCGCGAGTAACGGCGCGTACACATAGAACATCCGTTTTACAGGATCCTTTTTAACTGATCCGTCGCTACTGGAGGTAATATTCACACAGCATTTACAGGACCGATTTTAACAGATCCGACGCTACTGGACTTTCGTTCTTCAGTGTATCGCCTACTTTCTACGAGAATGGACGTTGTCGTGTTGTATTGGTACTATCGTCGTCTGCGGCGGAGGAAGCCCCGGCGTTATTGGATACATCCACTATTAAGGCAAAGATTTTGTCGTGGTGCTGTTGTGCGTCAGCTGAAAGAAGACGAATCTAAATTTTTTACTTATTTCCGAATGACGACGTCTACTTTTGATGTCCTTCTTAAACGATTAGAAAAGGATTTAAAAAAGAAAGACACAAACTGGAGGAAAAGCTTGTGCCCTGAAGTAAAACTAGCGATATTTTTAAGGTAAGAACTTTAATTTTTGTTATTATCAATTAAAATTTAAAATGACAAAAAGGTTTACAAAAATGAAGATTTATTTCAAAACATAGACAGATCTGGCAAGTCTGACTCCTGGCTGAATGTAGATTCTACTGATGGCGAACCTTCTACTGATGGTGTAGAGTCAAGATGATGTGGCCTACTAAAATAACCTTGGGTGTGGTAGTGAGGAGTGCTAGAACTTTGTGAATATGGAGGCCACTCGTAGTTTGACTGACCATATCTTCTACTTTTAATATTTTGTAAAAGGTTTATCACTCCAGACTGAAATTCTAAAATTTGATCGCCATTAAGTGAAGCCAGTTGCGGCAAAATACCTTTGAAGAACGATAAATTGGGATCTTCAAACTCATTTTTACTTTTTTTTAACTGATCATTCATGTATTCAATCATTTTGGCGTCTACTTCATTCACATTTCTTTTGATTGCCTTGCGTTGCGGCGGGGCTAAATTTTGTCTTTCCTTTTGTCTGTCACTACCACTTTGTTCCGTAATCTGATCAGGTTCATCTTCGTTGTCTTTATTACTTTCTACTGTTTCCGTGATGTTGTCATTAGCAGGGACGTTCTCGTGTGTATCACCTGAAGTGACAACTTTTTTCAAAAATAACATTTGATTGTGATATTTGTAAGGCTTGGTATTTGAGGCAGCAGCTCCAGATTTCTTCAATTTCTTTTTCTCACTCAATGTTCGTATCCAGGCATCTCTAGTCGAATTCCATTTTTTTATAACATATTTTCCTGAAGCATGTAAATAATAATATAAGATGGTTGTCAATAGCTTAGTAAGTGAAAGGCGAATAAGAAGGTAGAATAGACTTGTCAGTAATTAATTACCATATTGGTCAGTGGATAAGTCAAATTGACAGTGCAAGAACTAATCGGTCAGTAAATAATGGGAAGCAAAAAAGTATTAGGTACTAATGTTTAAATCAATTTATTTTAATTAGGTAATTTTATAATTTAGTTCAGTTCAGTTTAATTTTATTTTATTTATGTACTATATATATAAGTATGAGTTTTGATTTACGACTTTGCTAAAAACTCTCATAAAAATTTCGACTTTCCATACAAAATTTGTTGGTCACTATAATATTTTGACTTATTCATCAAGCCATCTTTAATAGTCTGACCATAGAGAAGTACCTCTACGAAACATAGACATATACATAATCAGTAATAGACAAAATTAACTAAAACTAAACCCTTACAGTCACTAACTTTGTATGGGAAGTCAATATATGTGTAATAATATAGTAATTGATTAATTTATTTTTTTTAGGTATGCAGCGTCTGGGTGTACATTTCAAGAACTTTATTACGTCTTTCGTGTCGGTGTGTCAACTATAAGCAACATTATTAAGGAAGTTACACGATGCATATGGAACAACTTGAATGACGAGTTTATGCGACTTCCTACAACAGTGAGTGAATGGGAGCATATATCAAATGGATTCGACACAAAAGCAAATTTTCCCCACTGTTTAGGAGCAGTGGACGGTAAACACATCAGACTTCGAAAACCAGCAAAAAGTGGCTCAATGTACCTAAATTACAAAGACTTTTTTTCCATCATATTATTAGCGATCGTAGACTCTGACTATCGTTTTCTATATGTTAGTATTGGGTCGTATGGAAAAGAATGCGATTCATCAATATTCAAGGAGTCGACATTTTGGAAAATGATGCTAGATGGCAGTTTACAAATACCAGAACCTTGCCCATTAATAACAGGCTCAGAAACGAGAGTTCCCTACGTCATAATCGGCGATGAAGGTTTCGGTTTACACGAAAATTTAATGAGGCCATTTAGCGGGACGCATTTAGACGTAAATAAGCGAATATATAACTATCGTTTGACCAGAGCTAGACGATACGTTGAATGTGCATTTGGTATTCTTGCTAATAAGTGGAGAGTATTCCACCGGCCTCTAGACGTCAACAAAACAACAGCTATATGGATAGTTAAGGCATGTACCGTTCTACACAACTTTGTAAGGGAAAAAGAGGGCTTAAAGGATGGCAACACATCCGAATCTGAAGCATTTCATTTCAATAGCCTACCTGATGATGAAACGCTACGAGGTGGTCGAACTGCAAATTCAGTTCGAACGGAATTCGAAAACTATTTCGTGTCCGAATCTGGGTCAGTTTCTTGGCAGAATGAAGCTATTTAAAATAAAAAACAATGTCTCCATTACAATATAAAATAAATACTTACCAAATTCTTGTCTTTCTTTTTGTTCCATAGCTTCAAAATCCTCCTTTAGAATACCGCATATTTCGCGCCAAGCTGCGGTTTTTGCAATTTTATCTTTATAAATCTCCAGTGTTTTGTCCCAAAGAACTGGTCTACTTTCAACACAATTTATCAAAACTTCTTGCTCAACATATTTTTCAAACGCCTTGCTTGCCATGATTATGATAGCACTGGACACGTGCACTACTCTAGGAATGAAACCGGCAAATGGCGGCTGTGTGTAGCACATCGCACCCCGCGCACCCCCGTGCAAAGCCTCGTGCGGTTTCAATCCGATAAAACGGATTAGTATAGTATTACTGGATCCGGAATACTGTGTGAACTGGCTCATACAACTACATACGCTAATAACATATACGTTTAAACGGACCTGTAAAACGGATTGCTCCTTATTTTGTCGGATCAGTATTTTTTACTGGATCCGGAATACTGTATTCTGTATGAACTCGCTCATACAACTACATACGCTAATAACATATACGTTTAAACGGACCTGTAAAACGGATGTTCTATGTGTACGCGTCCTTAGTCGGAAAGTAAAATGTTGTCGCAAGATAACATCTCTAAGATAAGTTATATACGAACAATCAATATCTAGTGTATTCCTTAAATCCTCTTAGAATTAAGAATTTGAAAGAGTATTATGCAAGGCACTGGCTGTTTCACATCTTATGTTCCAAATAGCCTTGCCCTAGTATTTTATCGTAATAATGTTTTGTTATTAAAAAAAAAAAATGATAACGCTTCTCTATGCATAATGTTAAAGAAAGCTGCTGGGATTGTTAACACGTTGCGGAATTTGTTTGAAAGAGTCATCGCGGCCCTGCAACGAAAAAGGGCATTAGAAGGAACAAGGATGGGTAAGAGTCTGACACTCCCTTTTGCCTCGCCTAGAGCGGGAGGAGTTATTTGATGATTTCTATTCCTTAAACAAATATAAAAAGGCCTGTTAACGTACGATAGAGTTACATAGAGTTGGTCATGGGAAAACCAACCAGAAGAGAAGTCTACCCCTGCAACGAGGAGAGTAGAGTAAAGACTCCGCTATCCGCACCATGTTAGACTCCCATTCTCAGTCAGTCCTGGCTAAGTTAGCCAGCCTAGCTCCACCCAAATGCACAGATACAAACTTCACTGGTTTGGCGGAGCGACCTCATCGTTCCGAGAATTTGTTCACGTCGGGCAGCCTCGGCATTACTTTTTGGATGACGTGGGAAACTGATTCCTCGGTTGGAAGCAACCTCTATAAATTGGGCTATCTACAGTGCCTATGTTGAAAAGATGTTTTTATGACCCGTCATTATAACTATTATTATTCGGAGGGGAGCTACTTGAGCTGAGAAGTCGTTTAGTTAGTTGCGTGTATAGGCTTAAAGTTGCCAGTTTTGACTGCCTGCAATTTGTAGCCCCTGACCATTTGTTGTCACGAAGTTCAGTTGACCTCTGGCCAATTTATGTATGAAACTATAGGAAAGGTAAGATGGGGCGTAGGTACGGGTCCAGCACTACCGTCTCAGAACCTCAGTTCGCGAGTTCGTCTGTGGTGTTGCCTAGGGATCTACAGTTCCCTTTGATCCACTGGAGAGTAAAGATTGCAACGGATAAAAAATTCTGGCCATGGGCTGGTCATGACGTTTCATAGGCTCACTAGGAATTGAACAGTTTTGAAACTAAACAGAAAATAGTTTGTTGGATGTATGTGACTTTGCCAAGTTTAGGGGTGAGAAAATGAAAAAACGGAACCCTTATACGAGTAGGATCACTTTGTTGGCCATCCGTCTGTCTGTCAAGGCCTTTTATCTCGGGAACGCATGGAGGTATCGAGTTGTAATTTAAACCATATACTCAGGTCTACGGTCCCTTGAATCGAGCGTAATAAACCACTGATAAGATTCAAAATCTAGGTACTTTAAAAAATTATGTATTATCCCCAGTAAAATTTAGCATTTACTTCATCAAAATCGATCCACAAAATCTAAAGATATTAAATTTTTAAGTTTATGAAGAAACTTTCGCGTTAACAGTCAGAGTTCCATCTATTGAGAAAAAATGAAATGCACGTAAGCATGAAAAGAACACCATAACAAATTGTTGAGGTATTTGTTAAATTTATAATACGTACATAAATAATAGTGAACGACGTTACGTTACGTTACGAAGTGACGTTATTTATCGTAACATACGTTCTTTAAACATCTTCCGCTGCCAAATACTTTGTCAGTTTACGAAATGATGGTCGATAGATGGTGTTGCACTGATGACGCGTTTTTCTGAATCGCGGTGTTAATATTTTCCATTGAACGAATCTCACACGATTTTAAACAGCGCGTAAGGTCTTGAAAAGTATCTACTAGGGTCCAAATTCGTTAAATCTCGGATTTGTTCTGGTTCGTTAATCGTGCGGTAAGCATTTATCGTAGAACATTTTTGAACTAATTTGGTACTTGCAAAGTACTGGACGGTTTGACTTGCGAATCAGGCCTGAAGGGGTCCGTGCTGACGGGACCCTACTACATTAAGCCTCCGCGATAGATTCTTACCTCGGAAAAAAAATTGCGAGGCTATATTCCTTAACTTTATATGTAGTACGTACGTATACGTACTATAATACGTAGTACCTACAATTTTGTACGAAGCCCTCGGTGCGCGAGTCCGACTCGCTCTTGACCGGTTTTTTTCTCTACATTCTGGTTTTAAATTGCAATGGTTTTAATTTTTAATTGTATTGGGAGTAGCTTATCCCTTGAAAATCAACGAATACGCAATCGTCCGGCTCCCAACGATTTTCATCATCCTTACTGTAGTGGAACATAAGGTTGTTATTCCACAAGTCACGGTGGCAGACTACATTCTTCTGTTGAGGAGAGAAATCGCCTAAACTCAGAGCAGCAGACCACACGTCCCTCGAACGACTTTCAATTAGTTTCATATTAGTATCGTCATACTTGGAAAATGACTGAAGAAATCTGAGTCAAGATGGTATGCACCTTTATCCAAGGTTGTTTCATATTCATAATTGAGTCCCTTGTATTCTCCTATAGTTTCTTTACTCTTCTTTTCTTCATAAATAACGAAAGATGCGCCTTTACCTACCTAGGTACTGCTAGTAGAGTGTGCGCCATGTCAAAGAAAAAAAAAATATTTCGTACCTAATTTATACTGCTTAGCATTTAAATCTTCAAAAACCATTGCATCTTTCAGTTGTTAGTAAGCGCGCGGCCCATGGTTTGACATCTAAAATTAGAAAAAAATAAAATAAATTACTAATCTCGCCTCGTCGTCAACTCGTCACCGTCGCGAGGCCGAAATATGAGCGAGGGTCGAAAAAAATTTGGGCTTCTATGGAGATTTGGTTTTCACGGTTAATTAATGACTAAATGTCGTATAGTGTGCTTATTCAGTACCTCTTCAAAGTTTTTGAGTCATGGGTGTTATCTTTTATTATTTATTTATTTAGTACCTACATGGAGGACTTACAGCTAATAAAGACAAACAAAAAACATTATACTCTGGCAATTTGTGAAAAAATCTCGTTTCTCTTGAAATGAGCAACCTATAATTGTAATTAAAAGTGCAGTGACTTTTAAGTAAAACTCATCTCACAAAGTTAAATAGGTACCAATACTTTGACGAATTATTACCCGATAACTTCGTTATGTTTTTAAAACTTTGCGACTGAATCAAAAAACCTACGAAGTGGGACTCCGTCAATCCATCGGCCTACTCAGAGACAATCTCGGTAACAAAATCTCCAAAGGGGACCACATTTTGGTTGACCCATACGAATTATGAAGGATGTTTCGAGTGGGTCATCATAGTAAAATGTACCTTGTCATCGCGGGTGGTAACCCATTCACCGGATACAAAATGTGTACTCACCCGGTATTTCAATCTTCTCCTTGATCTCTGAGTAGAAGAACGCTTCTTTATCAAAGAGCCGCAATTCCTTCACCATGTTTGCTTTTGCTACATTCGACCTGAAGATAGCTTTGATGAAGAAGTTAAGAACTTTTCTATTCGACAAATGCACTTTCACTTTCCAATATTCTGTCACTAGCATTTTGAACAGAATAGCTTTTTAACCGACTTCTTTAAAAAGGAGCTAGGAGGTTCTATGTTCGGCTGTAAGTATGTTTTTTTTTTTATGTATGTTCACCGATTTCTCCGCCAATTCTGGACCAATTTTAAAAATTATTTTTATTATTCGAAAGCCTATACTTCTGAGGTGGTCCCATTGTTGGTGACAATGGGACCACCTCAGAAGTATATATCTCTGTAATGTAATCTGTATAATCTGACAATGGAATCCCATAAAAATCGAGGGAAACCCTCAAATTTTATAAGCACAAACACTGTTTTTCATAAACCTTAACCATCATCTCATGTTGCTGAGCTGATGATGGAAGATATAAGTCAGGATCTGATGATGTGATCCCATGAAAAATGTTTGTTCAGCGATATTTTCGCCAATTGTTAACCGATTTGGATGATTCCTGTTTTTTTTTGGAAGAGTATTTTTTCGGACTGGACACATTTAAATTTGGTGAAGATCTGATGAAGAACTTCGGAAGTAGGCAACGGAACTCTTCATTCAATGATATCAAATGGATCGGGATTTCTGAAATCGCATGTCTGTTGATTGTTCATAACATAATATCACGCCGGCACGCAAAACTTTTTAACAAAAAAATACGACTTCCGAAATTAAAGTTATTTTTTACTTTGTAGTGTTTTGTTTTTTTTAGGGGTGCATGGGGTCTGTTACCATCTTAAGACCCAAGCCAACCTAACCTGCTAGCGGTGCACCCTGCTGTCCAACGGACGAGGCTCTGGCGAACCTGGTTTCCCTCTCGTAGGGTTGTGGGGGTCAGACGGCTGGTCGCCCCACGTAAAACCAACTTCAGTCAAATATTAAAATGGACAAGAAGTTAAAAACGGGTACTCGGGCTAGGGCGTCGCGTCGCCGCATAACGACGCGCAGGCACATCGCCCTAAACCTGCGATAAGTGGGCTAGGGCTACCGTGTCAAGTACGGGCACGGCTAAAGAGGATAGTACCCAAGAAGAAGTTCCGCTTTGCCACCTGGAACATTGGCTCCCTAACCGGACGTTGCCGAGAACTCGCGGACGTACTTGCGAAGCGTCGGGTCCAGTGCGCCTTCCTTCAGGAGACGCGCTGGAAGGGAAATAAGTCACGTGACATCGGGCAGGGGTACCTGCTAGTGTACACCGGATCACCAATGGGCAGGGGCGGAGTGGCCGTGGTGCTGTCTAAGGACCTTCAGGATGGACTCCTTGAAGTAGACCGATGCAGCGACCGGTTGATGCGAGTTAGGGTGCTGATCGAAGGGTCGGTAACGAACATAATCAGCGCCTATGCTCCTCAAACTGGTTACTGTGAGTCTGAAAAGGAGGCCTTCTGGGATGAGTTCGAGGACGTACTACGCGCTATTCCGAATTCCGAAGGTGTTTTGGTTGGGGGGGTCTCAACGGTCACGTAGGTCAGTTTGCTGGAGAGTACGGACGTGTTCACGGTGGTTTTGGATATGGCCAGCTAAATGAGAGGGAGTCAGTATACTCAGCACCTGCGCTTTGTCTGACCTAGCCATCGCGAACACGTTCTTTCAGAAGAAGCCCCAGCATCTTATTACGTACCGTAGTGGTGCCTACTCAACCCAAATAGATTACCTGCTGGTGCGACGGTGCCACATTGGCAAGGTTACCAACTGCAAAGTCATCCCAGGTGAAAGCCTAACGGCTCAACACCGCCTCCTTGTCCTGGACTTTGCGGTTGTACCGAAAAAGAAAGTGACCGAAAAACGCAAACCCCGCACTAAGTGGTGGTTGCTTGATGGTCCTAGGCAGTCGGACTTCATCGCGGAGGTCGAGCATCTCGAGATCAGTGCTCCGCATGAGTCCGCTCAAGAGATCTGGAGTAGGATCCATTCAGCAATCACCGATGCGGGTAAGCGCGTCCTTGGCACTTCTCGTGGTGGCCGCACCATAGAAAAGGAGACGTGGTGGTGGGATGACGGGGTGCAGGAGGCGACTCGGAAAAAGAAGGTTTTATTTAAACAGTGGCAAGGGTCCAACTCTCCGGATGACAGGGAGGAATATGGAGCGGCTAAGCGCGCTTGCAAAAAAGCTGTAGCCAGAGCCCGCAGCAAAAGTCTGGCGCCCTTATACGACAAGCTGGAAACTGCGGAGGGGCAAAAGCTTATTTTTAAGCTGGCGCGTGCCCGGGAGAAAGCTACACGGGACATTAGCAAATGTCTCTGTGTAAGGGACGCCCAGAGTAAGCTGCTCTACGATGCCCCCTCTGTTAAGGAGAGATGGTGTACATACTTCGCGGAGCTGTCTAACAAACAGCATCCCCATAACCTTCCTCCCGAACCGCCTCCTAACCTTGGACTTATTTCCCCTATTTTTCCCGCATTGCTCTTCGCCACATGAAGAACCGGAAAGCGGTCGGACCTGACAATGTGCCAATTGAAGTGTGGAAGGCGATGGGCCCACATGGCGTGGACCTTCTGACGGATCTTTTTAACCGCATCCTGACCACCAAGGAAATGCCGAACCAGTGGCGATTTAGCCTGATTATCCCTGTATACAAAGGCAAAGGTAGCGTACAGGATTGTAGTAGTTACCGCGGTATCAAGATCATGTGCCACACCATGAAGCTCTTCGAGCGCATCATTGACACACAGCTCCGTAGCGAGTGTACTGTCTCTGAGTGTCAATATGGCTTCCGGGCGGGTAACAGCACCATGGACGCAGTATTCGCCTTACGGAATCTGGCTGAGGCTTACAGAGAGAGAAGGAGAGCTTTGCATATGGCCTTTTTAGACCTGCAGAAGGCCTTCGACTGTATACCTCGGCAGTCCATCTGGTGGGCACTGCGCTTCAAGGGCGTTCCCGAGGCCTATATTGACATTATCAGAGACATGTACCGCGATTCCGTGTCCTCTGTCCAGACCGCTGTTGGCGAATCGAATGGCTTCCCAATATCTGTTGGCGTTCACCAAGGCTCGGCTCTTAGCCCGTTCTTGTTTAACGTAGTGCTCGATGTAGTTACGGCAAACATCCAAGATAAGCCCCCATGGCTAATGATGTATGCCGATGACATCGCCCTCGTTAATCAGAACAAAGCCCATCTTGAGCGCAAAGTCAACATTTGGAAGGACACGCTTGAAAACGGTGGTCTGAGACTAAATGTGGCGAAGACTGAGTACATGTCCTGTGGCGGCACGGATTCAAATAGGTTCATCCGAATAGGTTCGGACCTGATCAGAAAGTCCGATACGTTCATGTACCTTGGATCCGTGCTGCACGAGTCTGGCAACGTGGACGACGATGTCCACGCACGTATAGGCGCGGCTTGGGCGAAGTGGCGCGAGGTAACGGGCGTTGTATGCGACCGCAAAATGCCTCCGAAGCTCAAGGGGCAGATATATAAATGCATCATACGGCCTGTCCTACTGTACGGCGGTGAATGTTGGCCAGCACTAAGCAGACACACCCAGGAGCTTCGCGTCACGGAGATGAAGATGCTGAGGTGGATGAGTGGCGTAACGCGATCCGATCGCATACGCAACTCTTTCATCAGAGGTAGTCTTGGTGTCCGTGACGTGGGGGAAAAACTGCAAGAGTGTCGTCTGCGATGGTATGGCCACATCATGCGCCGCCCTATGGAGTACGTTGGTCGGGGATGCATGAATATGGCTGTTCTTGGGGCTAGGTCCCGTGGTCGCCCTCGCAAGCGCTGGTTGGACGTCGTTAAGTCCGACATGAGAGCCAATGGCCTAACTGAGAAGGATGTTCAAGATCGGGCAAAGTGGAGGAAGCTAAGTAGGAAGGCGGACCCTGGCAATAGCCGGGATTAACGCCAGGTAGAAGAAGAAGTGTTTTGTTTTTTTTAAATTACGTCTTCATTAGCACGGTTGTAGCTGGCCAAAATAAATTTGATATCTTCTTCTGAAATGTGGTTGACTGGGTTATTAAGTTGAATAGCGATGGTCGTGATTATCATCATCATCTGCCTAGCTTTCTCCCAACTATATTGGGGTCGGCTTCCAGTCAAACCGGATTTAACTGAATACCAGTATTTTACGCGGAGCGGTTGCCTACCAGACCTCCACAACCCAGTAACTGGGTAACACGGTACTTCATGGCAAGACTGGAGTCAGATTAACTTGCTTCTGACTATCCGTAACGACTATTATTGATTATCATTAATTATTAAATCTCTGTCAGCTTATTAAAGCAGTTGCATGCTCTCTCTGATATCTGATTTTCGTTTTTAGGAAAAAATTGCAAAAAACCGGTGTCTACGAGTCGGATTCGTTCACCAAGGCGGTATTTACGTAGGAAAATTATTTTCAGACTTTAATTTGCAATATCTGGGCATCACATCTGCAAAATCCTCTTTTTAGTACGTAAGTCATATTATCATAGTATCTTTCTCGGCTCGCGGAGCTCGTGGCTAAATAATAACAGCCGCACGGGTCGATATTCAAGGTTAAGCAACGCTTGCCAAGGTTGGTCTGTGGATGGGTGACCATCTTAACATAGCGAGTTTCCTCCGTGCCTCGGAAAGCACGTTAAGCCGTTGGTCCCGGCTGTCATTTGTTGATCTTTGGCAGTCGTTACGGATAGTCAGAAGCCAGTAAATCTGACTCCAGTCTTGCCATGAAGTACCGTGTTACCCAGTTACTGGGTTGTGGAGGTCTGGTAGGCAGCCGCTCCGCGTAAAATACTGGTATTCAGCTAAATCCGGTTTGACTGGAAGCCGACCCCAATATAGTTGGGAAAAGGCTAGGCAGATGATGATTATCATAGTATCTTTCTACTCGTACCTACTACAAATATACAAATGCGATGGTTTGGAAGCATGAATGTTTGTTACTCAATCACGCCGGAACGGATCTGAATGTTTGGCACTGAGATAGATAAGATAGTATTTATCCCCGTTGAATGTTCCCTTAGGATAGTTTCCGACAATCACGCGGGTGAAACCGCTCGCAGAAGCGAGTATGTACTAGCACCTAATTAATAGAAAGGGGATAAAGCTGGTAAAAAATGGGTATTTGAATACCCATCAAAAACATGCATGTGAAAATGGGAGCCAATATGCGTGATTAGCTTCTGCCAGCGGCTTCGCCCGCGTGGTCTCTAGGGAACATACTAAATAAAAATACTAAAAACATGAAAAATAGCCTATGTCCTTTCTCAGGCTCTAGATTATCTGTATACCAAATTTTATTGAATCAGACAAACAGAGTTACTTTCGCATTTATAATATTAGTAAGGATTGTCGACTTTAGCGACAAAAGAATTGAGATCTAAATGGGCGCCAAGTTCTTAAATAATCCTGAAATCATACTGAAATAAGATAAATTAAGATTCAAAATTAGATTTAAACATATTTGACTTTTACATATTTGGCTTAACTTATCATCTTTATATTATACGCAAGTTTCAGTTTTTATATTGAAAGGTCAAACTATTTTATATTATCTTCTAAAAATTTGATTTGCTGGTAAAAGCTAGCCAAGTCAAATCTTGAACGATAATTTTTGGGACTATCTTCAGAACGGCACCCGTGAGTGAGTGATTCAGTCAAACACTCCTCATTGAGCGATATTTATGAAATTTTGGGTTTTAGACAAGCTAATAAGGAGCTTTAATAAATGTGCCGAATTTCATGTATGTACCTAGGTAAATAGGTTTTGAGTTGTGGAAGGGCCAAAAGTAGCTTGAAAAGTTTCGTGTAATATTACACATGCCTCCAGCGTGCCAGTAGGTACGGTTTTCTTTAAAATTGGCTAGACACACTAACGCATGTCTAGATTCTACCAAAAACATTTCAGGTAAATTGGTGGCCAAGGCTCATACGAGTACGCTCACAATGCTTTCGCTGTTAAAAAGTTATCAGACTTGGTAAGTGCGCGGCCTCTACGAGTTGTATACGTAGCCGCTACGTGGTGGCTATCCGGCCTCTTCAGGGTGCCTACTTGGCCTCTACTTGTTGACTAACAGGCTAAGGGCCTCTACTTGGCGAATAAGGTAAACGTACCAATACTCGTCGGATTTCGGAAATCACTGACTTTGAAGCGCTACTGTGTGTTAAATATTTAATAGAAAATGACAATTTTTGCATGACGTGATAGAGAATTTATTCGTTATTCTAAGGAACTAATTGTTTTTTAATCATTTTTATGGATATAAGTACTTATTAAGGCAAAAGTAAAAAAAGGGCGATTTGTACCAATAGTCGTCTGATTTGTACGGATACTCGTCAAATATTCCCAGTACTCGTCAACTTTTAATGCTAATATAAACTCTCTGCTCTTGAACATAAAGTTCAAGATAAGTACATTTCTTTGGTGCTTGAATTTGTTAAGCATATATTTTGAAAACGAGTAAATATACCTTTGCAAAAACAAAATAACAAATTCGTATTGCAACGTATTTTCGGATAGAGCGGCCACAAAGCCGCAGATATGAATCCAAGAACTAGACTAATTACCTAATTGTTCAAGTAAATGGCTTTCAAAAATACTACTTATGTTATATTAAAGTGGTCATTAGTTCTATTAGGTTGTCAAAGCAAATCTTCATTTAGTTTGATTACCAAATGGGCCTAATGAGAAGGAGAAAGTGAATACGCAATTTCGCTTACTTGGATGACAAGATGCACCATCCAAGTAAATGAATTCCAGCTTTTTTGATTTAAAAGCACTACTAAACTGATTTTGATGAAACCACCTCTTTTAAATGGGACCACCTCTGAAGTACTCGTATGACCGACCAAACAAAAAAATAATCATCAAAAGGGTGGACTGGCTTAACTTTTTGGTGACACATTTAGTATAATCGACGTTATTAGCATCAAATGGTGACAGTCCACATTTACGAAATCCATTTACAATAGAGTTTCTGCTTAATTGTTTGAGAGGCTTGTCTAACAAGGGACAGATATTTTCCTTTATTAGTTTTACAAAGTGATTCTCATTGCGCCAATCATATACAGATTGTTTTTATATTCTTTTGAGAGGCCTAAATACTGCTACATCCATGGGTTGAAGAATATGTGTAGCATTTGGATTATAATTTGATTTTCTCTACAGAAATTGCTCCATGGTAGCGTCGTATGAGAGCAGTGGCCATCCAAATAAAATATTATCGGCAGCTGGATGCCACTTCTTATAACCCAAGGGTAGAACACATTTGCTATATATTCATAAAAAGCTTCGCCAGTCATCCAGCCTCTTTTTGTGTGCCTTAATCCCCAATCATTGGGTGCTGATGTCGAAATTTTGTGAGGGATTGACTTAAGCTTAAAAAGAACCATCGGCGGTGCCAATTCACCTGATGCATTAGCTGTTAGGAGAACTGTTATGCACTCTTTTTCTCCTGTTGGTATTATATTCATTTTTAGACCCACGTTTCGCTAAAACTCGGTTGTCAGCGGGGGACAAGAAAAAAGCGCTCTCATCGCAGTTAAAAATTCTCCGCGGGTCCTCAGAAGGTGCCTGTAGCTGAGCAGTACAAAAATAATCCTTAATTTCTTTGAACCATGTACGAACATCATCTTCCGTGACTAATGCTCGAGATTGTGTCAAATTTTGGGACACCCTCCGACCAACTTCAGGGTGGACGCTTTATGAATGACTCGAACCAATGTCGACCTGGCCTATTGTTAGGAAATGGGTTACAACGTTTGAATTTGGTAACCAATAATTCGACGCTATCTAATAACTGATCTGATGTTACAGGAAAACCACGTTCTGCCATGAAAATTAACCAGTTCTTTAAATGTTCTTCTTCTTCCGGAGTTAAAACAGTCGTTGGTCCTTTAGAGCAGCCGACTAAACTACGCCCTTTAATCTTGTCATTTAATGTGGTTTTGGCATTTTAAATTTTCTTGCTGCATTTGATGTTGTGGCCCCTTGATTTACAGCTTCTATGGCTTTTAAAAGTTCCTCTTGCTTGAAGTTTCTTTCAGTCATGATCTGTAATTTAAATTACGATCATGCAATCACTAGGTACATACACTCTTAAATAAAAAAATCATACTTAAGATTACTCTTTACCCATCAATATTGAATACAACAAGCAAAGATGTGGCAGCGATGGAAGCTATGTTCGAACAAAAAGCATAGTGTAAGAACAGTAAATTTTTGCTTGCCACGAATTGTAAGTAATCCAAGCGTAGTAGAAGCAAAGGCAAGTGGTAGACCTACTTGTACCCAAAGCGGTAGATATGTATCGCGTGTCCTTAATCAAATGGCGAAAGACTACAGCGGCCAATATATACCTAAAAAAAAGCACACGTAGAAAATGCATTTTATTTATCTTTGATGGGCTCGCGTTTGACCACTATCTCACCTGATGGTAAGATGTGTGCATATAGAAAACAGGGGGTTTTAACCATTAAGAAACAAAATAATTGAATCGAATAACATGACTGTGTACGTGCATCTATAACCAGCAGAGTAAAATATACCCCTAAGAAAAAGCTTAAGAGAATCGCAGTTTTATCAACAAATGTAGTCTAAACCTTAAATTTGTTTGTACAAGAGAGTTAACAATTTTGTAAATGTCCCGATATTAGCTATTTATTCGCATTTTGTACTGTAAAACACAAAATATCTTTATTATGACGAATTTACGTGCAACTTTTGAGCATGTCTCAGTAGTCGTCATAATAATTCTAAAAATGACGGGTTTTGGGTCAAATGGGAGTTTTAAAGTACCAATAGATGTCACATTAAAAAAAAATATCTTCTATGTTAAAAGTATTCCAAATTACATCGTTAGCAAATAAACTTAACTAACTCATTAAACAAAGAAACTTACCGCAGACCCCACTGGAGTTATGTAAATCAAAACACAAAACCACGTGCTGAATTTCACGTTTGACAGCTGAACTTCACGAAAAAACGATTTTGTTAGGGCACACAGGCGTGACACACGTTTCGACTAACATCTCCAACGCCATGACTGTTAAAACTCAATGTTGTCATTTCAATTGTGTAATATGTTATCAAAAATATGTTGCCATATAAACCAGCCCATTTTAAGTTCAGTAGAAAAAAATATACAAGTTTTTAGATTAATTGCCGACTATTGGGGGCATGACGACTTCACCCGCGTTTACCTTAAGCGGCCTTACGTAAATCCGCGGCCACTACGAGGCGCCTACGCAGCTTATACGTGGTGAATACTTAGGTAGTCTCTGTGAATCTCTGGTAATTAGCGGCAACTACAAGATGACTTTAGTGCTTCGCAAGGTAGCTAACGGGAAATTCCCATTTTGCTGCGTGATTTGCTATGATTTTTTGTTTCTTCTTATTTCCAATAAGTAAGTAGGTACATACATATTCTAACATGAAAAAAAAAACCGTTTGTACTCACTTATATACATCTATTTATATATTTATATACATCCTCAGGTACAACTCTCAACACCAACACAACTATCTTAATGTTTACACCCATGCAAACACTAACATACACACCATACATGCATATCTATACGTACTTGGTTTCTTTGTGTATTAGTTTTTCTTTTTTGTGTATTGTAAAGGATTATGAGTAGGTAGATTAAATCAAGTTAATAAGTTTATTGTAACATAATTATATATTTATACCAATTACATATAAAACAACAAATGTAAACGGAACGAAGGAGCCTGGAACACACGACTCGAATGTAATTTCCTAACAATAAACTATTCTATTCTAATTCTTAATCTGCGTAGGTACCTACGCTTTCTTGAATGTTTTACCTCCTAATCTAATATTATTGATCAGTAAATAATAATCACCAAATGGTCACAGGTTATCGTCCAACGACAATTTAATGGCCAGCCATGTTGTTTTTTTCTTTATTATTTTATAGCTTTAAGTATATGTCCGATAGGTTTTTCCATCAGCAAAAAATCTCAAATACCGGCAACTAGTCTCCGAACAAAACCTCGGACGGACTGACATGGAGAAACTAGTGTAACTAAGGGTTCCTTGTTTTACTACGGAACCCAAAAAATTACAAACTTTCATACTTATCCACTTATTTAGGGAATGGATTTTCAGAAATATTTTTTCCCTTGTAACAAGAACTCTACAAAAATCTATGCTTCTAGACCTAGCGGTTTAACCTGTGTGGTTGTCTGTAGGTAGGTTCCTAGAATTTTACTAAGTACAAGATGTTATCTTGACATGTGTACGTGATTTTATCTTATACGGTAATATAATGAAGGTACATAACAACTAACCCACAAGTGTGTTTAATAAGCCAAATAAACAATACAGGCATCATAAAAGTCAACAAGATTATTGTAGCTACTTATTTATTTACTTGCTTGTTACGATTTATTTTGCTGGTGTACAGTATCTATCTGCGATTTCTTCAAAGATTTCCATGACTTTTTTTTTGTAATCAGAATTATTTTCCATCATTTTTTTTATAAACTGACCTTTATTTTTTGAGAGTATTGTATCAAACTGGGCGTTATCACAGAATATTTCGGTTATTAGATCATCGTCTAACCAAAACTGTGGTATAAGACAAGCACAAACAACGAGCCCCCACAGTCTTTGTTCTTCAGCAGAAGCCATGAATTCTTTTTTTGTAAATATTTCACAAATTTCTAAATCATAGTTACTTAAAATTTTCCTGAGTTCTTCATAGTAAAAATTTAAAAATATCTCGATATTTTCTTCTCTGAATGTTGGATCTAAATTACAACAGAGAAGTAACATGACATCTCCAGCTGGTGGTTGGTACCTTATCGCTTGAAAATCAATCAGCATGCAATCATCCGGCTGCAAGCGGTTCTCTTCGTCCTTACTATAGTGGAACATAAGGTTGTTATTCCACAAGTCACGGTAGCAGATTACATTCTTCTGTTGAGGAGAGAAATCACTTAAACTTAGAGCAGCAGACCACACATCTCGCCAACGACTTTCGATGAAATTGATTTTACCATCATCATACTTTGAAAATGACTTCATAGCTTCTAATGCCCCTGTCATACACTGACAGAACCAATCTGATGAAAGATGGTATCCACCTTTGTCAAGAGATTTTTCGTACTGGTTATTAATTTCCTTGTAATTTCCTTGTGTTTCTTTATTTTTCTTTTCTTCATAAATAATGTAAGATGCGTGAAGTCTGGTTAACGTCTTCAATGCTTGAAGAGTGTGAGCCATGTCGAACCTTTCAAATTTGTTTTGCAATTTCTCAGAGATGTTTATCGTCTCAGTAGCAACAAAAATCCCCAAACTGATGGGCATATAACCGCCGAGTTTACGTCCACCATAACGAAGAATAAACTCCTTACAAGCATTAAAAAGTACAACCGTGACCACAAAACCAACCGGCTTAACTGCTCGCATATTAAATTGGAGGGAAATAATCCCATTTTCATATCAGAGAGTCTTACCACTAAAGCCAGGAAGCTGTTCTATCAGGCAAGAGAATTTGCAAAACTGAACGCATATACTTATCATTGGACATCGCATGGCAAAGTCTACATAAAAAAGGAAGACGGAGCGCCGGCAAAGAGAATAGCACAGGATTCCGACTTTGAAGGTTTAAAACAGCAAGGAAAATGACTAGAGTCACTGTTTTATACACAACAACGTATCCCAGCTGAAAAACGGATGTTTCGCCTGAAAATTGTTTGCCTTACAAATTTTTCTATTTATAACTTAGTTCCAAGATTTAGCTTTTTGTTTACTATATTTTTTATTTTTGTTTACGTGCTTGCTTACACACAAAAATATAAATACACTACTCGTACATCTCCATTTACACAATACACGCAATCATTACACAGGACATCAAATACCAATCACAGTTTACCCAATCCACTATACCAGTACTTTATCATATACATCTACTTTTATTCTTCTGTACTTTCTGCATCACAGTCATTACTACCAGGTTATAACTCTGCTTATTTCAAATCTTTGTTTGAGTTGCTTAACGTCTTTGCTATTAATGTCACTATTGCATTAAAACATAATTAAAATTCGATCGCAATATTAATATAAATATAACAGAAGAAGTAGATACAGCTGACCCAATTGAATGTATATCCCTTAGTGACACCAGTCTTTGCCCGGAATGGTTTGATTATAATCTTCAAACCCACGATGCAATAGCAATAATAAGTGTTAACATTAGGAGTATTAACTGCAATTTTGACCTTTTGGTGGCATTTATTTCTGCCCTGAATATGCATATTGACATAATTGTTTTGTCAGAGTGTTGGACAAATTTGAACAATCCACCTCCAGATATGGATGATTACAGAAAATATTGGACCAAGACTAGCTTAAACCAAAACGATGGTGTAGTAGTATATGTGCACAGTGATATCATGGCATGTGTCCACGAGCCTAATATTATTGAAGGAAATTGTTTAATTGTGACTATTGAGCCCGAATACACAATCATTTGCTCGTATAGGCCACCAAGTTTTAAAAATCCTAATCACTATTTGGAATCACTTGATACTATTCTATGTAAAACCCCAACAAAAAATGTGATTCTCACCGGAGACATAAATATTGACATTTTACCTGAGAATGTATCTAGTGTAACCCAAGATTACCTAAACCTGATGGCCATGCATGGACTACGACCAGGCATAGATAGACCAACGCGTGTCAAGACATGTATTGATCATTTCATGATTAAATGCTCGTATCATTGGAAAACAGCAGTTTTTGAGCAGCCTATAACAGACCACTCTCCGATACTTCTATATATTAACAACTCTAAAATACATAAAAAAGTTGAAGTTCACAATAAAGTAGTGATCGATTACACTAAAATATATGACACACTCAATGATGAGTCCTGGGACAGTCTATATAAAGTTACCGATACTAATTTTGCATCGGAAATAATAACGTCAAGACTTTTAAACATAATTACCTATAATACTAGAACAGTAAAAAAACCTAACAGGTATAGGCCCCTAAAACCGTGGATAACAAAAGGAATAGTTAAATGCATAAAAAAAAGGGATAGATTACACAAAGCCGCAGTGAAGACATTGGACGATATACTTCTTCAAAGCAAGTACCAAAAATATAGAAATGTGTGCAATTTTATAATCAAAAAATTAAAAAAACAATACTACGAAGAAAGGCTAAACACAAACAAAGGAAACATAAAGAAAACCTGGAAAGTCATAAAAGAAGTTTGTGACATGAAAAAAAAGATAGAACCCGTTATGGAATTATTGGATGTTGACAACACTCCAACTGAGTCTCTGGATAAAGTTAATAACTATTTTACTGGAGTTGGTGAAGCATTGGCAAATGAACTACTGATTAAGCTAAAAAAATCTGAGCAGGATCTATCACGTGAAGCTGGAGGGGATACTTCACCGACAAATTCAATGTCCTTCATGCCTACGGATCCTTACGAGGTGAGAGGCATTATTCTAGGACTGAGATCGCATAGCGCACCCGGATGGGACAAAATTAATTCGGAAATTTTGAAACAGAATATTGTTTCTCTTACACCGCCCATCACGTACATGTGCAACCTTAGTCTAGCAACTGGCACATTTCCGTCTATATTTAAGAAAGCTGTTGTTTGTCCTATATTTAAATCTGGTAACAAAAATGAGCCAAGCAACTATCGCCCTATCTCTCTTCTATCAACGTTATCTAAGATTCTAGAAAAAATCGTCAACAAGAGAGTTATGAAATATCTAGAGAAGAACAAACTGCTTAGTGACTTTCAATTCGGGTTTAGAGAAGGAAAATCAACCGAAGATGCAGTTTTGGCACTAACTTCAACTCTGGTATCTTATCTGGATGGGGGGAACAAGTGTTTGGGGGTCTTTTTAGACCTCCAAAAGGCGTTTGATACCGTATCCGTTAAGATACTAATAACACGCTTGGAGGGCGTTGGTATAAGGGGGGTGGCTCTGGACTGGTTTAAAGATTACTTGACTGATAGGTCTCAACGAGTTAGAGTTGCTGGCTATGAAAGCTCTGACTCAATATGCAAATACGGCGTTCCCCAGGGTAGCACGCTAGGACCCACATTATTCCTCATTTATATTAATAATCTATGCAAGATAGCTGCTACCCTGCCATACTTGGATCTTCTAATGTTCGCTGATGACACGGTCCTGATCTTCCATGCTCAAACCTGGGATATGGTATTTAAAATGGCTGAGACAGGCTTAGCAAAGGTGACCTCCTGGCTGGAAAACAGTCTCCTGTCATTAAACACCAGTAAGACGAAATATGTATGCTTCAGCAAAACCTCTGTAGGAAAACCAGCTGCATCGCAGATCTTAAAAATTCATACCTTCCCGTGCAACAGAAGAGATACTGGATCCAGCTGTGATTGTTCGACGCTGTCACGAGTCGCTTCTATTAAGTATTTGGGTGTCACGCTGGATGACCAACTTACCTGGACTATGCATCTCACATTGATAATAGCTAGAATCAGAAAACTAGCATATATCTTTAAAAACTTGCGCACAGTTGCAAATAGAACTCTTCTTGTACAAACCTACCGAGCTTTGTGCGAGTGCATTATCAGATACTGCATTTGCGCATGGGGAGGCGCGGCAAAAACCCATATGATTGGTGTCGAACGGGCACAGCGTATGGTGCTTAAAGTACTTTTATACCTACCGTATCGACATCCCACATCTTCAGTGTACAAACTGGCTGGAGTATTGTCTGTGAGAAAGATATTCACCTATGAAATGCTACGAAGATACCACAAACAAGTTGTTCCTAACCTACCAATATCCAAAAAACGCGTGGAAAGATGCCCTGTTCCTCGTACTAGATCAGCATTTGCTAGAAGACACTATAATTTTCTTGCTCCGCATACCTATAATAAATTGATCAAAATCCAGAAAGTAAGCAAATTGAATAGCAACAAATTCAAAATAATTCTATTTACATGGCTAAAGTCAATGGACTATACTGATGTA
This sequence comes from Lacanobia oleracea, assembly GCA_950371165.1. NCBI lineage: Eukaryota > Metazoa > Arthropoda > Insecta > Lepidoptera > Noctuidae > Lacanobia > Lacanobia oleracea. Next base: position 3,979,599 of record OX493398.1, read on the forward strand.
GAAAATCTCATAAAAACATAACCCATTTTGCACAACACACGAACACACACATACACAAACACACCCGTATACACACACATACACACAAACACGGTAGCACGTTTGTTAACTTTAGGTTTATATAAAAAAAAAGAAAGAAAAATTGTTTCTGTTCTTTTAATTTATTCTGTCTGACGTAAGATTGTGTCACTTTATTAAGGGGAAGACACTAACACCTGCAACACAGTTTTGACTAGCGCAGGTGTTAGGGAATCCTATAATCCAAATTGTATTCATTATGTCAATAAAGAATTATTATTATTATTATTATTTATACTGTTTGGCATTTAAATCTTCAAAAACTATTGCGCCGTTCAGAGAGGTTATTAACCTCGCAGCCCACGGTTTGATACCTAGAATTTAAACAAATAGATTGTCATATTGGATGGTGGAATAGAAACCCCTTTACTGGACACAAAATGTGTACTCACCCGGTATTTCAATCTTCTCCTTGATCACTGAGTAGAAGAACGCTTCTTTATCAAAGAGCCGCATTTCCTTCACCATGTTTGCTTTTGCTGCATTCGATCTGGAGAGATGGCTTTGATGAAGAAATTAAGAACTTTTCTATTCGACAAATACACTTTCACTTTCCAATATTCTGCTAGAAATCCCAACATTTTATCACTAGCATTGTGAACAGAATAGCTTTCTAAAACTATTTCTTCATTAGAACGATTGTAGCTGGCCAAAATGTATTTGATATCTTCTTCTGTTATGTGATTGACTTGGCAAGTTTGTTCAACAGCGGCAGTAGCCATTTTTGCCAGTGTCTGTTGGTTAAGAACAGATACTGAGGTAATAACGTAAAGCATGCATCTGATATTCCTATCTTGTGGTTGATGTAAGTACATTACAGTATTGTTAGAATCGCTAAGTAAATATTGATATTGTGAGTATAAATTAGTAGGTAGGAGTAAACATAAGATAGAGAAAAACCAACATCGGTTTGGTAGTCGCCAGCCTTATTTTTTGGAATAATATGTGAAAATAAATGAGTGTTTATCACTGCCTATACCGGGTGTAAAAGACGTAGACGCTCAAACGATTTCTATGGGTCCAGGAAATGATTCTGGACACCCCCGCTTTTGAATTTGCTCTGCTCATAATAGTTATTCTGACCTAACCCAATAAGATTTTTAATAAAAAAAAATATGAATTCACTATTTACACCAAAAAAGCAATGTAAATAAAACTACAAATAGGTATATATCTGCTCAGTTGTGCAAAATTCAAACGAAAAGTCAACGCATGCCTAGTACTTTTCTGCACACTAACGAGTGTCCATGTTTGTGTATAAGCATAGGTGAGCAAGAGCTATTAATATTTAAAAATGTAAATTTGGCAGGAATATGATGAAAACAGAGATTTCGTTCACTCCCTTTTGATCAAATCACGGCGGATGTTAAAATAACAACACGATTTTATCATTTCCATAAACAAATCCAGGGATTTGAACAAATACCAGAACTGGTTCCGCGAAATGACAAAAAATTGTCTATGGTATTTTTAAAAGTGTATTTGTAATTACATATATAAATATAATAATCAGTAAGTAGTTAATAATTATAGTCTGAAATCAAACATCGGATAGTTATCTTTCTTTGTCATTCACGCGGGCCTTGTCGCGGGCGACAGCTAGTAGTAATAAATAAATATTACAAATTGTGATTTTTACTATCCGTAACTATAAGGTTTTTAAGAAATTTTTGTTCATTCGCTTCAAATCTATGTTCTAGTGGTGATTATTGAGCTCAATGTTACATTTTCATCATATCCATGCGACACAAACACCATGACAATTTCGATCGGTTTCGGAAGGAGAATCAGAGGGCGAAGGCAACTCGTCAAGGTGCGCGGTCGTAGTAAGTTACGATGTAGGTAAGTAGTGGGCAGACGTCTTAAGGGCATATGTCTGGCTGAATTCGCTCATAGTCTGAATGACAATATATTGAGAGAATTTCTAGGCTATTTTGATTATATAAAGCCGGTTTTTGACGTAAAACTTACCTATGGAATGGTAAGATAGTAATTTCCTGAAAAGGTGGCAAAACGCCCCAAATTATCTTCTTCGTTGATGATTTTATCTTAGTTAAACACGTGAACCGACAAATAAAAATATCAGTTTATTAAGTAGCTTGGTAGGTACACAAGTCAAGCTAATTAAAACATAATTTATTTAATTTAGTAGTTACCAACGTTGTGTTAACAAGATATCATATTATTAGGTACAGTATAAAGTTCAACCAACCTGTCTTATGGTATCTACTTGGACATTACAACTAGAGGTAACATTGCTTGCTTATTCGAAATTAAAGTTTTTTATAAAACAGTTTTTGGAAACACAAATCGCTCCACAATTTCGTCAAATAACTCCGTTATTCTTATTCGGTATTTCTCATCTTCTTTAGCGACATCTATAAACTCTTGACTGCGAGTTACTACGTTAGCTCGTTTTGCTAATTCGGGATTACAAAATATCTCCTCTCGTTTCTCCTTACTCATAGCTACGATAGGTGTTATGATGGCAGCTTGCGTTAGTCCGAATACTATACTTTTCTTGTATGCTTCTGCAAGAGTAGCTCTACCAAATATGTGCTTGATATCTATTCCGTCAGCTTGTAGTTCCTCAGAAAGCACTGCATAGTAAATTTCGATAAATTCATCCGTCCATTTATTTCTGTCACTCCTTGTAGTATTGAAATATATGAGGGAAGATAGGTCAAGCATCGGAGAAGTATAAATAACAGTCTGAAAATCAACGAACAACGCGTGATATCTTGAGTTATACTCCTTTTTCAGGAAAATATTATTGGTCCAAAGATCGCGATGTACTATTACGTTCCGATATTCCGGGCTAGGCTTCATAAGGTCCATTGCACTTTCAAATAATGTAGGTAGAATCGATTCTACATATCGATCGAAGTTTGGTTTAGATTTGTACTTGGAATATACTTTGAGATAGTCAATCACTGCGTTTCTTCCTGTGTCCCGCCAATCGAGACCCCTATTTGGTTCTTGCAAGTAATCACTAAAATGTTCCCATATCCTGTATGGTCTACCCAGCTGATTACTTTTTCTCTCTTCATAAATGTATGATTGAGCGTGAAATCTTGCTAACGTTTCTACAGAAGCTTTCAACTCTTCGAAAGTCATGGTGTTCTGATGATGTGGCATAACGTATCCGAGCAGAGAGACGTTTTCAAATACAAAAATTTCTTCTCTTATAAACAGTAATTTAGGCCGCCATTTTCGTGACTCTGTAAAATGATTTAAGAGCAATTATTCGCCTGTAAAAGGTTTGATCATATTATTGTAAGATACTACTTAGTTTCAGATTTGTCCTGTTATTACAGATATACATAACTGAATGTTGGAACAATAGGACTAGTCCATATAGCTTAATTGGGATCGGGATTTATAAAAAAGTGCTTCATTTCTTACCTGTGCCATTTTCAAATTCATTAAAAAGCGTGCTCAGCATTACGAACTCCTTATTGAAAAATCCGAGCTCCTTCAGATATTCCGCCTTCCATTTATCGAACCTCGGCATGCACTTTACAAACAGATTGAGTGTGGAGCTGATTCCATTCGTCTCTACTTCCATTATCAGTTTCATATGATCACCCAGATAACCAATAATTTTGTCTGCAAAATCCTCCATCTTACAACTTAACACTTTTGCAAAACCGCATTGTTTTGCTATGAAATTAATTTCATCTTGACTCAGTAATTCCATTTTACGCGTGTTACTTGTAACATTAGTACCTATTGTAGTATCTAAACAAATAATTGCTGTGTTTTATAAGGTAGCGTAGGTATTGCAAATAATATTATAATGTGGCAGATAACGCAGAAAAACTTACTGTAGCGATAGCAAATAAAGTTCAAATAGGGGTGTCAATTTGGTTGGATAATTTAATATCAATCTTTTTTAATGGATACTGTAGTGATAAAAATAAACCCAAAACGCACATTAGTATAAAGTTTATTTACAGTATAACAAAAGCTACAGGCCAAACATTGAACTGGTAGAATGTAAGTCTAGAAAGGGTTCGTTCATGATTTTGTTTAATTTTTTCTCTTTCACGGCTTCGTAGTTCGGCGTCCAGAGTTCAGTCACTTTTGGGGCGTAGGGTCCGTTTAGCTTAGACGTGTCTCCGTCTTCGTCGTCACTGGAATCTTCGTCAACTTCCATAGGTTTTTCATCTTGGGAGTCATCAACTAGTTCAACTTGGTTCATACCAGAAAGTCGTTGCAGGAATGTGGTGCAGAGAAGGCTAACGAAAACTGTAACAAGCACAAATTTAAATCAAACAGTGTTGTAGACGTCCAAGATAAATTGGACTGTATACAGAAAAATAACAAAACAAATCTACACAGTTCATACATTTATTTTACATCTGTACCATCGGTAGTTATCATATATCAAGTATGCATACCTACTTAACACATCGCTAAAGAAGAAAAAACGCTTGAGATAATTAATATAATTGAATTAAGAATGTAGGTATAAACATAATATAATAGAAAGAAAATATTCCTATTTATATATTTCTGTCAAGCAAAATTCTTGAGAAATAGCACACACAGTTACACAACATTTCAAGGACAAGTTGATAAGAGCCGAGTCACTACGTCATGTCGCAAGGATACTACCGCAACAATAAAAAGGTTAATATGCTATCAGTCACCAGCGTATCGGAATGCAATGCGTATTTATGAACATAAAGGCTATAGAAAAACAACTCTTTCAAAACTAAAACATAAGATCTACCCGTCAGGCCTCGCAAAATTAAAAGACAATAGACTACGCCTCAAATGTGGGACGGTCGGGCCTGACGGGCACTCTACGACGAGGCAGACTCTACGCGCCTTGGGAAGAGTATTGCACGAGGCAGCGCGGCCAGGCGTGCCATGTGAATGTATTTAAGGTATGGTTTGAGGAGTCGCGGATTCGTTAGTATACGCGCTGATTGTAATATTTTTCAAGTTAAAAAGGATTTCCTATCATTTATTGTGGCAGAGAATGCCTGCGGCGTTAAATCCGCCATTGTACTTTCGCTTCTGGCAAAAAAAAAAAATACAAAACACGATTTATTTGCTATTTTTCTGCAGACCATCATGGTGTTATCGATATGACACGCCTATATCTTCTACGATATTAGTATAATATAAGTTATATTCTGTAATATTGACAAAATGTTTTCGCCACATCTGTCTATTTGTAAGTATGTATGGCAAACTCCGCGGATGGCGTTTCGTACCTCAACCTTACTCTACTTTCTTATGATGACGCAATTTTGTTTGTTTATCCACAATCGTTCGATACGCATCAAAGAGTTGGGACATCGGAACGCAGAAATCGATGACATTGTTCCAAGCATAATTATGTACTTCTATTTATGAGTTTGGTAAAAGATTGAAGCGATTGGCACAAACAAAGAGATGCGATGTCCTACAGTAGGATAACCCTTTAATGCACACAACTGTACTTTAACACGGGACTTAAATGTTCATCATGTTTAATATTCAAATTTAAATCTGTGAAACATGGACCTTGAAGTGACTGTCGTAATCACTGGAAATTTTGTATAAGCTGTCTGTTATGTATGTAATAATTAGTTACCGTGGGTAAATTTATATTTATAAATAATAAGTATTGTAGGTAGATTGGATTTTTTAGAAGTCGGACTGTGGATGATGATAACGATAGAGTCGGTCATTATAGTGGCTCCACACGATTCAGACTTTAGTCTGCACAGACCATGGACTCTGAATCTGAGGAGCTCGTGGCTAAATAATAACAGCCGCACGTGTCGATCTTGAAGGTTAAGCAACGCTTGCCAAGGTTGGTCTGTGGATGGGTGACCATCTTAACATAACGAGTTTCCTCCGTGCCTCGGAAAGCACGTTAAGCCGTTGGTCCCGGCTGTCATTTGTAGATCTTTGGCAGTCGTTACGGATTGTCAGAAGCCAGTAAATCTGACTCCAGTCTTGTCAAGATGTACCGTGTTACCCAGTTACTGGGTTGTGGAGGTCTGGTAGGCAGCCGCTCCACGTAAAACACTGGTATTCAGCTGAATCCGGTTTGACTGGAAGCCGACCCCAATGTAGTTGGGAAAAGGCTAGGCAGATGATGATGATGAGACCATGAACTCTGAATAAAAATTCTATCACACCAACATTTTGTCTATACTGTATACACAGACAAAATTGTAAAAAACTTTTTGGGAGTCTGTATCGTGAGTAGGTACCCACCATTACAGACAATGTTGAGCAGACTTACCTGTGCTATAGTGGAGCCGGCCAGGTTGTTGACGTCGATGACGCTGTGGTCCGCCGCGGCGGGCTGCACCTCGGACAGCTGTTGCTCGGCTAGCAGCGCGCTGAAGTTCGATGTGGGCAGCTTGCGGTGCGATATCACTTCCAAACGACTCTCTTCTGTCTGCTCTGGTTCTATACAGTAGATCTCCTGAAAGAGTTCATGTATTCAGTAAATTAAGTTACTCAAATGTGATTATAGGAAACGTGCACGAAGTGAAGGTGGTCAGTTTTAAGTATTTATATGGTAAAAGTTTCGGATTTGCAACGTTAGATGGCACAGTCTACCTTGTGCATGTTCCCTGTTGGATTAAGTTATTAGAAGAGGTGCTTGTTCTATATTTTATTTACAATACAAGCGATACGGTAGGTGTATTTTATGTAAACGAGGCCTTTGGTGATCATATGCCACTGGCTATTTTAAGTATTAATAGACTGTAATTATGGATTAAAATCCAAAACTAGAAGCATCTCTTTTGTGTTCTCTACCTACGTAATATTTGTTTCGGATAGTATCTTATTACCGGTTATACTGATGCACATTGCCCTCCAAGGATCGCGCAACAACAGATAAATATGTAATTTAAATAAGGTTTGACAGGTTATAGGGTTATGTATACTTACAGAGTTGTTTCTCATAAGGTACAGTCTAATATCATCATCAAAGCAGGTTCCAAAGGTGCACTGTTTGAACACGCCTGTGGACGGGTCCAGTAGACGCTTCTTCGTTAGTATTGGTTTTGAACTATGCGGAGTGAATACGTAAACTGAAAGAATATAATGCCTATGACTGACAATTTTTAACGTGACCAACAGAAAACTATCGAAAAAAAAAATATTGTATATTTAGACAAGATTATAAAATATGCTGATTTAGCAATAACATCAGTGCAGGATACTTACCATCATTATCCTTAGTGGCTACAGCTAGTTTGTTGGAGAACCTATGAGCGGCCAAGCACGTTGGGTTTATTTGTACAAGCCATTTCACCGTCAATGATAGTAAACTCCATACTGCTACGCAAGTTTCTGTTGTGCACACCAACTGGAAATAAAGAAGGTTTTATATCAGACTTACTAAAATGTTTACTTAGGGCAACATCCATGAAGCATACTTTATACGAATATGAACCTTAACTTTGCAACAATCACAATGACCATCGTATGACTGGCTTTCTGCCAGCGGTTTCACCCGAAAGTCAGCAATCATCGTAAGGGAACATACTCACGGAATCCAAGACAAGGTCGTGGCAAGTTTTATCCAAATTCGTTCAGCCATCGTGGCGTGACTAACAAACATCCAGATTTCACATAAAAATACATATTAGCAGGATAGAATACTTACATAATGTGCAGCATCTCTGTTTCCAAACTGAACGTGGAGTCCTTTCGGCCGTAACGCAGGATGCGACAATGTTGTACTAAGGTTGCATAGATGTGTGTCCCACAAAGTCAGCTTGCAACCAAACCACGCGGCTATCAGCGAACCATCCTGAGATATCGCTACACCCCCCATATCGTACTCACTGTCCCTCCTCTTAGGCACTTTGATTGTCCCATCATCGGCTAACGAATGCTCCTTATGTATATTAAACAACTTCTTTATAACATCATTTTCCTTCTCAAACTCTCGTAAGTAAGGCAAGTCCTCATCCCTCCCAGGCTTATGTTTGACGCCATCTTTGAAACTGTTGAGAACACTATTTGAAATGAACTGACCAATACCAGACGAATAGTAGCACGCAGTTAAACAATTCCACGCGATCTTTTTACGATGTGTCTGAGAAGTGTTTTCTTTCCTCCATATTCTGAACTTTTGGTCTGTGCCGGCTGATACGCAAAAGTCGCCTCTATAGTTGAGAGCAAGAGAGACTACATTACAGCCTCCGTGGGATAGATTGACGCAGGTGTTGAGTTGGAAAGGTGTAGCGTTTCTGGGTTGTGCTGACCAGAACTTGAGTTTCTCCTCTGGGTATATGATGCCGTCGTTCCTGTACTCTGAGGTTACGAGCCAGTCGCCATTACCGCTGACAGCAGCGCATGTCACCTCTGTTTCTAATGGCAATAGATTCCACCTCTCTGATGGTAAATTGTTCATTTCTGTTATGTCAAGCTGTAATGGGAAAAAGAAAATTATGTTTATACTAGCACTTCGCCTGCGACTTCGTCCGCGATGTATTTTTTCTTAAGAATCCCTAATTTTTTCTATTCAAATTATATGCTAAAACCTTCCTAGAGAACCACTCTTAACAGACTCTCATTTATTCGTTTCAAGTCTGTTTTATGGCGTACATGTGACGTCACATCTGAACAGACCAATGAGAGCCTGTTTCTTGTAGATTTGTGCTCTGATTGGTCACCATTTTATTTCAGTTCACCACTTCTCGGAATGAATTCGAGAAATTATAAACTATCAAATTTTACTGCGTAAAAAAGCATTCCCAATGTTCAGTTGTCAATTTATCGAAGCTTTATAACTTCATCACTGATGAAGGTATTTAAAAAATAATTTCATGATTGTTTACTATAGTGTAGGAAATAAATAAAGGGTATAATTTAGACGGTCACCAAAAATAATATTTTTTAAGACTCTAAGCCTAGGCACCAAAATGGATCAATGGTCACCAAATTCTATCCAACTCAACTGTGATTGCCATAAAATGTAGGCTTGGGGTTACAAACTGGATAAAATAGGTTAGGTTAGGTTAGAATTGTGACCAACCGCGCGCGAGCCGAGCGAGCGAAGCGAGCGGTGCCTCGACAGCGGCCGGCGAGCGCTACTTCTCGAATATTATTTGGTGACCATTTATCTGTTTTGGTAACCGTTTAGAACTTTTTTGGTAGTAAAATAGGTACTTTTTTGGGCGGTGTATAAACACAAGCCATAAATAAACTTCCATTAGACCAAGTCTTTGGGTGTGCGTCTCTGGGAGACAAAATTGTTGATAGGAATGTGAGCTGTCACATATATAGATCACGTGATCACGGATAGCATGTACCGGACTGAGTTCTATGATTTCTGATCTATGTAAGTTTCCGATGTTTCGACTCACTATGCCGTATGGTGTCGGCCGGTGCCGTAGGGTGCCGTAAAAGAATAATACCATCCGTATGTGTCGTAAGAGGCGACTAAAAGACTCGCCAGAGAATGGACAGCAGCATTCTCTGCAAAAATCAACACCATACACTGCGGTCACCAACCCGCCTGCCAAGCGTGGTGATTATGGCAAACCACCCCTATCTTGGTAGATACCTATATCCATTCGGCTGAAATGACTAAGACTCACATTGTACAACACTTTGTCCGTGCTGGTGGAGTACAGCTGCAGGTGTCCGGTGCGGCCGGCGGTGAGCAGCGCGGCCAGCGGCGCGTGGTACACGAGCGCGCCGCCCACCGCGCGCGCCGCCGGCGACACGCCGCCGCACTCCAGCAGCGTGCACACCACGCGCAGCTGTGCGTTTGCTATCACCACCGCTGGAAATGTAACACGACTTTATTGTAGAAGCACTCACATATATCTGTGGGACCCTCAGGTGTCTGAGTGTCTGACGCAGTTAAAAAGGTATAGGTACTTTAATTCATAATTTACTAGCATTTCACCCGTGACTTCGTCTGCGCTGCAATTTTCTTAAGGGCCTTATCATACTAGCGGTTTGGAAGCGGCTGCGGGGCGGAGCGGAAGCGCAACGAATGCGTCGCGAACACGCCGCGGCTGCGCAGCGAGGACGTCGCGGACGCGTGGCAAATACGTTACGTTTACGTCACGTGTTTGTAGAAAATTATCGCCATACAATACACTCAGTTACAAAATGGATTCCGATGAGGAAACACTGCTGTTGGCTTTATTACTTCGAAGACGCCGGAGACGAAAACGAAAGCATCGACGAATTTGGGAAGATCCATTATCAGTTAACCGAATGGAGGAGAGCGACTGCTTTATGTTGTTTTGCAAACGAATAAAAAATAATCCAAAACAATTTCTTTCCTACCTGAGAATGTCAAGACCTACATTTTATGGTACGTTTACACGTTTGCCGTGGCTTGGCCAGCGTCCACCAACGCAAGCGTGTAAACGGGGTGTTTGGCATGGTTTGCGTGAGCTTGCCTCCGATCCGGACTAGTGTCGGTTTTTGAACACAGATCAAAGGAAATTTGCGGCAAGCGTTTGGGACACATTTACACCACGTTGGCGCGTGTTTAGTTTCGGTCACAAGCTCGCACTGAACGGACGTTTTTAGTTTTATGCTACGATCATTTAATACCTTTAAACAAGCAATTATTGTATTTATAGAATCTCGGAAATGGCTCCATCGATATTCATGAAATTTAGTATTTCGGGAGCTATAAAACGATATAGCTAGCTAGGTTTAATTTTTAGGGTTCCGAACAAAAAATGGTCAGTCTGTCCGTAAAAAAAATATTTTTTTTTAACAATACCGAGTGACATATCAAATGAAGGGGCTTTCTGTGAGGGTTTTAATTTTTTTTTCATAATTTTTAAATAAATGATTTTGCAGTTATTCAAGAAAATGACAATTCCCCGCGATTATCTTTGAAGCTACCGAGCTTAAAATTTTGAAAAAAATAGTGATAATAGATCTTTACCTATAGATTACAGTAAAACCTATAAGAAGTCTATAGTGTTAAAATAACATGTTCAGAAAAATGAAATTCATTCGGAGCCCTTTGCACGCGAGTCCGACTCGCACTTGGCCAGTTTTTAGAAAACGTCGTAAAAAAAACCATCACCCAGGTACTGAGTAGTAATTGCGCTTACGACGAGATTATGATATTACTCGAGGCCTCACAACTTTGACGTCTACGTCCGCCATGCTTGCCTGTCCGGAACACACTGACGCACTCGCAAGCGTGTAAATGGCATCCAAACGTTTGTAACGGCTTGGAGTTTGTGGACGCTAGCCAAACCATGGCAAGCGTGTATCGTTTCCATATTTCCCGGCAATTTTGAATTTGGAACTGTTCTATATTCGAATGTGTTTAAATTTTGAATCTCAAAACAGTTGAAAGTATTAGGATTAATGCTATTGTTTAGTCACAGCGTCGATTGGAATCTGTCAGGTTACGCACGAAAATGAATCTTTCTAAGGAAAATGTTCGTACAATAATTTTCTACAACTTTAGAGGCCTGACACGGCTTCAGTGTTTTGAAGAGCTAACATCTGTGTTCAGTGATGAAGCCCCATGTCTCCGGACTGTCGAACTCTGGTATTTAGAATTTCAGCATGCACATACTAGTGTTAGTGACAAATCTCGCGAAGGACGCCCAAAATCCGCCTTCACTGAAGATAACATCATTGCTGTGAGACAGCTAATTCTCGAAGATCGTCATGTGACGTATCGAGAGATAGAGGCTCTATTAGGCATCTCAGGGACAATCATTCAGAAGATCTTGCATGAAGCGCTTGGTGTGAGAAACCTAGTTTGCCGTTGGATACCGGATCTACTTTCCGACGATTACAAGGCGGCCCGCGTCGTCGTCGTCGTCGTCGATGGTGTAAGAAAAATCTGCAAAACTTTCAACCGAGGAGAGTCAAATCACGTCTAAGACATCATCAGTGGTGACGAATCTTGGATCTATGCCTACGATCCTGACTCCAAACAACAATCTACAATCTGGGTATTTCAAGACGAGCCAAAGCCGACTAAAGTTGTTTGATCTCGACGCACTTCAAAGAAGATGGTGGCCACGTTCGTTGGAAAAACCGGCCATGTTGCGACTATTGCACTTGAAGATTGTAGAACGGTTAACGCAGAGTGGTATACCACAGTTTGTTTACCACAAGTCATCGTCGAACTTCGAAAATCTAACTCAAAGCGACGCATCATCCTGCACCACGACAACGCAAGCTCACACAGCGCTCGTCAAACGGTTGAGTGTTTGAAGCAGGAAAAAATAGAAATTCTTGACCATTCTCCATACAGTCCTGACCTAAGCCCTAACGATATCTTAACATTTCCTAAAATTAAGAAAAGTCTTCGTGGTCAAAGGTTCCAGTCCGGTGAAGAAGCAGTCGACGTTTTTAAGTCAGCCATTTTGAACACCCCCACTTTAGAGTGGAATAAATGTCATAGTAACTGGTTTGAGCGAATGGAAAAGTGTATTATGCTACGTGGTGAATACTTTGAAAATCAATAAAAAGTACTATAAGATTCTAGTTGTGGTTTTTTCTTCAAATAACAAAACTTAAAGGCATGACTCGTACGTCCTGTCACACGGACGGGCTGACGTTTGTACGAGACAGTACCTACAAAATGGCGTCCACTTTGCTGTTAGCGGCGATCCCGTTGCGCGTTCGCAACGAATTCGCTGCGCATGCGCGGCGTGTTTGTTGTGTGCCCATAACGAATTCGTTGCGCGCCCGCTCCGCTTTGAGAACGTTTGCAATCTGCTAGTATGATAAGGCCCTAAAGGAACCACTCTATCCATTGGTGAAAATAGCATGAAAATCGGTGCAGCAGTTTTTGAGTTTATGGCGAACAGACAGACAGACGCAGTGTTTTATAATATGTAGTGAGTAGTGAAGACCGTTTTCACTGTCACTAACAACAATCGACTTTAGGGTTTCTTTCGGCATTCTAAGTTGATTTTGGAGTGACACACTTTTATGTCAGTAAATGTCAATTCTATAGCCATTGTTTAAATTTCTATTGGACTTACAATTGTTGGTTAACGTCAAAGCAACATGACTGTTGTTTGTAGTAATAAATCTGATCATTCCAGGGAGACGAGGGATAAAGGCCTTTTCATTCGCTCTGTAGGCTAAGTTGCCAATTGTCCATTTTACCAGCACTTTCTCCATTCCACCAGTGTACAGATAATTGCCTGAAATAGGTTAAAAAGAATTAAGTAAGATTTATAGGTACATTGAGATAATACAAATTCTATTCAAATAGACCAAATGAAAATGACATGATTAATGGCCAGAATAAATTAACATTAATTTTGAAGAAACATAAGCATAAGAATCATAAGCATTTTATTAACTATAAGTGTGGGAGTCTGATTCTTTTCAAAATTCGTTTATTCATATTAGGCTGAGAGCCAGCACTTTTTGAATGTCAAGTTTCACAAAAGACAGTCCCCCAAAACGCCCGCCCATCACCACTTCACTTCACACCCCAGCAACACATTTGTCTGTTATGTTTTTGAGGAATATCGGGACAGGTAATGAAACCACGACTTGACTAAAGGGCGTATATTCGCAGACTGGCTGACGGTTGCACAATACATAGAACATAAGACAAGTACCTCCTATTTACAAATATCACACCTCCACCACTATACTAGAATTAGGGTAACTGGTCTTGACTTATAATTAACAGGTTGTTCCGTATAGAAATAATTACACTTTAAGGGAACTTACAATACTTACTAAGTTTTATAATTTATTTGCGACAACAATGGTAAACAATGGATAGAACTGCCAAATAAAATATATATCTTAATCACTTAACTTACTTAAACTAGGTATTCTTATGAACTAACTTATTCTATCCTAAATCTCTCCACTGGTTTCCGCGTCCGCCTAGAATAACGACTCACCGGTGACAGAGATGGCGATAGTACGTTAGGTGAGGAGTGTTCAGAAGGAACGTCGGCTTGATCGCCCCGGTTAACATTTTCGGCCTCTTTATTGGTGTTTACTATAAGGGTTTCTGGCATAACTTTTTCTGAACCCTTGCCTGACAGCTCGACCACATTCTCTTCACCCTGCTGGCCCTCATCATGCTCTTCCGGACAGGTAACATCAGAAAATCTGGACCTACGGCGCATTTGATCTATATGTCTTTTATGTGATTGACCGCTATCCGTCGCTATTGAATACCTACGGCAACTGTCCACCCCTTGTACGGTGCCTTTCATCCATTTATCCCCAGAGCCATACTCCCGAGCCCAAACTGAGTCCCCCTCTCTAAAGGTACGTGACGTTCCACCAGCGTATTCTACCTGACGTCTCTGGGCTGCACGTACTCTGTCTTCGACGACACGATCAGTACGCAATAAGTCTAGTCTTGACCGTAACGTCCGCCTTTGCAGGAGCATGGCTGGTGTTTCCCCGGTTGTACTGTGTACCGTATTGCGGTATGCTAGTAGGAAGGTTTGTAATGCCGTATCAATATCTACCTTATCCCTATACGCTTTTTTGATTGCTTGTTTACACAATTTCACTGCGTTCTCTGCTGCTCCGTTAGAGGATGGGTGGTAAACCGGTGAAAAATTCTGTTTTATTCCGTTATTTTTAAGGAATTTTTTAAATTCATTACTGGTAAATGGTGGACCTTGATCAGAAACTAATTCCTCCGGTAGACCGAATCTCGCGAATGTTGATCTTAATACTTTTATAACATTTGAAGCATTAGTACGGTTCATCTCAAAAACTTCTACCCACTTGGAGGTAGAATCAATTATAACTAAAAAGGTTAAGCCTTTGTACGGACCTAGGAAGTCAATGTGAAGCCTGCTCCAGGGGCGCGTGTGATATGGCCACGGTTGTATCGGAGCCCGCCGGGGCGCGGACGCCTCTGCCGCGCAAGTCTCGCACTGCTTGCACATTGCTTCTACTGCCGCGTCTATGTTAGGCCACCACACATAACTACGAGCTAGACTTTTTGTCTTCACTATCCCCATGTGACTACTATGAAGTTGTTTTAAAACTTTATTTTGTAAAGAAAATGGTATCACCATACGGTACCCCCACATTAAACACCCACATTCCGTGTATAATTCATTACGCCTTCTAAAATAGGGTTGAATCAATTCATCTGAACAAGTTAGAGGCCACCCGGATTGAGTATATGTTAAAATTCTACTAAGGACCTTATCACTTGCTGTTGCTTCCTTAACATCTTTACTCGTAATCGGTAAAAAATCTTCTACGAAATTAACATAAGTGTTCTCGTTCTGTGTACCTACATGATTTACTTCTGTACATGGCAACCGTGACAACGCATCTGCACAGTTTTTACTTGACGCAACATACTCAATATCGTAGGTGTAACCCGCTAATAGCACCGCCCAACGTTGTAATCTGGATGCGGCCATTACAGGAATCCCTGCCTTATCTCCAAAAATGTAAGTCAAAGGCTTATGATCAGTTCTCAATTTAAACTTGCGCCCATAAAGGTACTGGTGAAATTTACGAATCCCGAAAACAATTGCGAGTGCCTCCCTGTCTATCTGCGAGTAGGCGCGCTCAGCCTGCGTCAGCGAGCGCGACGCGTACGCCACTGGCCGCTCGCCGTCCGACGTCGCATGAGACATCACCGCGCCGATACCTACGCTACTCGCATCCGTCGTCAATATTATAGGCAACTCCGGTGTATAATGCATTAAAACTTCACTACTGGTTAATAAATATTTGACTTTGCTAAACGCGTCCTGACACTCTTTACTCCAACTGTACTGAACACCCGCTTTGAGCAGGTTATAAAGGGGTGCTAAAACTGTGCTAACATTCTTTACGAACTTGCCGTAGTACATGACCATACCGATGAAGGCTCTCAACTCGGAGACGTTCGTGGGGGCGGGCGTTTTAATTATAGCCTTAACTTTGTCTGGACACGTGTGAACGCCGTCTTTACTTATGGTGTGCCCTAAATAATTAACTGACTCCGCGAAGAATACACACTTTTCTTTGTTTACCCTCAGGCCATATTTTTTTAAACGATCAAATACTTTACCTAAGTTTCGCATGTGAGACTCCTTATTTGACCCTGTGATAATAATATCATCCAAGAAAATACCTACTTGTGGTATATCCGCAAATAATTGTTCTAACCGTCTTTGGAAAATACCCGGACTTGACGAAAGACCGTATACTAGCCTGTTGTACATAAATAAACCCTTGTGGGTATTTATCACTGTATATTTCCTGGTGTCATCTAGCTCAAATTGGGCGTAGGCCTGAGATAAGTCAATTTTACTGAAGTGTTTACCACCCCTCAGTCGAAGCAGCAGTTCCTCCACCCTAGGCAACGGATAACGGTCAACTTCTATAACTTTATTGAGTGTTAATTTATTATCAGCACAAATCCTAATGTTACCGTCCTTCTTGACGACGGGCACGATCGGGGTCGCCCAGTCCGAGCGCTCCACCGGCGAGAGAATGCCGTCGCGCTGCAGCTGGGCCAGCGCGCGCTCCACCGGCTCGCGCAGCGCGTACGCCAGCGGCCGCGCTCGCATGAACACCGGCCGCGCGCCCTCGCGCACATGCACGCTCACTTTGCCACCGGTGAATCGCCCCAGACCGTCCGCGAACACCTCAGAGTATTTGGAACTGAAAGCATGCAAGTCAAATACGTTATTTTTGTACATAGCCACATTGTTACATTCGTAATTTACAATAGGTAACTGTATTTTTAATTCGGCCATCCATTGCCGTCCTAAAAGAATAGTTTTCCCATTCTCCACAACAAATAATTCTAATGTCTTACTCAGATCTTTGTACTTAACAGTTGGTAATATGACTCCTAGGGGTTTGACTAACTCCCCCGTATAATATCTAAGCGTTAACTGACATGGCTTTAGACATAGATTTTTAAATAATCTCATGTAACATTCCCGACTTATACATGAGATAGCACTACCCGTATCGCACTCCATTTTAATGTTTTTTCCATTTACGTTTAATTCTAGATACACTGGTTTACATTCTATAGCGGATAATTTACAGACATCGATAAAAATTACCTCGTCACTTCCCATACTTTCGTTTAAGTTTTCCTCCCTTGTTTGATCGATGTCGACGTTGAAGTGTCTCGCTAAATTCGGGCACACGCGTCGCAGATGTCCAACTCGGTTACATACTCGGCAAACGTAACGCGAAAACTTGCACGTGGCCGCGTCGTGACCTGCGCCGCACACTTGACACTGCCGCTGCGCACGCTCACCCAGCCGCGCGGGCGCGGGTGCTGGTGGTGCGCGCGGGCCTCGCCTCCCCGCGGGCTGCGCAGTGGTCTCCCGCACCACTCCGCTGCCGTCCCGCGCTCCGCGAGCCGCCGCCGCTGGCCCGCTCCGCCACCGTGATGACTTCGCAGCCGACATCGCCTGGCACGTCACCGACGTCGCCGCTGCCGTTGTCTCGCTCGCCGACCCTCCCTGTCTGACCACTTCTGCCGCGTCTTTTTCTGCCGCCTCCATACTAATCGCTAACTTATACGCCTTGCCGAAATCCAGCTTACTCTCGGCGAATAATCGTTGTCGTATCGTTTCATTAGTTATGCCACAAACTAACTGGTCTCTCAAACTTTCCTCCAGCCAGCTTCCAAACTCACAGGTCTTGGTCATTTTTTTCAAAACAGCGGTATATTCCGAAATAGTTTCACCCTCCTTTTGTTTCCTATTTCTAAATTTGTAACGCTCGGCTAACTCACTAGGTTTGGGTTGCAAATGTTTTTCCATAATGTCCGTAATCTGCGTAAATGTTTTGTTTTTAGGTTTCTCTGGCGTACACAAATTGACCAAAAGTTCGTAAGATTCTGGCCCCATAACCGTTATTAGTGTAGGCACTTGTAAATCAACGGGTATTTTGTTCACAAGAAAATATTGTTCTAAACGTTCCATGTACAATTTCCAATCGTCACTTTGTACTTTAAATTCCGCAATCTTACCGATCGACATTTTGCAAATAAAACTATTTTACGCGTAATTCGATACTGCTCGTCGCCACTGAGGAATATCGGGACAGGTAATGAAACCACGACTTGACTAAAGGGCGTATATTCGCAGACTGGCTGACGGTTGCACAATACATAGAACATAAGACAAGTACCTCCTATTTACAAATATCACAGTTTTAAGAACTTGAATTTAAAAAATAGTATGCAAAGTAATTAATACATGACTAGAAGCCACAAAAGTAAATAAAAAATAACAAACTAAAAATTGGAGCAAGAAAATGGCATTCCCGGTACAAGGAATCTACACTTAATTGTCTTTAGCAACTAAAGAATATTTTAAATCCCTTCTAAATATAGACAATAAAAGTACAATTTACCTTGTAAGGAGAAACATGAAGCAAGTGGGGGTAAGAAATGCCAATGCAGCACTTCTCTTGCAATTTGTTTGTAGTCATATAAGTTTCCTCTGATGAGTGTGGCTCTGCCCAACGCATCTGTAATAGCTACTGTGTTTGCTTTCTGATTGGCCGTCACTGACATAATGCGGTAGCCATTGTGGTTTATTATTCTGTGAAGGAAATAAATGACAAAATATTTTTAAGTATTTTGAATGTTTCTTAATAAATACTTAAAACTTCAAGTTCAATATAGTCAAGTTTAAAATAGCTTACCGAGTCTTAATATGTGGTTGCTGAAGATTTTGTATATATAAGCATTTGGTTCCATTTGTTACTGCAGCATATCTGTCTCCATTACACCATCCTAACGACACACAGACCATGTCATCGTAAGTTGGTTTAGTATCTCCGTACTCATACAGTAATTCTCCAGTCTTCACAGAATAAGTGCTGAGATTTAGTTGTTTTTGTTTAGAAGAGCTTGTAATGCAGCATTCATTGCTGTCAACCAAGTCAAATGTATGTACTTTTGAATTGTTTGGGAGTCTCAGTTTCTGCAATGAATTATTTCATTGAAATATTAACACAGTTATAATAAAAGAAGAAAATAAACTTTGTTGAAAATAAATCAGAAAACTTTACAGGAAAAATTCATGGTCAGTGGGTTAATTTCATAAAAAGGTTAAGTCAATATTGGGATTTAAAAAATACTAACAATTTCTCTAAGAACAGCTCCATTCTCCCATGTCCATGTTGTAACATGGCCTGTATCTGAACACCCATACAAGTTGTAATCTTCTTTTTCTGGAAACTGGATAGCAATCAGCTCATTTACTGGACTCTCCGTTTCAAGTGTGCGGACACAGTCCCCAGTTTGAATATTGTACACTCGTACTATATTTTCGACGATAATTGCTACTGATCTGAAATTGCCGTAAAACAAGATAGGTTATTGACCTTAATTCAATTTAATGACGAATATAATGTAGAAGATCTACTTACTCTCCATCGGGTGAAAAAACTGGACGATGTTCTATGATGCTCCTGCCTGCTTTTCTATGAAAATTATAATTAACGGTTTTTCCACTATCACCGTTCACCATAACACCCATTTTGAAGATTTCAAATTGGAGTGACACACTTTTATGTCAGTAAATGTCAATTCTATAGCCATTGTTTAAATTTCTATTGGACTTACAATTGTTGGTTAACGTCAAAGCAACATGACTGTTGTTTGTAGTAATAAATCTGATCATTCCAGGGAGACGAGGGATAAAGGCCTTTTCATTCGCTCTGTAGGCTAAGTTGCCAATTGTCCATTTTACCAGCACTTTCTCCATTCCACCAGTGTACAGATAATTGCCTGAAATAGGTTAAAAAGAATTAAGTAAGATTTATAGGTACATTGAGATAATACAAATTCTATTCAAATAGACCAAATGAAAATGACATGATTAATGGCCAGAATAAATTAACATTAATTTTGAAGAAACATAAGCATAAGAATCATAAGCATTTTATTAACTATAAGTGTGGGAGTCTGATTCTTTTCAAAATTCGTTTATTCATATTAGGCTGAGAGCCAGCACTTTTTGAATGTCAAGTTTCACAAAAGACAGTCCCCCAAAACGCCCGCCCATCACCACTTCACTTCACACCCCAGCAACACATTTGTCTGTTATGTTTTAAGAACTTGAATTTAAAAAATAGTATGCAAAGTAATTAATACATGACTAGAAGCCACAAAAGTAAATAAAAAATAACAAACTAAAAATTGGAGCAAGAAAATGGCATTCCCGGTACAAGGAATCTACACTTAATTGTCTTTAGCAACTAAAGAATATTTTAAATCCCTTCTAAATATAGACAATAAAAGTACAATTTACCTTGTAAGGAGAAACATGAAGCAAGTGGGGGTAAGAAATGCCAATGCAGCACTTCTCTTGCAATTTGTTTGTAGTCATATAAGTTTCCTCTGATGAGTGTGGCTCTGCCCAACGCATCTGTAATAGCTACTGTGTTTGCTTTCTGATTGGCCGTCACTGACATAATGCGGTAGCCATTGTGGTTTATTATTCTGTGAAGGAAATAAATGACAAAATATTTTTAAGTATTTTGAATGTTTCTTAATAAATACTTAAAACTTCAAGTTCAATATAGTCAAGTTTAAAATAGCTTACCGAGTCTTAATATGTGGTTGCTGAAGATTTTGTATATATAAGCATTTGGTTCCATTTGTTACTGCAGCATATCTGTCTCCATTACACCATCCTAACGACACACAGACCATGTCATCGTAAGTTGGTTTAGTATCTCCGTACTCATACAGTAATTCTCCAGTCTTCACAGAATAAGTGCTGAGATTTAGTTGTTTTTGTTTAGAAGAGCTTGTAATGCAGCATTCATTGCTGTCAACCAAGTCAAATGTATGTACTTTTGAATTGTTTGGGAGTCTCAGTTTCTGCAATGAATTATTTCATTGAAATATTAACACAGTTATAATAAAAGAAGAAAATAAACTTTGTTGAAAATAAATCAGAAAACTTTACAGGAAAAATTCATGGTCAGTGGGTTAATTTCATAAAAAGGTTAAGTCAATATTGGGATTTAAAAAATACTAACAATTTCTCTAAGAACAGCTCCATTCTCCCATGTCCATGTTGTAACATGGCCTGTATCTGAACACCCATACAAGTTGTAATCTTCTTTTTCTGGAAACTGGATAGCAATCAGCTCATTTACTGGACTCTCCGTTTCAAGTGTGCGGACACAGTCCCCAGTTTGAATATTGTACACTCGTACTATATTTTCGACGATAATTGCTACTGATCTGAAATTGCCGTAAAACAAGATAGGTTATTGACCTTAATTCAATTTAATGACGAATATAATGTAGAAGATCTACTTACTCTCCATCGGGTGAAAAAACTGGACGATGTTCTATGATGCTCCTGCCTGCTTTTCTATGAAAATTATAATTAACGGTTTTTCCACTATCACCGTTCACCATAACACCCATTTTGAAGATTTCAAATTGGAGTGACACACTTTTATGTCAGTAAATGTCAATTCTATAGCCATTGTTTAAATTTCTATTGGACTTACAATTGTTGGTTAACGTCAAAGCAACATGACTGTTGTTTGTAGTAATAAATCTGATCATTCCAGGGAGACGAGGGATAAAGGCCTTTTCATTCGCTCTGTAGGCTAAGTTGCCAATTGTCCATTTTACCAGCACTTTCTCCATTCCACCAGTGTACAGATAATTGCCTGAAATAGGTTAAAAAGAATTAAGTAAGATTTATAGGTACATTGAGATAATACAAATTCTATTCAAATAGACCAAATGAAAATGACATGATTAATGGCCAGAATAAATTAACATTAATTTTGAAGAAACATAAGCATAAGAATCATAAGCATTTTATTAACTATAAGTGTGGGAGTCTGATTCTTTTCAAAATTCGTTTATTCATATTAGGCTGAGAGCCAGCACTTTTTGAATGTCAAGTTTCACAAAAGACAGTCCCCCAAAACGCCCGCCCATCACCACTTCACTTCACACCCCAGCAACACATTTGTCTGTTATGTTTTAAGAACTTGAATTTAAAAAATAGTATGCAAAGTAATTAATACATGACTAGAAGCCACAAAAGTAAATAAAAAATAACAAACTAAAAATTGGAGCAAGAAAATGGCATTCCCGGTACAAGGAATCTACACTTAATTGTCTTTAGCAACTAAAGAATATTTTAAATCCCTTCTAAATATAGACAATAAAAGTACAATTTACCTTGTAAGGAGAAACATGAAGCAAGTGGGGGTAAGAAATGCCAATGCAGCACTTCTCTTGCAATTTGTTTGTAGTCATATAAGTTTCCTCTGATGAGTGTGGCTCTGCCCAACGCATCTGTAATAGCTACTGTGTTTGCTTTCTGATTGGCCGTCACTGACATAATGCGGTAGCCATTGTGGTTTATTATTCTGTGAAGGAAATAAATGACAAAATATTTTTAAGTATTTTGAATGTTTCTTAATAAATACTTAAAACTTCAAGTTCAATATAGTCAAGTTTAAAATAGCTTACCGAGTCTTAATATGTGGTTGCTGAAGATTTTGTATATATAAGCATTTGGTTCCATTTGTTACTGCAGCATATCTGTCTCCATTACACCATCCTAACGACACACAGACCATGTCATCGTAAGTTGGTTAAGTATCTCCGTACTCATACAGTAATTCTCCAGTCTTCACAGAATAAGTGCTGAGATTTAGTTGTTTTTGTTTAGAAGAGCTTGTAATGCAGCATTCATTGCTGTCAACCAAGTCAAATGTATGTACTTTTGAATTGTTTGGGAGTCTCAGTTTCTGCAATGAATTATTTCATTGAAATATTAACACAGTTATAATAAAAGAAGAAAATAAACTTTGTTGAAAATAAATCAGAAAACTTTACAGGAAAAATTCATGGTCAGTGGGTTAATTTCATAAAAAGGTTAAGTCAATATTGGGATTTAAAAAATACTAACAATTTCTCTAAGAACAGCTCCATTCTCCCATGTCCATGTTGTAACATGGCCTGTATCTGAACACCCATACAAGTTGTAATCTTCTTTTTCTGGAAACTGGATAGCAATCAGCTCATTTACTGGACTCTCCGTTTCAAGTGTGCGGACACAGTCCCCAGTTTGAATATTGTACACTCGTACTATATTTTCGACGATAATTGCTACTGATCTGAAATTGCCGTAAAACAAGATAGGTTATTGACCTTAATTCAATTTAATGACGAATATAATGTAGAAGATCTACTTACTCTCCATCGGGTGAAAAAACTGGACGATGTTCTATGATGCTCCTGCCTGCTTTTCTATGAAAATTATAATTAACGGTTTTTCCACTATCACCGTTCACCATAACACCCATTTTGAAGATTTCAAATTGGAGTGACACACTTTTATGTCAGTAAATGTCAATTCTATAGCCATTGTTTAAATTTCTATTGGACTTACAATAAATTGTTGGTTAACGTCAAAGCAACATGACTGTTGTTTGTAGTAATAAATCTGATCATTCCAGGGAGACGAGGGATAAAGGCCTTTTCATTCGCTCTGTAGGCTAAGTTGCCAATTGTCCATTTTACCAGCACTTTCTCCATTCCACCAGTGTACAGATAATTGCCTGAAATAGGTTAAAAAGAATTAAGTAAGATTTATAGGTACATTGAGATAATACAAATTCTATTCAAATAGACCAAATGAAAATGACATGATTAATGGCCAGAATAAATTAACATTAATTTTGAAGAAACATAAGCATAAGAATCATAAGCATTTTATTAACTATAAGTGTGGGAGTCTGATTCTTTTCAAAATTCGTTTATTCATATTAGGCTGAGAGCCAGCACTTTTTGAATGTCAAGTTTCACAAAAGACAGTCCCCCAAAACGCCCGCCCATCACCACTTCACTTCACACCCCAGCAACACATTTGTCTGTTATGTTTTAAGAACTTGAATTTAAAAAATAGTATGCAAAGTAATTAATACATGACTAGAAGCCACAAAAGTAAATAAAAAATAACAAACTAAAAATTGGAGCAAGAAAATGGCATTCCCGGTACAAGGAATCTACACTTAATTGTCTTTAGCAACTAAAGAATATTTTAAATCCCTTCTAAATATAGACAATAAAAGTACAATTTACCTTGTAAGGAGAAACATGAAGCAAGTGGGGGTAAGAAATGCCAATGCAGCACTTCTCTTGCAATTTGTTTGTAGTCATATAAGTTTCCTCTGATGAGTGTGGCTCTGCCCAACGCATCTGTAATAGCTACTGTGTTTGCTTTCTGATTGGCCGTCACTGACATAATGCGGTAGCCATTGTGGTTTATTATTCTGTGAAGGAAATAAATGACAAAATATTTTTAAGTATTTTGAATGTTTCTTAATAAATACTTAAAACTTCAAGTTCAATATAGTCAAGTTTAAAATAGCTTACCGAGTCTTAATATGTGGTTGCTGAAGATTTTGTATATATAAGCATTTGGTTCCATTTGTTACTGCAGCATATCTGTCTCCATTACACCATCCTAACGACACACAGACCATGTCATCGTAAGTTGGTTTAGTATCTCCGTACTCATACAGTAATTCTCCAGTCTTCACAGAATAAGTGCTGAGATTTAGTTGTTTTTGTTTAGAAGAGCTTGTAATGCAGCATTCATTGCTGTCAACCAAGTCAAATGTATGTACTTTTGAATTGTTTGGGAGTCTCAGTTTCTGCAATGAATTATTTCATTGAAATATTAACACAGTTATAATAAAAGAAGAAAATAAACTTTGTTGAAAATAAATCAGAAAACTTTACAGGAAAAATTCATGGTCAGTGGGTTAATTTCATAAAAAGGTTAAGTCAATATTGGGATTTAAAAAATACTAACAATTTCTCTAAGAACAGCTCCATTCTCCCATGTCCATGTTGTAACATGGCCTGTATCTGAACACCCATACAAGTTGTAATCTTCTTTTTCTGGAAACTGGATAGCAATCAGCTCATTTACTGGACTCTCCGTTTCAAGTGTGCGGACACAGTCCCCAGTTTGAATATTGTACACTCGTACTATATTTTCGACGATAATTGCTACTGATCTGAAATTGCCGTAAAACAAGATAGGTTATTGACCTTAATTCAATTTAATGACGAATATAATGTAGAAGATCTACTTACTCTCCATCGGGTGAAAAAACTGGACGATGTTCTATGATGCTCCTGCCTGCTTTTCTATGAAAATTATAATTAACGGTTTTTCCACTATCACCGTTCACCATAACACCCATTTTGAAGATTTCAAATTGGAGTGACACACTTTTATGTCAGTAAATGTCAATTCTATAGCCATTGTTTAAATTTCTATTGGACTTACAATTGTTGGTTAACGTCAAAGCAACATGACTGTTGTTTGTAGTAATAAATCTGATCATTCCAGGGAGACGAGGGATAAAGGCCTTTTCATTCGCTCTGTAGGCTAAGTTGCCAATTGTCCATTTTACCAGCACTTTCTCCATTCCACCAGTGTACAGATAATTGCCTGAAATAGGTTAAAAAGAATTAAGTAAGATTTATAGGTACATTGAGATAATACAAATTCTATTCAAATAGACCAAATGAAAATGACATGATTAATGGCCAGAATAAATTAACATTAATTTTGAAGAAATATAAGCATAAGAATCATAAGCATTTTATTAACTATAAGTGTGGGAGTCTGATTCTTTTCAAAATTCGTTTATTCATATTAGGCTGAGAGCCAGCACTTTTTGAATGTCAAGTTTCACAAAAGACAGTCCCCCAAAACGCCCGCCCATCACCACTTCACTTCACACCCCAGCAACACATTTGTCTGTTATGTTTTAAGAACTTGAATTTAAAAAATAGTATGCAAAGTAATTAATACATGACTAGAAGCCACAAAAGTAAATAAAAAATAACAAACTAAAAATTGGAGCAAGAAAATGGCATTCCCGGTACAAGGAATCTACACTTAATTGTCTTTAGCAACTAAAGAATATTTTAAATCCCTTCTAAATATAGACAATAAAAGTACAATTTACCTTGTAAGGAGAAACATGAAGCAAGTGGGGGTAAGAAATGCCAATGCAGCACTTCTCTTGCAATTTGTTTGTAGTCATATAAGTTTCCTCTGATGAGTGTGGCTCTGCCCAACGCATCTGTAATAGCTACTGTGTTTGCTTTCTGATTGGCCGTCACTGACATAATGCGGTAGCCATTGTGGTTTATTATTCTGTGAAGGAAATAAATGACAAAATATTTTTAAGTATTTTGAATGTTTCTTAATAAATACTTAAAACTTCAAGTTCAATATAGTCAAGTTTAAAATAGCTTACCGAGTCTTAATATGTGGTTGCTGAAGATTTTGTATATATAAGCATTTGGTTCCATTTGTTACTGCAGCATATCTGTCTCCATTACACCATCCTAACGACACACAGACCATGTCATCGTAAGTTGGTTTAGTATCTCCGTACTCATACAGTAATTCTCCAGTCTTCACAGAATAAGTGCTGAGATTTAGTTGTTTTTGTTTAGAAGAGCTTGTAATGCAGCATTCATTGCTGTCAACCAAGTCAAATGTATGTACTTTTGAATTGTTTGGGAGTCTCAGTTTCTGCAATGAATTATTTCATTGAAATATTAACACAGTTATAATAAAAGAAGAAAATAAACTTTGTTGAAAATAAATCAGAAAACTTTACAGGAAAAATTCATGGTCAGTGGGTTAATTTCATAAAAAGGTTAAGTCAATATTGGGATTTAAAAAATACTAACAATTTCTCTAAGAACAGCTCCATTCTCCCATGTCCATGTTGTAACATGGCCTGTATCTGAACACCCATACAAGTTGTAATCTTCTTTTTCTGGAAACTGGATAGCAATCAGCTCATTTACTGGACTCTCCGTTTCAAGTGTGCGGACACAGTCCCCAGTTTGAATATTGTACACTCGTACTATATTTTCGACGATAATTGCTACTGATCTGAAATTGCCGTAAAACAAGATAGGTTATTGACCTTAATTCAATTTAATGACGAATATAATGTAGAAGATCTACTTACTCTCCATCGGGTGAAAAAACTGGACGATGTTCTATGATGCTCCTGCCTGCTTTTCTATGAAAATTATAATTAACGGTTTTTCCACTATCACCGTTCACCATAACACCCATTTTGAAGATTTCAAATTGGAGTGACACACTTTTATGTCAGTAAATGTCAATTCTATAGCCATTGTTTAAATTTCTATTGGACTTACAATTGTTGGTTAACGTCAAAGCAACATGACTGTTGTTTGTAGTAATAAATCTGATCATTCCAGGGAGACGAGGGATAAAGGCCTTTTCATTCGCTCTGTAGGCTAAGTTGCCAATTGTCCATTTTACCAGCACTTTCTCCATTCCACCAGTGTACAGATAATTGCCTGAAATAGGTTAAAAAGAATTAAGTAAGATTTATAGGTACATTGAGATAATACAAATTCTATTCAAATAGACCAAATGAAAATGACATGATTAATGGCCAGAATAAATTAACATTAATTTTGAAGAAACATAAGCATAAGAATCATAAGCATTTTATTAACTATAAGTGTGGGAGTCTGATTCTTTTCAAAATTCGTTTATTCATATTAGGCTGAGAGCCAGCACTTTTTGAATGTCAAGTTTCACAAAAGACAGTCCCCCAAAACGCCCGCCCATCACCACTTCACTTCACACCCCAGCAACACATTTGTCTGTTATGTTTTAAGAACTTGAATTTAAAAAATAGTATGCAAAGTAATTAATACATGACTAGAAGCCACAAAAGTAAATAAAAAATAACAAACTAAAAATTGGAGCAAGAAAATGGCATTCCCGGTACAAGGAATCTACACTTAATTGTCTTTAGCAACTAAAGAATATTTTAAATCCCTTCTAAATATAGACAATAAAAGTACAATTTACCTTGTAAGGAGAAACATGAAGCAAGTGGGGGTAAGAAATGCCAATGCAGCACTTCTCTTGCAATTTGTTTGTAGTCATATAAGTTTCCTCTGATGAGTGTGGCTCTGCCCAACGCATCTGTAATAGCTACTGTGTTTGCTTTCTGATTGGCCGTCACTGACATAATGCGGTAGCCATTGTGGTTTATTATTCTGTGAAGGAAATAAATGACAAAATATTTTTAAGTATTTTGAATGTTTCTTAATAAATACTTAAAACTTCAAGTTCAATATAGTCAAGTTTAAAATAGCTTACCGAGTCTTAATATGTGGTTGCTGAAGATTTTGTATATATAAGCATTTGGTTCCATTTGTTACTGCAGCATATCTGTCTCCATTACACCATCCTAACGACACACAGACCATGTCATCGTAAGTTGGTTAAGTATCTCCGTACTCATACAGTAATTCTCCAGTCTTCACAGAATAAGTGCTGAGATTTAGTTGTTTTTGTTTAGAAGAGCTTGTAATGCAGCATTCATTGCTGTCAACCAAGTCAAATGTATGTACTTTTGAATTGTTTGGGAGTCTCAGTTTCTGCAATGAATTATTTCATTGAAATATTAACACAGTTATAATAAAAGAAGAAAATAAACTTTGTTGAAAATAAATCAGAAAACTTTACAGGAAAAATTCATGGTCAGTGGGTTAATTTCATAAAAAGGTTAAGTCAATATTGGGATTTAAAAAATACTAACAATTTCTCTAAGAACAGCTCCATTCTCCCATGTCCATGTTGTAACATGGCCTGTATCTGAACACCCATACAAGTTGTAATCTTCTTTTTCTGGAAACTGGATAGCAATCAGCTCATTTACTGGACTCTCCGTTTCAAGTGTGCGGACACAGTCCCCAGTTTGAATATTGTACACTCGTACTATATTTTCGACGATAATTGCTACTGATCTGAAATTGCCGTAAAACAAGATAGGTTATTGACCTTAATTCAATTTAATGACGAATATAATGTAGAAGATCTACTTACTCTCCATCGGGTGAAAAAACTGGACGATGTTCTATGATGCTCCTGCCTGCTTTTCTATGAAAATTATAATTAACGGTTTTTCCACTATCACCGTTCACCATAACACCCATTTTGAAGATTTCAAATTGGAGTGACACACTTTTATGTCAGTAAATGTCAATTCTATAGCCATTGTTTAAATTTCTATTGGACTTACAATTGTTGGTTAACGTCAAAGCAACATGACTGTTGTTTGTAGTAATAAATCTGATCATTCCAGGGAGACGAGGGATAAAGGCCTTTTCATTCGCTCTGTAGGCTAAGTTGCCAATTGTCCATTTTACCAGCACTTTCTCCATTCCACCAGTGTACAGATAATTGCCTGAAATAGGTTAAAAAGAATTAAGTAAGATTTATAGGTACATTGAGATAATACAAATTCTATTCAAATAGACCAAATGAAAATGACATGATTAATGGCCAGAATAAATTAACATTAATTTTGAAGAAACATAAGCATAAGAATCATAAGCATTTTATTAACTATAAGTGTGGGAGTCTGATTCTTTTCAAAATTCGTTTATTCATATTAGGCTGAGAGCCAGCACTTTTTGAATGTCAAGTTTCACAAAAGACAGTCCCCCAAAACGCCCGCCCATCACCACTTCACTTCACACCCCAGCAACACATTTGTCTGTTATGTTTTAAGAACTTGAATTTAAAAAATAGTATGCAAAGTAATTAATACATGACTAGAAGCCACAAAAGTAAATAAAAAATAACAAACTAAAAATTGGAGCAAGAAAATGGCATTCCCGGTACAAGGAATCTACACTTAATTGTCTTTAGCAACTAAAGAATATTTTAAATCCCTTCTAAATATAGACAATAAAAGTACAATTTACCTTGTAAGGAGAAACATGAAGCAAGTGGGGGTAAGAAATGCCAATGCAGCACTTCTCTTGCAATTTGTTTGTAGTCATATAAGTTTCCTCTGATGAGTGTGGCTCTGCCCAACGCATCTGTAATAGCTACTGTGTTTGCTTTCTGATTGGCCGTCACTGACATAATGCGGTAGCCATTGTGGTTTATTATTCTGTGAAGGAAATAAATGACAAAATATTTTTAAGTATTTTGAATGTTTCTTAATAAATACTTAAAACTTCAAGTTCAATATAGTCAAGTTTAAAATAGCTTACCGAGTCTTAATATGTGGTTGCTGAAGATTTTGTATATATAAGCATTTGGTTCCATTTGTTACTGCAGCATATCTGTCTCCATTACACCATCCTAACGACACACAGACCATGTCATCGTAAGTTGGTTTAGTATCTCCGTACTCATACAGTAATTCTCCAGTCTTCACAGAATAAGTGCTGAGATTTAGTTGTTTTTGTTTAGAAGAGCTTGTAATGCAGCATTCATTGCTGTCAACCAAGTCAAATGTATGTACTTTTGAATTGTTTGGGAGTCTCAGTTTCTGCAATGAATTATTTCATTGAAATATTAACACAGTTATAATAAAAGAAGAAAATAAACTTTGTTGAAAATAAATCAGAAAACTTTACAGGAAAAATTCATGGTCAGTGGGTTAATTTCATAAAAAGGTTAAGTCAATATTGGGATTTAAAAAATACTAACAATTTCTCTAAGAACAGCTCCATTCTCCCATGTCCATGTTGTAACATGGCCTGTATCTGAACACCCATACAAGTTGTAATCTTCTTTTTCTGGAAACTGGATAGCAATCAGCTCATTTACTGGACTCTCCGTTTCAAGTGTGCGGACACAGTCCCCAGTTTGAATATTGTACACTCGTACTATATTTTCGACGATAATTGCTACTGATCTGAAATTGCCGTAAAACAAGATAGGTTATTGACCTTAATTCAATTTAATGACGAATATAATGTAGAAGATCTACTTACTCTCCATCGGGTGAAAAAACTGGACGATGTTCTATGATGCTCCTGCCTGCTTTTCTATGAAAATTATAATTAACGGTTTTTCCACTATCACCGTTCACCATAACACCCATTTTGAAGATTTCAAATTGGAGTGACACACTTTTATGTCAGTAAATGTCAATTCTATAGCCATTGTTTAAATTTCTATTGGACTTACAATTGTTGGTTAACGTCAAAGCAACATGACTGTTGTTTGTAGTAATAAATCTGATCATTCCAGGGAGACGAGGGATAAAGGCCTTTTCATTCGCTCTGTAGGCTAAGTTGCCAATTGTCCATTTTACCAGCACTTTCTCCATTCCACCAGTGTACAGATAATTGCCTGAAATAGGTTAAAAAGAATTAAGTAAGATTTATAGGTACATTGAGATAATACAAATTCTATTCAAATAGACCAAATGAAAATGACATGATTAATGGCCAGAATAAATTAACATTAATTTTGAAGAAACATAAGCATAAGAATCATAAGCATTTTATTAACTATAAGTGTGGGAGTCTGATTCTTTTCAAAATTCGTTTATTCATATTAGGCTGAGAGCCAGCACTTTTTGAATGTCAAGTTTCACAAAAGACAGTCCCCCAAAACGCCCGCCCATCACCACTTCACTTCACACCCCAGCAACACATTTGTCTGTTATGTTTTAAGAACTTGAATTTAAAAAATAGTATGCAAAGTAATTAATACATGACTAGAAGCCACAAAAGTAAATAAAAAATAACAAACTAAAAATTGGAGCGAGAAAATGGCATTCCCGGTACAAGGAATCTACACTTAATTGTCTTTAGCAACTAAAGAATATTTTAAATCCCTTCTAAATATAGACAATAAAAGTACAATTTACCTTGTAAGGAGAAACATGAAGCAAGTGGGGGTAAGAAATGCCAATGCAGCACTTCTCTTGCAATTTGTTTGTAGTCATATAAGTTTCCTCTGATGAGTGTGGCTCTGCCCAACGCATCTGTAATAGCTACTGTGTTTGCTTTCTGATTGGCCGTCACTGACATAATGCGGTAGCCATTGTGGTTTATTATTCTGTGAAGGAAATAAATGACAAAATATTTTTAAGTATTTTGAATGTTTCTTAATAAATACTTAAAACTTCAAGTTCAATATAGTCAAGTTTAAAATAGCTTACCGAGTCTTAATATGTGGTTGCTGAAGATTTTGTATATATAAGCATTTGGTTCCATTTGTTACTGCAGCATATCTGTCTCCATTACACCATCCTAACGACACACAGACCATGTCATCGTAAGTTGGTTTAGTATCTCCGTACTCATACAGTAATTCTCCAGTCTTCACAGAATAAGTGCTGAGATTTAGTTGTTTTTGTTTAGAAGAGCTTGTAATGCAGCATTCATTGCTGTCAACCAAGTCAAATGTATGTACTTTTGAATTGTTTGGGAGTCTCAGTTTCTGCAATGAATTATTTCATTGAAATATTAACACAGTTATAATAAAAGAAGAAAATAAACTTTGTTGAAAATAAATCAGAAAACTTTACAGGAAAAATTCATGGTCAGTGGGTTAATTTCATAAAAAGGTTAAGTCAATATTGGGATTTAAAAAATACTAACAATTTCTCTAAGAACAGCTCCATTCTCCCATGTCCATGTTGTAACATGGCCTGTATCTGAACACCCATACAAGTTGTAATCTTCTTTTTCTGGAAACTGGATAGCAATCAGCTCATTTACTGGACTCTCAGTTTCAAGTGTGCGGACACAGTCCCCAGTTTGAATATTGTACACTCGTACTATATTTTCGACGATAATTGCTACTGATCTGAAATTGCCGTAAAACAAGATAGGTTATTGACCTTAATTCAATTTAATGACGAATATAATGTAGAAGATCTACTTACTCTCCATCGGGTGAAAAAACTGGACGATGTTCTATGATGCTCCTGCCTGCTTTTCTATGAAAATTATAATTAACGGTTTTTCCACTATCACCGTTCACCATAACACCCATTTTGAAGATTTCAAATTGGAGTGACACACTTTTATGTCAGTAAATGTCAATTCTATAGCCATTGTTTAAATTTCTATTGGACTTACAATTGTTGGTTAACGTCAAAGCAACATGACTGTTGTTTGTAGTAATAAATCTGATCATTCCAGGGAGACGAGGGATAAAGGCCTTTTCATTCGCTCTGTAGGCTAAGTTGCCAATTGTCCATTTTACCAGCACTTTCTCCATTCCACCAGTGTACAGATAATTGCCTGAAATAGGTTAAAAAGAATTAAGTAAGATTTATAGGTACATTGAGATAATACAAATTCTATTCAAATAGACCAAATGAAAATGACATGATTAATGGCCAGAATAAATTAACATTAATTTTGAAGAAACATAAGCATAAGAATCATAAGCATTTTATTAACTATAAGTGTGGGAGTCTGATTCTTTTCAAAATTCGTTTATTCATATTAGGCTGAGAGCCAGCACTTTTTGAATGTCAAGTTTCACAAAAGACAGTCCCCCAAAACGCCCGCCCATCACCACTTCACTTCACACCCCAGCAACACATTTGTCTGTTATGTTTTAAGAACTTGAATTTAAAAAATAGTATGCAAAGTAATTAATACATGACTAGAAGCCACAAAAGTAAATAAAAAATAACAAACTAAAAATTGGAGCAAGAAAATGGCATTCCCGGTACAAGGAATCTACACTTAATTGTCTTTAGCAACTAAAGAATATTTTAAATCCCTTCTAAATATAGACAATAAAAGTACAATTTACCTTGTAAGGAGAAACATGAAGCAAGTGGGGGTAAGAAATGCCAATGCAGCACTTCTCTTGCAATTTGTTTGTAGTCATATAAGTTTCCTCTGATGAGTGTGGCTCTGCCCAACGCATCTGTAATAGCTACTGTGTTTGCTTTCTGATTGGCCGTCACTGACATAATGCGGTAGCCATTGTGGTTTATTATTCTGTGAAGGAAATAAATGACAAAATATTTTTAAGTATTTTGAATGTTTCTTAATAAATACTTAAAACTTCAAGTTCAATATAGTCAAGTTTAAAATAGCTTACCGAGTCTTAATATGTGGTTGCTGAAGATTTTGTATATATAAGCATTTGGTTCCATTTGTTACTGCAGCATATCTGTCTCCATTACACCATCCTAACGACACACAGACCATGTCATCGTAAGTTGGTTTAGTATCTCCGTACTCATACAGTAATTCTCCAGTCTTCACAGAATAAGTGCTGAGATTTAGTTGTTTTTGTTTAGAAGAGCTTGTAATGCAGCATTCATTGCTGTCAACCAAGTCAAATGTATGTACTTTTGAATTGTTTGGGAGTCTCAGTTTCTGCAATGAATTATTTCATTGAAATATTAACACAGTTATAATAAAAGAAGAAAATAAACTTTGTTGAAAATAAATCAGAAAACTTTACAGGAAAAATTCATGGTCAGTGGGTTAATTTCATAAAAAGGTTAAGTCAATATTGGGATTTAAAAAATACTAACAATTTCTCTAAGAACAGCTCCATTCTCCCATGTCCATGTTGTAACATGGCCTGTATCTGAACACCCATACAAGTTGTAATCTTCTTTTTCTGGAAACTGGATAGCAATCAGCTCATTTACTGGACTCTCCGTTTCAAGTGTGCGGACACAGTCCCCAGTTTGAATATTGTACACTCGTACTATATTTTCGACGATAATTGCTACTGATCTGAAATTGCCGTAAAACAAGATAGGTTATTGACCTTAATTCAATTTAATGACGAATATAATGTAGAAGATCTACTTACTCTCCATCGGGTGAAAAAACTGGACGATGTTCTATGATGCTCCTGCCTGCTTTTCTATGAAAATTATAATTAACGGTTTTTCCACTATCACCGTTCACCATAACACCCATTTTGAAGATTTCAAATTGGAGTGACACACTTTTATGTCAGTAAATGTCAATTCTATAGCCATTGTTTAAATTTCTATTGGACTTACAATTGTTGGTTAACGTCAAAGCAACATGACTGTTGTTTGTAGTAATAAATCTGATCATTCCAG
This sequence comes from Lacanobia oleracea, assembly GCA_950371165.1. NCBI lineage: Eukaryota > Metazoa > Arthropoda > Insecta > Lepidoptera > Noctuidae > Lacanobia > Lacanobia oleracea. The sequence goes on from OX493398.1 coordinate 4,014,522, forward strand.
GGAGACGAGGGATAAAGGCCTTTTCATTCGCTCTGTAGGCTAAGTTGCCAATTGTCCATTTTACCAGCACTTTCTCCATTCCACCAGTGTACAGATAATTGCCTGAAATAGGTTAAAAAGAATTAAGTAAGATTTATAGGTACATTGAGATAATACAAATTCTATTCAAATAGACCAAATGAAAATGACATGATTAATGGCCAGAATAAATTAACATTAATTTTGAAGAAACATAAGCATAAGAATCATAAGCATTTTATTAACTATAAGTGTGGGAGTCTGATTCTTTTCAAAATTCGTTTATTCATATTAGGCTGAGAGCCAGCACTTTTTGAATGTCAAGTTTCACAAAAGACAGTCCCCCAAAACGCCCGCCCATCACCACTTCACTTCACACCCCAGCAACACATTTGTCTGTTATGTTTTAAGAACTTGAATTTAAAAAATAGTATGCAAAGTAATTAATACATGACTAGAAGCCACAAAAGTAAATAAAAAATAACAAACTAAAAATTGGAGCGAGAAAATGGCATTCCCGGTACAAGGAATCTACACTTAATTGTCTTTAGCAACTAAAGAATATTTTAAATCCCTTCTAAATATAGACAATAAAAGTACAATTTACCTTGTAAGGAGAAACATGAAGCAAGTGGGGGTAAGAAATGCCAATGCAGCACTTCTCTTGCAATTTGTTTGTAGTCATATAAGTTTCCTCTGATGAGTGTGGCTCTGCCCAACGCATCTGTAATAGCTACTGTGTTTGCTTTCTGATTGGCCGTCACTGACATAATGCGGTAGCCATTGTGGTTTATTATTCTGTGAAGGAAATAAATGACAAAATATTTTTAAGTATTTTGAATGTTTCTTAATAAATACTTAAAACTTCAAGTTCAATATAGTCAAGTTTAAAATAGCTTACCGAGTCTTAATATGTGGTTGCTGAAGATTTTGTATATATAAGCATTTGGTTCCATTTGTTACTGCAGCATATCTGTCTCCATTACACCATCCTAACGACACACAGACCATGTCATCGTAAGTTGGTTTAGTATCTCCGTACTCATACAGTAATTCTCCAGTCTTCACAGAATAAGTGCTGAGATTTAGTTGTTTTTGTTTAGAAGAGCTTGTAATGCAGCATTCATTGCTGTCAACCAAGTCAAATGTATGTACTTTTGAATTGTTTGGGAGTCTCAGTTTCTGCAATGAATTATTTCATTGAAATATTAACACAGTTATAATAAAAGAAGAAAATAAACTTTGTTGAAAATAAATCAGAAAACTTTACAGGAAAAATTCATGGTCAGTGGGTTAATTTCATAAAAAGGTTAAGTCAATATTGGGATTTAAAAAATACTAACAATTTCTCTAAGAACAGCTCCATTCTCCCATGTCCATGTTGTAACATGGCCTGTATCTGAACACCCATACAAGTTGTAATCTTCTTTTTCTGGAAACTGGATAGCAATCAGCTCATTTACTGGACTCTCAGTTTCAAGTGTGCGGACACAGTCCCCAGTTTGAATATTGTACACTCGTACTATATTTTCGACGATAATTGCTACTGATCTGAAATTGCCGTAAAACAAGATAGGTTATTGACCTTAATTCAATTTAATGACGAATATAATGTAGAAGATCTACTTACTCTCCATCGGGTGAAAAAACTGGACGATGTTCTATGATGCTCCTGCCTGCTTTTCTATGAAAATTATAATTAACGGTTTTTCCACTATCACCGTTCACCATAACACCCATTTTGAAGATTTCAAATTGGAGTGACACACTTTTATGTCAGTAAATGTCAATTCTATAGCCATTGTTTAAATTTCTATTGGACTTACAATTGTTGGTTAACGTCAAAGCAACATGACTGTTGTTTGTAGTAATAAATCTGATCATTCCAGGGAGACGAGGGATAAAGGCCTTTTCATTCGCTCTGTAGGCTAAGTTGCCAATTGTCCATTTTACCAGCACTTTCTCCATTCCACCAGTGTACAGATAATTGCCTGAAATAGGTTAAAAAGAATTAAGTAAGATTTATAGGTACATTGAGATAATACAAATTCTATTCAAATAGACCAAATGAAAATGACATGATTAATGGCCAGAATAAATTAACATTAATTTTGAAGAAACATAAGCATAAGAATCATAAGCATTTTATTAACTATAAGTGTGGGAGTCTGATTCTTTTCAAAATTCGTTTATTCATATTAGGCTGAGAGCCAGCACTTTTTGAATGTCAAGTTTCACAAAAGACAGTCCCCCAAAACGCCCGCCCATCACCACTTCACTTCACACCCCAGCAACACATTTGTCTGTTATGTTTTAAGAACTTGAATTTAAAAAATAGTATGCAAAGTAATTAATACATGACTAGAAGCCACAAAAGTAAATAAAAAATAACAAACTAAAAATTGGAGCAAGAAAATGGCATTCCCGGTACAAGGAATCTACACTTAATTGTCTTTAGCAACTAAAGAATATTTTAAATCCCTTCTAAATATAGACAATAAAAGTACAATTTACCTTGTAAGGAGAAACATGAAGCAAGTGGGGGTAAGAAATGCCAATGCAGCACTTCTCTTGCAATTTGTTTGTAGTCATATAAGTTTCCTCTGATGAGTGTGGCTCTGCCCAACGCATCTGTAATAGCTACTGTGTTTGCTTTCTGATTGGCCGTCACTGACATAATGCGGTAGCCATTGTGGTTTATTATTCTGTGAAGGAAATAAATGACAAAATATTTTTAAGTATTTTGAATGTTTCTTAATAAATACTTAAAACTTCAAGTTCAATATAGTCAAGTTTAAAATAGCTTACCGAGTCTTAATATGTGGTTGCTGAAGATTTTGTATATATAAGCATTTGGTTCCATTTGTTACTGCAGCATATCTGTCTCCATTACACCATCCTAACGACACACAGACCATGTCATCGTAAGTTGGTTTAGTATCTCCGTACTCATACAGTAATTCTCCAGTCTTCACAGAATAAGTGCTGAGATTTAGTTGTTTTTGTTTAGAAGAGCTTGTAATGCAGCATTCATTGCTGTCAACCAAGTCAAATGTATGTACTTTTGAATTGTTTGGGAGTCTCAGTTTCTGCAATGAATTATTTCATTGAAATATTAACACAGTTATAATAAAAGAAGAAAATAAACTTTGTTGAAAATAAATCAGAAAACTTTACAGGAAAAATTCATGGTCAGTGGGTTAATTTCATAAAAAGGTTAAGTCAATATTGGGATTTAAAAAATACTAACAATTTCTCTAAGAACAGCTCCATTCTCCCATGTCCATGTTGTAACATGGCCTGTATCTGAACACCCATACAAGTTGTAATCTTCTTTTTCTGGAAACTGGATAGCAATCAGCTCATTTACTGGACTCTCCGTTTCAAGTGTGCGGACACAGTCCCCAGTTTGAATATTGTACACTCGTACTATATTTTCGACGATAATTGCTACTGATCTGAAATTGCCGTAAAACAAGATAGGTTATTGACCTTAATTCAATTTAATGACGAATATAATGTAGAAGATCTACTTACTCTCCATCGGGTGAAAAAACTGGACGATGTTCTATGATGCTCCTGCCTGCTTTTCTATGAAAATTATAATTAACGGTTTTTCCACTATCACCGTTCACCATAACACCCATTTTGAAGATTTCAAATTGGAGTGACACACTTTTATGTCAGTAAATGTCAATTCTATAGCCATTGTTTAAATTTCTATTGGACTTACAATTGTTGGTTAACGTCAAAGCAACATGACTGTTGTTTGTAGTAATAAATCTGATCATTCCAGGGAGACGAGGGATAAAGGCCTTTTCATTCGCTCTGTAGGCTAAGTTGCCAATTGTCCATTTTACCAGCACTTTCTCCATTCCACCAGTGTACAGATAATTGCCTGAAATAGGTTAAAAAGAATTAAGTAAGATTTATAGGTACATTGAGATAATACAAATTCTATTCAAATAGACCAAATGAAAATGACATGATTAATGGCCAGAATAAATTAACATTAATTTTGAAGAAACATAAGCATAAGAATCATAAGCATTTTATTAACTATAAGTGTGGGAGTCTGATTCTTTTCAAAATTCGTTTATTCATATTAGGCTGAGAGCCAGCACTTTTTGAATGTCAAGTTTCACAAAAGACAGTCCCCCAAAACGCCCGCCCATCACCACTTCACTTCACACCCCAGCAACACATTTGTCTGTTATGTTTTAAGAACTTGAATTTAAAAAATAGTATGCAAAGTAATTAATACATGACTAGAAGCCACAAAAGTAAATAAAAAATAACAAACTAAAAATTGGAGCAAGAAAATGGCATTCCCGGTACAAGGAATCTACACTTAATTGTCTTTAGCAACTAAAGAATATTTTAAATCCCTTCTAAATATAGACAATAAAAGTACAATTTACCTTGTAAGGAGAAACATGAAGCAAGTGGGGGTAAGAAATGCCAATGCAGCACTTCTCTTGCAATTTGTTTGTAGTCATATAAGTTTCCTCTGATGAGTGTGGCTCTGCCCAACGCATCTGTAATAGCTACTGTGTTTGCTTTCTGATTGGCCGTCACTGACATAATGCGGTAGCCATTGTGGTTTATTATTCTGTGAAGGAAATAAATGACAAAATATTTTTAAGTATTTTGAATGTTTCTTAATAAATACTTAAAACTTCAAGTTCAATATAGTCAAGTTTAAAATAGCTTACCGAGTCTTAATATGTGGTTGCTGAAGATTTTGTATATATAAGCATTTGGTTCCATTTGTTACTGCAGCATATCTGTCTCCATTACACCATCCTAACGACACACAGACCATGTCATCGTAAGTTGGTTTAGTATCTCCGTACTCATACAGTAATTCTCCAGTCTTCACAGAATAAGTGCTGAGATTTAGTTGTTTTTGTTTAGAAGAGCTTGTAATGCAGCATTCATTGCTGTCAACCAAGTCAAATGTATGTACTTTTGAATTGTTTGGGAGTCTCAGTTTCTGCAATGAATTATTTCATTGAAATATTAACACAGTTATAATAAAAGAAGAAAATAAACTTTGTTGAAAATAAATCAGAAAACTTTACAGGAAAAATTCATGGTCAGTGGGTTAATTTCATAAAAAGGTTAAGTCAATATTGGGATTTAAAAAATACTAACAATTTCTCTAAGAACAGCTCCATTCTCCCATGTCCATGTTGTAACATGGCCTGTATCTGAACACCCATACAAGTTGTAATCTTCTTTTTCTGGAAACTGGATAGCAATCAGCTCATTTACTGGACTCTCCGTTTCAAGTGTGCGGACACAGTCCCCAGTTTGAATATTGTACACTCGTACTATATTTTCGACGATAATTGCTACTGATCTGAAATTGCCGTAAAACAAGATAGGTTATTGACCTTAATTCAATTTAATGACGAATATAATGTAGAAGATCTACTTACTCTCCATCGGGTGAAAAAACTGGACGATGTTCTATGATGCTCCTGCCTGCTTTTCTATGAAAATTATAATTAACGGTTTTTCCACTATCACCGTTCACCATAACACCCATTTTGAAGATTTCAAATTGGAGTGACACACTTTTATGTCAGTAAATGTCAATTCTATAGCCATTGTTTAAATTTCTATTGGACTTACAATTGTTGGTTAACGTCAAAGCAACATGACTGTTGTTTGTAGTAATAAATCTGATCATTCCAGGGAGACGAGGGATAAAGGCCTTTTCATTCGCTCTGTAGGCTAAGTTGCCAATTGTCCATTTTACCAGCACTTTCTCCATTCCACCAGTGTACAGATAATTGCCTGAAATAGGTTAAAAAGAATTAAGTAAGATTTATAGGTACATTGAGATAATACAAATTCTATTCAAATAGACCAAATGAAAATGACATGATTAATGGCCAGAATAAATTAACATTAATTTTGAAGAAACATAAGCATAAGAATCATAAGCATTTTATTAACTATAAGTGTGGGAGTCTGATTCTTTTCAAAATTCGTTTATTCATATTAGGCTGAGAGCCAGCACTTTTTGAATGTCAAGTTTCACAAAAGACAGTCCCCCAAAACGCCCGCCCATCACCACTTCACTTCACACCCCAGCAACACATTTGTCTGTTATGTTTTAAGAACTTGAATTTAAAAAATAGTATGCAAAGTAATTAATACATGACTAGAAGCCACAAAAGTAAATAAAAAATAACAAACTAAAAATTGGAGCAAGAAAATGGCATTCCCGGTACAAGGAATCTACACTTAATTGTCTTTAGCAACTAAAGAATATTTTAAATCCCTTCTAAATATAGACAATAAAAGTACAATTTACCTTGTAAGGAGAAACATGAAGCAAGTGGGGGTAAGAAATGCCAATGCAGCACTTCTCTTGCAATTTGTTTGTAGTCATATAAGTTTCCTCTGATGAGTGTGGCTCTGCCCAACGCATCTGTAATAGCTACTGTGTTTGCTTTCTGATTGGCCGTCACTGACATAATGCGGTAGCCATTGTGGTTTATTATTCTGTGAAGGAAATAAATGACAAAATATTTTTAAGTATTTTGAATGTTTCTTAATAAATACTTAAAACTTCAAGTTCAATATAGTCAAGTTTAAAATAGCTTACCGAGTCTTAATATGTGGTTGCTGAAGATTTTGTATATATAAGCATTTGGTTCCATTTGTTACTGCAGCATATCTGTCTCCATTACACCATCCTAACGACACACAGACCATGTCATCGTAAGTTGGTTTAGTATCTCCGTACTCATACAGTAATTCTCCAGTCTTCACAGAATAAGTGCTGAGATTTAGTTGTTTTTGTTTAGAAGAGCTTGTAATGCAGCATTCATTGCTGTCAACCAAGTCAAATGTATGTACTTTTGAATTGTTTGGGAGTCTCAGTTTCTGCAATGAATTATTTCATTGAAATATTAACACAGTTATAATAAAAGAAGAAAATAAACTTTGTTGAAAATAAATCAGAAAACTTTACAGGAAAAATTCATGGTCAGTGGGTTAATTTCATAAAAAGGTTAAGTCAATATTGGGATTTAAAAAATACTAACAATTTCTCTAAGAACAGCTCCATTCTCCCATGTCCATGTTGTAACATGGCCTGTATCTGAACACCCATACAAGTTGTAATCTTCTTTTTCTGGAAACTGGATAGCAATCAGCTCATTTACTGGACTCTCAGTTTCAAGTGTGCGGACACAGTCCCCAGTTTGAATATTGTACACTCGTACTATATTTTCGACGATAATTGCTACTGATCTGAAATTGCCGTAAAACAAGATAGGTTATTGACCTTAATTCAATTTAATGACGAATATAATGTAGAAGATCTACTTACTCTCCATCGGGTGAAAAAACTGGACGATGTTCTATGATGCTCCTGCCTGCTTTTCTATGAAAATTATAATTAACGGTTTTTCCACTATCACCGTTCACCATAACACCCATTTTGAAGATTTCAAATTGGAGTGACACACTTTTATGTCAGTAAATGTCAATTCTATAGCCATTGTTTAAATTTCTATTGGACTTACAATTGTTGGTTAACGTCAAAGCAACATGACTGTTGTTTGTAGTAATAAATCTGATCATTCCAGGGAGACGAGGGATAAAGGCCTTTTCATTCGCTCTGTAGGCTAAGTTGCCAATTGTCCATTTTACCAGCACTTTCTCCATTCCACCAGTGTACAGATAATTGCCTGAAATAGGTTAAAAAGAATTAAGTAAGATTTATAGGTACATTGAGATAATACAAATTCTATTCAAATAGACCAAATGAAAATGACATGATTAATGGCCAGAATAAATTAACATTAATTTTGAAGAAACATAAGCATAAGAATCATAAGCATTTTATTAACTATAAGTGTGGGAGTCTGATTCTTTTCAAAATTCGTTTATTCATATTAGGCTGAGAGCCAGCACTTTTTGAATGTCAAGTTTCACAAAAGACAGTCCCCCAAAACGCCCGCCCATCACCACTTCACTTCACACCCCAGCAACACATTTGTCTGTTATGTTTTAAGAACTTGAATTTAAAAAATAGTATGCAAAGTAATTAATACATGACTAGAAGCCACAAAAGTAAATAAAAAATAACAAACTAAAAATTGGAGCAAGAAAATGGCATTCCCGGTACAAGGAATCTACACTTAATTGTCTTTAGCAACTAAAGAATATTTTAAATCCCTTCTAAATATAGACAATAAAAGTACAATTTACCTTGTAAGGAGAAACATGAAGCAAGTGGGGGTAAGAAATGCCAATGCAGCACTTCTCTTGCAATTTGTTTGTAGTCATATAAGTTTCCTCTGATGAGTGTGGCTCTGCCCAACGCATCTGTAATAGCTACTGTGTTTGCTTTCTGATTGGCCGTCACTGACATAATGCGGTAGCCATTGTGGTTTATTATTCTGTGAAGGAAATAAATGACAAAATATTTTTAAGTATTTTGAATGTTTCTTAATAAATACTTAAAACTTCAAGTTCAATATAGTCAAGTTTAAAATAGCTTACCGAGTCTTAATATGTGGTTGCTGAAGATTTTGTATATTATAAGCATTTGGTTCCATTTGTTACTGCAGCATATTTGTCTCCATTACACCATCCTAACGACACACAGACCATGTCATCGTAAGTTGGTTTAGTATCTCCGTACTCATACAGTAATTCTCCAGTCTTCACAGAATAAGTGCTGAGATTTAGTTGTTTTTGTTTAGAAGAGCTTGTAATGCAGCATTCATTGCTGTCAACCAAGTCAAATGTATGTACTTTTGAATTGTTTGGGAGTCTCAGTTTCTGCAATGAATTATTTCATTGAAATATTAACACAGTTATAATAAAAGAAGAAAATAAACTTTGTTGAAAATAAATCAGAAAACTTTACAGGAAAAATTCATGGTCAGTGGGTTAATTTCATAAAAAGGTTAAGTCAATATTGGGATTTAAAAAATACTAACAATTTCTCTAAGAACAGCTCCATTCTCCCATGTCCATGTTGTAACATGGCCTGTATCTGAACACCCATATAAGTTGTAATCTTCTTTTTCTGGAAACTGGATAGCAATCAGCTCATTTACTGGACTCTCCGTTTCAAGTGTGCGGACACAGTCCCCAGTTTGAATATTGTACACTCGTACTATATTTTCGACGATAATTGCTACTGATCTGAAATTGCCGTAAAACAAGATAGGTTATTGACCTTAATTCAATTTAATGACGAATATAATGTAGAAGATCTACTTACTCTCCATCGGGTGAAAAAACTGGACGATGTTCTATGATGCTCCTGCCTGCTTTTCTATGAAAATTATAATTAACGGTTTTTCCACTATCACCGTTCACCATAACACCCATTTTGAAGATTTCAAATTGGAGTGACACACTTTTATGTCAGTAAATGTCAATTCTATAGCCATTGTTTAAATTTCTATTGGACTTACAATTGTTGGTTAACGTCAAAGCAACATGACTGTTGTTTGTAGTAATAAATCTGATCATTCCAGGGAGACGAGGGATAAAGGCCTTTTCATTCGCTCTGTAGGCTAAGTTGCCAATTGTCCATTTTACCAGCACTTTCTCCATTCCACCAGTGTACAGATAATTGCCTGAAATAGGTTAAAAAGAATTAAGTAAGATTTATAGGTACATTGAGATAATACAAATTCTATTCAAATAGACCAAATGAAAATGACATGATTAATGGCCAGAATAAATTAACATTAATTTTGAAGAAACATAAGCATAAGAATCATAAGCATTTTATTAACTATAAGTGTGGGAGTCTGATTCTTTTCAAAATTCGTTTATTCATATTAGGCTGAGAGCCAGCACTTTTTGAATGTCAAGTTTCACAAAAGACAGTCCCCCAAAACGCCCGCCCATCACCACTTCACTTCACACCCCAGCAACACATTTGTCTGTTATGTTTTAAGAACTTGAATTTAAAAAATAGTATGCAAAGTAATTAATACATGACTAGAAGCCACAAAAGTAAATAAAAAATAACAAACTAAAAATTGGAGCAAGAAAATGGCATTCCCGGTACAAGGAATCTACACTTAATTGTCTTTAGCAACTAAAGAATATTTTAAATCCCTTCTAAATATAGACAATAAAAGTACAATTTACCTTGTAAGGAGAAACATGAAGCAAGTGGGGGTAAGAAATGCCAATGCAGCACTTCTCTTGCAATTTGTTTGTAGTCATATAAGTTTCCTCTGATGAGTGTGGCTCTGCCCAACGCATCTGTAATAGCTACTGTGTTTGCTTTCTGATTGGCCGTCACTGACATAATGCGGTAGCCATTGTGGTTTATTATTCTGTGAAGGAAATAAATGACAAAATATTTTTAAGTATTTTGAATGTTTCTTAATAAATACTTAAAACTTCAAGTTCAATATAGTCAAGTTTAAAATAGCTTACCGAGTCTTAATATGTGGTTGCTGAAGATTTTGTATATATAAGCATTTGGTTCCATTTGTTACTGCAGCATATCTGTCTCCATTACACCATCCTAACGACACACAGACCATGTCATCGTAAGTTGGTTTAGTATCTCCGTACTCATACAGTAATTCTCCAGTCTTCACAGAATAAGTGCTGAGATTTAGTTGTTTTTGTTTAGAAGAGCTTGTAATGCAGCATTCATTGCTGTCAACCAAGTCAAATGTATGTACTTTTGAATTGTTTGGGAGTCTCAGTTTCTGCAATGAATTATTTCATTGAAATATTAACACAGTTATAATAAAAGAAGAAAATAAACTTTGTTGAAAATAAATCAGAAAACTTTACAGGAAAAATTCATGGTCAGTGGGTTAATTTCATAAAAAGGTTAAGTCAATATTGGGATTTAAAAAATACTAACAATTTCTCTAAGAACAGCTCCATTCTCCCATGTCCATGTTGTAACATGGCCTGTATCTGAACACCCATACAAGTTGTAATCTTCTTTTTCTGGAAACTGGATAGCAATCAGCTCATTTACTGGACTCTCCGTTTCAAGTGTGCGGACACAGTCCCCAGTTTGAATATTGTACACTCGTACTATATTTTCGACGATAATTGCTACTGATCTGAAATTGCCGTAAAACAAGATAGGTTATTGACCTTAATTCAATTTAATGACGAATATAATGTAGAAGATCTACTTACTCTCCATCGGGTGAAAAAACTGGACGATGTTCTATGATGCTCCTGCCTGCTTTTCTATGAAAATTATAATTAACGGTTTTTCCACTATCACCGTTCACCATAACACCCATTTTGAAGATTTCAAATTGGAGTGACACACTTTTATGTCAGTAAATGTCAATTCTATAGCCATTGTTTAAATTTCTATTGGACTTACAATTGTTGGTTAACGTCAAAGCAACATGACTGTTGTTTGTAGTAATAAATCTGATCATTCCAGGGAGACGAGGGATAAAGGCCTTTTCATTCGCTCTGTAGGCTAAGTTGCCAATTGTCCATTTTACCAGCACTTTCTCCATTCCACCAGTGTACAGATAATTGCCTGAAATAGGTTAAAAAGAATTAAGTAAGATTTATAGGTACATTGAGATAATACAAATTCTATTCAAATAGACCAAATGAAAATGACATGATTAATGGCCAGAATAAATTAACATTAATTTTGAAGAAACATAAGCATAAGAATCATAAGCATTTTATTAACTATAAGTGTGGGAGTCTGATTCTTTTCAAAATTCGTTTATTCATATTAGGCTGAGAGCCAGCACTTTTTGAATGTCAAGTTTCACAAAAGACAGTCCCCCAAAACGCCCGCCCATCACCACTTCACTTCACACCCCAGCAACACATTTGTCTGTTATGTTTTAAGAACTTGAATTTAAAAAATAGTATGCAAAGTAATTAATACATGACTAGAAGCCACAAAAGTAAATAAAAAATAACAAACTAAAAATTGGAGCGAGAAAATGGCATTCCCGGTACAAGGAATCTACACTTAATTGTCTTTAGCAACTAAAGAATATTTTAAATCCCTTCTAAATATAGACAATAAAAGTACAATTTACCTTGTAAGGAGAAACATGAAGCAAGTGGGGGTAAGAAATGCCAATGCAGCACTTCTCTTGCAATTTGTTTGTAGTCATATAAGTTTCCTCTGATGAGTGTGGCTCTGCCCAACGCATCTGTAATAGCTACTGTGTTTGCTTTCTGATTGGCCGTCACTGACATAATGCGGTAGCCATTGTGGTTTATTATTCTGTGAAGGAAATAAATGACAAAATATTTTTAAGTATTTTGAATGTTTCTTAATAAATACTTAAAACTTCAAGTTCAATATAGTCAAGTTTAAAATAGCTTACCGAGTCTTAATATGTGGTTGCTGAAGATTTTGTATATATAAGCATTTGGTTCCATTTGTTACTGCAGCATATCTGTCTCCATTACACCATCCTAACGACACACAGACCATGTCATCGTAAGTTGGTTTAGTATCTCCGTACTCATACAGTAATTCTCCAGTCTTCACAGAATAAGTGCTGAGATTTAGTTGTTTTTGTTTAGAAGAGCTTGTAATGCAGCATTCATTGCTGTCAACCAAGTCAAATGTATGTACTTTTGAATTGTTTGGGAGTCTCAGTTTCTGCAATGAATTATTTCATTGAAATATTAACACAGTTATAATAAAAGAAGAAAATAAACTTTGTTGAAAATAAATCAGAAAACTTTACAGGAAAAATTCATGGTCAGTGGGTTAATTTCATAAAAAGGTTAAGTCAATATTGGGATTTAAAAAATACTAACAATTTCTCTAAGAACAGCTCCATTCTCCCATGTCCATGTTGTAACATGGCCTGTATCTGAACACCCATACAAGTTGTAATCTTCTTTTTCTGGAAACTGGATAGCAATCAGCTCATTTACTGGACTCTCCGTTTCAAGTGTGCGGACACAGTCCCCAGTTTGAATATTGTACACTCGTACTATATTTTCGACGATAATTGCTACTGATCTGAAATTGCCGTAAAACAAGATAGGTTATTGACCTTAATTCAATTTAATGACGAATATAATGTAGAAGATCTACTTACTCTCCATCGGGTGAAAAAACTGGACGATGTTCTATGATGCTCCTGCCTGCTTTTCTATGAAAATTATAATTAACGGTTTTTCCACTATCACCGTTCACCATAACACCCATTTTGAAGATTTCAAATTGGAGTGACACACTTTTATGTCAGTAAATGTCAATTCTATAGCCATTGTTTAAATTTCTATTGGACTTACAATTGTTGGTTAACGTCAAAGCAACATGACTGTTGTTTGTAGTAATAAATCTGATCATTCCAGGGAGACGAGGGATAAAGGCCTTTTCATTCGCTCTGTAGGCTAAGTTGCCAATTGTCCATTTTACCAGCACTTTCTCCATTCCACCAGTGTACAGATAATTGCCTGAAATAGGTTAAAAAGAATTAAGTAAGATTTATAGGTACATTGAGATAATACAAATTCTATTCAAATAGACCAAATGAAAATGACATGATTAATGGCCAGAATAAATTAACATTAATTTTGAAGAAACATAAGCATAAGAATCATAAGCATTTTATTAACTATAAGTGTGGGAGTCTGATTCTTTTCAAAATTCGTTTATTCATATTAGGCTGAGAGCCAGCACTTTTTGAATGTCAAGTTTCACAAAAGACAGTCCCCCAAAACGCCCGCCCATCACCACTTCACTTCACACCCCAGCAACACATTTGTCTGTTATGTTTTAAGAACTTGAATTTAAAAAATAGTATGCAAAGTAATTAATACATGACTAGAAGCCACAAAAGTAAATAAAAAATAACAAACTAAAAATTGGAGCAAGAAAATGGCATTCCCGGTACAAGGAATCTACACTTAATTGTCTTTAGCAACTAAAGAATATTTTAAATCCCTTCTAAATATAGACAATAAAAGTACAATTTACCTTGTAAGGAGAAACATGAAGCAAGTGGGGGTAAGAAATGCCAATGCAGCACTTCTCTTGCAATTTGTTTGTAGTCATATAAGTTTCCTCTGATGAGTGTGGCTCTGCCCAACGCATCTGTAATAGCTACTGTGTTTGCTTTCTGATTGGCCGTCACTGACATAATGCGGTAGCAATTGTGGTTTATTATTCTGTGAAGGAAATAAATGACAAAATATTTTTAAGTATTTTGAATGTTTCTTAATAAATACTTAAAACTTCAAGTTCAATATAGTCAAGTTTAAAATAGCTTACCGAGTCTTAATATGTGGTTGCTGAAGATTTTGTATATATAAGCATTTGGTTCCATTTGTTACTGCAGCATATCTGTCTCCATTACACCATCCTAACGACACACAGACCATGTCATCGTAAGTTGGTTTAGTATCTCCGTACTCATACAGTAATTCTCCAGTCTTCACAGAATAAGTGCTGAGATTTAGTTGTTTTTGTTTAGAAGAGCTTGTAATGCAGCATTCATTGCTGTCAACCAAGTCAAATGTATGTACTTTTGAATTGTTTGGGAGTCTCAGTTTCTGCAATGAATTATTTCATTGAAATATTAACACAGTTATAATAAAAGAAGAAAATAAACTTTGTTGAAAATAAATCAGAAAACTTTACAGGAAAAATTCATGGTCAGTGGGTTAATTTCATAAAAAGGTTAAGTCAATATTGGGATTTAAAAAATACTAACAATTTCTCTAAGAACAGCTCCATTCTCCCATGTCCATGTTGTAACATGGCCTGTATCTGAACACCCATACAAGTTGTAATCTTCTTTTTCTGGAAACTGGATAGCAATCAGCTCATTTACTGGACTCTCCGTTTCAAGTGTGCGGACACAGTCCCCAGTTTGAATATTGTACACTCGTACTATATTTTCGACGATAATTGCTACTGATCTGAAATTGCCGTAAAACAAGATAGGTTATTGACCTTAATTCAATTTAATGACGAATATAATGTAGAAGATCTACTTACTCTCCATCGGGTGAAAAAACTGGACGATGTTCTATGATGCTCCTGCCTGCTTTTCTATGAAAATTATAATTAACGGTTTTTCCACTATCACCGTTCACCATAACACCCATTTTGAAGATTTCAAATTGGAGTGACACACTTTTATGTCAGTAAATGTCAATTCTATAGCCATTGTTTAAATTTCTATTGGACTTACAATTGTTGGTTAACGTCAAAGCAACATGACTGTTGTTTGTAGTAATAAATCTGATCATTCCAGGGAGACGAGGGATAAAGGCCTTTTCATTCGCTCTGTAGGCTAAGTTGCCAATTGTCCATTTTACCAGCACTTTCTCCATTCCACCAGTGTACAGATAATTGCCTGAAATAGGTTAAAAAGAATTAAGTAAGATTTATAGGTACATTGAGATAATACAAATTCTATTCAAATAGACCAAATGAAAATGACATGATTAATGGCCAGAATAAATTAACATTAATTTTGAAGAAATATAAGCATAAGAATCATAAGCATTTTATTAACTATAAGTGTGGGAGTCTGATTCTTTTCAAAATTCGTTTATTCATATTAGGCTGAGAGCCAGCACTTTTTGAATGTCAAGTTTCACAAAAGACAGTCCCCCAAAACGCCCGCCCATCACCACTTCACTTCACACCCCAGCAACACATTTGTCTGTTATGTTTTAAGAACTTGAATTTAAAAAATAGTATGCAAAGTAATTAATACATGACTAGAAGCCACAAAAGTAAATAAAAAATAACAAACTAAAAATTGGAGCAAGAAAATGGCATTCCCGGTACAAGGAATCTACACTTAATTGTCTTTAGCAACTAAAGAATATTTTAAATCCCTTCTAAATATAGACAATAAAAGTACAATTTACCTTGTAAGGAGAAACATGAAGCAAGTGGGGGTAAGAAATGCCAATGCAGCACTTCTCTTGCAATTTGTTTGTAGTCATATAAGTTTCCTCTGATGAGTGTGGCTCTGCCCAACGCATCTGTAATAGCTACTGTGTTTGCTTTCTGATTGGCCGTCACTGACATAATGCGGTAGCCATTGTGGTTTATTATTCTGTGAAGGAAATAAATGACAAAATATTTTTAAGTATTTTGAATGTTTCTTAATAAATACTTAAAACTTCAAGTTCAATATAGTCAAGTTTAAAATAGCTTACCGAGTCTTAATATGTGGTTGCTGAAGATTTTGTATATATAAGCATTTGGTTCCATTTGTTACTGCAGCATATCTGTCTCCATTACACCATCCTAACGACACACAGACCATGTCATCGTAAGTTGGTTTAGTATCTCCGTACTCATACAGTAATTCTCCAGTCTTCACAGAATAAGTGCTGAGATTTAGTTGTTTTTGTTTAGAAGAGCTTGTAATGCAGCATTCATTGCTGTCAACCAAGTCAAATGTATGTACTTTTGAATTGTTTGGGAGTCTCAGTTTCTGCAATGAATTATTTCATTGAAATATTAACACAGTTATAATAAAAGAAGAAAATAAACTTTGTTGAAAATAAATCAGAAAACTTTACAGGAAAAATTCATGGTCAGTGGGTTAATTTCATAAAAAGGTTAAGTCAATATTGGGATTTAAAAAATACTAACAATTTCTCTAAGAACAGCTCCATTCTCCCATGTCCATGTTGTAACATGGCCTGTATCTGAACACCCATACAAGTTGTAATCTTCTTTTTCTGGAAACTGGATAGCAATCAGCTCATTTACTGGACTCTCCGTTTCAAGTGTGCGGACACAGTCCCCAGTTTGAATATTGTACACTCGTACTATATTTTCGACGATAATTGCAACTGATCTGAAATTGCCGTAAAACAAGATAGGTTATTGACCTTAATTCAATTTAATGACGAATATAATGTAGAAGATCTACTTACTCTCCATCGGGTGAAAAAACTGGACGATGTTCTATGATGCTCCTGCCTGCTTTTCTATGAAAATTATAATTAACGGTTTTTCCACTATCACCGTTCACCATAACACCCATTTTGAAGATTTCAAATTGGAGTGACACACTTTTATGTCAGTAAATGTCAATTCTATAGCCATTGTTTAAATTTCTATTGGACTTACAATTGTTGGTTAACGTCAAAGCAACATGACTGTTGTTTGTAGTAATAAATCTGATCATTCCAGGGAGACGAGGGATAAAGGCCTTTTCATTCGCTCTGTAGGCTAAGTTGCCAATTGTCCATTTTACCAGCACTTTCTCCATTCCACCAGTGTACAGATAATTGCCTGAAATAGGTTAAAAAGAATTAAGTAAGATTTATAGGTACATTGAGATAATACAAATTCTATTCAAATAGACCAAATGAAAATGACATGATTAATGGCCAGAATAAATTAACATTAATTTTGAAGAAACATAAGCATAAGAATCATAAGCATTTTATTAACTATAAGTGTGGGAGTCTGATTCTTTTCAAAATTCGTTTATTCATATTAGGCTGAGAGCCAGCACTTTTTGAATGTCAAGTTTCACAAAAGACAGTCCCCCAAAACGCCCGCCCATCACCACTTCACTTCACACCCCAGCAACACATTTGTCTGTTATGTTTTAAGAACTTGAATTTAAAAAATAGTATGCAAAGTAATTAATACATGACTAGAAGCCACAAAAGTAAATAAAAAATAACAAACTAAAAATTGGAGCAAGAAAATGGCATTCCCGGTACAAGGAATCTACACTTAATTGTCTTTAGCAACTAAAGAATATTTTAAATCCCTTCTAAATATAGACAATAAAAGTACAATTTACCTTGTAAGGAGAAACATGAAGCAAGTGGGGGTAAGAAATGCCAATGCAGCACTTCTCTTGCAATTTGTTTGTAGTCATATAAGTTTCCTCTGATGAGTGTGGCTCTGCCCAACGCATCTGTAATAGCTACTGTGTTTGCTTTCTGATTGGCCGTCACTGACATAATGCGGTAGCCATTGTGGTTTATTATTCTGTGAAGGAAATAAATGACAAAATATTTTTAAGTATTTTGAATGTTTCTTAATAAATACTTAAAACTTCAAGTTCAATATAGTCAAGTTTAAAATAGCTTACCGAGTCTTAATATGTGGTTGCTGAAGATTTTGTATATATAAGCATTTGGTTCCATTTGTTACTGCAGCATATCTGTCTCCATTACACCATCCTAACGACACACAGACCATGTCATCGTAAGTTGGTTTAGTATCTCCGTACTCATACAGTAATTCTCCAGTCTTCACAGAATAAGTGCTGAGATTTAGTTGTTTTTGTTTAGAAGAGCTTGTAATGCAGCATTCATTGCTGTCAACCAAGTCAAATGTATGTACTTT
This sequence comes from Lacanobia oleracea, assembly GCA_950371165.1. Taxonomy (NCBI): domain Eukaryota; kingdom Metazoa; phylum Arthropoda; class Insecta; order Lepidoptera; family Noctuidae; genus Lacanobia; species Lacanobia oleracea. The sequence continues at coordinate 4,032,862 of OX493398.1, forward strand.
TGAATTGTTTGGGAGTCTCAGTTTCTGCAATGAATTATTTCATTGAAATATTAACACAGTTATAATAAAAGAAGAAAATAAACTTTGTTGAAAATAAATCAGAAAACTTTACAGGAAAAATTCATGGTCAGTGGGTTAATTTCATAAAAAGGTTAAGTCAATATTGGGATTTAAAAAATACTAACAATTTCTCTAAGAACAGCTCCATTCTCCCATGTCCATGTTGTAACATGGCCTGTATCTGAACACCCATACAAGTTGTAATCTTCTTTTTCTGGAAACTGGATAGCAATCAGCTCATTTACTGGACTCTCCGTTTCAAGTGTGCGGACACAGTCCCCAGTTTGAATATTGTACACTCGTACTATATTTTCGACGATAATTGCTACTGATCTGAAATTGCCGTAAAACAAGATAGGTTATTGACCTTAATTCAATTTAATGACGAATATAATGTAGAAGATCTACTTACTCTCCATCGGGTGAAAAAACTGGACGATGTTCTATGATGCTCCTGCCTGCTTTTCTATGAAAATTATAATTAACGGTTTTTCCACTATCACCGTTCACCATAACACCCATTTTGAAGATTTCAAATTCTGTATTTAGTAAGCTATTCTTTACGCATTGAAATAAACACACAAATGTTGCATTTGAACATATGAGATAACCTCAATCATTTATGTCATTTAAAGTTAGGCTTTCTTGGAATTTTAGCATAGTTTTGAAGAAAGAGCAAAAGAAAAAAATTGTCCTGTGTGTGTGTATGAAAGAGAATCCCAGAAAGACGGTATGCTTTACAACGGGCTTAGCACTTTTTCATCGACGTGATCTGGAACGCAATCGTTTTTCGTTCTAAAGTGCAATGTACGTTTAAATAATACTTCAAAGTAGATAAGTAATTAGTAGCGGAGAGGCGCACCGCTCCATCTCTAACTTGCTGCAAGCGGCCACGCATACTGCACGCCATGTTCAAAATCTTTTCCTCTCTTAATGTGCTCCCGAGTCGATGACACGATCTCAGCCAAATTGATTTTACTTGGCACTTCGGATGTGTCCCAACGTGGGTGTCGCTCCTGGACGATTTCGCTGACAATTTCGTAACATCTTAGCCCTAGCCTGATTGTGTTTCTGTAAAACAAAAAATAAAACATTTTTGGAAATGTGTAGGTAACTTGTAAGCTGCGGGTGTGATGGGAAAATAGCCAAATATACGATAACTAAGTTGAATAAAAAACTTATCACTCGTCTCCTAAAACTCTGTTAGTATTTATATAGTTGAGTTTGAAGAGTAAAATCAATTAGGTATTCAAACACTTATCGCTTTACCGAGGCGAAGAGTTTAGTCGTTGACTAAAATTTCATAAAACACCGACTAAGTCGGTGTCGACGGGTTGTTTTGTGACACCTGGGGCATACTCGTACCACTCTAACCTCGTTATCACACGTCTCTTTCGATGTGGATGGTTCCTCAACCCGTGCTTTTTATTTTTCTGGGTTTTTCTTTGCGTGTTCGCTTCGTCGTAAGTCGTAGTGGTTGACTGTTGTAATTTTAAATTTTATAAAAAAAAAAGAAACAATGAAAAACAATGCATACAATATGATCAGTTTATTATACTTACTTCAGCTGCGTTTTAATCACCGCGCAGTGGTAGTATAATTCAATATCGTAGGCAGAATCTAACAATTCAGTTTTCTCCACTTCATCAGAGAGAAGTTGAGTTGAAGAATCTTTAGACAATTCTTGATCGACTTTGTTATTTAAGCGTTCCCTTTTCTCTTCCTTGGCTGAAGAAAGCACTGATGCAAATTCAAAAAAGAAACAGGTAGCACAGTAAAAATGCAACCGTCATGTGTTAGCAGACCAACTGATGTCCAATTTCCAGCAAATGGTAAGAAAATCAGTTATAACAGGCATTAAGTCTGCCTCTGTACGTCTGTGTGCATTAAGTATTAAATAAATAAATAAGTAACCACTAACCTAAGTACGTTTAAGTATTTAAACAGAATCACATTTACATTTGATCAGTTAGTGACTGTCATTATTAAAATAGTGTTTTATTTCCTTTTGTAACGGACTACCACCGCCATCTAGTGTTGCATGCGTGTAACACTACACGGCGTCGGTGACAACGAGCACAACAGTGTGGATCGGCGCCGCTCGTGAATCTTCGCATCACAACCACACGAATATGTGAAGATATTGTGCACACATACAAGCCTTGGCTGACTTTATAAGGAGCGACGCCTTGGAACATTGGATCATTCGATTAGCTAGAGGAACAGAGTTCGGTAGCCACGCAGCCAATTCTGAGCCTAAGTAAGACTAATTCCTGTTCGATAGCCTAGCGGTCTTCAGGAATTAGCCAGCTAGGGAGGTTTGAAGGGCGATAGCCACGCAGTCCTTTTCACTCCTCACTTAGGGTTGCCATTTAATTAATTATCTGTAACTGTACCATAGTTGCCAGTATTAATAAATGTATGACTAAACGTCAACGGGGCCTTTTATTCCACCAGCAACCCTACACTTTTCAATTTCCGGTATTGTCTTTGTAATTTTGTATACAAGGCAGCATAAACTACTATGAATTGATACTGCAGCTCAGTTTTATATAGCACCAATGAGTTATTTTTAATCTAAAGTAAATTCCCAAGTTCAACGGAACTGACAGTAATTTAATGAGGCTGCATAAATCCACTTTGACAAAATTTTCACAATTTTTTTTATTATTTACGATTATTAACGAACAATATTATTGAACATTCCTATGTTACCGTTGAATAGATTGGTAGGTACTGTAATAATGTACCAATAGCAGTAATATCATGAATACACTAGAGGTACAACAATATCTGAAAATATTCAAATCATTCGTATAAAGATCCATTCACAACACTACGTCAATGAAGACGCGCAAGTACCGCTAGGTGCCCGCTAGTCGCTCGTTGTCTGTACGCCGCCACCGCGCTGCTACCCGCACCGCTGCCTTCGTGACCAGTTCCATATAAATCTATGCATAGGAAGTGGAACGCGCCCCTCGCCACGCCGCGCCGCCGCCGTCCGCCGTCGCCGACGCCGGCGCACCCGCTGACTAAGTGTTTGCAGTCTAAGATTCATGAACAATAGAACTATACAATATCACTAATTACGGTATGCAAAAGTAATAGAAAGGAACGCCAATGCAGTCGTAATGAGGGTATTCAACGAACAATACATAAGAAATAGACAAGAAAAGGCGAAAATGAAACGCTAATGAGGGTGCAGGATTCATCGGATATCAATTAGATTTTTGTTAATTGTGTTCCATAACTCGGGTTTCGGTTTGGCAGCCACGGCGGTTGCGTACGTGGCCGCCTTTGGCTGGCTCGACGTTTTTTGGCTCGCCGTCAGTGGGGGGCGCAGAACGATGCCCTCCCAGGACGGAGAACAGTTCCCGGATTGGACCCAACTCCTGCCGCACAAGGTTCATCACCTGGCTTAGAACCTGGTTCTTCTCAGGCGCGGGCTGGCCTTGCCCTTGTTTGCGCCCTCCTTGAGGTGCCTCCTTCGTGCCGGCTCCTCGGAGCCCGGCCAGATCTGCTCGAAGCTTCACATTCTCCTTTTGGAGAAGCTCCATGGCGGCCGCTAAGCGGGCGACCTCCGCCCGCAACTTGGACATTTCGTCCGACGGGGGCCCGCGAAAGTTGGCCTCCGCTGCCGCCAAAATAGAAGCCGCAGCCGCACTTATGGCCTTGTTTTTGGATGCTTGCGACCTCTTCACGGACACATTGTGGACGGCAGCCTCCACGGCCTGCGCAAATCTAGCCTTACGCTCCTGTTCGGAGCCACCAGCGACTCCTGGTTCACTTCCGGAAGACCCCGAGAGAGGAGCCCTGCGAGTACTCGCTCCGAAAAGTCACCCCTCCTCGGCGAGCTTCTCAACTTGCTGGGCAGCCTCCTGGGAAGCAAGCCCCTTCCCCTTGCCTCCTTTTTGGCCCTTACCTCGCAAACTAGTGGAGATCTTTCGGGCTGAGGCCGCCTCCTCATTAGAGGACGACCCCTCGTCATCCTCCGTCCTGGGCCGCTTACGGAAGAATTTGGAGTTCTCCGCAGCAGCCCCCACTCCCTCGCGTCTAGCGCTCGCCGAGCTGACACCAGACACGGAGTCAGAGTCTGACCCCGCATCGCCTCGACGCTCAAGCGAACCCTTCCTCCACAATTTCGTGGAGGGAGCCTCCGCGCTACGCGCACCCGACACCTTATCAGGGGAATTATTTTTATTAAAATTAAAACCGATCATTTCCTGAAAGGAACCTATGGATCGGGAGCCTCCTCGGCTCTTGTTGCCACTGGCAATCGGAAGACATATGTTTCTCCCCCCAGAATACGAGGGACATGACGCTTCCAAAGGAAACGTGGTGGATTCTCCAGCTGCTGAGCAGCTGGTACCGCCCTGGGGTAGATTTTTTACATCTGTCTTTTTCATAATTTGTTCCTTTAAAGGGTATGGTCCCTGTCTCCTCCTCTCTCCTGCCTTCTCCTTTCTCTTCTTACCTGCTCACTGTCCTGACAGTCACGTCTGATGAGCAGACGCATACCAGAGAACAGTGAGCAAGATTCCTTCCTATGAGACGCACACCGCCCGAAAACCCAAACACTGAGCTGTTCGGGTTTGGGGCTTCGAACGGTGTGCAAATTTAAAACGAATTGAAATTAGATGTCAAAAATTCAGCAGAATTGTTGGAAGAATTTTAAAAGGAAATCACTGCGAAGGTTTTTGTTTTTATCACCCCCTCCCCTCTCTTGCCAATACGATCGTTTCAGAAAAAAAAAAAAAAAAACGAAACCAGGGTGAGAGTAAGTTGGGGCGCCGGTATGGGCGCCTACTTTGAGGAAGCGACCTGCCCGTTACCTCAACGCGTCTCAGAGGGTCATGGCCATCCGGCTGGCCCGGGGATACCGTACGGTCTCTGGCGAGGCAGCGAGCCTCCTTGCCGGACTGCCGCCATGGGATCTGGAGGCGAGAGCCCTCGCGCACATTTACGAGTGGCGCGTGGAGGTGCAACGCCGGGGCGAGACACCTCTGCCGCGGCAAATCGCAGCAAGGCGGACGGAGCTCCGGCAGGACCTCATGGCGGTATGGAGACAGCGACTGTCGCAACCCAGCGCTGGGCACGCAACAATCCAGGCGATAAGTCCCCTCTTTGAGGAGTGGCTAGAGCGGCGCCACGGCGTCCTCACCTTCCGCCTGACACAGGTACTCACCGGACACGGTTGTTTCGGGAGATACCTGTTTCGGATTCGGCGGGAGGACGCGCCCGGGTGTCATCACTGCGAGGATCGCCCGGAGGACACGGTGGAGCATACGGTGGAGGTCTGCCCTGCTTGGGCGGAGCACCGCCGGGTCCTCGTCGAGGCGATCGGCGGCGGCGACCTCTCGCGACCGGCCTTGGTTCAATCTTTGGTCCGGAGCGAGGAGGCATGGGAAGCGATCACCTCCTTCTGCGAAGCAGTAATGCTAGCAAAGGAGGAGGCCGAACGTGTGAGAGAGAGGGAAACCTCACGTCCCAGTCGCCGCAACAGAAGAAGACGCCCCAGGCGTCGGGAGTCGCAGGACGATTCCCGGCCGCCGTAGGCGTGGGCCTGCGGACGGCGAGCAGTGGGTGGCTCGCCGTCTGATCAGAACTAGGCCCGGGTCGGCGGCGCGCTGCGATCCCAGCGCGCCTCAAAGAGATGTCAGCGTGGAAGACGGGGCCCGCTAGGGCAGGTGCCTGCTGGGGCTGCGGAATCTGTTCGAAAGAGGTGCCGTAGCCTTGGAACACAAAGGGCACCAGGAGGAACACGGATGGGTTTTAGTCAGTAAGAGTCTGACACTCCGTCTTGCTTCACCCAGAGCGGGAGGAGTCATTTGATGATTTCCCATCCTTAAAAAAAAAAAAAAAAAAAAAAGGGTGAGAGTAAGTCGTGGATAAAAGTTTAAGTTTAAGCCAGGTCTCGGAAACCAGGACGACATAAACGTCGTTGTAATGAAACGTGTCGTAAAGTTCGCCATAGAGGCTTGGAATGCTTTGAGCGTTAATGTGGGGAATGTTAAACAGCTGATCAGCATTTGGATCGAACTTTTGACTTTTGGGTGCCCGTAAAAGAGCTGAAACTATCATCACAAGAAGCGGCAGTTGATTCGGTATTATAATTCTTCAGTAGTCTTTTTGTAGAGAATGTTTTGTTTTTCATCATTATTATAATATCGTCTTTTTTTTACTTCTCTTTAACAAATATAGTTGGGAAATATCTTTTTTAAATGAGCTGTTTGAAAATATACTTAAGTAAGTTCAAAATTAATACAAGTACATTATATAATAATTATCGTATTCAAACCTAACCATTTATAAATTCAAAAAGAAAGCATGGCAATGTTCGGAAGTTTGTTATGGAGATATTCAATTAATTGGTTTAGATTCATAGCTATATGTAGTGAACCAACATGTTATTTAAATAAATCACCACAGAATCACAACAAACAACCACATCACCACAGAATCTGAAAATGTTCAATGGTTTAGCAATTTCCTTAAATTAATTATTTATTTACATAATGTGCTTAAATAAGTAGATAAGTAATTAGTACCGGAGTGGCACACCGCTCCATCTATAATTTGCTGCAAGCAGCCACGCATACCGCACGCCATGTTCCAACACAAATCTTTTTCTCTCTGTGCTCTCAAGTCGATGATTACGATCTCAGCCAAATTGATTTTATTTGGCACTTTGAATATGATAATTATTATATAATGTACTTGTATTAATTTTGAATTTAAGTATATTTTATTATTATTATTTCATTTATTCACATAATCACATATTATTTACATTTTTAAATATTTCTAAAAAAAAAACAAAAAACATTTAAAAATATAAAAATAGTAGCCCACCGGTATCGGGAACAGGGTCCAAGCTACCGGTGGTCAGGGCTCCTAAGAGAGGAACCTCCTAACGATGCGCGCCGTGTCCAGGAGTACTGCTTTCTGGATCAAGCCCGTGATCCAGCTGCCCAACTGGAGCCTCTTGAGATGTTGGTCGAGGCTCTTGGCAATAATGCCATTGGCCGTCACGACTATCGGCACAATGACTGCTGTGTTCACATCCCACATGTCGACAACCTCGCGAGCCAAGTCAAGATACTTCGTTTGTTTCTCTTTCTCTGACTTCACGAGGTTCTCGTCATGAGGGACTGCTATATCAACAATCATTGCGCGACGCTCTAGTCGGTCTATCACCACTATATCAGGCTTATTGGCAACAATAGTCCTGTCAGTGATGATAGACCGATCCCAATACAATGTGCAACTACCACTTTCGAGAACTGGGTCGGGTACTTCCGATTCCACAAGATTGTATTTAAGAGCAAGTTGCTGGTGGATAATCCTGGCTACAAGATTGAGGAGCTCGTGGCTAAATAATAACAGCCGCACGGGTCGATGTTTAAGGTTAAGCAACGCTTGCCAAGGTTGGTCTGTGGATGGGTGACCATATTAACATAACGAGTTTCCTCCGTGCCTCGGAAAGCACGTTAAGCCGTTGGTCCCGGCTGTCATTTGTAGATCTTTGGCAGTCGTTACGGGTTGTCAGAAGCCAGTAAAATCTGACTCCAGTCTTGCCAAGAAGTACCGTGTTACCCAGTTAATGGGTTGTGGAGGTCTGGTAGGCAGCCGCTCCACGTAAAACACTGGTATTCAGCTGAATCTGGTTTGACTGGAAGCCGACCCCAATATAGTTGGGAAAAGGCTAGGCAGATGGAATCCTGGCTACAAGGTTGTGCCTGTGCAAATAGTCTCCATTAGCCAGACTAGAACAACCGGAAATAATGTGGCAGATGAATTCCCCGGGCCGGTGACATGCCCGACATATGTCAACCGTACCGTCCTTTACAATGCATTTCCAGTAGTTATTAGTCATCATGACTTCGTCCATAATTGCACAGACAAAACCTTCGGTTTCCCTAAAGAGGTCACCAAAACGCAGCCAGGCTACGGACGCTAAGAAGTCTACGCGTCTAGGCGGCGCAGTGAGCATTCACGTGCGCGAGGGGGCGCGGCCGGTGTTCATGCGCGCGCGCCCGCTGGCGTACGCGCTGCGCGAGCCGGTGGAGCGCGCGCTGGAGCAGTTCGTGCGCGACGGAGTTCTCACCCCGGTGGAGCGTTCGGACTGGGCTACGCCGATAGTTCCAGTGGTAAAGAAGGACGGTAGTATTCGTATTTGTGCCGATTATAAACTGACCTTAAACAAAGTCATAGAAATTGACCGTTATCCGTTGCCTAGGGTAGAAGATTTGTTATTTCGTCTCCGAGGGGGTGAATACTACAGTAAAATCGATTTGTCTCAAGCATACGCGCAATTTGAGCTCGATGACACAAAAAAATACACGGTAATTAATACCCATAAAGGTTTATACATGTATAACAGATTAGTGTATGGTTTAGCGTCTAGCCCGGGCATTTTTCAAAGGCGAATAGAACAATTATTTGCTGACATGCCGCGTGTAGGTGTTTTCTTAGATGATATAATCGTGACAGGTAGTACGAAGGCCGATCATGTAAGCAATTTGCATAAAGTCTTTCAGCGTTTGCAAGACTACGGACTTAGAGTGAAGAAAGAAAAATGCGTTTTCTTTGCAAAGTCTGTTTCCTATTTGGGTCACGTAATTAGTAAGGAGGGCGTGCACACGTGCCCGGAGAAAGTTCAGGCGGTGATGGAGACGCCGGCGCCTACCAATATCACCGAGTTACGAGCGTTTATAGGTCTAGTTATGTATTATGCGAAATTTATTAAAAATATTAGTACAGTTCTTGCGCCGTTATATAATCTCCTAAAGTCAGGCGCTAAGTATAATTGGAATGCGGATTGCCAAAGGGCATTCACAAGAGTGAAGCTCCTTTTATCGGATGGTCAAGTACTAGTGCATTATAATCCGGAGCTACCGCTGATTTTGACCACGGATGCGAGTAGCGTGGGTGTGGGCGCGGTAATATCACATGTTACGGCGGACGGCGAGCGGCCGGTGGCGTATGCATCGCGGTCGCTTACACCAACTGAGCGAGCGTATGCGCAAATAGATAGGGAGGCTCTTGGAATTATATTCGGTATTCGAAAGTTTCATCAATACCTTTACGGTCGTCACTTTACACTACGAACTGATCATAAACCTTTAACATATATTTTTGGTGATAAAACGGGTATACCGGTGATGGCTGCCTCACGGCTACAGCGGTGGGCGGTACTACTGTCGGGTTACAATTACAAGATTGAGTACATAATTTCTAGTAAGAACAGTGCAGATGCTTTGTCACGCCTGCCATGTAAGAATAATTGCGCTGATAAGTCAAAAAGAGAAAGTACTTATGTTAACTTTGTAGAAAATTTCTTACCCGTCACTAGCAGTGATATCAAGCGTGTGACATCCAAGGATAAGGTGCTTAGTAGGGTGATGTTATACATACATTCAGGTTGGCCGTCAGTTAGTCCCAGTAGTGAAGAGATTAAACCATTCTATGCAAGGAAAAACGAATTATATATAGAATGTGGGTGTATAATGTGGGGCTATCGCATGGTAATTCCACAGGCATTACAAGGGCACATATTACAACAATTGCATAGCAGTCACATGGGTATCGTAAAGATGAAAAGTGTGGCTAGGAGTTATGTCTGGTGGCCTAACATCGATAAAGATATCGAGGACTTAGGTAAAAGCTGTGAGACATGTGCGGCGGAAGCGAACGCGCCGCCGCGATCTATCATCCAACCATGGCCGTATTATAACCAACCGTGGACTAGACTTCACATCGATTTTTTGGGCCCATATCGAGGTATGACATTTCTGGTATTGATAGATTCATCTTCAAAATGGCTAGAAATATTTGAAATGTCACGAACTAACGCGTCAAATGTTATTAAAGTGTTACGTTCGACTTTTGCGAGGTTTGGTTTACCGGAACAGTTGGTATCAGATCAGGGACCACCCTTCACCAGTACAGAATTTAAAAATTTTCTAATAAAAAATGGAATTAGGCAGTATTTTTCGCCTGCTTATCATCCGTCGTCAAACGGAGCAGCAAAAATGCAGTTAACATATGCAAACGCACTATCAAAAAGGCTATTAGGGATCGCGTGGATGTAGACACAGCTTTACAATCATTCTTACTAGCATACAGAAACACGGCGCACAGCACAACTGGTGAGACACCCGCTATGTTGTTGCAGAAACGAACACTACGGTCCAGGTTGGATTTGTTACGAACGGAACGATCAGTAGGTACCAGAGTGCAGGATGCGCAGCAGAGACAAATCGATTCATCAGGTGGGGTTTTGCGATCGTTCAACGAGGGCGATCCCGTTTGGATGAGGGATTACAATTCCTCAAATAAATGGGTAAAGGGTTCGATTACAAACGTGGATAGTGCCCGTCGGTATATAATAGCAAGGGATAACGGTCAATTCATTAAAAGACACGTTGATCAGATACGGCGCAGATCTCGAGTATCGGTTGGTGGACCGAACACTGAAGAAGAGGGAACGATGGAGGGTGAGAGCTCTGAGAGCAGAGTAGCGCAGGCTGAGGATAACTCATTAAAGTCGAGGAAGAATGAGGAAGACCGCAGTGATGAGAATGTGGTTGAGGGAAATAAGTCGAAACAAACAATAAACGATGAAGTAGGAGGTGTTGATTCTGATCAGCCATCTAATCAATCACCTGGTTTATCAGATCAGCAGCAAGCAGAGTACCCAAAGCGAACACGTAAACCGGTTATTCGATTCCAATGTACTTGAATAATAAATCTTAATGTATTGATGAAACTATTGTAATTTAAGAAGGGAGGTGTGATGTATGTTGAGAATTAGACTAAGTGGGTAGTAGGTTATTAACTACAATTTGTTATTGTCACCGCCGCCGCGCTAGTCTGCGAATATACTCTGTGCTATCGAGACGTTACCTTGTTTTATTCCGCTTCCAGCTGACTAAGTACCTGCTCCTGACATATTTCTCAGGTTCATACCAGAAAGTCGTTGCAGGAATGTGGTGCAGAGAAGGCTAACGGGCGGGACCATGTGTGGTGACGCTAACGAAAACTGTAACAAGCACAAATTTAAATCAAACAGTGTTGTAGACGTCCAAGATAAATTGGACTGTATACAGAAAAATAACAAAACAAATCTACACAGTTCATACATTTATTTTACAATGGTACCATCGGTAGTTATCATATATCAAGTATGCATACCTACTTAACACATCGCTAAAGAAGAAAAAACGCTTGAGATAATTAATATAATTGAATTAAGAATGTAGGTATAAACATAATATAATAGAAAGAAAATATTCCAATTTATATATTTCTGTCAAGCAAAATTCTTGAGAAATAGCACACACAGTTACACAACATTTCAAGGACAAGTTGATAAGAGCCGAGTCACTACGTCATGTCGCAAGGATACTACCGCAACAATAAAAAGGTTAATATGCTATCAGTCACCAGCGTATCGGAATGCAATGCGTATTTATGAACATAAAGGCTATAGAAAAACAACTCTTTCAAAACTAAAACATAAGATCTACCCGTCAGGCCTCGCAAAATTAAAAGACAATAGACTACGCCTCAAATGTGGGACGGTCGGGCCTGACGGGCACTCTACGACGAGGCAGACTCTACGCGCCTTGGGAAGAGTATTGCACGAGGCAGCGCGGCCAGGCGTGCCATGTGAATGTATTTAAGGTATGGTTTGAGGAGTCGCGGATTCGTTAGTATACGCGCTGATTGTAATATTTTTCAAGTTAAAAAGGATTTCCTATCATTTATTGTGGCAGAGAATGCCTGCGGCGTTAAATCCGCCATTGTACTTTCGCATCTGGCAAAAAAAAAAAAATACAAAACACGATTTATTTGCTATTTTTCTGCAGACCATCATGGTGTTATCGATATGACACGCCTATATCTTCTACGATATTAGTATAATATAAGTTATATTCTGTAATATTGACAAAATGTTTTCGCCACATCTGTCTATTTGTAAGTATGTATGGCAAACTCCGCGGATGGCGTTTCGTACCTCAACCTTACTCTACTTTCTTATGATGACGCAATTTTGTTTGTTTATCCACAATCGTTCGATACGCATCAAAGAGTTGGGACATCGGAACGCAGAAATCGATGACATTGTTCCAAGCATAATTATGTACTTCTATTTATGAGTTTGGTAAAAGATTGAAGCGATTGGCACAAACAAAGAGATGCGATGTCCTACAGTAGGATAACCCTTTAATGCACACAACTGTACTTTAACACGGGACTTAAATGTTCATCATGTTTAATATTCAAATTTAAATCTGTGAAACATGGACCTTGAAGTGACTGTCGTAATCACTGGAAATTTTGTATAAGCCGTCTGTTATGTATGTAATAATTAGTTACCGTGGGTAAATTTATATTTATAAATAATAAGTATTGTAGGTAGATTGGATTTTTTAGAAGTCGGACTGTGGATGATGATAACGATAGAGTCGGTCATTATAGTGGCTCCACACGATTCAGACTTTAGTCTGCACAGACCATGGACTCTGAATCTGAGGAGCTCGTGGCTAAATAATAACAGCCGCACGTGTCGATCTTGAAGGTTAAGCAACGCTTGCCAAGGTTGGTCTGTGGATGGGTGACCATCTTAACATAACGAGTTTCCTCCGTGCCTCGGAAAGCACGTTAAGCCGTTGGTCCCGGCTGTCATTTGTAGATCTTTGGCAGTCGTTACGGATTGTCAGAAGCCAGTAAATCTGACTCCAGTCTTGCCAAGATGTACCGTGTTACCCAGTTACTGGGTTGTGGAGGTCTGGTAGGCAGCCGCTCCACGTAAAACACTGGTATTCAGCTGAATCCGGTTTGACTGGAAGCCGACCCCAATGTAGTTGGGAAAAGGCTAGGCAGATGATGATGATGAGACCATGAACTCTGAATAAAAATTCTATCACACCAACATTTTGTCTATACTGTATACACAGACAAAATTGTAAAAAACTTTTTGGGAGTCTGTATCGTGAGTAGGTACCCACCATTACAGACAATGTTGAGCAGACTTACCTGTGCTATAGTGGAGCCGGCCAGGTTGTTGACGTCGATGACGCTGTGGTCCGCCGCGGCGGGCTGCACCTCGGACAGCTGTTGCTCGGCTAGCAGCGCGCTGAAGTTCGATGTGGGCAGCTTGCGGTGCGATATCACTTCCAAACGACTCTCTTCTGTCTGCTCTGGTTCTATACAGTAGATCTCCTGAAAGAGTTCATGTATTCAGTAAATTAAGTTACTCAAATGTGATTATAGGAAACGTGCACGAAGTGAAGGTGGTCAGTTTTAAGTATTTATATGGTAAAAGTTTCGGATTTGCAACGTTAGATGGCACAGTCTACCTTGTGCATGTTCCCTGTTGGATTAAGTTATTAGAAGAGGTGCTTGTTCTATATTTTATTTACAATACAAGCGATACGGTAGGTGTATTTTATGTAAACGAGGCCTTTGGTGATCATATGCCACTGGCTATTTTAAGTATTAATAGACTGTAATTATGGATTAAAATCCAAAACTAGAAGCATCTCTTTTGTGTTCTCTACCTACGTAATATTTGTTTCGGATAGTATCTTATTACCGGTTATACTGATGCACATTGCCCTCCAAGGATCGCGCAACAACAGATAAATATGTAATTTAAATAAGGTTTGACAGGTTATAGGGTTATGTATACTTACAGAGTTGTTTCTCATAAGGTACAGTCTAATATCATCATCAAAGCAGGTTCCAAAGGTGCACTGTTTGAACACGCCTGTGGACGGGTCCAGTAGACGCTTCTTCGTTAGTATTGGTTTTGAACTATGCGGAGTGAATACGTAAACTGAAAGAATATAATGCCTATGACTGACAATTTTTAACGTGACCAACAGAAAACTATCGAAAAAAAAAAAAAAAAAAAAAAAAAATATTGTATATTTAGACAAGATTATAAAATATGCTGATTTAGCAATAACATCAGTGCAGGATACTTACCATCATTATCCTTAGTGGCTACAGCTAGTTTGTTGGAGAACCTATGAGCGGCCAAGCACGTTGGGTTTATTTGTACAAGCCATTTCACCGTCAATGATAGTAAACTCCATACTGCTACGCAAGTTTCTGTTGTGCACACCAACTGGAAATAAAGAAGGTTTTATATCAGACTTACTAAAATGTTTACTTAGGGCAACATCCATGAAGCATACTTTATACGAATATGAACCTTAACTTTCAACAGTCTCGATACGGCGTTCGTGCGAGGTGGTCGTTTGCTAATCACCCAAGTTGCGCGCGTACTAATTACGTTGTTGATATTGCCAGCCCGCAGCTGTACTAGCTATACCCATCGTGTATACGTATACCGTTGGGTAGCTCGCTGCGCGCGTTCGCTAACGATGAATGATTTGAAAGTGTGAACCAATGAGCAATACACAGGATGGTCATATTTATGCGATTACAATGCCGAGTAGCAGTTCATGGAGTGATCTAGTAGAAGTCAATCAAGAGGAGACAGAATACCAAGAGGAAGATACTATACAAATGGAGAGCGAAACTATCCAAAAACCGGAGAAGAGGAAGGCGGATGAGGAGAATTCAGAATGGACTGAGGTAATATCAAAAGGGAAGAAGCAAAAGGGAGATATTGATAAAATCGAGTTATACATATCATGTGCTGAACAATTACCTAAACAATTTGCTTTAGCCAGATTATTTAAAGATAACGGTATTACTGACATTTTAAGAGTCAAATATGTAAACCCTTATAAAGTTCGGCTCGATATGCAGAGTGATGTGAGCGTAGACAGGTTAGAGAAGTGTACACCATTACTTGAAAAAGGCTGGCGAATACAACGAGCACTGGAAAAGAGTATTTCATATGGGGTTATACGGGATGTGGATTTAAATCTATCAGACGATGACATTCAAAAAACAATAGCTTGCCCTAAACCAGCAGAATTATTATCTATATTTCGACTTAACCGACGTACTTCGAGTGAAGGTTGGGCACGAAGTGAAGCAGTTCGTTTATGTTTTAAGGGCGCCTATTTACCACCATATATTTATGTGGACAGTTTAAGAATAAAAGTAGACCCATACATCTTCCCTGTTTCTCAGTGCGCGAAGTGTTGGAAATTGGGGCATCCTACTAAGAAATGTCCATCAAGCAAAGTTGTCTGTCCTAAGTGCGGAGAAAATCACGCTAACTATGATACAAAAACGTATAAATGTATCAATTGCGACGGTGCACACATGGCATTAGACAAAGGTTGCCCTTCATTTATAAAAGAAAAAAGGTTGCGAGACATTATGGCCGAGTTCAACTGCACATACAGAAAGGCCCTAACTATTTATGTAGCCCCAGAGGTCGCTCCTAAGATACATCCTACTAAACCGTTTTCTACTTTTATGTCCGCTCCTCCTCTATCTGAATCAACAACCCCGTCACAACGAGAGTCAATACGTCATATTAACAACAGTATGACGACAAAAGCACAAATACATAATAACTATAAGGAACAGGCTGTAAAAATCTCACAATCATCGGCGAAAAAACAAAGGAGAAGTAAGGCGTCGGAATATGAGATATTTTTAAACCCAGAGCCTCAGGATACTAATAAGCCAGAAGATATTTATGAGACAGTTGAAGAAAAGGAAGAAAGAGAAGTGACGTTTGGTGAATTAATTAGAAGATTAAAGGAAATATTTTTTTTTAAAAAATACATCAATTTTAGCAAAGGTTACAAGAATGGTTAAGTGTTGCATTGATTGGATAATTTTAGTGATTGTTGATAATATTTCAGACTGGCCCATTATAAGACAGGTATTCGAGTTTTTTGTTAAGAACCATGACTGCTAAAAGTAATAAAATAAAACTGAGTATTCTCCAATGGAACGCACAGAGCTTAAGACCGAAGTTAGTTGCATTTGAAAATATATTGTTACAGGAGAAGGTCCACATTGCAGCCGTAAGTGAAACTTGGTTAGAACCAGACAGCCATCTCAAGATGACAAATTATAGTATTTACCGCAAAGATAGGGATGATGGTTATGGGGGAATTGCTATCTTCATACATAGGTCGATTCACGCACACATCTGTAACGCTCCAATCACAAACCCAGGTATCGAACTTATGTGCATCAAGTTGGTAAATTGCTGTGATATCGAATATGTTGTTACTGGGTACTGTGCACCATCTGTACGTACCAACCTGCAGGATTGGGATTCGGTTTTCTCTTTATATAAAAAGAACAGCCTTGTTTTAGGGGACTTTAACGGGCACCACACCAATTGGTCTTACAAGACCGATTTAAGAGGCTCACAAATATATGATGCAATCATAGATAACGGTTTTGTTACGCTTAATGATGGCAAACACACTCGTGTTAGATTGGTTAATAACCATCTCCAGCAGTCCGCGCCTGATGTTACGTTGGTTTCTTCTAACATGGCACTGACATTTAATTGGAACGTTATGAACGAAACCCTTGGAAGTGACCACTTAATGATCAGCATTACTACTAGTCTCAATGTTGTTCCAAGAAATATCTATAGACGGAACTTTAAGAAAGTGGATTGGGATAGTTACAAAAGATTACTTGAAAATATATTTTCCGACTTCCACCTTTCTGATAATATTCAAAGTGACTACGATAAATTTTTAGATTGCATCGATTTAGCAGCAGATGTTCACATTCCATATATAAAATTCAACTTGGATCCTACTAACGTCTTTATTCCCAAACCCTATTGGAATGCAGACCTATCCAAATCGGTTGCTTTACGTAGACTAGCCCTTTCAACTTTTAGACGCAATCCGACACCGAATAACCTTATACTTCTTAATAAAAAAATAGGTGAGTCACAAAAACTTTTACGCAATGCAAAATATAAAGGTTGGCAGGATTTTTGCACATCACTAGACGGTACTACTTCGCAAAGTCAAATGTGGCAAAAGATGCGTTGGTTCAAAGGATGTAAAACTGCTAGGCAATATGTTGATAGCGAACGGGCCAATAATCTACTTCGTAGCCTAACCCCCGATTATGTATCTCCTCACGATCTGTCTTTTATTTCTAATAATCCCAAGCTAGAAACGCCAATTACAAAACAAGAACTAATTAGCTGCATTCACACTAAAGACACATCACCCGGTTGCGACAATGTTTCGTACACAATGATTAAATATCTTCCCGAGAACGGCAAATCTATATTGTTATCACTGTATAATAGTTCACTGTTAACCGGTTTTGTACCCACTCAGTGGCGTGACATCGCAGTCGTCCCAATACCTAAGCCTGGACGCGACCCGCAGTCGCACTCCGCGCTCAGACCGATATCAATGTTGTCATGTTTGTGTAAAATATTTCATAGTATTTTAAACAACAGAATAGAATGGTTCATCGAAAAAAATAACATCTTATCACCATACACTACGGGGTTTAGAAAAAGTCGTTCTACAATGGACAATCTGATTAGTTTAGTATCTAATATTCAAACGGGTTTTACAGAAAACAAAATAACAATAGGATGTTTTTTGGATTTAGAAAATGCCTACAATAATGTTAATGTTATTTCATTAATGCAAACAATGGATTTAATTGGGGTGGGATCAAAAATTTGTCAATATTTATGGCACTTTTTAAAAGAAAGAAGGTTGAAGATTTTAGTAGATAATGTTTACATTTGTCGAACTACCGGCCGCGGTTTAGCCCAAGGTGACCCCCTGTCGCCATTACTTTTTAACATAGTCACTTCAAATATCTGTGCAAGTATTATGAGCTGCGGCGTAATGATATCGCAATATGCGGACGATTTCGTTATCTATTTAGTAGGCAAAAACATTATAGAATCCGTTCATCGCATACAAAACTCATTGGAAATTTTAGTTGGATTACTTTCAAACATCGGTTTAGAAATTTCTTCCTCAAAGAGTAAAGTTTGCATTTTTAAGAGAGGCTTTATAAGAGAACGTGTCAATATTTCAATTAATGAAACATCGATAGAATTAGTAGATCATATAAAGTATTTAGGTTTATGGCTAGACCGTTCGCTAAGGTGGAAAAAACACATTGGTGAATTGGCTGAAAAATGTTTAAAATCTCTAAAAGTCTTTCAAGTGCTTGCTGGGTCTGGCTGGGGTGTACATCCGTATCATTTGAGGCAATTATATATATCTATTATTCGTTCGAGATTAGACTACGGCAGTTTTATTTACGATAACGGGTTAAAAAGTAGTTTATTAAAATTAGACCGAGTACAAAATCAGTGTATGCGCATTATTGGTGGTTTTGTCAGGACGACTGCGATTCATGTGATGGAGTGTGAACTTCACATTCAACCTTTATATGTACGCAGGTACTACCTAGCTGGCAAGTATTGGTTGAGGGTGAATTCGTTCCAAGGTAATGAAATAGTTCGCGCTATAAACAATCTTGTCGATTCATGCCGGTGTTTGTATTGGCGGCGTAAAAAGAAACCACTATTAGTGACGGTACACGAGTTTCTTATTGATTATCCGATACATTCATCCTTACAATTAGAAAGATTTTCTCTAAACATGTGGGTTAGCAGTGTGGACCTATCCGATGTAGTTAATCCTGGTATAGACGGAATAGACAAACCAAAACATGAGTATACATGTAACCACATACAGCAAATTTGTGAGCAATACCTAACTGCTAACTATTCATATTATTACTCAATCTATACCGATGGATCATAGGACGGCAATGAGTCGGGGTGGGCTGTTTTTGATCCGCAAACGAAAGCATCCATTAAGTTTAGATCATGTGTTAAAGTTTCGATTATGTACGTGGAACTTTTAGCAATAGCAGAAGCTATCTCATACATCGAGTCATTTGAACCAGGAAATTATCTCATTCTGACCGATTCCAGGAGTGCTCTGCAACATCTGGCTCGATGCACCTCGAATTGTCGAGGTGCACCGATAGCCTACAACATTTTGGAATCCATTGCCAGGGTCCAAAAGAAGAGTAAAATTACTCTGCAATGGATACCATCCCATATTGGCCTTTATGGAAATGAGGAAGTTGATAGATTAGCGAAAGAGGCAATCACAGATGGAATAATTTTCGAATGCCTGCCCTTGTTTAGTGATCTGTTGTTTCGAGTGCGAGATAAGTGTATGGTTTTGTGGAAGGAATACTTTGATGAGAGGTCTTTGAGTAAAGGGATTTGGTACAGGACCATTCAGCCCAGCCTTTGCCGCCTGCCGTGGTTTGGGGGCATAGAGATTCATCGTAGAGAAATTGTGACAGCTTTTAGACTTCGTTCTGGACATATTCCCTTAAATAGCTTTGCATTTTTAATGAGGAAGTCAGATTCGCCCAACTGTTCTGAGTGTGATAATAAAATAGAGGACGCCACTCATATTTTAGCGGAGTGTGTACGGAACGTGGTTGAGAGGAGTGATTATTTAATGGAAAATAGTTTGGACGTCAATAACATTGGTATTTATAATAGTATTCTGGCGGCTCCCCTGTCAAAAGCCGCTAAAAACCTATATAAAATTGTAAATTTAGGAATAAAACGTAGATAACTGTGTAGAATGTACCTATGAGGGTGGCGTGATCATGTTGATCAAACCCTCTATAAATAAATAAAGATTAAAAAAAAAAAAAAAAAAAAAACTAAATATATAAAGCAAAGTAAAGAATGACTAACCTATTAAACAAAGAACGGCTCACGCTCCCCGACTCGACGACACCTGGCAAGCCGGAAACCGGTTACGCTCGCATAGCTGATTGCATCCGGTGAGATGCAATCGGCGAATTATCAACCTGAAATCATCGACGGTAACGTCTAAGAAAATTTCATAATCAAACGTGTAATAGCCATAGCAAAAAATAAAACCTTATGCTTTGGATTTCAAAATTATGTATCTTTACAAGTAATTTACGATTCCAAAGTATTTAGAAATTTTAAACGTAATAACTGAAAACTATTTATTCCACAGTACAAATGTCGTCTATCCAAGCATTACTTTTTACTTAATGAGTTTAGTTTTATAGTTATATTAAGAACAAAGAAAATTATTTTATCAACCTGTAGGTAGGTTGTGCAAAAAATAGAATGATTATGCAGCTTTTCCTAACGATTATTGCATTAAAATCTTCGATTTGCTCAAATAAACTTGATTCCCAAAGGCTTTAGGAATAATATATTAAAGAATGTGATAAGAATTTGAACAAATATTTTAGACCAAAAAAAGGAGGAGGTTCTCAATTTGTCTGGTATGTTTTTTGTTTCATGTATGTACGCCGATTACTTAGAGGTTTCTAATCCAATTTGTGTGATTCTTATTTAGTACGATGCGGCATACTTGTCATGTGGTCCCGTAAAAAATTGGTTCAGTTTGGCTCAACAGTTTTTATTTTATCAGCATTTTTGCTTATTTCAATTTCTGCGTAGACGAAGACTTCGTCCAAGTATCACCACTTAAAAGTGAAAATTAAAAAAACAAATTCCAAAAAAATATAACTGACGTCCAAAAAAAACACTACAAAGTATAAAATAACCTTAATTTTGGAAGTCAATGTCAGTTATATTTTTTTTATCTACAGATTCGTCAGGTATTGTGAGTACCTAATTAAAAGTATTAAGTTCAAACTAAAGGTAACGCAAACTTAAGAATGCCTAACCTATTAAACATGGAAGGAAGGGCTCACGCTCCTCGACTCGACGACACCTGGCAAGCCGGAAACCAGTTACGCCAAACTATATTTCATAATCAAACGAGGAATGGCGATAGCAGAAAAGAATGCTTCTGCTTTGGATTTCATATTATGTTTCTTTACAAGGAATTTACGATTCCAAAGTATTTAGGAAATTTGATCGAAATAGCTGAAAAATATTTATTCCACAGTACAAATGTCATTTATTCAAGCATAAGTTATTACTTAATGAGTTTAGTTTTATAGTAATATTAAGTTTTGAACAAAAAAATATATTTTATCAAGCTGTAGGTAGGTTGTGCAAAAAAATAGAATGAATATACAGCTTTTCCAACTATTATTGCATTAAAATCTTTAATTTTGCGCAATTAAACTTCATTATGATAATGTTTCTTTACAACTAATTTACGATTCCATTTGAACGAAATAACTGAAAATGATTCATTCAACAGTACAAATTATATCTATTCAAGCATTAGTTTGTTACTTAATAAGTTCAGTTTTAAAATAATATTAGGTTTTCAACAAAGAAAATTATTTTTTCAACCTGTAGGTAGAACGAATATGCAACTTCTCCTAACGATAATTTCATTCAAATCTTTGATTAACGCAAACGGATTTAATTCCCAATGGTGTTTAGAAACAATTTATTAAGGAATGTGATCAGAATTTGTACGAATATTTTGGAAGACTGGAAATAATTAGAAATGAAAGGGCATCACTTACGTATCTGATAACGTAGAACATCATCGCGTGATGTGAAAGCTTTCCTAGATCAGTGCTCGCCCCAGACCGAACTCGTAGACGATCCTGACTACACCTCAGTTCTTGAACCCCTTTCTTCAATCTTCAATCACGCTAATGGACATTGCTCCCCAACCGGCCGGCTCCATCTTGACGAGATTTTCATCCGCGCTTTTCTTGACTTTTCTTCTCAATCTGGTTTTCTTACTGTTTAGTTCCAATTCCCACATGCCCCCCATTATGTATATTTTGAATATACACTGGAGCTATTTAAATACCAATTACACGTAAAATAAGTTTAATTAAGAGTATCGTGTGTTCAGTGAGAATGCAGTCGGTAGAATGACATGACATCTCAAATGGTTGTTTAACGTAACATACGTACGTCCAAAAGTAACGATTACGGAAGATGTTTAGCGTTCGTTCAATATGAAGCGTTGTTTCAAAGCTTAAGCGCTTATTACACTACACGATCTATCGGGCCCGATCTGCAGGGACAGTGTGGTGTAATAAGAAACAAGGAGTTAGGACCCTGCCAGCGGGTCAGGGGTTGTAAATTGGGGCTTTTTGAGACTCCAGGGGCTATTCAGAATTTTTGTAATAAAAGATTTGATTGAATATATTTTTTCTTCTAGTAACAGTAGATTTTTTTTTTTACAAAATGGCAATACTACAACTAATGTCAGTGTTACCGGCGAAATTTGGAGGTTAAGAAAGTGTAAACAAGCGGTTATTTATTTATTTTTTAAAATCTTGTTTAATCGAGTGAATTTGTACGTGTTTTACTTCCAGTTGATACACCGAAATTTTAAAGGTAAGTAGAAAATGAGATTATTTATGTAGACATATGTTTTCTTGGGATTTCATTGGTGTTTTTAATTGTATTGTAGCTTGTTCTAGACGCCATATTTTTTGTGTTTTTGGAAATGGGGCTTTTTGGCACGAATTTGAGGCTATTTGGAATCCTGTTCCAAATAACCCCTGGTTTGTGTGTTTTAATTTTACTTAGTTTAAGATCATCGTCTCAAATAGCCCCAAATGCGTATTTTGTATAATTTTAAGGGGAAGTTTCTCATATCTTTTTTATTTTATATTACAGTTCCGGAAATATGGTGCGTATTTACCAAAGAAAGTACGTGGTAAGCGATTGTGCGTCGATGCCGTCCCTCTACCCTGTATTGTTTATTATAAGTATAAGTGACATTCCCTAGATTTTTATTGTGGATAATTCCTTGCCAAATATTTATTTTTTGTCTATTTCACATTTTATTTTAAGTAGGTACCTACTTAGGTAGGTACCTATTTCACGTTTTATAAAGATCTCAATGTTTAAGTATATTTTTACCTTCCCCTTAAATGTTCCAAATATTGCCTTAATTCATAAACAATTGTTAGTATACGATTACTTTAGATTCCAAATAGCCCCTAAGTGGCGAATCGCTTTTTCCATAATAAATGTTACGATGCTAAATATTTGGTTTTTTATTTAAAATTAAACCACAAACCTATGATATAATGAAAGGCCGTTTAATCCTTCTGTTCTTCCAAATAACGCAAGACCTGTTTAAATTGATACAGCTCCATAGATAGATGAAAAACAAAGTTAGAATATGTCTATTACAAAAAGCCCCAAACTAGCGATATTTGGAATTGCACTTTTGAAAAAAAATATCTCTGTATCTATGTTCAATACCTATATACAACTGTATTTTTCTAGAAGGTATTGATAAGGTTAGTCGTAAAAAAAAATGTCTGAGCTCATAACCTACGTAGTTTTTGTGTACAACATAATTTTTTATAAAAAACATACCAAATAGCCCCACTTTACGGTATTATTAAAGAATCCAAATTCCCAACATTTTAACTTAATAGATATAAAAAATTATGACCGTGATAGGACACAAAAAATTAAATTTCAAAACTCTTACGTCAACGTAGAATCATCGAGACCACAAGGCGAGTTCCATTCGTGAAGTCAAAACCAACGAAGATCATGAAGCCAGCATCGATGCAACTATAGTATCGATACAGGTGAACGGAAGTAAAAGCAGCTGCAGAACATTCATGTGAACCGGATCATCAGAAGTGTTTCCCTTCCTTCCTTATTCCTACCTACCAAATTATATCGGAGTATTTCATTAAATACTACAATAAGTATTCCATTGCAGCAAGTAGGCATTTAAACTTAACCGAATAATCATCCTAAATTCCTATTTTATTTAAAATAATTTTCAATTTTTTTTTTCATCTACCGACATCGCGTATTTCTCATGTCATTCAAAGAAAAGATTTCGTAACGTTCTCAATCAGTCTTTAACATTGCTCGCCGAACTTTCCAGATACATGGGAACATCACGCTGGCACTGTTGTTGGTACGAGCAGAGCTTGCATTCCATGCTTGGCAGCTTTCATCGGGATTTTCTGTAGTGCTATTCTGTAATAACATTTTCGAGTCTCGACGGTGGAATCTGAGGCGAGTATAAACATAAGACCTTTATATTGCGTGTAATATAGTTCAGTTTGTGAGTTTTGTCACTCAGGTGAAGCTCGATATCGAAATGGTTACTTACAGAATAGACTAGCTGGTCGGCGGGTGACGTCGAATTGAGGAGCGTGAGATTCTTTATTTACCTACCTAACTTATAAAATTATAGTTCTATGCTGAAACTTAGTTAGAAAGTTGATCTACTCTGGTTGACGGAAATAAATTACATATTTTGCATTGACTAAATTGTAGAAGTCGATTCAAAAAAATTAGGCGAATAGGGTATATGCATGCAATTTTTTTATTTGCAAAATGATATACTTATTAGCTCTAGTAAACAAATTATGAAATTATTTTTTTAAATGCCTTCATAAGCGATGAAGTAATATAGCTTCAAAGATTATAATTAGAAAGAAGAGTCTGATGTAAACTTTGACGTCATCGTCTATGCCGCCTATACAGCTGCCATAGAAAACAGCGTTTTCTCGAGTGGGACAGATATATTTGCTTAAAAATAATTATATCTCCTATGTTTTTCGACTAATTTTGATTCTATTTTCACTGTTAGTATTATATTTATATTTATTTTTGGATAAACTGTACAGATGATAAATATCTTTTTCATGTATGTTCCCTATTGACTGTCAGGCGTAGCTCAATTGAAGGTCAAATGAGCAAAAACTTTTTGCATAAATTATCGTCTTCGGGTTCATTAACAAATGAAGAAATAGCTGAATAAAATTAAAGATTAAAATTGGTAGATTTGAACAATTATCAGCTCGGTTAGGTGAGTCAAACTCAGATTGAAGTCCTAAACAGTGGGAGCTGGCATTAGAGCGGAGAGGGACAACATTGAAGATAGTAATTGGTGAGTGGGCTCGCCATTGCAAAGAGTTTGTTGGGCAGCTGTGTGCAATCATGCAGTCATGACTGTCAAGAATCCCAATTTGAACCTCGTGACTATACTCGTGATATCAGGTTGCCACAAATACAAATTGCAAATGACATTGCAATCCATACACCGTTCGCCTAAGAACCAACAGAGACATGAATTTACTTCTGTGTTCTAAATAATGCACATATTTGACTGAAACTAAATTAAAATCACGGACACTTTTCAGGGTTGTACGTTTTTTAATAGAAAACAGTTTCATAGAATTTCGTTTCACATTTTTTTTTCTCGTATTATCATTTCATACTATAATCAAAACGCAGAATACTTACTTTGAATAATTTTAAATCATAGATTTTTGTCGCAAATAAAATTTATTGAATCGATATTCATATCATAGACTAACAAATCAAATCCTTACTAATATTATAAATCCGAAAGTAACTCTGTATGTTTGTCTGTCGCGCATTCACGCCAAAACTACTTTTTATCCGGGGAATATGCTCCCTAGGGACCACGCGGGCGAAACCGCTGGTAGAAGCCAGTATTTTATATCCTCATATTGTTTAGTTAATACAAAACTTATTAACAAGAAAAACATTTTATTGAGTGACTGTTTCTAAACGTATATTCGTTCCTATAAAATTACAACACCGCGTTCACAAAAACAATACGGGTAAATTTTAGTCAAGCAAAACTTCTAGGATTTTGAGGTTATAACTACTGAACATTTGGTACAATTGTTACCAATAGAAACATACCATATGGAATATCCCAGAGCTGACAGACCTCACTTATTATCTCACCAGCAAAATGTGTGGTATAGTGTAGTGTTAGTATGTTCTTTTAACATACGCAAACCTGGTAACTTAGGCCATCTTAGGCAGTCTTGGTACTGACTTTTATTTTTGTTTAACAGTATGAGAGTAGCTATACATGACAAGGCTATCATTTGGGCATAGTTCAATTACTAGGTGAAAATAACGAAAGTTAAAATCCGATAGGTTTTGGGAAGATGCAAAACAACCCCCTTAACTACTGAAATACCTTTAATACATCACAAAAAAAATTGGCCGTCGGCCCAAGCTAGCAGGTATGCTAAAAGTACAGTAAACGCTCAAAACTTCAGTCAGTAGCATGCTAATGATTACATTATTGCTATGAACTACACAAGCACGACACAGCCAGTCCGTGGGTGTCAGTACAAGTCATGGTGTGCGTGTATGAGTGATGTCTCAACATTTCACAGATATCACACACCAAAGAACTGTCGTCGCTCTACGCGAGACAACCTCTACAGTATGATAGGATCTTCATGAAATTTGGCACAGAGGTAGATTATAGTCTGGAATAGCACATAGGCTACTTTTTATCCCGGGAGTATGTTCCCTAGGGATCTCGCGGGCGAAGCCGCTGACATAGCATACATATTTCTGTTGCGTTTAGAATACGCGTCCGTGACCTGTTCTTACCATTGAATTGTCAAAATTCGCTTTAAGTTAATATTGTGCTGTTAGCTGTTCGGGCTAAGCAATGGGTTCACGGTCAATGAAAATTGAATTCGAATCTTAATTACATTGTATGGCTATATTTGATTCTTTGAAACCATAATAATATTTGTGTTTAAGAGGCCTGTTACAGTTTGACCGTGATTTTGCGTTAAAGGCGCTATTACAAAATCAAGCGCTTGCCCCGGACTAAAGCTACAAACCGCGTTTCCCGAGATTTATAGTGATTGTAGCGCTGTATACAACAATTGCTTAAAAATATGAGTTTACTTTTAAATAGACCAATTTTTTTTTTTCATGCATTATACAATACCTCCTTAATTATCAAATATTTTTTATTTGAATTTGGATAATACTTTCATAGATAAAATTATAGTTTCGTACGGAAAATTGTCAATAGTTCTCAGTTTTACAGAATTATTTTTGGTGTATTAGTGCATGAATCTTAATAAATTGATTTGATCATTCCAAAGTAGAAGGTACAGTTGTATCATGGATATTTTTAAAAATGATTAAATTATTATACCTTCGGTGTACCAAAGCATCAAAAGATTCCCAAAAGCGTAATTTTATGAAACACCCTTTGCGGAGACAAGGAATTTACTCATGTACGTGAACAAATTGATATATTTATTTAGAACACTCCCAAGATCAACTATCAAACTTTCTTAGGCGTATTTTTGTTTTTTTTTTTGTGCTATATCTAAAGCATAATCAGACATCAAAACTCGAAACAAACGCTCAAATTCAAGAAAAATTGTTAAGTATAGCGCTCTTAAATGGCCAACTTTGGCTTTCTTATACTTAGAAACTGAAATAATTACACAAGTTTGGCTTATTACTAATAACTATTTTCAACTACGTAAGTTAATAATAGTTATTAGTATAATTTATAGTGGCCTCTCTTCTTTAATTCTTTATTGTACACCAAAACAGCTTATTCAAAACACAGTAATGAAAGATCTCTTTCGCATTTTTCTCAATTCTATTTGTAAAATATCAAAATTCTTAAGTAAGTTTATCATAAAGTGAGCAACGGCACTTTTTCGAGCTCGTGTTTTGAACTATTGTAGTGGTTTAGTTCATAGCGGCCTCAGACATTTTAAATAAGAATGGAATATCCGTAAAAAAATCCCATTCAATTCCATAAAACAAATAAAAACGCTCAGAATGAATGTTAATTTCTCCTTAATACTTAAATATTAATACATAAAATGTATACCAAAATAAACCATAGCTCATAACAAAATGAATACTAACTCAATAAACAAATTATCAATAAATCTTAGAATAAACGTAATTGTCGGTGAAATTTTGTGATAGGCGTCTTAAGCAAAACACCACAACATGTTAGGATTTTTAATTTATCTTTTCGGTGTTGGAAGGTGGAAATAAAAAACTCATGCTGTTAACAATAATGTTCATTCGTTTTTATTTATTTATAAAATGAAAAAACTTTTATTAGAATTGTGACGTCACATTCCTACTGAGATAAAAGATGTTCGCTTGTAATAGTTTATAAGATTTTTTATTGAACACCCACTTAGTCAATTCATAATAACATAAGAAGGAAAGTGTACCGGACGGGCGTGATCATTGATAAATTGTGGCTTTAAGCCTTATCTGGCCATAAAGATGTGTACATATCTGAATAGAGCTCAGTGCCAGGCTTCTAGTGACTACTATCTAAAGTCTAAATACCTAGATTTTCTGTATGTTTAGTAAATGAAGGTGTCTGTAAATGGTGGTTTTTTGCTTTCCACCCTGTTACCTTTGAGAAACTGTCCCGTGTCGGTATGTGTGAAATGTTCAATACCCGTGTACCTCCTTTACTATTGATATTTCATCAGATCAGACAGCACCATACCTTTAAAGCATTTACCAGGAATGTGTAGGGGAAATGTGTAACCCTACCTATCTATTTATTCAATGAAACAACTTCCCCAAGAACATCTTATGTGTCCGGGGGAAAACGACAGCAAATATGATTTTAATTCTGTTACATAGCTATCAAACTATAACTTAGTTTAATACATAAGCTCTTAAGTATATTACTCTATTACATAGGCTCTTATGTACGCGAGTTATACAAAACTCTGTAACAACATTTTCGTGTCTCGACAGCGGAATCCGAGGTGCGTATCAGATTACGTCAAACGTAAGACCTTTATGTTGTATGCAATAAAGCTCACTTTGTGAGGTTTGACTCTCAGGTGAAGCTCGATATCGAAATGGTTACTTACAGAATAGACTAGCAGAAAGGATATTCTAATAACACAAATATAATTGTTTGTACCCACTTATTAAAGGTATCGGTATTTAGCAGAGTTAATTAAAAACTAATATATATGATTTAGACTTTATGAACATTTTTTTTATGAAACATCACAATGAATGTATTGTTTTATAGCTTAAGTGCTCATTTTCTTGACGTAGAGAAGATTGAAACAAACCGAAGATTGAAGTAAACTTCAATTAAAGATCATTAAAAAATTACGGATAACATCCTTAACATACTATGTTAATTTTAATAAATACACCATCTAATTATTAAAACCAAAGTATCTAGGTAGAAATATTTTGTATAACCCCCATTATTTTCAATGCAATCATAATTATTATTATTATTATTAAAAAAAAAAAAAATCAAGTAGGCCATGGAACTACAATTTTCCGGGTGATTATGAAGCCACTCACGCACAGTGTGCTCGCCTGGTGAATAGGACAATCATTATTATTATCCAGCGGGTCTAAAAAGGCCACTTTGCCAGAATCAGAAAGCAAATCACGCTTCCCGTCACTGTCAAATTTTCCCAATCAACCTTGAACCTAATGCGTTAGCTATAAAGATGAAAATGAAATTTGACCGATTGTTGTTTAATTAATATTATGATTCTAATACGAATCTGCAAAAGTGGCCTTTTCAGCCCCCCTGGACAAATTTGAATTGTGTAAACTCATCAGCTGGGTAAATGTTGCATACATGGACATCGTCTAATACTTCTACATAAGTAAAACTGTTGCCGCGTGAAAGAATCAAAGCCAGTTCTCCTGGCCCTGCTACACACATCCCTCCCCATTATATTTATCGCAATTCGACCTGAGTCTGTATTGGGTAAAACGTTTTTATCAAATCAGCAAGTGTTTTCCTTGCGCCATATGAAGGGTTACTTGTGATTCGATGTATATCCGTCAGGTGCTGATAGGGGGCCAAAATGCAACAAATTGAACCCCCTATACATATAGAATTTTTGCAATACTAATGCCTACACTTAGTCTACTCGTCAGTTATTATGCACATTTTATAAAATTACTTTGGTTAATAAACTTTATTATTAATATTTATATGTGGCATGTCCTATAACCAAAAAAAATTCGAGGACATTTGACATCTACCAACCCGCACTGGGCCCGCGTGGTGGATTACGGCCCACTCTCTCTCACCGAGAGGAGGCCTGTGTCCCAGCAGTGGGAACATTATAGGCTGATTATACTATTATTATTATTTTATTTGGAGTTAAATGCAAAATTTTGGGTAAATATCGAAAATACCTAAAAATTCAAATATCTCGACAACGATTGAATTTCAGCCATATTATATGGGGGGTTCAATTTGTTGCCTTTCGGCCTCCTATCAGCACCTGACGGCTGCCTGTCTGTCTGTCAGCGGACTTTATCTCAAGAACCGTAGGGTAGTAGAAATTTTCATAGATTATATTATATTTCTATTGCTGTTTGGCAACAAAAAATTAATAAAAGTAAAGTAAGTTAAAGATTAATGATTCGAGTTTTGTTCGGTTTTTTCATATTCATCTTTTTTGGCATTCCATAATGTATTGTGTGAAGATCTTATTGTAGCATTAAGCTAGAAACCATCCAACCAATTGATCAAAAGAGGTGCTCGTGGCTAGATAATAACAGCCGCACGGGTCGATCTTCAAGGTTAAGCAACGCTTGCCAAGGTTACTCTGTGGATGGGTGACCATATTAACATACCGAGTTTCCTCCATGTCTCGGAAAGCACGTTAAGCCGTTAGTCCCGGCTGTCATTTGTAGATCTTTGGCAGTCGTAACGAATAGTCAGAAACCAGTAAATCTGACTCCAGTCTTGCCATGAAGTACCGTTTTACCTAGTTAATGGGTTGTGGAGGTCTGGTAGGCAGCCGCTCCTCGTAAAATACTGGTAGTCAGCTAACTCCGGCTTGACTGGAAGCCGAGCCCAATATAGTTGGGAAAAGGTTAGGCAGATGACATAAATTGATCATAATTAAATAACAACTTACCTTAACACTAACACACACTGCAACCTATAATCATTATCATATCAGCCAAATGACGTCCACTGCGTCGCCACAACGACTAGTCCTGCGCGTCTCGCATCCATCGGCTACCCGCGACCTATAATAGATTTTTTAAAATATAGCAAACTAAACAAACTCATAAGAATAGTTGTAGGTATGGGTAAAAAGATATTGTAATACATATTTATAACAAGCAGGATTCGGATCTCGGCGATAATGAGTTGGATGACTCATTTCAATATCTGTGCCGTGTTGTGCAGTTTAAATGTTTTCTTGTTGAATGCAAAGCTTTATCTAAAACTTATCATTAAATGTTAAATTATTATCTTTGTCACCTTTTTTAGACGACAACAATTTATTTAGAGTAGGAGGACGAATAAGTAATTCACCATTTTTGATAAAAATCGGTCAAGTGCGAATCGGACTCTCACACGAAGTGTTCTGTACCATAAACCTTAATTTTTTATAATAGAAATACACAATCTGAGAAAATTTCAACTGTCTACCTATTACGGTTCTTGAGATACAGCACACTGACAGACAGACAGACGGACAGACAACGAAGGCTCAGTAATAGGGCTCCGTTGATTACCCTTTGGTTATGGAACCCTAAAAAACATCCAATACTACTCGATTCGTCCTATCATTTAACGATACTTTTATTTGAAAGAGAACTTTTACGGAAAATAAAGTTCTATTCTATTCACATGCATGCTGGCCAGCAGGGGCACAAGTCTGCTATTACAATAGTGTCAGAATGGTCTATCACTGATTTCATAATTGTTGATTTTGACAAGTTTAGTAATCTACTAACATAAAAGAGTCATTATGACTTTCCAATGGTCAACCACTGACACTACATTGAAAGAAATGACATAAAATGCTAATTTCGTACATAATGACAAATGAATGACAGACGTATGCGGTAGTCTGCTCAAGTTTTGATAGTTCCATCGACCTACCATTAGAACGTAATTGTGCAGTCATTGCTTTTCCAGTCATTGCGCCATTCTGCCGGCGTTTTATATCGAATATCTTTTGGACAAATTTCGCCCTTCATTGGTGCGGCTGCAGTGCGGTCTCTGTGGTTTTTAAGAAACTCAATGAGAGCCAAAAGGAGAAACCCCAACCTCAATAGAAACTTGGGCCTGGCGTAACAGGGCTGGATTTTTCCATAAATTAGAGCATTTAGGAAGGTTTCACGAGCTCAATTTTGACCCACTGACCAAATCAGATAATATTTTAGGTTATTGCCCATATTTTAGGTTATTATTTTTAAATAGGTTACTAGCTTTAGCGACTTTGTACGCGCGTATCTCGTTTTTTCCCGTTCCCGTATAGCCTAACTATATATAACAATATTTTTTCGAATCTGACTGATTCCAGAGATTAGCTCATTCAAACAAAAACAGAATAAAAAATTGTATATTTTCGTGGCTCTGTTTCCCACATTGGAAATACTATCAAACACTCGTCGTTATAGAGATCTAATCTAAGACTATAAACTCTGTAATGCACTTGCAGCTGTGCTGCAGCGCTCCCATCCTATAACGATGAGGTTTTAGGTAGCTACATAAAAGTGCTCACGCTTTCAGTTTCCTTTTGCTGAAGTTTTCAGAAAACTATATTTTTCAGACAAGGGCCACGCGCATCTCTGCTGGCTTGTATTTGCTTATATTGTATCTAATAGGGTATTTGATGCAAACTTATATCAAGTACAGTAATCTGAAATTGTATTATATTAAAATAGAAATAAAACATATAGCGGTAAATCGTTTTAATCTTCTTCTTCATGAGGATTATCATAAGTATGTGTGGGTAGGTTCTTCTGAGGAATGTCTTGACTGTTCCGCTCATTGACAGCAGATAAAGATGCCCCAGATTTTGAGGGGCCTGAATGGAAATACCGGGATGCTTTCTTTGCTCGCAGCGATCAAGAGTGACAAAAAACACGTGAAGCACAAGAGCAAGCTTGGAAGATGAAATCATTTTCATTTACC
This sequence comes from Lacanobia oleracea, assembly GCA_950371165.1. Classification (NCBI taxonomy): domain Eukaryota; kingdom Metazoa; phylum Arthropoda; class Insecta; order Lepidoptera; family Noctuidae; genus Lacanobia; species Lacanobia oleracea. The sequence continues at coordinate 4,065,552 of OX493398.1, forward strand.
TGAAACAAACGTTTATCATTAGACTATTGGGTCTAGCACTAGCATTTAGAAATAAACAACTGAGTGGCTCATTTTGGAATACATAAGCGTCCATATTACATTTCCATTGCAGGGACGCTGGCTTCCACTCTGAGAGAGAGAATAGGCTGTAATTGACCATGCAGATTCAGTCTGCATTGTTGACGTTTTGAATATGAATTTGTTGCACATTCTGATATTATTTTTATAAATTCAACCATTAACAGACAACTTAACAGAACCTAATCACCATTTAGATTGTTTACTTTAAATATTACATACAAAATGTTAAAGTTTATTATATAGAAATATCAGATACTAGCAGTTTGAGGCGCAATCCTTTTCTGTACAAAAATTGAAAGAATTGATTAATTTTGCAATCATCACTTTCCTATTGTATTGCAGCGGTCCGTTATTCCACAATTGATGCACATTCTCATGATGTCGTTAAAAAGCAATAAACAAATCTATTATTTACTTGAATTTTTAATGTCGCTCACGTTAAAAATCAATAATTAGCTCTTTGCCAATAATGTACTCTGTGCTCTTTGCAAAACACCGGTCGCTACAAAACCAACAAAACAGACGTCGACGTCAGTAAACAACAATGTCACTAATGTCACATTTAACTTTGACAGAAAAACGAATAAAATATTGAGTTTCATCATGTTTTTGGTATTTATGAACTTTTTACTGCTTTAGATTGCATGGAAAACTAATAAATAATATGTAAAAAATATTAAAGAAATCTGGCATAAATGTTTAAATTTAATAGCAGTTTTTCGAAAAGCATTTCTACTAACGGGTTTTATAATAATGGCAATATGACACTGTCATTCCACTACGATTTTATTACGAGACCGAACAGTGATCGACCATTATGAATTTAGCAGATTACGAACTTTAAGCAAAATGACAATGGCATCGTGTTGGAATGACGAATTTATAAAAAATTGCAGACTAGGGGCCCAGCTGTTGTTATCACTGATAAGGGAATCAGTATGGCCGATGAATGGCAGAAGGTTAGCTCGGCGCACAATTCATTGCTTGCGATGTGGTCGTCTCCGATGGAAAACTCTTTGTCCTAAAATGGGTGATTTACCATCACGTGCAGACTTCTCATTCAATTTAGATTTTACTGGAAGATTTTACATAACTTATCGCAAAGGTAAAGGTGCAAGGGTGAGCTAATGATACATATGCATATTTGTGTGCTTGCATTATAAATGCGTTCATTTGAAAGCGGTCTGTGACCTTACTAAGGACGCATTTTGATGACATTACGATTATTGCCCGACGTGGCAAACCATATAAAATATTTTGTGACAACGTTGGTAACTTTGTAGGTGCTGCTAAAGATCTTGGGGGTTTTTAAAATTAAATAATAAGGACTCAGCTGAATTTGCAACTCAGGCAAACATAATTATAATTATATTTTATCCTGCTCACGCTCCTCATTTTGGCGGCATCTAGGAAGCCAGAACCAAATCCCAAGAAATCCTTATAAAAAGAATTTTGGGAAACACCCATCTTACTTTGAAGAAATATTAAAAATTTCCGTACAAGTGGAGGCCGTTTTGAACAGTCACCCCTTGTGTCCTTTGTACTCATCTCCTGATGACTACCTTCCTTTGTCCCCAGGGCGCTTCCTCTTTGGAAGACCTCTGAAGGCACTACCTGAAACTAGCTTGAAAAACGTGAAAGAAAGTCATCTGCAACGATACGCTTGACTGCAAAAAAATCATCATCATTTCGCGCTGGCAGCGTGATTATATACACGAACTACGGCAACGACTGAAGTAGAAGATGAACGCAAGATCCCTACATATTGAAGACCTCGTGATTATCCATGAAAAAGATGCACCTCCATTTTGTTGGTGCCTTGGTCGGGTAATAAGTCCGGATGTAGTTTCCATCGAGGGTAGCTAAATAAAATAAAGCCTGATTTCATAAAAAGGCGGCCGACGGGTTTAATTATTCCACTGAATCGAGTTTTATAATCTTATTTATTTTGTTTAAATACATTACCCCTCAATTTATTGATTGCCTACTTTTGGAAAAAAAAATGAAGTCAGGCACAAAAATGACTATTAAAATATCAAAATAACATTTACACCGTAAATTACCTGAAAGCTTTGAATATGAAATACTTCAATACTTTCAATGATCATAGAAATATCATTGGTGGGTGCAGGGATAGTTCGCGTGTTCACCTCACTTGCCTTAAAGACAGCGGATTACGGTAAAGGGAACACTTCACTCATTTGAATTATTATTTAGCTATCATGGAAGATACAAAGTTTAAAAAAAAGTTTTCTCGCGGAGAACGTTCGCGCGTTCTCCTCATCGTCCCTTAAAGTCAGCGGAATACGGTGAAGGGAACACTTGACTCGTTTGAATTGTCATTTAGCTATCATGAAAAAATCAAAGTTTAAAAAAAGAATTCCCGCGGGGAACGTTCGCCCTACCGTCCCTAAAAGTCAACGGAATACGGTGAAGCAAACCCATCGCTCGTTAGGTGCCTAAAAGAATAATACCATCCCATCACTTCCCGTGGGTGTCGTAAGAGGTGACTAAGGGACTCGCCAGAGAATGGGCAGCAGCGTTCTCTGTAGAACTCATACCATACACTGCGATCGCCAACCCGCCTGCCAAGCGTAGCGATTATGGTAAACCCCTCTTGGGGGAGGCTCATGTCCTGCAGTGGACGTCTTTCGGCTGATTTGATAAGACTTTAGTGCCATAATTTCGGTTCATAATATTTGGTCGACTTCAGAACCTGTTACTGTTACAATAGTGTTCCTGAAACAATCAAGAATTCTGTTAATAATTAGTGTTTGTAGCTTCAAAAATTCAGTAATTTTTGAAACACACGACGTGTAAAAAAGTAAATTTCTCGCGGCTTGCGGCTCGCGGCTTTACCGAGCCAAGGCGAGCTACGAGCAAAATTTAAAACCGGTTGGATCGTCAACGAACTTACTCGTCGAGCCATAAATACTTACGGTGACACACGAGCGAAAAAGGTCGTCGAGCCACAAGTACGCGTACTTACTCGCAAGTCTATCACTTTACTTAAATCCCCATTTTTAACTTTTACTTCATCAGTTTTTGTAGTGCTACAAAACTCGATACAGTAATTCTGCATCATCAGTATAAATAAAAAACAGACCAAGTGCGAAACGGCCAGGGATGCTTGCACGAGCGTATCTCACTCTCTCACAGACCGCCAAAATGTGGAGAATAAGGAAGATTAATCTGAAATCGCGAAAAAAGATAGTACAGTGCATTTTGACCAGTTAGTAGGCGAACATAAATGTATTGAACAGCAGATATTTTTCGCAATTTCGTGTTGATCCTATAGTAAAAGTTGTTTGTTATTATGAGTACAATCATATGTTTAAATATCGTTCACTAATTACCAGTCACCCTATATTGTTAACAACTTAATTTAATAGGAATATTACCAACCAAGTTATTATAAACATCTGTAAAGGATTTTATTTGCACTAGGCTCGTGCAAATAAAATCCTTTACAGATGTTTATAATAACTTGGTTGGTAATATTCCTATTAAATTAAGTTGTTAACAATATAGGGTGACTGGTGAGCATTCTTTGTGCGGCATTCAGATCGCTCACTGATAAGGAACTGTTCGACGGCTGTCTTTAGCTTAAGCAGTCCACTTGATACGTGTGTTATCTATAAATCTAAGTATGTACTCACCTATTCGTTTAGAATGTTCGATTACATTTGAAATATGGCAACTTAAAAACATTTCAGTAACCGCATTGAATCTGATCAAAACTATGTGAATTGTTATGTAAATATGAAGGAGCATTCCGCCACAAAGCACTATCTTTTAGTAAATTACAACTAAGGACAATTAACAATTAAGTAAATAATTAAAGTGTCCCATATGACTGTGGGTTCATCGAGTGACGTCAGAGCGCGCAAATTGGAACGATATCAATTAACTTCCGAATTTGTGATGGTGATTCCTGTTTTAAAGACAGTATACTATGTAATGCTTTGACGTAATTGATAACTAATAACCTCTTATGATAACCTGATATCTAGTTATTTTCTAATAACTCCCAGAGATTTATGTGATTGGCAGGACTGAACTCGAAAGCACTTATAACTTGTAACGCGCTTCCACTCAAAACCGATTGTTTGAACTCCAGCCTGTGGTCATACGAACCTTCAAAGGCGGATAGTTTTATATCAGGCAGCTTCATATTAACTGTCTGGTGGAAACTGTCATGAACTGATGCAACAGGGAACCGATTGTAAGTCTCCGAGTTGTTAAGAAGACAATTCGCGCTGGCCAGAGCCGTAAAATATAATGATTCTAACGCTTCAATATATTCTGAATTAGCATGTACTTCTAATTCAAACAAAAGTAATTCTATTTTACTTTAAATTTAGAAAATGTCTCGTGGCGGCCCAAATAAATACGTATAGGGAAAGGACGGGGACTTAAAGCCTGCCCAATGAAGCTCTGATATCTTCGTTTTTTTCTCTCTTATAAAATGGCTGTTGGTCCAACTATGGTGTCGCCGTCGGCGTCGCGTGTCGGCGTCGTTACTCGTTTCTTCGTAGGTAGTTCCAGATTCAACGTCCGGCTCAAACGGATCAAATCATGTGTGGGATCCGGTTTGTTCGTCTAAATCAAGCGGCTTCAAGAGTTTTAACAGTTGTTTATTCTTACTCGCACACGAAGGGCTTCGTATCAAAAACCTTATTTTTTTGTTGTTGTTATAGCAGCACAAGAAATACACAATTTGTGAAAATTTCAGCTGTATACCTATTAAAATTCTTGAGATACTGGACGGACGGACAGCGGAGGCTTAGTAATAGGATTCCGTTTGTTACTCTTTGGGTAAGGAACCCTAAAAAAGCAAGTCTTCCCGTCTTCGACCATAGAAGGCGTTTATGCCGCGTCCGTCCGCATGCTGTCGTGTCCGATTGTCTTGTAGATGTCGTGAACATTATTTTAATACTATAGACTTCTTCTTCTTCTTCTATAGTTTTCCTGTAATCTGTAGATAAAGAACTATTATGTGCAGTTATTTCATAATTTAGGGCTTAGTTGTTTCGGAAAAAAGGAGGAAGTGGTAATTTTTGGTCTAGTTTCTTGAATAACTTCAAAATTGTTTATTTTAAAAGTATAAAAAATATAATAAAAATTTATTATAATTTGAAATGTCGTACAGTTTGAAAAACTTTTTATTTTTATTTTCTACTATGACCTTCAGAAGTGACGTGAAGTGTCACAATAGTCCATATATGTGTACCAAATTTCAACAGAATCGGACCAGTAAATCCGGAAAAAACGGGCTGTGACAGACGGACAGTAGGCCAGACACCCTATAAAGATTCCGTTTTTTGTTCGGAAACTTAAAAGACACGTTTATTTTGGCATTTCTAAATATAATAGGAAATTTGAACATCCTGATGTGCTATCTGCTAAAATAAAGCCATTACAGTGACAATGTGTTTGTACTAGAATATTTAGAAATTTTAGTTTTCATTCTATTTGTAGGTACCTAAATAATAAGCTAGTATCCACTAATAAAACCACGGCGTGACGTATTGAGAATTTAAAAGCATCGTATCTTCGTCAATTTTGGCTAACGTAACAAAAGAAAAAACGGTCAAATATTTTATGATAATCTAACTGATGAACTAATTAGATCTTCTCAGTGGAGAAGCCTATTGTAATTTCCTTAACCAATAACCGTTATAATAAATGTTCATATTGATAATCAGTTAATGTTTGTTTGTTTCTTTTCTGTTCAGTGTTGCTCGATCCCAATGTTGGCATACGGATGTCGACGATAACAGATCATGATTTAGAAGTAGACAATAACAGAGGGAAAAACATTACGTCGATTGCCGTTACAATAAAGTTCAAGAAATTCTCCGTTAGCTAATCACTTCTCGATACACTTAGGTAGTACTATTATGCATCTAAATTAGTTTTTAGGAATGGGAACTAAGTAAAGGCTGTGGTCAATGTAAGTACCTGATAGTTTTATTGTCATTAAGAATTATTAAGTACAAATAATGCTCATTATGACCGATTGCTGTTAATGAACTAGTATAAATACTTTGGTGTTTAGCAAGTTTTCACCATTCACTGTATCGTTCGCATATTGGTGGTTGGAACCTTGTTTCGTCTCTCTTCTTTCTATAACGTCACTGTGCAATTTTCTGCCAAAAAGTTTTTAAAACTCGTTTACAACAAACATGGATACTTGTGACAATGTGCCACCTTGCCAATGCCGATATCATTATGTAAGTTTTTTTATTATATTTTATAGTATATTTACCTACCTGTAAGGAACCCGCGATCCGTTACATTTTGAAACGACAATCGCGTTATTGATACAAAATCAATTTTGACGAGCCACCTTCAAATCCTGACATAATAGGGCATTTATATTTTTTAAATATATATTTATAATTTAAAATACACTCGAAAAAAAAACAAAGTTTTTTTTAAATACAACATGTGACAGAACAAACCCAATAATAATAATGATAATTGGTGTCCCATTCCATTTGAAATGTCTAACGGGGCCTTCAGCTTCCGTACGCCTATCAAAAGACAAAAAAACATAAATAATAATTGTGTAATTGTACAATGTCATAAAAAAAACGAATTTGTACCTTAGAAGGGTCATTTTCATCATGAACAACACTGAAATCGCGGAAAAATAAACGACATCCCCATACATACCTGTGCGCATAACTTTAAAAAGTTTTTTAGCGATTTCGGTGTTGGCCCCGTTGTAAAAGTTGTTCATGATAATGAGTAAGATATCCCCTTTTAATGTATTGCGTTAATTACACTTTGTATAAACTCGAAACCTTTTAACAAGATAAAGACCAGTAAAATAAATTGCTTTAAATCTCAAATAATGTCGGAATTGACGAAGACGTCACTAATGTCATGTGTTCACTTGTACGTCTTGCCATAGTGAATTTGCACCATCCAGTATGTAAACGACATTTTGTGTGACAAAGACGAAAGAATATCTTAAAAATATCATATTCAAATGTTTATTGCTGAAAACAGTCCATAATCATACATTTCCAAAATTAAATGTCAATTGGATGCGCGCACTATATTATTTTTAAAATTGTTATCATTACAATTAAACTATTTCATAAATTGAAATTGTGAAATTGTATAAAACAAAATAATGATAATAATTTTATAATAATTGTGTAATTAGACAATGTCAGAAAAAAAACAAATGATTGCCTTATTACAATGCTAAAAAATCCAATAAATGCCACAATACAATCAAAAATTCCCAATTCAAAACCAATTATTGTATATATTTTTCCAATGATTATTAATATTAGTCAAAATTTCTATTCGTCATCTCCGATTCCATCACATTTGCAGCTGTCAATGCTTACAAATCTCATTTATTTTATTTGTCCTTTTCAGGTGCAAGATTGGCTTGAAAAACACGAAAAATATTTCCTGCCTTCTTCTCACATACCGAAAACAGCAAGCTTCGCGCAGAACGTGTATGGGAGCAAACCAGTATTGCATCCTTATGACCTGAACTACTACAAAAAAAAACTTCCTGAAATTTCCATTTCTCGTCGAAAACCAAGACATATAAATAGTAATAGTTCAAGACCACTTTGAAAGTAGAAAAGGTTGATCATTGTTTGACATAAATAAATGGCTTTCCAATTGACCTAATTAAGAGTCGGTTTTGTAATTAGTAATTAAGTTGCAAATTGTTCCTTATGATTTATTTGAAAATGAAATAAAATATTTTGTTAAATCTGTGATTTTTGTTTTTGTTATTTTCATGATGCGTCTACCTGTGGGTCTAAAAGGCCACTTTAGCAGAGTCATAATATTAACGCAACGACAATCTGTCAAATTTCATTTTCATCTTTATCGATAACGTATTAGGTTCAAGGTTGATTGGGAAAATTTAGCAGTGAGGGGTAACGTGATGTCGTGCTTTCTGATTCTGCTAAAGTGGCTTTTTTAGACAACCTGGTAGTGAGTTTACACACCCCATCTTAACTCATTAATAAAACTGGCCGTCACTTTTTGGGTTTCTAAGGCTGCCTGTTCTTAGACGCGGAGCGAGGTAGCGGAGCGGAGTAACAGAGAAGTAACGAATGGAATTGCACAAAATGTCAGTAACTGCCATTTTATGCAATTCTATATGTTATATATCTCTGTTTCTCCTGCAAAGTGTACGAATTAATAAAAAAACAAATTCATAGTTGTCCTCAGAACGTAAGTAATTCTCGATATTGTATCATCACCTTTGGAGATAGATCCTTGCGACTGTTTTCAGTCACAAGCCTCAAATTGTTGAGGCACAACACAACACAACACTGGTTATTAAATATTGTTATTATACAAAACTTTCTCACAAATAAGTAACCAAACCGTATTTCTAAACACATCTAAATATCCCAAAGCGATTGAATACTAATCCACTCTACTCGACAAGATTTTGACATTTGACACACCAGCTGAATCGACAGGATTTTGCGAATTACGTCATCAAATTCAGAAATTACGTCAAATTTCGGCAATCGAATTTACTATGAAAAAAATATTTCCGAAGCTATATTATACGATAAATTTGTGAAAAATATCTTAAATTACAAGTTGTAGTTGTTCAAACTGCTTCAGTCTACTTAAAAATGTGTCTTAAATATGAATTACTTAATGAATTACTTATTTAAAAGGCAGTCAACTTAAGATTTACTGAAAATATATGAGTAAACAAACTTCTCGCTTGCTAAAAAGATGCAAAAAGGCAAAATCAAGACATAATCATTCTATTTGCGTTCTTTATTTTATCCTTGTTCATACATAAGTCAATTAAAAATACGATCGAATCTTGACACAAAATTATCTGCGTTGCAATTTTGATGACAGCGACGTTTGAGGCTAAAAAACATGAAAATTGTGTATTTCGGACACCCAAACTAGCGGTAATGAAGTTTTTTGATTTCCAAAGTCGAAGTTTTGCGCCAACTGTGTTTGTTTTCCTTTTTATTTTTCATAAATATCACCTACTCGCATATATATAAACACGATTAAAAACATGACAATTATGAATCTAAATATCATGAAGATCAATAAAAACCTCAGATCTAAATGAAATTTACAAACACAGATCCAACAGCACGTAATTTTATCACAACTACACTATATTAGTGTTCAAAATTTTCAACTATTTTTTTTTTTTAATTGTTAGGGTGTGGCATATGTATTACCTATGGATACCAGCCTACTATTTAGGTACCTACGAATAGTATGAATACTAAAATTTCTAAATGTTTCTAGTACAAACACATTGTCACTGTAATGGCTTTATTTTAGCAGATAGCACATCCTCAACTATCCTTTTATATTTATAAATGCCAAAATAAACGTGTATTTTTAAGTTTCCGAAAATAAGTACGTGGCAGTCAGATCCCGGAGACCGCCAAATGCTAGGTACCTATTGATAACAATTTTATTGTTGTGACAAAATGATTTTCATTGATAGTCATCGTTTAGTAAAATAAATAGGCGGTCGTGATACGTATGTTTGAGTAGTAAAAAATCCTATCCTGTGACACAGATAATAATATAATACTAGCGTACCTATGGTTACCTACAATGCTTTATTTTTTCTTTCGTTTTGGAGATGTAGTTACCCTTAAGGTTTGTATTCATGTCAATGAACTTGTGCATATAAACGGAGTTAACTACCCCTCTACGCGCCACTCCGCTACCCGCATTTTTATTTTTTTATAATTAAAATAATACATATTTTTTAAAAGTAAAAAACCAAATCATTTTCTTTTGTATTGCAAAACAGTAAATATTTGTTAATATACTCTTTTGATAAAAAAAAAATAAAATTGTATGTATCATCTCAACGATTTGGTGGTTTTTTTTTTTCTAATTTTGTGATACCGATAGACATATTCTGGCTAAACCAAGTTATTAATTATATCATGTACATTACTATTTTTTCAGACGTAATTTCTCTTTTAGTGCCTACTAAAAGCTGCTGCATCTGCACGCTATTTTAAGCTTTTTTCAAGAGCCGAAACCAAACGAATAGCCTTAAAAATACGTTTATATGCGCCAAATATAATGCAGACTATAAAAAAGCGGCAATATAAATACACAATCTATGAAAATTTCTGCTCTCTACCTATTACGATTAAGCCCGCTGACAGACAGACGGACGGACAGCGGAGGCTTAGTAATAGGGTTCCGTTGGATACCCTTCGGATTCGGAACCCTAAAAATAGTGGCTTTTTTATTGAGGAATGAGCTTGCTCTTGACCACAATCACGCCTGGTGGAAAGCGATGGATGAGGTCTAACAGAGGATGACTATTACAAGTTAGGAAAATAATTATACGACAAATCAGCGCGAAAAATATATTTCATACGAGTACAAGTCTATGCAACAACCGTGATGAAATACTTCCTTTCATTTTCTATTTTTTGAAGGTAGATGAACGTACACGACGAAACTAAAAGAGATACTTAAAGCAACATTTCCTTTGAATCTCGAAAAATCCAGCCAAAAATTGCATTTTCTTTGAATGAGGATCCAAAAAAACGTCGGTATTAATCCGGGCCGGGTAAGGCCAGGTATAAATTGCGGTAGCCGGACAAAATCACATGAAGCCCGGGTGTTTTGTACGTACCGGTCTCAACCGGGATTATTTTCTATGTTTGGTTGCCTAAACGGTTTCTTTTTCTTTCGTGTTTATTTTTTGAACAAAGGTGTGATTTTTCTGGCTTTGAAGAGGAAAAAGAAGGTAAATATTTTTTTTTGTTGCAGAAAAAGATATGGGCATTGATATGTAAATCGAAGTACGTCAGTAGATAAACGCCAGTTATCGTTCTGACCCTAGTACTACGTTTTTTTTTGCGCCGGTATCAGTATGGTGGTACATTTCCGCGTGAATTTCCATGGGACTTTTATGTGAAAGTTGAAGCCGCTGAAAAAAGCAAGTACATCCTATACATTTATCTGTTACCGACTGAACTGATTTTAATGAAACTTGGCACACGGGTAGAAAATGTATTAGAACATAAAGTGCCATTTTTATCCCAGCAGCATGTTTCCTCGGGATGATTTCCGACTTTCAAGGGGACGTAGTTGTTGGCAGAAGCTAGTATTATACAAATATAGCTATAGATTTTGCCCGCGACTCGCCATTTTTCTAGTTCCCGTAGAAATTTCGGGAAATCCTCTCTCAGTGCCCCTCTACACTCCTCAACAAACCTACATGCCATATTTCAGCTTTCTATGAACAGTAGCTTCGGCTGTGCGTTGTCAGTCACTCACTCAGCAACGGAAATAATCTTATATATTAGAATAAAAACTAAATGATAATTCCATTCTGTTTATATCCCTGAAGTTTGTTTTAAGAATCGTTAGATCGTTCTATTTTTGAGCTTTTTTTACTATTAATAGGCACGCGCTTGACCACCATCTCACCTGATGGTAAGCGATGATGTGGTCGAAGATGGAGCACGCTTGCCTAGAAGTAACCTATTCACTCTTGACTTAAAGACTCCCCGGTTGTAGCTATCGGGAAACACAGACTCCGGCATATCCGGGAGCTGGTTATTTCAAACGGTATAAAGGTCTATTAGCCTCTTTAGCAAATAAAGACAGTTCAGTGATCTGTTCACCTGGACTAATAGGCAATTATTTTGGTTACCTCCTGGTCTTTCGCCTAAAAGCGTTATAATTTAGAAAATCTGGATTCCAGGTACATTTGTATATAAATAGAACTGTTGGTTATTCAGCCTTTTGAGAACAAATCAGTCATAGGTAATGCTTAGAAACAGTTATTTTTCGTAAGGCAATCGTCCTTTTGACAGCTGTGCAGGAGCTATGAAATACGAAATTGTATAGTTCAGAGTACCAATAGGCTATTTTACTAGATAGAAGAGTTATGATTATTTTTAGTCCGTCCGTCAGATTTTCAAAAAATATTGGACAAGTATTTTTTTCCATATCAAATTAATAAAAAATCATAAAGATACAGAGCATCGAAGTTTTAGAGAGGGAGCTGGTTACGTCATATCGCTGGTACCACAGATATAGATAGACATATATAACGCAAGTATCACGATCTGTATGAAAACCAAGCGCGCCATTTATTGACTACCTAATATGACGTCACAAGCACTATTTCGTTACTCGTTTTCACTATTTACGTCAACCGCTCCATGTAAAATTAAGCACATAGATGAACAGTTGATGAATACGTAACTCGTTACCCATCATTTTAGTGTTTAGGAGTGCAATCCCTGTGGCTTTGTTTATATTTTTTTCACAGAAAGCTAACTATTAATATTAAAATATTGGTATAATTTTGAAGGGCAACTATTACACTTTTCTCGTAATAAAAAGTGACATTTAATGCGCGGACAGGTGGGGCGTCGCTCGCGCGGCTGGACGCTTGAGTGGCAGTAGTGGAAGATCCGTTGCACCTGTGCATGCACGCCCGTTCTCTTAAGCTTCTCCCACAGCAAGTTATATTACACAAGGTAAAAAGCCTTTGAAAGGTCGAGGAAATATGCATGATGATGAGGTGTATGTCTCTCCGTGCTGCACGGTGTACTTGAGGCTCAGAATGGCGCTTTCAGTAGAAAGTCCGGGGCAGAACCCAAACTGCGTATCATAAATTTTGAAATGTTTTTCAAGTTCTAGCGATATTGACCTGTAATTCTTTTTAAAGTAACGGAAGAATTTTATAAATTTAGAAAATAAATAAGCTTTTAAGATTAAGACTGACTTATCAAAAATAGTAACAATGAAAGTCACATTATAGTCTATGGTATGTTTTTTTTTTTTTTTTTTTGTCGATGGCCACTCGCAGTTATCAACCCTAGAGGGTTGTCAACTACTAAACCGGACTTCTATGGTATGTTTCTTAGACGAACAAGTATATACTACGGTGTGTAACGAAACCATAGCGCGATTTAGGATGATTCGCTTGTGAACATACAGCGCCATCTATCGAGCGGTGTGGTAACTACGGGAGAATAGATGGCGTAAATAACTTTTTATTATTATTCAATATAATGTTTCACTCAATGATCGAAAACGCTCATTGAGAAAAAAAATAGCTAACAACGCGTTTTGGCCTGTTCAAATTCCACATCGCGAATTTCGCGTCGTGCTCACAACGCATTGTGGCTGTGAAGAATAACACGTTCTGAGCCCTAATTGATACAACCGGTATATACATGGCAGTTTATTTGTAATTTGATTCATCATTACCATATATAGCCTTTTTTAAGGATGAGAAATCATCAAATTAGTCCAGCTCCGGGCGGAGTAATTTGATTTTTAAATACAGGAAGCAATAAGGAGTGTCAGTCTCTAACTGACCATGATCCATGTTCTTTCTATTTTCCAGAACTCCAGACTTTCGAACAAATTCCGCAACCATGGCAGGAGGTTTTGGTCCGATGTTCGTTTTTATGTCCGTGTTAGACATAACTTTACAAATTAATTACACTATGTTGAACGAATAAAACTCAAAAATTTCATATGTCAAATTAGTAAGAAAATAATCTTATCTAACACTAGTTGACCCGCGCAACTTGGTCTGCATCACAATTTTTATTACTGCTGCGCCCCTATTGGTCTTAGCGTGGTGATATACAGAGTTGATACGACAGAGGGGCATTAAATTAAACTACGTATACTATACGTGTTCAGTATTAATTCGATACGGTACAAAAACAAAAAGCGCCATAAATACGAAAATATTTTTTTCAAACAAACTAAATAGCTTGCAAATCCGAATAAAACGCAACCACCCTTTGTAAAAAAATGACACTGACCTTAGATACCGCTAGGTAACAAAGCGGCAACGTCGCGCGCGCGCCGGAGCGCGGTGTACGGTATCTCGTGTGCTCGGTGGGGGCCGGGCCGGGGTGGCGGCCGGCGACTTAGGCCTCCGCTCGCACTGGTTTTTATGTTAGGTAACGTTTCGAAGTACGCGCACAAAAACAAACACACAAAATTTTTAAATTTTCGATGTGTCCTCCATTCACATTGATGCACAAATAATACCGACAGAGAATATTGTTATTTATTTTTCTAATTAGATCACTGTCCGTCGCTAAGCACTTTAATTTGTGAAATGCTAAAATAATCCTATTTTTTAACTCATCAATTGTATTTACCTCTGAGGCATACACTTCACCCTTAATGTAACCCCACAAAAAGAAATCCATGGGAGTGAGGTCCGGAGATACTAATACTAAATAATAATAATCCCAAGTTACGTGTCCTATCACCATAAAAAACAGTCAATCACAAAAAAAAAAACACTAATACTAAATAATATCTAATAATCCCAAGTTACGTGTCCTCTCACAATAACAAAATAAAATTACAATTGTTTGCGCGCGAATTCCACAAAACATACGTTCCGAAAAACAAGCGTCGGCGCACTGAGGCCGGACTTACCGATCGCAAAAAACAAGGATGCAACAAACTGACCTATCTCTATTTCTTTCGCTCACTTTATGTTAGTCGCTTTCGCAGTGAAAGTGCAAGTGTGTGTGTATTGATTGTTTCCTTGTTTGCATTGCCAATTTTTAGTGAATGTCGACATGCGTCAGAGCGGCAACAACGCATCGTAGATTTATCGTTGTAAGGTGCATGACCTATGCTTAGACGATAATCAGATGTTAGAAAAGATACATCGTGTTCAAACCGTGCAAAAACTTTAAAAATCATTTGCGACTAAACTACTGCTCCTAATTAATTTATTTTTGGTACAGAGCTTGAAAATGGTACCTAGTATAGGCAGTTTAAAGGAAAGCCCCTCTGTCGTATCAACGTTGTATATATATAGCCTATAGCCTTCCTCGATAAATGGGCTATCTAACACTGAAATATTTTTTTTTAATGGGACCAGTGTAGTTCCTGAGATTAACGCGTTCAAGCAAACAAACAAACAAACTCTTCAGCTTTATACAGAGTTGATACGACAGAGGGGCATTAAATTAAACTACGTATACTATACGTGTTCAGTATTAATTCGATACGGTACAAAAACAAAAAGCGCCATAAATGAGAAAATATTTTTTTCAAACAAACTAAATAGCTTGCAAATCCGAATAAAACGCAACCACCCTTTGTAAAAAAATGACACTGACCTTAGATACCGCTAGGTAACAAAGCGGCAACGTCGCGCGCGCGCCGGGCGCGGTGTACTTACGGTATCTCGTGTGCTCGGCGGGGGCCGGGCCGGGGTGGCGGCCGGCAACTTAGGCCTCCGCTCGCACTGGCTTTTATGTTAGGTAACGTTTCGAAGTACGCGCACAAAAACAAACACACTAAATTTTTAAATTTTCGATGTGTCGTCCATTCACATTGATGCACAAATTATACCGACGGAGAATATTGTTCTTTATTTTTCTAATTAGATCACTGTCCGTCGCTAAGCACTTTAATTTGTGAAATGCTAAAATAATCCTATTTTTTAACTCATCAATTGTATTTACCTCTGAGGCATACACTTCACCCTTAATGTAACCCCACAAAAAGAAATTCATGGGAGTGAGGTCCGGAGATACTAATACTAAATAATAATAATCCCAAGTTACGTGTCCTCTCACAATAACAAAATAAAATTACAATTGTTTGCGCGCGAATTCCACAAAACGTACGTTCCGAAAAACAAGCGTCGGCGCACTGAGGCACTTACCGATCGCAAAAAACAAGGATGCAGCAAACTGACCTATCTCTATTTCTTTCGCTCGCTTTATGTTAGTCGCTTTCGTAGTGAAAGTGCAAGTGTGTGTGTATTGATTGCTTCCTTGTTTGCATTGCCAATATTTAGTGAATGTCCTTCGACATGCGTCAGAGCGGCAACAACGCATCGTAGATTTATCGTTGTAAGGTGCATGACCTATGCTTAGACGATATTCAGCTGTTAGAAAAGATACATCGTGTTCAAACCGTGCAAAAACTTTAAAAATCATTTGCGACTAAACTACTGCTCCTAATTAATTTATTTTTGGTACAGAGCTTGAAAATGGTACCTAGTATAGGCAGTTTAAAGGAAAGCCCCTCTGTCGTATCAACGTTGTATATTAGTATAGATATGTTTTTTCCAAGAAGTTACGACTACCCGTTTAGACGTGATTCCTTTCGTCTTAAGTTGTACCTGCCGTGTTCTGTCTCCGCAACACCCTAAGGTCGATTGGTAGAAAATATATAAAGCATTGAGTGCGTCTTTGTATAGTGATTTTCCAAATCAATTCATGAACTTTATTTCGAGTGGAGACTCATATAGCCATATAACCATATACAACGTTGATACGACAGAGGGGCTTTCCTTTAAACTGCCTATACTAGGTACCATTTTCAAGCTCTGTACCAAAAATAAATTAATTAGGAGCAGTAGTTTAGTCGCAAATGATTTTTAAAGTTTTTGCACGGTTTGAACACGATGTATCTTTTCTAACAGTTGATTATCGTCTAAGCATAGGTCATGCACCTTACAACGATAAATCTACGATGCGTTGTTGCCGCTCTGACGCATGTCGAAGGACATTCACTAAAAATTGGCAATGCAAACAAGGAAGCAATCAATACACACACACTTGCACTTTCACTACGACAGCGACTAACATAAAGCGAGCGAAAGAAATAGAGATAGGTCAGTTTGTTGCATCCTTGTTTTTTGCGATCGGTAAGTCCCTCAGCAGTGCGCCGACGCTTGTTTTTCGGAACGTACGGTTTGTGGACTTCGCGCGCAAACAATTGTAATTTTATTTTGTTATTGTAAGAGGACACGTAACTTGGGATTATTATTATTTAGTATTAGTGTTTTTTTTGTGATTGACTGTTTTTTATGGTGATAGGACACGTAACTTGGGATTATTATTATTTAGTATTAGTATCTCCGGACCTCACTCCCATGGATTTCTTTTTGTGGGGTTACATTAAGGGTGAAGTGTATGCCTCAGAGGTAAATAAAATTATTGATGAGTTAAAAAATTGGATTATTTTAGCATTTCACAAATTAAAGTGCTTAGCGACGGACAGTGATCTAATTAGAAAAATAAATAACAATATTCTCCGTCGGTATAATTTGTGCATCAATGTGAATGGACGACACATCGAAAATTTAAAAATTTAGTGTGTTTGTTTTTGTGCGCGTACTTCGAAACGTTACCTAACATAAAAGCCAGTGCGAGCGGAGCCCAGCGGAGGCCTAAGTCGCCGGCCGCCACCCCGGCCCGGCCCCCACCGAGCACACGAGATACCGCACACCGCGCTCCGGCGCGCGCGCGACGTTGCCGCTTTGTTACCTAGCGGTACCTAAGGTCAGTGTCTTTTTTTTTACAAAGGGTGGTTGCGTTTTATTCGGATTTGCAAGCTATTTAGTTTGTTTGAAAAAAATATTTTCTCATTTATGGCGCTTTTTGTTTTTGTACCGTATCGAATTAATACTGTACACGTATAGTATACGTAGTTTAATTTAATGCCCCTCTGTCGTATCAACTCTGTATATATAGCCATAAGTATAGAGTATAGACTCATTTAGTAACAAAATCCTTAAAAACTGTGATAGATAACGCCACGATACGGTGACACATCACCGACCGACCGACTGACAGCAGTGAACCACATACCGTCGCCTTAGAGTGAAAACCTCGGGTGTTAATTTTTGCTCAAATTTATTTTATTGCGTTTCTAGAAAGAAGACCTCGCAACGCACATCCTGATCAGACTAATTTGTTCATTCGATACTCGTAGCGCCATCTATGGCAGTAAATGAGAACCTCTTAAACACTTGCATCTGTCAATTTAGCGTGAATATACCTTGCGACGAACGTGTTTCGAGTCTATTCTGCTGTAACTGTACAATAGGGTATTTTACAAAAAAAAAATCTAATTAGTCCGTGTGATAGATTTTCAAAAAATATTGTACACGTATTTTTTCTTTTTTCAAGTAAACAAATAATAAGGAGGATACAGCGAGTTAAAGACACGCGTGACGTCATATGGCTTGGTAAAAATGTACCAAATTTACCAAGCCTAATGACGTCACGCGTGTTTTCAACTCGCTGTATCTCCTTTATTATTTGTATACGTGAAAAAATATTATTTGTGGATTAAACCATATTAATTAATAAAAAAGCATAAAAGTCGACGTGCAAAAGTATTACAGCACACAGTGTTTTCTTCCTCCTGAAAAGTAACTTTTTTTTCACTCTAAGGAGTCTATTGAGTAATCTCTCGATACGGACAGACCACTCTGTCAGCAATCTTTTCAGACCCTGTCAGAGCTGGCCATGACTCGAGCTCAGCTCATAAAACAAGCTCCTTCTGGGTAAACTCGTTCCATCGTAGACTTTGTCTCTGTCATCACTGACCTAGATTAGAGTCAAGAGCAAACCCATCACAAGTAAAAGAAAAAATACAATCCACACGCGCCGCGGCACTGCAGCTAGTCTATTCTGTAAGTAACCATTTCGATATCGAGCTTCACCTGAGTGAAAAAGCTCGCAAAGTGAACTTTATCCCACACAACATAAAGGTCTTATGGTTATACTCACCTCGGATTCCGCTGTCGAGACACGAAGATGTTGTTACAGAATAGCACTACAGCGCCATGGCAATGCTATCAGTTTTTTAAACGCGTTGTTGAATTGGACACGAAGGGCTCCATACGACCCTTGCGAATATTTCTCCCACAAGCTGGTTTTTTCTTCGATTTCGAGAATAAAATAACCAAGATATAAGTTATACCCACAAAAAAATGCTTTCATAGAAGCCTAACTATAATTTTATTAAATTATAGTTAGGCTTCTATGAAAGCATTTATCCTTATTATTATAAGGATAACCACGTACTAACGATTGGGTATTCCCAAAAGGTTTTTAATCAAAGCCCTGATCGCCCTACCAATAAAATATGGGGCCATTAAAATTTTACGTGCCCTATAAAGAGAATTATACGACCAATCTGTTTAGTAGAACGGTCGGATTTTAGAATTGAGGATTAAGATGTAGTTAAGGGCATTTTTTATTGTTTGTCTGCCTTAAAAGTGACGTTTAATTAAGTTTCTCTGGATGCTCTTATTTTTGTACAGGATCAACTTTGCGGTGAAGTCTTAATTTGCCGAGCCTTTTCAAGGTTCCTTACCCAAAGGATAACCAACGGACTCCTATTATTAGAGTTCCGTACCCAAAAGGTAACCAACGGAACCCTATTACTAAGCCTCCGCTGTCCGTCCGTCCGTCCGTCTGTCTGTCAGCGAGCTGTATCTCAAAAAAACCGTAATAGGTAGACAGTTCAAATTTTCACAGATTGTGTATTTTTATTGCCGTTATAAAAACAAATATTAAAAATTAAGGTTTCTGGTACGGAACCCTTCGTGTGCGAGTCCGACTCGCACTTGGTCGGTTTTTTCCAACTATGTTAGGATTACCTTGGGATTACGCGGGCAAAGCCGCTGGCAGAAGCCTATAAGTATTTTCGGTGCATATCACGTGTATTTGGGGCGCAGCTACTCAGAAATGCCTCAACCTAAGTAACAGTAGAATAGCGTTTTAAGAAGAAATCTTAAGTGTGATATCTAAGCAACAGCTTTAGACCTAAAATGCTTCATATTTAACTTAAAGTTATGAAGGCAGAACAATAAAATATCAAGTTACAAAAGTTTGCGTGAGTTCTTATCGCGGCCGCTTAGCCTTGCAATAAATATGAGGATTTTAACTCAGGACCTTTCTCGCTTAAAATATTCTAGAAAGATAAGAACTTTTTAGGGTTCCGTACCCAAAGGATAACAAACGAAACCCTATTACTAAGCCTCCGCTGTCCGTCCGTCCGTCTGTCTGTCAGCGAGCTGTATCTCAAGAACTGTAATAGGTAGATACACAATAAAAAACACACAAACACATAATAAAAAAATAAGGATTATGGTACGGAACCCTTTGTGTGCGAGACCACCTCGCACTTGACCGGTATTTAGGGTTCCGTACCCAAAGGGACCCTATTAATCCCCAACACGGAACCCTATTACTAAGCCTCCGCTGTTCATCCGTCCGTCCGTCCGTCTGTCAGCGGGCTGTATCTCAAGAACCGCAATAGATAGACAGTCCAAATTTTCATAGATTATTTATTGCCGCTATAACAACAAATAATAAAAATTAGGGTTTAAAGTACGGAACCCTTTGTGTGCGAGTCCATCTCGCACTTGACCGGTATTTAGGGTTCCGTACCCAAAGGGACCCTATTAAACCCCAACACGGAACCCTATTACTAAGCCTCCGCTGTTCATCCGTCCGTCCGTCCGTCTGTCAGCGGGCTGTATCTCAAGAACCGCAATAGATAGACAGTCCAAATTTTCACAGATTATTTATTGCCGCTATAACAACAAATCATAAAAATTAGGGTTTAAGGTACGGAACCCTTTGTGTGCGAGTCCATCTCGCACTTGACCGGTATTTAGGGTTCCGTACCCAAAGGGACCCTATTAAACCCCAACACGGAACCCTATTACTAAGCCTCCGCTGTTCATCCGTCCGTCCGTCCGTCTGTCAGCGGGCTGTATCTCAAGAACCGCAATAGATAGACAGTCCAAATTTTCACAGATTATTTATTGCCGCTATAACAACAAATAATAAAAATTAGGGTTTAAGGTACGGAACCCTTTGTGTGCGAGTCCATCTCGCACTTGACCGGTATTTAGGGTTCCGTACCCAAAGGGTATCCAACGGAACCCTATTACTAAGCCTCCGCTGTTCGTTCGTCTGTCTGTCAGCGGGCTGTATCTCAAGAACCGTAATAGGTAGACAGTCGAAATTTTCACAGATTGTGTATTTCTATTGCCGCTACAACAACAAATTATTAAATCTAAGGTTTATGGTACGGAACCCTTCGTGTCTTCTCGCACTTAACCAGTTTTTAGATATCCAATGGGTATCTAACGGAACCCTATTACTAAGCCTCCGCTGTCCGTCCGTCCGTCTGTCTGTCAGCGGGCTGTATCTCAAGAACCGTAATAGGTAGACAGTTGAAATTTTACACAGATTATGTATATCTATTGCCGCTATAACAACAAATAATAAAAACTAAGGTTAATGGTACGGACCTCGCACTTGGCCGGTTTTTTTGAAATATATTAACATATAAATCTATGTGGAAATAGCAAACCTTGTATGCCAGCCTATGGCATGATAAGTACGCACGACGACATGGTTGGCGCAATGGTTGAGCGATTGGATGCATCACCGCGTGCCGTGGGTTCGATTCCCGCACGAAACAAATATTTTTATAGCCTACAGATATTTGCTCCGGGTCTGGTTGTTAGTATATGTGACTTAGTATGTTTGTAAACGCACCCACGATACAGGAAACGTTGCTAGTGTAGGGCAATAAAAAAAAAACATGATTTAGTTATATTTTTTGATTGGTTTTTGTTTTTGAATGTAAGGCCATTACTAGAGATGCACTCCGGCTTCGCTAGGGTATGATATACATCTTGCCGGGGTTGTGGAATTTGTTTGAAAGTGGCACCGTACCCTGGAACGCAAAGGGCATTAGGAGGAACAAGGATGAGTTTTAGTCAGTAAGAGTCTGACACTCCCTTCTGTTTCACCCAGAGCGGTAGCAGTCATTTGATGATTTCCCATCCTTAAAAAAAGGGTATGAATTACATGAGATTGATCCAAAATGTGCTGAGTTTTCTGTTTTTACACGTTGTTTCTATTGCTTTTGCATTCTCAAATTAATTATGAAGATATTTCCTTTACAAAATTTGTATCATTACGACAATTCCAAAACGTTTATATATAATAATTGAGTTGCAGAAGTTATACAGTTACATGATTCCTACGCGATCATCGTTTGATGATGAAACGTTGTTTAAAATGTATTCTTATCGGTTATTTTTATTAGATAAAAATGCTAAGTATAAGAAAATGCTTCACTAATAATATAACAAAATATGTTGAAATGTGTCTAGAAATGATGAATACGTAACTCGTTACCCATCATTTTAGTGTTTAGGAGTGCAATCCCTGTGGCTTTGTTTATATTTTTTTCACAGAAAGCTAACTATTAATATTAAAATATTGGTATAATTTTGAAGGGCAACTATTACACTTTTCTCGTAATAAAAAGTGACATTTAATGCGCGGACAGGTGGGGCGTCGCTCGCGCGGCTGGACGCTTGAGTGGCAGTAGTGGAAGATCCGTTGCACCTGTGCATGCACGCCCGTTCTCTTAAGCTTCTCCCACAGCAAGTTATATTACACAAGGTAAAAAGCCTTTGAAAGGTCGAGGAAATATGCATGATGATGAGGTGTATGTCTCTCCGTGCTGCACGGTGTACTTGAGGCTCAGAATGGCGCTTTCAGTAGAAAGTCCGGGGCAGAACCCAAACTGCGCATCATAAATTTTGAAATGTTTTTCAAGTTCTAGCGATATTGACCTGTAATTCTTTTTAAAGTAACGGAAGAATTTTATAAATTTAGAAAATAAATCAGCTTTTAAGATTAAGACTGACTTATCAAAAATAGTAGCAATGAAAGTCACATTATAGTCTATGGTATGTTTCTTAGACGAACAAGTATATACTACGGTGTGTAACGAAACCATAGCGCGATTCAGGATGATTCGCTTGTGAACATACAGCGCCATCTATCGAGCGGTGTGGTAACTACGGGAGAATAGATGGCGTAAATAACTTTTTATTATTATTCAATATAATGTTTCACTCAATGATCGAAAACGCTCATTGAGAAAAAAAATAGCTAACAACGCGTTTTGGCCTGTTCAAATTCCACATCGCGAATTTCGCGTCGTGCTCACAACGCATTGTGGCTGTGAAGAATAACACGTTCTGAGCCCTAATTGATACAACCGGTATATACATGGCAGTTTATTTGTAATTTGATTCATCATTACCATTTATAGCCTTTTTTAAGGATGAGAAATCATCAAATTAGTCCAGCTCCGGGCGGAGTAATTTGATTTTTAAATACAGGAAGCAATAAGGAGTGTCAGTCTCTAACTGACCATGATCCGTGTTGTTTCTATTTTCCAGAACTCCAGACTTTCGAACAAATTCCGCAACCATGGCAGGACCATATTCAGCTTTCACCTTGTTCTTACTTTTTTAATTATTTTAAGCTGTATCGAGTCTCGACTGTGACAGATAAATGTTGTTCTTCGTCTTTGGTGGTCCTGTGCCACCCCCTAACAGATTCTACCGGCGACGGCAACACTGTCATCTGCTCATATATGCTAGCCCAGAAGGGATTTGATTTGGTGAAGAGGTGGCTTTGTGATAATGTGCTAACACTGAATGTTGAGAAAACTAAATACCTGACCTTTTCAATCCGTGCTTCTTCACAAGTCAATCTAAACTTAATCGCACATAACTGCTCCCAAGAAGCTTCGGTACATTTTAGATGCTCATGTAATCCTTTGGAGCGTGCAAAAACAATTAAGTATTTGGGCATAATCATTGATGATAAGTAAAACTTCAAAGCTCACATTCAGGCACTGAGTAAAAGAGTTCGTAAGCTAACGTACATTTTTAAGACATTGCAATGAGGCATGTAGTCATCCCTACATTGCTAAAGCAAATCTATTATGCGCTTTGTCAGTCACTCATTTCATGCTGCGTATCGTCTTGGGGTGGTGCACCAAAAACAAGGTTAAAGCAACTTGAGGTATCACAAAGATCCATACTGAAACTCAGTAAGTTTAAACCTTTTCGCTACCCTACCACGCTTCTTTATGAACATTGTGAGGTCCTAACTGCACGCCAACTATTTGTCTTAAGGTGAATGCTCCAGGGTAGCCCGCGAAATTCAAATATTTTGAGCTACATGAACTTAGAGGGCTATATTGATTATTAAAATGGTTCTAATTCTTTAGATAAATACGCGTTACGGTCGCGGATCGTATTTGGTCCACATACAGCTTCACACTGACCGGCAAATTGCAAAAAACATAAAAATATTTGAATTTCGCGGGCTACCCTGGAGCATCCACCTTAAGCATCACTATGAAACAACATATTACCATGGAGTACAGAGGAGCTCGTGGCAAGATCTTCAAGGTTAAGCAACGCTAGCCAAGGTTGGTCTGTGGATGGGTGACCAGCTTAACATATCGAGTTTCCCCCGTACCTCGGAAAGCACGTTAAGCCGTTGGTCCCGGCTGCCATTTGCAGATCTTTGCCAGTCGTTACGGATAGTCAGATGCCAGTTAATCTGACTCCAGTCTTGCCATGAAGTACCGTGTTTCCCAGTTAATGGGTAACACGGTACTAGGGTCTGGTAGGCCTCCACAACCCATTAACTGCAGCTGCTCCTCGTAAAATACTGGTACTCAGCTAAATCCGGTTTGACTGGATGCCGACCCCAATATAATTGGGAAAAGGCTAGGCAGATGATGATACTACCATGGAGTACAGCCCGAGTATGTTAACAAGGCGGAAGAGTTTACTACGTAAGACCCATTTTTGTATAACAAAATTCTTCATATTTACTCATTGAATAGGGCAGAGATGAAAACATCGGTTATTCATTGGCTGGGGAGGCTAACGAACGATCAAACTGAGAATTTGCTGACTATCTTTAAGTAGAGATATAGTGTTGTGTAAGAATTTATGATCAGATTTGTATATGTATCTATTCAATCTATATATATAAAAATGAATCCCTATTTCCCTTGGTCATCGCATCACGCTTGAACGGCTGGACCGATTTTGATAATTATTTTTTTGTTGTGTTTGTTCTGGTCAGGAGAAGGTTTTAGGCTATATATTATCACGCTATGTGCTTTGGAGGATGAGCAATATTAAAAAATGTCATTTTAAACGAATGGCATATGGTTTGGTCCCCGGCCAGCAAGAGCTTTTATTTTTGTATTTATTTTATCTCTTTAACTGTATTTTTACGCTATAATTTTGTAATAATCATAATAAAATGGATTTTTTCGCACTTAAAATAACATTTAAGTATATAATCCAGGTTTTCTCCAAATAGTTTAGTGAGAAATTGTTATAAGAAGCCACAACATATTACAATATTGCAGATACTTATGCGTCTAACTTTAGCAATGTTAATCATCACGCTATACTTTCAAGGAGCTGAGCAGCGAAAAACCATGACATAAATAACATCGGCTATTTCAAACATTTGTCAACAGCACTCATAGAACATAGGTTTTAAGGCCTTCCTTTTAAAAGACTTGGTGTGGGTTCGAATCCAAACAGTCACTATCATTTTTGAATTTTCTATATATTTTTAAATTATTCATTTCCTTTCTTTTTTTATTTTTACTAATATGTTTATACATAAATAACATGTTATTATTTTATTTAGTTTTTAATGCCAAAATATAATGGCCAGGATGTTAAAGGATACCTTAACAGAACGCGTCACGTTCAAAAGTAGATAATTGCAAAACCAATGTATATGATTTTTACATATTAACCGGATAGGAATTGTGGAAATGTACATGAAACTAACATTACGTAATGAAGATACCCGTAATGCCATCTATTGACCCAAATAGTACTCAACACAGCATGAGATTTACATCAAAACCTATTTTTTAGTTATTAGTGGTAGTTTTAAAACGTCTTAAAAAAGTGATTCTTTAAATACCTTTAAAATATCGTTCTGAACCAATTTCTATTAAAAAAGTAAAACAAACTCCGAAATAATATTAAGACAGTTCAATTTCAGATTCCATAGATGGCGTTATGTATTTGATTTCATTTTTTGGATCGTCAACAGACGTGCGCTTCAATTTGCTAAGCTTAACTTGAGTTGCTAAAAAATGAATCTTTACGGGCCAGGGGTCACGTCATACCCGCGAGCAGCTGGCGAAGTCCCATGATAGAGGAGTCGCGGAAAGAGTTGAATTAGATTGGTTAATCGGATGTCTAACTGAGTTCTAAAAACTTAAATCGTTTCGATTTGCGTTCCTCATTCGAAATAAATTGAGAAGTAACTTGATCAAGCAGTTTCTTAACTTTGTAGTTTGAAGAATAGCACCATTCATATAGCGCAAAATAATATCAGTATACCGAAGATCAAATATGTAAACCTTTTTATGGCCCGACGCCATAAAGAAGGCTGTTAAAGGTAGCATGCACAGAGTGGTCCACGCAGCAGAAGACCGGATGTATACCCGTCGTGTGTGGTCGCAATCCTCAGCATTGAAGAAACGACGGAGAAGAAGAAAAATGCGAACTTAATACAAGAAGGCCACTTAAATGCGCATTATTTTACGAATTTTGTAAAAAATTGACAATGGCATACACCACAATCAAGAGATGGCTAGGTTATTTTAGAAGAGAGCCTGTGTTGTCCGTTGCTTCAGCATTAATTCATTACTTCTGAACTGTGAACGGGGAGCCCACCGACCAAGCAGACCATCATTACGTATAATATTGACAAATGTTTTTGGGAAAAATAAGGAAATTATTTCCATGAAAACGCAAAGGAAGAAAATGATAGACACCATCCGATTAACTTTTATGATTTCTATTTAAATACGTAATTTCTAAAAAACTTTGCAAAGGCACTCGGTTGAAAGTCACACATATCCAACAAACTGTCATAGTAGCCGAAATAATACTTCGGCTGATTGCTCCGGCATGGTTAAGAACTGTTCAATTTCCAGTGAAGCAACAGCTCAGGGCAAAAATTATCTGTTGCGAGTTTCACTTTCACCCTCCAGTGGATCATGGGAAACTGTAAATCCCCAAGCAATGACGTCAGAGACAAACTAAACGATACTGCTGGACCTGTACCCACTTCTTCTCTTACCTTTCTTACCGATTTGTACATTAATTTTCCAGAGATCAACTGAACTTCAAGACAACAAATGATCACGGGCTATAAATTACAGGCAGTCAAAAATGGCAATGTTAAGCCTATACATGCGACTAACTAAGCGACTTCTCAACCCATGTAGAAATACCCTCCGAATAATAATAGTTATAAATCCGGGTCAATCCCCCACTGAAAAAATATCTTTTCTCTCTTCAGCACGATGGATCGATGATTTAAAAAAGGTGGCACAAGACCGGGATGGTTCGCGCTTTTTGGGAGGCTTACATTCAACAGTGGACGGCAATTGGCTGGCATCATTATTTGATGATGATAGTCCCCATAGACAGCCAAATGTACAAAGATTACTTTGATACCGAGAAATTAGTCGCCGACTTCATTCTGGAAATGAGGCCTTTGCTACCGGACGTGCAAAAATACTCGGAACGATGAGGACGCTCAGCGAAACCTATATGCGTAGCTTCGCTGGCGCGAATGGGAGCCTAAGTGCGGATAACGGAATCACAACTGTACTCTCTCCGTTGCGGAGTTAGTCTTTTCGTCTAGATAGAGTTTCGCATTTCAACTTTATGTAGTTCTATAACTCTAGCAATTTTCTTCAACATCGTGTATAGAAAAGCGTTATCATTAAAACGTTTCTCATTACGAAAAATTACTAAGATTGGTCGTTGTTTTGAATAAAAGAGGTGAAACAGCCAATGCCTTGCATTCTAAGGGGGTCAAGCAATGTTAGAAGTTGACTGTTCGTATATCATATGTCACAATGGTTGCTGGTCGCTCACAATGGGCTTCATCAGAAGGCTTAAAGTCACTCAAAAGGCAATGGAGAGGGTAATGCTTGGAGTTTCCTTGCGTGATCGAAACAGGAATGATGATATTCGTAGAGAACCAAGGTTACTTACATAGCCTGCAAGATCGACGAACTAAAGTGGCAGTGGGCAAGGCATATTGCTCACAGAACAGATGGTCGTTGGGGCCGAAAAGTTCTGGAGTGGCGACCGCGTATCGGAAGACGCACCGTTGGAAGGCCTCAAGGTGGACCAGGTGAAGGTCGCGGGTAGCCGATGGATGCGAGATGTGCCGAACCAGTCGTTATGGCAACGCTTGGGAGAGGCCTATGTCTAGCAATGGAGGTCTTTCGACTGATATGATGATATCTTATCTTAGCGATCTTACCTAGCGACATCATTTTACTATACGACATACACGCAAACGAAGTCGCGTGCAACAGATATCTTTTTCTAATCTTCTAATGTATTAAAATCTAGGATTACAATGTTTGTTATCGAACTCCTCCGAAATTACTTGACCGATTTTTATGAAATTTTTGTGTTTATTTATATGGCTAAACAACGTTTGCCGGGTCAGCTAGTTTTCTATAAAAATCTAATAGCAAAATATTCGGAAAACTCTCTCACACACCCTCTTACACACATACACTCATCCCTTTCATCTTACAGACCCAGAGGACAATAACCTTATTTTAAAAGTATTAATTATAAGCATGTAAACGTTGTGAATTTTAGTTTAGTACATATTTTAATGTTTACTTTTTATCGCGAGCTCATACATGTATATTTAGTTTGAGGGCTTGAGGCGCTGCGTACTGAAACACAGGCTATAAACCTAGTTCGGTAGCAGATGCTAAAAATATACACAATCATGTTATTAAAATGTAAAAATTAATTTTAAGAAGCTTGTTAACAAATTGTGAAACCTGTGTATATATTTCTCGTCTAATAAATATTATCTATACCAAAATATAAAGCTGAAGAGTTTGTTTGTTTGTTTGCTTGAACGCGCTAATCTCAAGAACTACTGGTCCGATTTGAATTTCTATATATCACGCTAAGACCAACAGGAGCGGAGCAGTAATGAAAATTGTGACGCAGACGAAGTTGCGCGGGTCAAATACATAGTTATTATTATATAGCTGCCGGACGGCTAGCATTCCTCCTACCAGGTGGAGTAAGGCAGTGACCGCGTACCTTCAAAGAACTGGTACATTTGGTAAGGACATACATAATTCATTTCCTTCACTGTATACAATAAATAAGCTTGCTCAAATATATTTATTTCCCATCACAAATATTTTTATCTTTTGTCGCTTGCAAAAGCCGATTCTGAATAATGGTCACTGACGTAATACTCGTAATATTTGTAGGGTTCCGTACCCGAAAGGTGAGCAACGGAATCCTATTACTAAGCCTCCGCTGTCCGATAGTCTGTTTGTCAGCGGGCTCAAGAACCTTAATACATAGGTTACACAGTTGATATTTTCACAGATTGTGTATTTCTATTATTACTATAACAAAAATAATAAAAAATAAGGTTTATGGTTGCGTGCGAATCTGACTAACACTTAGCCGGTTTTTGTTTTCCTTCTCTATTTTAACACTTTAGACTTACACCCGTATTCACAGACGTTACTATGAGGTCTCACAGTGCGCGCGAGCGCACAGGTAAAATTATTCATAGACAATACTTGAGTGGCGGCTAGCACTATGCGTCCCTTAGAATGAACGCACAGCTAAGGTAGCCTGCTAGCTGTTTTAAGCAACGCATAGCTAGTAGCACAGTCTCGATTCTCTGTGGTCTATTATGTGTTACGAGAAATATTTTTCGGGGTTGGATTTTACAGTTTGTGATAATTTTTCATTTTCATAGCGTCCTTTTACAATGGATTATAGTACTGAATTTGATAATTATATCAATGAGATAAGCACAATAAATACCAGAAAAGTGATACGGGATTTCCAAAATCCTTTTGATTATTACAGTTCGGATGAATTTAGGCGATGCTAAAAGTGCGAAGTGAACTACGCAACAAAAACTAACCAATAACAAAGCTCTACTCAACGCCGTGCGTTTGCTTAGTCAAGGGTCTTTTGAGTATTTTTTATGAATTGAAAAGCTTGCCATATGCAATGCAGTGGGAAATGCCTTACTTCGCATAGCGTAGCTACTTTACTGAGAAAAGTATTGTTTGTGAATACGGGTGTTATTCTTTTGTTGCACCAATCTGCTTAAATTAGTTACTCTTTAGAATCTTTTGATAGAGAAGTACCTTATCATACCTACTGTGGCTTTAAGTTTAGTCCCTCTAGTAATGCATCTAGTAAATAAACCTTTGCTTTGATACTTTCTTCCAAGGGTTAGTAGGGTTTGTTGAAATAAAACACAAAATATAATCAGCAGTAATATTTTAAATTGCTTTGAATCACAATTTTGTAGTGTTTATAGATTATAATAATTACAAAGGAAGATTATTTTTTGTTCAAAGTACACTTATCCAACAGATCGTGTTCATGCACTCTCGTGTCCATCATCTCAGAATATTTTATAAAAATCATAAACAACAAATTCTCATTTAAGTCCTAAAATAAAATATTAAAAAAATTAAATCAAAAAACTTTTTAATAAAATAAAAAGGTAACCTTATCTGATAACATTTTAAATTCATTTCATAAATTATAACCCTTTTTAATCAATAACATTTTTTGAAAATGTTAACTTATATTAGTTTTACATAAAATCTTAAAATATAAGTGAATAAAATCCGCCCAAATTGGTCAACTGGGGATCTTCTAGCGTATGCCATCCACATCTGGAGTGAGGCCATAGAGAAGCACGGGGAGGCACTAACGGTCTCCCTTGACATCTCGAAGGCCTTCGACAGGGTCTGGCACGATAGCCTTATTAGTAAGCTTCCTTCCTTCGGTCTGCCCGCCGGTTTGTGTGATTGGATCGCAGATTTCCTGAGGGATCGGTCTATCCGAGTGGTCATTGATGGCTGCTCGTCTGGACTGCTGGATATTAATGCCGGGGTTCCTCAGGGTTCGGTGCTTTCGGCAACACTGTTCTTGCTGCATATTAATGATCTTCTTAAACCCGGTACCTTTGGGTATGCAGACGACAGCACTGTTGCTGAGAGATACGTGTCCGATGCACGAGCTGGTGGGTCGCAGATCCGGTCTCTCCGGGAGGCAATGGTTGACCGCTTGAACGTGTCCTTACAGGCAGTCTCTGAATGGGGCGATGCCAATCTGGTCAAGTTCAATGCTGCTAAGACCCAAGCGTGTCGATTTTCCGCCAAAAGGAGCCAATTCCACCCAGCTCCATCTTTCCGAGGTTTAACCGTGCCGATAACCGACCAACTTGAGCTTCTTGGGGTTACATTGACATCTACTCTCAATTTTGGCCCTTACATAGAGGCAAAAGCCCAAGTGGCTGCATGAAATTGGGGATTCTGGCAAAGGTGAGACGATACTTCACGCCGGAACAGCTGCTTAAACTCTATCAAGCGCAAGTTCGATCGTGTATGGAGTACTGCTCTCATCTTTGGGATGGATCTGCCAGATACCAACTTGATGCCCTTGAGTCAATTGAGAAACGAGCCCAGAGGATCATCGGCAATGAGAGGCTTGTCGCGACGAAGCTCCAAAGTCTGGAACATCGACGACGAGTTGCTAGCCTGTCGGTTTTCTACCGGTTGCATTTTGGGGAATGTGCGTCGGAATTGCATAATTTAATTCCGCCAAGCCCGTTCCATCATCGAACCACAAGACGAACGGCGATGCGCCACCGGTACACGGTGGATATCCCACCCATACGCACAAAACGTTTTGGTAACACATTCATAATGCGTACAGCTAAGGAGTGGAATTCCCTGCCGGAGTCTGTGTTTCCTGATAGCTACAACCTGGGAGTCTTTAAATCAAGAGTGAATAGGTTATTTCTAGGCAAGCGTGCTCCATCTTCGACCACATCATCACTTACCATCAGGTGAGATAGTGGTCAAACGCGTGCCTATGTTTAGTAAAAAAAAAAAAAAAAAACTTTGAAATCAATGCTCATTCACATAATCATTATTACATATTGAACAGTATACAGTTCACACAAAATACTTACAAAATTAAAAATTAACAAAAAACACTGATTACTAAAAATAATATACGACATTTTCTTTTCCAGAAATTATTTACAACTCATTTTCAAGTTTACCATTATCTATTAAAATAGATGTTAAAAGTACAGTTCACATAATTATTTAATCCAATTATAATTCATACAACATTTTTTTACGAAAGATGAACTATAAAAAGAGATTCTAAGCTGTTCGTCTGGACAGTCCTCATTCATACGTCCCTCCATATTTTGGTGTCTTAGAAACCTTGAAACTGGCAGTACGTAACAATTTCTTACATTTGCTAATATTAAAATTAATGAAAAACTTACATACAACGCTTAAGATTGCATATAAATAATTATATTAATTAAAAAATTAAATAACATCATAAAATTCGCTATCAAACGCTCGTTTTCTATATAAATTTGTTTGTAAAGCAATAATTCTAGTTGCTAGCTATAAAAATATAGGATTGTAATGACTTTTGAAAATGTTTTAAAGTAAAATTACGTTTCTATTCTATTTTGCTTTAATAAAATGACTAGCACTTAGATAACTAAACATTTATGGCAGATAATTCATGACTACTGTATGACTAAATCAGGCACTATTGCTTTATATTATGTAAATATTTAAAGTTATTATTATTTTTAAAGAGCCTAAACATGCTTTTATTTTTGGTAATATTTGACTAAATTATTAAAAATACTCAAACATGACTAAAATGCATTTCAAAATATTATTACAATCCTACTAAAAGGATTTAGCAGCTATGAATATTATTAAAAGAATTTCTAGTGATCTAGCATTTGATAAAAAAAATATAAACAAAGTACGCGAGTGTCGAAAACGTCAAAGTTATAATTAAGTAAGTATCTAAGTGATATGCAATATACTTTAGGCAGGCTCATTTTGATAAAAAAAAATCCATTTTAACACAGAGGTGAGCAAAATTAGTTTTAGCCATTCATTGTGAAAAATTTACCAATCTCTAGAAACTAAAATATTATTTTTTTTAAGTAAAAGATAAAAATGACTAAAACTAAAATAATGCGCCTCTACAAAAGTATACGCAAGCTACCGCGAATAAACTCACTACTAGAAATCGCATAAACAACAGACGTATGTAACTTAGAACTACATTAAAATCATAGACGCTAAAAATCAATACCTTTTGCAATCTTTTTTATCACATTTTCGTCAAAAGAAACGTGCCTACGGCATAATAAATTCATAAAGCTCAAATAGTCACGGCCCACCCGAAAAGATAAAAAAGAAATCCAATCATAATCTCACTAATATCTCATTCCAGTACCAGTTAGTAACAATTTCTATCTTTTAGTCTTAGGAATACTTACTAAATATGAAGTTAAAATGTGTGAACAAGCTTCTTATAATATAATAATAAAAAGTATTAGTTAAACTTTTAGTTTTAAATTCTATGTATCATTTCAAGTTTTTTTTTTATTATTTCATATAATAGTAATTTATCTAACTATATCTACTTCTAGTGCACTATCTTTTAGCTGTGGTCAATGACTAAGCCTTGCCGTAAGTGTGACATTTTTATTATCCTTAAAAAAGTTTATTGCTTTCGTTCTTTTGTAAAATTAAAGAAAACACATGGTAAAATATATTAAGAGCTTGTCTCATAATCTTTTTTTTACAAAAATGAATTCTTTTTTTTACTGTTTAATGTAATTGACATTTCTTTTATAGAAAAGATAATAATAAATGAATACATTTTTTGGCAACTTTTTGGCGTTTCTTAAAGTAATTTACACATTTTACTAAAAAAAGATAGGATATTAAAACGGACACAGTTATCGGTGGCACTAAGAAGCGTCTATATTTCAACTGTTTTGTGACGATCGCGTGGATATTAAAATACTCTTTCTTTACAAATCGGAGTTTATTCCACCACAAAAATATTATTGCTTTCAAAGGTTCCGCGTTACTGAGAAAAATATTTTTAATTTTATTTTCTTCATATTTCCACCGTTTCGCATTTTAATAACTTTATCAGCGCTCCAGAAGCAATCGTGCACGCTATCTAAAAATATAGGTATACGCATGACCACTAACTAAACGAACTATTTGTTCGAAAATTAAGACAGAAATGATAGAATAACTTTTATGGAAAATTAATACATCAAAACTTTTGGCGCAATACATCTCGAAATACTGGTATCGTACCCGCCATTACTACATATACATATATAAATATAACATCTTAAAATTAGCGATCCAAAAATATGAAATATACGTGTTGTATTAGTGCGCCCCCGGCCGCCCCGCGCAGGCCGCGCTTGCCTCCACGCCAAGTGTTTGCAAACCCGCGATATTTGCGACTTTTGCCGTTCGCTACCGGAGGGTGCAAAAGCCGCCACAACTGGACAGTTTTTCTCAATCCT
Source organism: Lacanobia oleracea (assembly GCA_950371165.1). Taxonomy (NCBI): domain Eukaryota; kingdom Metazoa; phylum Arthropoda; class Insecta; order Lepidoptera; family Noctuidae; genus Lacanobia; species Lacanobia oleracea. The sequence goes on from OX493398.1 coordinate 4,099,781, forward strand.
CGTCGCGTGTTTATTTTCCTCTAATTGAAAAAATGCTGGTTCATTCTCAACAAAACACCACTCACCATTGAACGGAGAAAAATTGAACTTTCGCTGCGAATCAACCAACCTTTTTTGCCTACTTTTTCAACTCTGGGCCTTTCAAAATCTAAATAAACAGGAATATATCGGAATGTACGAACAGTTGAATTAAAAAATACTGAAAGAGTAAGAATTTTCAAGAAAAACTAAGTCTCAAATCTAATTAAAATATAATAAAACTGAATGAATGAAATAAAGTTAAAAGAGATAGTGGAAGTAAGTTTGATAACTCAACGTACCAGGGCCCTGCTCAAGCAAAGCGTCCTTATTCGTTCGAAACTTTTGCTTTATAAAAATACGAATCGAAAATATCTCGACTGTAGCACGTCTTCTTATGGTTAAGCTATGATTATTCTATTATTTCTTATACTATAAAACTTTACTATGTTTACTACGTTAAAATATCAGAGAATTCAGAAAAAGGGAATATTTAGGTTTTAATTTTCTATATTTAAGTGGTGCACAACCTTATTTCTTCATGAACGCTAGGTAAGTATGGCGTTAGCATAACGAGGATCTAAAACAAAAGATCACTATCTAATGAACTAAGAGTAGATGTAGGTAGTTGATGAAAGTCATAGTAAGGATCTGCACTTATTGGAATAGGAACTAGGGGAGGAGAAATTAATATGAACTTAACGATATCGTGGCGAAAGAAGACGAAGAACAAACGAAAATTAAACTATTGGTAACACGGTCGAAGGTCTCATAGGATTAGATCTAATCTAAAGGGTGTCCCAAAGATCGTAGAACATGTTCGATGATATCTAAGGCTTCATCTTCACTGCATAGACTAAAAGAATTAAAACTATTTAGGCTGGAATGAAACCTATTGTAAACTTTCGACCGAAACTAACTGCGTAAGTAATTACTTTTATTTCTCTTAAATACGATAAAATCTCAAAATACTCACAGCTCGTCGGGTTTATTGTATTATACGCTAAGTGCATCTACTTTATAAGAACAGTGGCTTTTTAATAATTTGAATTTGTACTTAACCTACATATTTTAAACTCCATTGCTGAAATCATTCATAGAATAGAATTTAAGTTTTGACTCGATCTAAAGTTCGAAGCAAACAAATCAACTCAATTTCTCACATTAAAATTCATTATCAAATCGTTTTGCAATTGACGTGAATTGTAAAAGCCAAACGCTACGCAACCATTTTTGTAGATATTTTATGAATTTTCAAAAATTTTGCGTCAAGTCTTACGATTTTTTTTCAGCCAATACGTTTGATGATCTAGGTTTAATTACTTTACATCCAATTTAGAGTTTTCAAAAATATGATTCCAATAAATGTTCTAAACAAATATCTCAAAAATACATTATGAAAATATAATACAAATACAAATAAATATAAACATATAATACATATAAAAAAAATACATACATATAATCATCCATAGTTTTAGTAGATTAGATTCCTTTATTATATTTTTTTTTATTATTGTTTTAAATAAACAAGTTTATAGTTAATACCTACTATGTATGGAAGAGCGGAGTCTCCTAATACAGGCTTTATTAGCTTAAAAGGAGGCTCCAATCACTATCTAGTAATGTAAGAAACTTGTTAAACTAATAAACATTTTCATTTTCATTTTCAAATACGATAAAATTTATACTAAATATAACCCTGTCTATGACCTGAAGAGTTTAAAATAAAGAATAAATCGAAATCTAAACTCTGAACAAGTCATTTCTAAGGAAAACATAATTACTTCCTAAAGTCACACGTGTTGCTATAATCCGTATATTATTATGCGCAGATGAAACTGCGGAGATTTACATTAGAAGAACGAAAACAACCGTTTCGCTTCTTAAGGCTACCTGTCCATTTCAGCGGAGCGAGGCAGCGAAACGGAGAAGCAGATAAATTATTAACCAATGAAATCGCACAAAATGCCAGTACTCACGTGGTGCCGAGATTTTGTCCAATTCCATTGGTTAAAACTTCCCCATTTCTCTGCTCCACTACCTCGCTCCACTGAAACGGGCAGGCAACCTTAATCCGTTCAATCGTACCAATGTATTGAAACGGTATCGAATCATAACGATAGTGTTTTATTTCAGAAAAGAAAATCTAAACGGCGAAACGTGATAGTCAAAACTTTTCGTATCGTCTACAATTACTTTGCATATCGTATAAAATACGATATGCAAAAGAATTGTTAAAACATTTCAAATAGACAAGGCCTGAGTCAGTTCACAACTCCGATAAGAAACCTGTTTTGTGAAATTAGCTTAAGTTATATCAGACAGTATATTTGATAATGTGAAAGGCAGTTGGTGTTAATGCGTAATTTGAAATACTCGATGTAAAAAAATCACAAAATACTCAACTAAAGATTTCGACTTGTAAATTAAGGATAAAGGAAAACCTCCGATGGAGGGTAGAATGGAAATTAACATAGTTTAGGGAATTTATAGTGTCCGTTGAATAGCTGCCGTTATCAGATTTTAAACAGAAGCTCTAGTAGAAGATCTTCATCCACGTTCATTGGTGATTCAGGAGCAAGGTAATCAACGATCCTAGAAGATTGAAACTGGCATTAGAATCGCTTACTTCAAAGTAACATACACTTTTAAAAATTACACTCAAATCTTAGAAGAACACAATAAAAGTAAAAATTAATTTCTACAAGAGTAACAAAACATACAGTTATCCAATTATGTAAGTAGGCAAAAATCTTAAATTAATGTTGATTTTTCAGCCACATCATCATGTGACATCATTGACGACGGAGATACCGTTAACAATAATGTTGATAGTGTTGATAATGATGACGATGCTTACCTATTGGGCGTGGGTGGTGTACTGGTGATGCGCGGCAGCGAGCTTTGGCGGACATCCGGCGATCGCCGGGCCCCCCTCACGCTTTCGGCTCGTGCGTTCTGCAACCTGCCACAAACGGGGAGAAACATAATACGAAAACAATTACGTAAAAAATAATCACTAGCACTCACAGACACATTCCGATTTTTACTCTCAAGAGCAAAGTGGCCAAACAAATGTTGTATTTCACTACGAAAACTTACGTTGGTCGTAAATTCCTCCCATGTACTGTGCAGCGTGAAAATAGTTTTGGGAATATTAAATAAAATTCGATTGAAGACAAGAAAATATATAAAATTATTGTATCGAAGACAAAAATAGTCGTCATGCTTCACCACATAAAATTCCAAATCCAGTCAATCAAAAATAACAAGACAATAACAGACTGTGTACTATCTCAAGATACCAGACAAAAACAATAACATTACCAGTCTACCAGATTTTAAGAAAACGTTTCCATCTAAACAGACTAAGCTCTGAATATTCACGAAACTCGAATAAACAAGCTTGAACAAAAACCCTCCTTTAATTTAATAAAACAACAAGTCTAAAAGTTTAACAAAATCATGCTCTAAAGATTCTCTTATCGAAGGCAAGAAACAAACTTGGGTACAGTTGATTTATCTATCCGCCACAGATACAGAAGTTTGGAGAAAAGCTAAAATGTTTCATTCATAAAGTACGAACTGATTCGGGCTTAGATTACTCGGGAGGGATCGGCAACGAGCCAATAGCCGAAATTAATTTAGCATTGACTGCGATGGAAGCAATGAATAAAGGTTTTAATTGTTGGAAATATTTGATGAATTTTCGCTTTGTTTGGTTTATTTGAAGAGAAGGATAGGATTGTTTTATAAAGTTGTACAAAATGTTTCTGATTCCGGACGCTTTTCAGTTCTTTCAAATTTCCCGTCAGTCGAATTTTATACTATTAATGCCATATTTTAGAATAAGGAAACCAAGCAAGTTTAAATCTATCATTATTACATTTTCTTTAAAAAAAAGAAAAAAAATAAAATTCATTTATTTCAGGCCATGAAACCCATAGACAATTAATACAATAATTTTTATAAATAACTATAGCTCACATTAATTATTATGAATTTACATTTAAATTTTAGCAATATTATTCAATTGATTAATGTCAATAGATTTAGATTAAAATTAAGATAGAGTGATTAAAATAATATGGCAATATCAGTCCGTACATGAACCATGCAATAGTGGTTCACGTACTGACAGTCAAAGCGATCAGCTAAAGCGCTCAGGATACTGTTGCAGCTGCCCTGCACCCTATGCAATAGGGATGTACACCGCTTGCGCATGATTGCGAGGAAATCCACACGCGCCTCGGCAAACACCCCGACGCGCTGCCCCATAAGCATCCTGAACTGAATTTTTGTCTTTCCAATTTCTGATATCTTGAGCAATAACTTCATCAATGTCTACATAAATATCATTCAACCAAAACCAACTCCGTGTAATCTTTAACTTTTTTATTAAAACTTTGAGGAAGTTTGGAGCTCAAAAGTTGTTCTTTCGAAACGATCTCTGGCGTTCGTTAAAACATATATATTTGGATATCGAAAATTAGAAAGTGAGTTTACAATTTTGTGTGAAAGTTATATTTCTTTTAGCATTAATTTGACCTTTCTTCGTTGTGCAAATATTGGGATTCGACAACATTTTATTTATTTTGATTTGTTTTGCTGTTAATACAAGTTTATTAGATTCGGTGAACTCATTCGGATTGAAAACATAAGTTTTTAGAGAGAAGTTTCAATGAACGATGTTTTACAGTAAGCATCATCATTTGCCTAGCCTTTTCTTAACTATATCGAGGTCGGCTTCTAGGCAAACCGGATTTAGCTGAATACCAGTATTTTGCATGGAGTGGAGTGGCTGCCTACCAGACCTCTACAACCCATTAACTGGGTAACACGGTACTTTATGGCAAGTCTGGTATTAGATTTACTGGCTTCTGACTATCCGTAACGACTGCTAAATATCTGCAAATGACAGCCGGGACCAACGAATTGATTTGGTTTCCGAGGCACGAAGGGGTTTCGGTATGTTAATATGGTCACCCACCCACAGACTAACCTTGGCAAGCGTTGTCTAACTTTGAAGATCGATCTGTGAGGCTGTTATTTAACTACTAACTCACATTGTACAGTAAGCCACATAGAAAAACTAGCCATGCCTTTTTAATAGAGATGGTACGTGACTCCTTGTAAGTGTGTGACTCCATTTATCCATATCTTTATACTGCGTGTTTAACATAGACTTTCACAACTTAATTCAACAAAGAATTGGATGCTTATCAAGATAAAACTAACAAGTTAACAACATAAAACGAACAATGAGACACAACAAGCTTTATTGCTCGTATATTTAGATAAAAGAAGCAATTAAATCCTCCTTTGTCATTAACTAAAAACATTAAAGACCAGATTTGAACAACCGAATTAAAAGTGAACCCTCAAAATCTCGGAAGACCTTCAAAATAATAAGACAAACAAAATAAACTGTTTCAGGAAAATATCCCAAAAAGGGACCCATTATGTTCTAAAAATAGAAGAACGGATAAAGCTCTTGTAATTTTATGTCACCAACTTCCTCTATTTTGTTGTTTGGGGATGTTCGTTACGAGGTTAATAATCAACATGATATAAGAATAAAGGTTATTTATGAAGTAGTCAAAACAGCCGCACAGGTCGATCTTCAAGGTTGGTCAACAACGCTTGCCAAGGTTGGTCTGTGGATGGGTGACCATCTTAACATACCGAGTTTCCTCCGTGGCTCGGAAAACAAGTTAAGCTGTTGGTCCCGGCTGCCATTTATAGATCTTTGGCAGTTGTTACGGATAGTCAGAAGCCAATTAAAATCTGACTCCAGTCTTGCCATGAAGTACCGTGTTACCCAGTTAATGGGTTGTGGAGGTCTGGTAGGCTGCCGCTCCTCGTAAAATACTGGTCTTCTTCCACCTGGCGTTAATCCCGGCTATTGCCAGGGTCCGCCTAAAATACTGGTATTCAGCTAAATCTGGCTTGACTAGAAGCCGACCCCAATATAGTTGGGAAAAGGCTAGGCAGATAGATGATGATCAGTAAGTAGTCAAAACACTTGGGGAGACCCATTTCCCATGCCCATGTGGAATCTTTATACCTTAATTTATTCTAATATGATCTTTCTCTCCGAAAACAGTTAATTTTACAGAAAAATGCAAGAGGCTTTTTTTGAAGATAATTTTATGACAAAAAAAATTTATAGTGATCTGTATTGACCTCCGAGAAACAGGTCGCGAGATATTCCCGATAAACTGACTGTCGTGACCGTTTGAAAAAAAAAAAAAATCATAGTAACTTTTTAGCCGGCACGATATCAATGTCGATTTTTCACTTCTTCGTGACGATGCAATAATAAAGATGTATACAAAAATTCAGCTCGCTAGGAATTTTCCCGCAGATAAAACCTAAAATGACTGGACTATTTAACTAAACTCGATTTACAAACAAACAGGCTCAAGAAATAAACCAGATGGTTCTGGATAAAACCAGACAGGATAACTTAGTAAAGTAGGAACAAATCCGTACGCTGAATTATAAAACGCAGAAATAAGATTGGGAAGCGTTTTTTTCTTTACAAATAATATATCATTTTTTATATTCTTTCCCATTCAAAAGGCTTTAGCCCTTCCGTTGTGGCATAATGGAGTCGGTATATTACTTCCGGGTAAACAATTCCTGGGTTTCCACTGAATACAGATGAAATATTATTTCTGTAAATAATATTTATTATGCGTATACAATGTGTAGTGGCTTGACGCGCCTTTTTATTGAGTTTATGAAAAGGCCTGACATTGAAGACTTGCGTTGTATTATTTTTTTCTTTTGGTGGCTCATGTTACTTTCAGTGGCTGAATAATACTGTTGGGAAGAAATTGATATTGACGAATTACTGTATTATTTTAATCAAATATGTATGTTGCCAAATTGTAATAGAAAGATAAATTTAAGTTTGTATACCTAACAATTAGTAAGTAATTAATTTCGTAACTAAGATGAAATTATGGTTGGTCAAATAAAGGTTATTTTGTTTTATTAATTGTTTATTTTTTCAATGAATCTGTCTACATAAAGTATAATCTTGTTTCTCATTATAATTTTGTAGGAGAATGTGTCTACAAAGATTAACAATTATCAATAAATCACATTGTAATAAAAACGCTTCAACCTGTGTATAATTGTTTTCTCTATGAGCATATTACCGTATGGTGTCGGTCGGTGCCGTATGGTGCCGTAAAAGAATAATGCCATCCCAATACGTCCCGTGGGTCTCGTAAGAGGCGACTAAGGGACTCGCCAGAGAATGGGCAGCAGCGTTCTCTGTAAAAGTCAACACCATGCACTGCGATCGCCAACCCGCCTGCCAAGCGTGGCGATTATTTCACACCCCCATCTTGAGGGAGGCCTATATCCAGCAGTGGCCGACTTTCGGCTGATATGATAGGCAAATTACCTAATTACGGAATTGAACAATACTTTTTCTTGGAACATTGTTTTCATCTATAAAAAGTAGTATTCTGACTACTCATTATGAAATGAGACTTTAATTAATATTACGTGAAATCCGATTAATGACAACGGAATACGAATACGAGGACGTTGGAATTAATCAATACCGTTCAATCACCTTTGAAAGAATTTTAACAAAATCGAGTCGAAACATTCTCATACGACATAATATATTTAACGTTTTTTCATGAAGCGATATTGGAAATTGCTTCGTAAGTAGCATACAAACATTTGGACACAAAAAAAAAAAATATTTATGAATCACCATATAGTTGCGAACTCTGTTTTTTTTTTAATTATGGGTTTGCTCTTGACTCTAGTCTAGGTCAGAGATGACAGAAACAAAGTCTACGATGGAGCGAGCTTACCCACAAGAAGCCTGTTCACTGTAACTTTGAAGAGATAAAGGTTGTAAGCGTTTGGAAACACAGACACAAGCAGAGAGTTCCACAGTTGGTTTCTGGAGATAACATATGGAACCGTTACAAAACCAAGACTGGTTTGCTATGGTTTGACCGGGACCAATGTACCGCAATTACCAAGTGGGGGATGACAAGAAAGAGCATGGGTTCACATGAGTTTGATAATGTCGAACATATCCCAGGATATCAGTTTACAATATTTGAGATAGCTTTATAGCTGAGAGATATAGCTTCATATGTATTATTATTAGGATTATAAGTGAAAAGATAAACTATTTAGGTATCTACGTTTTTAGGGTCCCAAACAAAAGACGGAACCCTTATAAGATCACTCGGGTATCTGTCTGTCTGTCTGTCCGTCTGTCACAGCCAGTTTTCTCTGGATCCACTGGACCGATTCTGTTGAAATTTGGTACAAATATGGACTTCTGTGAACCAAACACGTAGTGTTACGTAGATTAGTTCCAATTACATTACGTTATTAATTACAATTTTAGTATGGGGGTCACTTTAGGGGGTCAAATATAAAAAAATAAAAAAAAGTTTTTTGAACAATATTGTGACATATCAAAGGAAAGCACTTACTGTGGGGGTTTAAATTATATTTTTTTCATAATTTTAAAATAAATTGATTTGAAGTTATTCAAGAAATTAGACGAAATATGACCATTCCCCCCTTAACGTTGATACGACAGAGGGGCTTTCCTTTAAACTGCCTATACTAGGTACCATTTTCAAGCTCTGTACCAAAAATAAATTAATTAGGAGCAGTAGTTTAGTCGCAAATGATTTTTAAAGTTTTTGCACGGTTTGAACACGATGTATCTTTTCTAACAGTTGATTATCGTCTAAGCATAGGTCATGCACCTTACAACGATTAATCTACGATGCGTTGTTGCCACTCTGACGCATGTCGAAGGACATTCACTAAAAATTGGCAATGCAAACAAGGAAGCAATCAATACACACACACTTGCACTTTCACTACGAAAGCGACTAACATAAAGCGAGCGAAAGAAATAGAGATAGGTCAGTTTGTTGCATCCTTGTTTTTTGTGATCGGTAAGTCCCTCAGTGCGCCGACGCTTGTTTTTCGGAACGTACGGTTTGTGGACTTCGCGCGCAAACAATTGTAATTTTATTTTGTTATTGTGAGAGGACACGTAACTTGGGATTATTATTATTTAGTATTAGTGTTTTTTTTTGTGATTGACAGTTTTTTATGGTGATAGGACACGTAACTTGGGATTATTATTATTTAGTATTAGTATCTCCGGACCTCACTCCCATGGATTTCTTTTTGTGGGGTTACATTAAGGGTGAAGTGTATGCCTCAGAGGTAAATACAATTGATGAGTTAAAAAATAGGATTATTTTAGCATTTCACAAATTAAAGTGCTTAGCGACGGACAGTGATCTAATTAGAAAAATAAATAACAATATTCTCCGTCGGTATAATTTGTGCATCAATGTGAATGGAGGACACATCGAAAATTTAAAAATTTAGTGTGTTTGTTTTTGTGCGCGTACTTCGAAACGTTACCTAACATAAAAGCCAGTGCGAGCGGAGGCCTAAGTCGCCGGCGGCCACCTCGGCCCGGCCCCCGCCGAGCACACGAGATACCGCACACCGCGCTCCAAGGCGCGCGCGACGTTGCCGCTTTGTTGTCTAGCGGTATCTAAGGTCAGTGTCATTTTTTTACAAAGAGTGGTTGCGTTTTATTCGGATTTGCAAGCTATTTAGTTTGTTTGAAAAATTTTTTTTTTCATTTATGGCGCTTTTTGTTTTTGTACCGTATCGAATTAATACTGAACACGTATAGTATACGTAGTTTAATTTAATGCCCCTCTGTCGTATCAACTCTGTATAGTGTTAAAATAATATGATAAAAAAAAAATTCGTTCGGAAGCCTTTGAACGCGAGTGCGACTCGCTCTTGACCGGTTTTAAAAAAATTCAAATTCTTTCAAGTTAAGTTTTTGTTTATTGTAGATGCTGAATAATAAATAAATTTATCATAGTAACTACAGTATTCTGACATAGGTAGATAGTTATTCAACTTCATCTTCCGTTTCGCTATCGGAACTTGAATCAGAGTCGTTCTGTAGATTTACGATATATTTATATTCATGGTTACAATGAGATTCTAGCAAATGCCCTAATGCAGACAAAACAGCAACAGAAGACCAAAGTTGTAAAAAGAGTCGTACAGAAGAATGCTGCCAAACCAATTAGGAAGACAAATTAGAAATATTAGGAATCTTATAAAACAAAAGAATCCTGGCAACGCTGAAGGTACACGGATAACTTACTTCTAGCCAAACCTTAAAGTATTTATTCTACTTTAATTGTACTTTTTTTTTACTATTCATAGGCACGCGTTTGACCACTATCTCACCTGATGTTAAGCGATGATGTGGTCGAAGATGGAGCAGGCTTGCCTAGAAGTAACCTATTCACTCTTGACTTAAAGACTCCCAGGTTGTAGCTATCAAGAAACACAGACTCCGGCAGGGAATTTCACTCCTTAGCTGTACGCATTATGAATGTGTTCCCAAAACGTTTTGTGCGAGTGGGTGGGATGTCCACCATGTACCGGTGGCGCATCGCCGTTCGTCTTTTAAACAGCACGCTCTCTTTGACGACCACAGCACTGACGCTTCACGTCACAGTTTAGTCAATCAATGCTCATCGACTATTGCGCTTGCAATATTCGTTCGCCCACCGTACATTGGTGAGATTACCCTGCTGCATTAATTTGTACCCAATACTCGTGACTATTACTTATACTCGTAAAATACAACTTATTTACAAAATATTTGTCATGCACAATTCTGGCATCTCTATTGGCTCAAGTTTTTCCTGTGTTTGTCTGAAATTGGTTAAAATTAAAGCTACCACTTACTTGATCTTCGACTGCCGCATAAACTGTTGGATCTTCCTCGCCGCTTGGTTTTGACGCCTCTGTGAGTATGTCCTCCTGTTCAAATAAATGATGATTCAGATCTTGTTTATCCATAATCAATATTATGGTGATTATGTTGTCATACGGGTAACACCGTCAATTCAATAAGGTCACGTATTTTAGCTACGGGTATTGGGCGGATTAAGCGAATTTCGTGCATTGTGGTTGAGAGATAAATGATATAAAAATAAAACTTTTTCATGTCAATCATTTTGCTCAATTTCAATTACCCTAAGTAGAAATACCGAAACAAACAGACTCAGAGATTAACATCTTATTTTAAGACAGTTAATGTTTTGGTCAGACCATAAGAGAACCATGAAGGTTAATGTTCATAATGATATTTTGAAGAAAAAACCACACAGGTTTGAGTGGATCCGTCTAAACAGAGAAAGATTTGTTTTTTAAGCGCTCTGTTTCGAAATGCTCTTTCTTATCCAAATTATTTTGTTATTCCTTTGCTAATCTTCCCTAGATGCAAATACAGAATTTATGAAAATGTTGTTAATAAAATGATAAAAAAGTATAAAATAAAGGCCATTGCAACGTTTTTAATTCATGTAATATCGATTTTTAACAAAAGTAATGAATTAATGTGAGTAACGTGAAACGGAACGTATTTAAAAACAACAAATAGCGTTTAGTGACGTCACTGCTGTTATGATAACGAAAAGGCAACCTTATTTCTTTGAGTTAGGACAGTTCATAACAAGTATCAGATAGGAGTCACACAACTTCCTTTTTCGGGCGAAATGTCAAACTGTCAGTATAAAACCGCAATTCCGAAAAGAAATTAAAGCGCTTTTTTAAATTAATGTTAAGTCTATTTGACATATAATTGTTTAAAATTGCAGCAAGATGAAAATATTGCATTTTCCCTATTTAAAATCTTAGACATTTACTGCAGTCTCACAGAAAATAGAGGTAATTTCAATTTCAGCTACTACTTTATTTTTGGTTGAGGTGGGTATGCTGTCGACTCTAGTCTAGGTCAAAAATGACAAGACTAAGGCGACGATAGAGTAAGCTGACCCAGAAGAAGCCTGTTACTTACTTGATGGGTGTGGTAGCCATCCTGCGCGCACGCATGGCACGGTAGCCGCGCTGTATCACTGTTGCTGCAGCGTGCATTTGTTTCAAATACGCAAACTGTGCAGACAAAATTTAGAATTAGCATTAGCAAACTGGTTCATTAAAAGCTAATTCTTAAGGCGCGGTGAATAGACGAAGCAAAAAGACGCCGCGATGGCGCGGCGTTTCGTTCGACTCGTTCGAGTTATTTATCATTAAATACATTAATCCTTACAAATATCTTATTCCAATCGATAAATAAAAACAACAGTTCCCTTTATTATTATATATTACATCACTGTTATTAATTTTATCAAGATTAGTTTATAAATAATACAGTTACAATTGCTACAATTTCAATTTAAATGGTAATTTTATGAATTTTTTTTATCGAGAAAATTTACCGAAAACGTGTTTTGAACACAATGGTCCACCCATAAATATGATCAAGATAAACATATATTTTTTTAGCTGCTCTAAAATGTATACATTTGGCTAAAAAACTGTTTTGTGAAGCCTATTTTGACTGAGTACAGCGCCTTAAATCGCCAGATATTTTTATTTTATTTCTGCGAGCAATGTTCCCTACCCACTGCCACTTCAGTTTGGCGATCCTTCGGGCTATCTCTGTAACCATGGTTCTCATTCCTGATTCGATCACGCAAGGAAACTCCAAGCATTGCCCTCTCCATTGCCTTTTGAGTGACTTTGAGCCTTCTGATGAGGCCTATTTGAGCCTCCCACAAGGTGAACCGATGACCTGGTGAAGGTCGCGAGTGGCGACGCTTGGGAGAGGCCGACGTCCAGCAGTGGACGTCTTTCGGCTGATATGATGATGATGATGATGATTTTAATCTTTAATATTTAAAGAACCTAGTCGTAATAACTGTTTCTGATAAAATAATGATTAAAAACGCGATTTAGAGAACTTCTTACGAGAAGGATCTGAAGAGGTAAATTTTTAATTATTGAGGTGTTTGAGTAGACATATATTTCCGGACTTGGCATGTATGCACTTATTAATTAAAGCACTATTTTATTTAACTCGACACAGTTGCGTTTACCACATAAATCAGTCGATAATTTTACCAGTACAGCTACCTCTCAACATTGAGGAGTAAAAAACAGCCTGTTTTTATCTCACCCTCATACGACTCAGTGATTTACAGTTTATTTATTTATTCACTTTATACATACAAATACCCTAACAGGCTAGACCCAATGCGATATTGTAGCTAACTGTTTTTATGTATATGCCTTCTGGATTGTTATCGCTGCGGAGTATAGCTCCCGTTGTTCTCGGTCTGAGGAATTTAGAGGGGTCAGCTAATGTTTTGCAACAATCATAAGAACGTCGCGCCGTATGGTGTCGGCTGGTTGCGTATGGTGCCGTAAAAGAATAAAACTATCCCATCACTTCCCGAAGATGTCGTAAGAGGCGACTAAGGGACTCACCAGAGAATGGGCAGCAGCGTTCTCTATAAAACGCAACACCATATACTGCGATCGCCAACCCGCCTGCCAAGCGTAAACCCCCCTTTTTGGGGAGGCCTATGTCCAGCAGTGGACGTCTTTCGGCTGTCATGATGATCATGATGATCAGAACGTCAATCTGCCTGTTTTTTTCATATACTGGAGTTGGTTTCCAGTCTAACTGGATGCAGGTGAATACCGAACGACTGCCTATCAGATCTACACATACCAGTAACTGGTTTAGATAATTCTACTTTGCATGACAGGTGTCAGTTTGGCTCCTGACGATTGTCAAAGATTAGCAAATGACGGCTAAACAAACACGTTAAGCCTTTCGTGCAGAAAGCATTAAACACGGAGACAAATAGTCACCCACGGACCGAATTCACAAACGTTGATTAACCTTAAAGTTCAGTGGTAATTATTACTTAACTAGCTGACCCGGCAAACTTTGTTTTGCCATTTAAATAAACACAAAAATTTCATACAAATCGGTCAAGCCATTCGATAAAAAACACTAATCCGAGATTTCAATAAGATAAGAAAAATATGGATAGCTGTTGCACACGACTTCGTTTGCGTGTCGCTAGGTAAGATCGCTACGATAAGATATCATCATTTCAGCCGATAGGGCTCCACTGCTAACATAGGCTGCCTCAAGTGTTGCCACAATGACCGGTCCCTCGGCGTCTCGCATCCATCGGCTATCCGCAACCCTCACCAGGTCATCGGTCCACCTTGTGGGAGGCTTTCCAATGGTGCGTCTGGTGGTGGTTGTCTTGAAAAGATCGCTTTTAGCGATAAGGCCGCCCATTGTGTCACCCTATGTAATGTTTTCTTCATCTATCTTTTCTGAAACTTATATGGTGTACATAATAAAGAGTATTCTATTCTATTCTATTCTATTCTATTCTATTCTATTCTATTCTATTCTATTATATTCTATTCTATTCTATTCTATTCTATTCTATTCTATTCTATTCTATTCTATTCTATTCTATTCTATTCTATTCTATTCTATTCTATTCTATTCTATTCTATTCTATTCTATTCTATTCTATTCTATTCTATTCTATTCTATTCTATTCTATTCTATTCTATTCTATTCTATTCTATTCTATTCTATTCTATTCTATTCTATTCTATTCTATTCTATTCTATTCTATTCTATTCTATTCTATTCTATTCTATTCTATTCTATTCTATTCTATTCTATTCTATTCTATTCTATTCTATTCTATTCTATTCTATTCTATTCTATTCTATTCTACGCGGTTGCTACTGCAGAACTATTACTATACAACCCAACGACCATCTGTTCTGCGAGCAATGTGCCCTGCCCACTGCCACTTTAGTTTGGCGATCCTTCAATAAGTAACCTTGGTTCTCTACGAATATCATCATTCCTGTTTCGACCACGTAAGGAAACTCCAAGCATTACCCTCTCCATTGCCCTTTGAGTGACTTTAAGCCTTCTGATGAGGCCCATTATGAGTGACCAGCAACCATTGTGACATAAGATATACGAACAGTCAACTTCTAGCATTGCTTGACCCCCTTAAAATGCAAGGCATTGACTGTATCACCTATTTAAAACACCGTCCAACCTTAGTAATTTTTCGTAATGAGAAACGTTTTACTGACAACGCTTTTTTATACACGATGTTGAAGAAAGTTGCTAGGGTTGTTAACACGCAATAGAGCTACATAACGTTGAAATGAGAAACTCTATCCAGATGAAAAGACTACCCCCGCAACGGAGAGACAGTTGAGATTCAGTGGTGTATGCCATCGTAAATTTTTAACAAAATTCGTAAAAAATGCGAACATGATATAAGAAGGCCACTCAAGACCTTCTTATATTATGTTCGCATTTTTTTTCTCCGTCTTTTCTTCAATGCTGAGGATCGTGACCGCACACGACGCGTATCCATGCGGTCTTCTGCTGCGTGGACCACTCTGTGCATGCTACCTTTAACAGCCTATTTTATGGCGTCGGGCCATAAAAAGGTCATATGTTTGCATATTTGAAACTACAAAGTTAAGAAACTACTTGATCAAGTTAATTCTCAATTTATTTCGAATGAGGAACGCAAATCGAAACTATTTAAGTTTTTAGAACTCAGTTAGGCATCCGATTAACCAATCTAATTCAACTCTTTTCGCGATTCCTCTATCATGGGACTTCACCAGCTGCTCGCGGGTGGTATGACGTGACCCCAGGCTCTAGGCCCGTAAAAATTCATTTTTGAGCAACTCAAGTTAAGCTTAGCAAATGTAAGCGGACGTCTGTTGACGATTTAAAAAATGAGATCAAATACATAACGCCATCTATGGAATCTGAAGTTGAACTGTCTAAATATAAGTTCTGAGTTTGTATTATTTTTATTAATAGGAATTCATTCAGAACGATATTTTTAAGGTATTAAAAGAATCCCTTTTTTTCAGACGTCTTAAAAGTACCACTAATAACTAAAAAGTATGTTTTGATGTAATTCTCATGCTGTCTTGACGTCAATAGATGGCATTATGGGTATCTGCATTATGTAATGTTGATTTCATGTAAATTGCCCCAATTCCTTTCCGGTTCATGTGTAAAAGTTATCTACAATGGTTTTGTACTTTTGAACGTGATGCGTTCTGTTAATTATCATTTAACATGTGGCCATTATATTTTGGCCAAAAAATAAATACAAAATACAATAATAACATGTTTTCAATGTACAAAAATATTAGTAAAAATAAAAAAGAAAGGAAATTAATAATTTAAAAATATGTACGAAGTTAAAAAATAATCATAACTGTTTGGATTCGAACCCACACCAAGTCGTTAGAAAGGCAGTCTCTAAACCGATGGTCTATGAGAACTGTCGAAAAATGATTGAAATAGCCGATCTTATTTAAATCATGGTTTTTCGCTACTCAGCTCCTTGAAAGTATAGCGTGATGATAAAAATTGCTAAGGTTAGACGCATAAGTATCTGTAAAGTTGTATTAATTTAAATGTTATTTTAAGTGCAAAAAAACCTATTTATTATTTTTTTGACAATACTTTGGTGTAAAAATAAAGTTCAAAAGACAAAATAAATACAAAAATAATAGCTGTTGCTGGCTGGAGATCGAAACTTGTGCCTGTCGATAAAACGGAAATTTTTGAATATTGCTCATCCTCCAAAGCACATAGCGTGATAATATATAGCCTAAAACCTTCTCGTGACCAGAACGCACACAACAAAAAAAGAATTATCGAAATCGGTCCAGCCGTCCAAGCGTGATGCGATAATCAAGGGAAATAGGGATAAATTTTATATATATAGATAAAATAAAGTTGTATATTATTGCCTTCATCGACCACGCAAAGGCTTTTACCAGTTTGAGTCACGAATACATATGGGAAACCCTAAAGCAACAAAGAATAACAGCAGTATACATCAACATCATTCAAACCATCTATGCCAACAGTATAGTCGGAATTCGGTTCTCTGGCAAACGAATTTCACATAGTAAAAAGTGTGAGGCAAGGAGACCCACTATCTCCAAAATTGTTCGCCGCCGTTTTAGAACTAAACAAATTACTAGTTAGTCATTAGTTTCGTCTTGCTGTGATTTGGCTTGACTCTTTGGCTTATATAAAGGAATACATAATATACATTGGTCAAGTCATTTCTACAAAAGACCAAATTAGCCATAAAATTAATTTCATGAAATAAATCATAAAATAAGGTACGTCGATTGATTGGGAAAAATACTGGTCACTCAAAAGCATGACTTTGAAAAGAAAGGTTTTGAACTCATGTATACTCCCATGTTTAACTTAAGGGTGTGAGACATGGGCACTTACCAAATCGCTCAGAGAAAAACTTGCCAAGTACCAACGAGAAGCTACAAGAAATGTAGTTGCGGTGGTACGGTTATGTCATGCGTCGACCTGACGATCACATGACCAACAAAAGTGCTGCAACTGGAGTCAGGACCAAGAAACCGTGGCAGACCTTGACCTCCATGGACGTCAGTCGTCAAAAATGACCTCAATGATGAGAAATTAGACTACGACGATCCAGAACAGATGTCACTGAAGAAGAAGGATTAGGAGAGCCGACATCGATTAGAAACGGGAAAAAGCCAGACAAAGAAGAAGCTCTCGCACAACTCTAGAAGTTAAGCATCCTAAAACACTGCTTTAACGACAACCCAGTGATGACAGATGTTGGAAAAACGTAGCAGTCGATGCAAAACCCAACGACAAAACAAATGAATGATGAAATTAATGTATATTGTGTGTGTATAGATGAGATGTAAAAATTTGCACGGCGGAAATGCCGAATATTGTGATACCGATAGATTTAAGAACTTATGCTATCTGTATTCTAGCAAATAGAAATGTCATTCATTCATTCACAACAAAAACAACCAACAACTATACAAACGATCTGTTTGTAACATATGGACGTTTGTTTAAAATAAAATAAATTATTATTATTCCATTTGTTCCTCTTTAATTTTAATAAATTAATTACGTTTTTAAATATTTCTGTAAAGATAAAAAAATAAACATTTAAAAATATAAAAATAGTAGTAGCCCACCGGTACAGGAAACAAAGCCCAAGCTACCGTTGGTCAGGGCTCCCGAGAGAGGAGCCGCACCTCCTCTGCACTGTACGCGCCGTGTCCAGGAGTACTACTTTTTGGATCAAGCCCTAGCTTGGTCCAGCTGCCCAACGAGAGCCTCGCACGATATTATTTTATTATTAAAATCAAAACGGAAAGTTCAATTTTTTTCCAAGTTTGGGTCAAAGTTACAAGTCAAAGTAATACGACCATACTGTACCTAGTTCTTGAAAGGCCAAAATAACTTTGCCTGTTCCCACAACAATCGTAAGTTTTGAAGTGTTTCAAAAAAGGTATCAAAATAATTTGACAGAAAGTTTCAGTTTTATGACGTGTTGTTAAGTAAATCAAAAATTTCCTAAAAAGTAAATATCACATCAATGTGGTTATCACCATGCGTTATCATCAAGATCATAATTACACAAATAATGCTCCATTCAAGTCCAAACTCGTTTTTTTACATATTGCGCCATCGGTCAATATTGTCAATATAAAACATTTCGCCAAATTGACGCTTCGTTGCCGTAAATTGATTGATATTAATTTGTGACATCACAATCTGATTTGTAATAATTTATGACATCACAATCAACCAAGGGGTAGCAAAAGGCCACTTTAGCAGAATCAGAAAGCACATCACGCTGACTCTCACTGTACAATTTTCCCAATCAACCTTGAACACAATGCGTTAGCGATAAGATGAAAATTAGATTGTTGTGTATATTATGTTTCTAATACGATTCTGCTGAAGTGGTCTTTTTAGGCCCGCAGTATTGCTCATAATATAATTGATCGATATTCATTGCCCGTGTAAGCGCACCCCTACGTAGTTCTCTCTAGCCACGGTTAGATTGTACCTAGTTTCAGTGAAGTACTTCTTCAAAGCTAAACTTTGGTTAAGCTGGCAGTTGACCGGGATATGCAGGGTTATGTAGTCTAATGGGAGTTTGATCAAAACTATTGTTAATGTTTGTGTGAAGAGTTTACACGTGATATGAATAATTATTTAAACCTTCTAAATTAGAGCGGTAGGTTTAGCACTATCCGGGCCTGCGGACGGCGAGCAGTGGCCTAAGCAAGCGTGCTCCATTGTCGACTACATTCTCGTTTTCAATCAGATGAGATCAACAAAGTTGGAAGTGGGTCTGCAATGATATCAGGTTTTTTTTTAAGGATGCAAATTAATAAATGACTCCTCTCGCTCTGACCGGAGTAAAAGGGAGGTCAGACTTTTGCATTAAAACCCATCCGTGTTTCTCCTAATGCTTTTGGGTTCCAGGGCCACGGTGACTCTTTCGGACAAATTTTGCAACCCTGGTAGGTAATCGAAGACCCCTGCATAATAGGTAAACAAATATAATCAATAAATATAACATATAAATTTCCTTTGCTACACATTTATAACGATCCTCATTAAATAAACACAGCTGACCTTCAATAAAAATTTGACCTTTTTTTTCAATCACAGAACAGTAGGTATGCAAAGCCTTTGGATCCGGTCCGCTGTGAATTTAATTATTAGTTTCGCCGCAAATTTAAATTGTATTTATTATTGATCAGATAATCTCGTCCATCCGAGGTGGATTAACCCACCAATGTAATGTGGGGAGATGGACGGTAGCTTCAACTATTGACTTATCGGTGTAGCGTTTTCGGGTTAAGCAAAAGTTGCTATTGCTGCTGTTGCATCGAGGTAGGATGTTTGTTGAACCCATAATGTGTTGAGATTATAAAATAAAATAATAAAAACTGTTTTTTGGAACAAAAATGTCAACATCGGTGTTAAGGTATGGACAGTCTTAGGATGTTTCATCATCATCATCTGCATAGCCATTTCCCAACTATATTGGGGTTGGCTTCCAGTCAAACCGGATTCAGCTGAATACCAGTGTTTTACTTGAAGTGGCTGCTTACCAGACCTCCAGAACCCGTTAACTGGCTAGCACAGTACATCTTGGCAAGACTGGAGTCAGATTTATTGGCTTCTGATAATCCGTAACGACTGCCAAAGATCTACAAATGACAGGCGGGACCAACGGCTTAACGTGCTTTCCGAGGCACGGAGGAAGCTCGTTATGTTAAGACAGTCACCCATCCACAGACCAATCTTGGCAAGCGTTGCTTAACCTCCAAGATCGATCCGTACGGCTGTTATTATTTAGCCACGAGCTCCTCAGTCTAAGGACGTTTATTACAATATAAATGTACTAATACTGCTTCCCAAACTAGGCCAGGAGCCTGTATCTTGGGAGACAGTGGTCAGTCGCAGCAAAAAGGTACACAATACTATTTGTACATAAGGTCGCTGTTTATGAAGTTAGTTAATTAAAGCTATTAATTTTAGATTTGTGTTGTGGTATATATGAGTCTGTGGTTGATAGTATGTCGTGGTGTGTATGTGTGTGCCTGTGTGAGGAAGTGTATGCGTTTGTGTGTATGAGTGGATAAATTTGAAATTAGTGGGATTTATATTAAATAATTAAGAAAGTCTGCGGTTGCTTGATAGTCAAGCTGTTAAAGCCATTCAGTAACCTTCACTTTAACTTTGCGTCTACTTAATGAAACGATGTTAAGTTTCTTATTTATTTATTTATTTATTTAAGGATTACCAACGAGTAAATACACTACAAAAACTTTTGCAAAACACGCTCAAAAACACAATACGTTTTCGTGTAATGCACACTCAATTACAGGTAACCACAACTTACACATTAATGACACTTATTTAAATGGTTGTATAGTTTAGCGCTTGTATATTGCTTTTATTCAGTCAGCGAATTTCTCAAAAAAAGTCATGTCCATCCTATCACTTCAGGAATGCTTATAGTTGGTATTATGATACCTAAAACACTGTTAATGTTACCTTACGATTTATGATGTGTGTTTAAATTTTTATTTTATATGTATAATAAGGTTATATTGGTTTTGTTTTGATATTGTAAATTGTTTTCTGTAGAATTCAAGAATTTAATGCGGGAAACTGTTATTATTCGTGTACTTATAATAGAACTATTGAGCGTTACTATTTTAGTGGCACAAAAACAAGTTAATAGATTAATATTTGTATGCCATTAAATGGCAGAATGTGTCTTTGCACTAAATATATTATTGTAACATCTGTTTCTCCTACATTTTATACAAATAAATGGAATTATTATTATTATTTTTTATGTTTTTTACTTTCTCGGGTCCCTCTTCCTAGAGACCCGGTCCTTTGGTAGGCGTACGAGGGGCCGAAGCCAACTCGCAGAGGCCTCTTTAGACATTTCAAATGGAATGGGACACCAACCGACGATTATCCCTGTATGCACTGTGAAAGTATATCCAAGGACAATCCTCGGTTTGAGCAGGACTATTGCAGAATATGGAAACAAAAGATGAAACGCTATGGGTTTGGCTGGTTTAGTGGACTAATAATCGTTTACTATGGAATAACTATTGGCCCCTGCCTGACCATTGACAATTAAAACGGCTTTAAAATGGCAGGGGGTGACTTGCACACTCAATAAATGGGCTCTCCGAAAAGGGTCGCTAGCACAAAGTAACGTAGCGCCAAGGGGGCAACATATCCTGAGGTGCTAGAGGAGTGGAGAGGTATATCACGGCTATCGGGACAATCTCGGAAGAACAGTCAAGATCCCTACCAGCACCTTACTGGATTATACATCCTTCTCCCGAGCACGTTTTCTCTTGCGAATCTCCACTCAGACCGGCCGATTAAGGCAAGAAAGAGGTGGGCGCTCTGTTCCTCGTCAGTTTTCACCCCGGCCAGCCAATAAAGGCAAGCCGGAAATGAGGAACAAGTTTCTCCTTGGAGATCAGGTCCGTAGGGTCGCCAGTGCCCAACAGTTCGCCACTAAACTGCCTTGCGGAATTATAACTATTATCTCCTCTATTCAGTAAACTATACCTACATATAAATTATATTTTTAAATATTTGAATAAAATAAATAAAATAACATTTATAAATATAAAAATAGTAGCCCACCGATATCGGGAATAGGGTCCAAGCTACCGGTGGTCAGAGCTCCAGAGAAAGGAACCTCCTGACAATGCGAGCCATGTCCAGAAGTACCGCTTTCTGAATCAAGCCCTTGATCTAGCTGCCCAACGAGAGCCACTTAAGGTGTTGGTCGAGGCTCGTGGCTATTAAACCATTGGCCGACACGACTATTGGTACAATGATTGCGGAGTCCACTTCCCACATGTCGACAACCTCGCGAGCCAAGTCAATATACTTGATTTGTTTGTCTTTCTCGGCTTTCACGAAGTTCTCGTCATGCGGGACGGTTATGTCTACAATCATTGCACGCCTCACAATTCGGTCCACCACCACTATATCAGGCTTATTGGCAACAATAGTCCTGTCAGTGATGATGGACCGATCCCAGTACAATGTGATATTGCCATTATCGAGAACTGGGTCGGGCCCATACCTATAGTATGGCACCTCCGACTCCACAAGAGAGTATTTCAGAGCAAGTTGCTGATGGATAATCCTGGCTACAAGGTTGTGCCTATGCAAGTATTCTCCGTTAGCTAGACGAGAACAACCAGAGACAATGTGGCGAATTGATTCTCCCGGACGGTGATATGTTATTATTATTATTTCATCTATTCACTTAATCACATATTATTTACATTTTTAAATATTTCTAAAAAAAATAAACAAAAAAATTTAAAATTATAAAAAATAGTAGCCCACCGGCATCGGGAACAGGGTCCAAGCTACCGGTGGTCAGAACTCCCGAGAGAGGAACCTCCTCACTATACGTGCCGTGTCCAGGAGTACTGCTTTCTGGATCAAGCCCTTGATCCAGCTGCCCAACGAGAGCCTCTTGAGATGTTGGTCGAGGCTCTTGGCGACTATGCCATTGGCCGTCACGACTATCGGAACAATGACTGCTGTGTTCACATCCCACATGTCGACAACCTCGCGAGCCAAGTCAAGATACTTCGTTTGTTTATCTTTCTCTGACTTCACGAGGTTCTCGTCTTGAGGAACTGCTTTATCAACAATCATTGCGCGACGCTCTAGTCAGTCTATCACCACTACATCAGGCTTATTGGCAACAATAGTCCTGTCAGTGATGATAGACCGATCCCAATACAATGTGCAACTACCACTTTTGAGAACTGGGTCGGGCACATACCTATACTACGGTACTTCCGATTCCACAAGATTGTATTTAAGAGCAAGTTGCTGGTGGATAATCCTGGCTACAAGGTTGTGCCTGTGCAAATAGTCTCCGTTAGCCAAACTAGAACAACCGGAAATAATGTGGCGGATGGATTCCTCGGGCCGATAACATGCCCGACATATGTCAACCGTACCGTCCTTCACAATGTATTTCCGGTAGTTATTAGTCATCATAACTTCGTCCATAATTGCACAGACAAAACCTTCGGTTTCCCCGAAGAGGTCACCAAAACGAAGCCAGGCTACGGACGCTAAGAAGTCTACATCGGGCCCATGTAGGACTCGATAAAAGCGTCCGTGAAGCTCCTTGCTCTGCCATACCTCCCTGCGGTGGTTAGTATCTAATACCACAGGTTTGCGCCAGTTCTCGTTAGCCAAGGAGAGCGCGGTGAGGCTTTTGTCCACCGCTACCACATCTTGATGCATACCCACGTCGGCCTCTAGGAAGTACTCCCCAAGGCTGCCTACCTCGCGGTTATGCAGGGTCTTAGCATTTAAGAAGCCACGACCCCCGCACTTCCGCGGGATATACATCCTCATCACCGATGACCGTGGGTGATGCGACGATTTGCGGTAAGCAGTGAACGTATCCTACTATCCAGGGCGTCTAGTTCCGTCTGAGTCCATTTGAGTATGCCGAAAGAATACATCAAAACCGGCATGACCCAACCGTTGAAGGCGCGCACCTTGTTTCCGCCTGTCAAAAGGCTGTTAAGTACTTTGTTCAGGCGGCCAAAGAAGCGCTCCTTCAACGATTGTTTCATGTCCGTAGCACTGATGCCTAACGCTTCCGACATACCCAAATACTTATAAGTTTCGGTTGAGGAGAGGGACCTAAGGTCTATGGAATCCGAGAGTTGTGTTCCCTCGGATTCCATAATCTCCCCTTACTTTACATGCATGACCGCACATTTGTCCAATACAAATTCTATCCTGATGGCGCCACTGAAGGTTTCTGTTACCTTCAGTAGCTTCATCAGTTGCAAGTTGTTAGGAGCAAAGAGTTTTAAGTCATCCATGTAAAGGAGGTGCGATATGACCTGACCACTTCTTCTCAACCGGTAGCCTTGGCCCAAACCCTCCAATAATGTACTGAGAGGGTTGAGGGCCAGACAAAACCACAGTGGACTCAGACTGTCACCCTGAAATATGCCACGCTCGATCCTTATTATTATTATTATTGTACTACGCGATTGTTTGTCTTTTGCTAAAGAGGTTCTACAAGCCACACGACCCATACAGATGATAAGCTGCGTTTATTTGAGTTTGGGTTGGGTACCTCTCGATGCTTTTTGTACAGCTTCCAAGATGAACAGCTGACGAACTATGAGGATCTTACAGTTTGGATATAGGCTCACAGTTGGGTATCTGTAAGGTTTTCTGGTCATTACCTTTGGAATGGCTCGTTGTGCCCTTTCCAATTGAATAAGGTGCGTTTTAGCTGCTCCACCCTAGACCGCTGCTACGTAGAGGTGATGAGACGTCTGTATGAGGCCGCTACAATGATCGTCCAAGTTCAAGAACACAGCATAAAACCAATCAATCTGCGTCGAAGTGTAAGACACGGGAGACGTTATATCCCCGAAACTGTTTACGAACGTTTTCAAGACGCTTAATTGGAAAGGTCAGGGCATAAATATCAACGTTCAGTACATCTCGCACCTCCGATTTGCGGATGACATTGTCATCATAGCGAAATCCGAAACGTGGACACTCACCATAGGCCTGGTCCACAAATTCAAGGTTGCTCAGAGTGCAACAGAGAGACCTATGCTCGGGGTTTCTCTAGTGGATAGAATTCGCAACGAAATCATTCGCCAGAGAACTGAAGTTACTGACATTGCGCGTAGAATCAGCATGCTGATGTGAAAGTGGGCTGGCCATTTCTGCAGACGGACAGACGGTCGATGAAGCAGATACAGTCAGTCAAAAAAGTATCGGGAATGGATGATTTGTTCATGGTTCCAAATTCAAATATTTGTTTTTTTGTAGTTGTTAGATTGGCACAACTGTTTTCCATTTTGGCGCGGAGTTTGAGTTGCATCTGTTATTTATATTAAATACAGTGCTGGTTTTAGTAATATCATATATAGTGTGTATTGCGAATTTCATAATTGACAAAAAGATCGAACAAAGAGTTTGTCTTAAATTTTGCATCGCCAATGGAATTTCGTGTTCGGAGTCACTGAAAATGTTACAGAAGGCTTACGGTGAGTCGATTTTATCAAAAACTCGTGCTTATGAGTGGTTCAAAGCGTTCAAAAGCGATCGAGATGTGATGGAAGATTTGCCTCGCTCTGGTAGGCCGTCAACGTCTGCAACTGAAGTTAACATCGCAAAAGTGAAGGAAATAGTGATTGAAAATCCCCATTCAACTCTGAGAGAGATAGCCGCCGAACTTTCTGTATCTCACGAGTCGATCCGTACCATTTTAACTAATCATTTGGGTATGAAACATGTTGCTGCTCGGCTAGTCCCAAAAGATCTGAATTTTCTCCAAAAACTCAATCGCATGAAAGTCGCTGAGGACATGCTAGAACGAGTCAGTTCGGACTCAACATTCATGAAACGCATTGTTACTGGTGACGAGACGTGGGTTTACGAGTTTGACATGCAAACTAGTCAACAAGCTTCGGAGTGGCGCCTTCTAACTGAACCGAAACCGAAAAAACCACGCCAAAGTCGATCAAGAGTCAAAGTCATGTTGACTGTTTTCTTTGACTATCGCGGTGTTGTGCACTCTGAATTCTAACCGGAAGGTCTAACGGTAAATAACGAATATTATTTGAGGGTTATGCGGCGTTTAAGAGAGCAAATTCAATGAAAAAGGCCAGATTTGTTGAAAGAAAATTCTTGGATTTTGCACCACGACAATGCGCCTTCGCACAAGGCTATCATTGTGAACGAATTTTTAACCAAACACTCAACAAATACCATCCAGCAACCACCATATTCACCAGATATGGCTCCTGCTGACTTTTTTCTTTTTCCTAAACTCAAATTACCACTTCGTGGCACCCGTTTTCAATCGACATAAAGGAGAATTCGCGGCGAGAACTGAACTCAATTCCGGAAGCAGCGTTTAAAAAATGTTTTGATGAATGGATTATTCGTTGGCGCAAGTGTATCGTTTTTAAAGGAGCATACTTTGAAGGTGATAAAATAAATTTGGATGAATAACAGACATTTTGTGTATCATTGATCTTTTCCCGGTACTTTCTTGACAGAGTAGTATGTATTAAAGTGGAGACCACGTATGGGCAAACGTAGTGTGGCACGCTCTGTGGTACAATGGATCGATGATTCATAGAAGGTGACTGGCAGCGGTTGGATGCGGGCTGCTCAAAGATATTTGGCACTTACGTTCAGCAGTGGACAGATGTTGGCTGAAATGATGATGATGATAAAAGGCGGCAGACTTAAAAGCCTGCCCGTCTTTATTAGCCTTGATATCGTGGACGCTGCTCTGACTTGACCGTTGACTCAAATGTTTTGTATGTACTAAGTATAAGTATTATTAGCGGTCTCCCGACGCGATGACGATTAGCCCAAAGATTATAAACTAAAAAGACTAATAGAAATGATTTTTAACGTTTTAAAGATCTTTTTGCCTGGGATTTTTTTAATTTAATTTTTATTTCATGGTTTTTAAACTTAATTTTAATTTTGTTAGTGTACATTTTCTACTAGACAAGCCCTTTCATTCGATAAGCATATTGAAGGAGTTGTGAAAAAAATTTAATTCGCCATATTGTGGTGGCGGCCATCATTGATTTAAAATTTTGAATCGATATACATTCAGTCAAAAAAGTATCGGGAATGGATGATTTGTTTATGGTTCCAAATTCAAATTTTTGTTTTTTTGTAGTTGTTAGATTGGCACAACTGTTTTCCATTTTGGCGCGGAGTTTGAGTTGCATCTGTTATTTATATTAAATACAGTGCTGGTTTTAGTAATATCATATATAGTGTGTATTGCGAATTTCATAATGGACAAAAATATCGAACAAAGACTTTGTCTTAAATTTTGCATCGCCAATGGAATTTCGTGTTCGGAGTCACTGAAAATGTTACAGAAGGCTTACGGTGAATCGACTTTATCAAAAACTCGTGCTTATGAGTGGTTCAAAGCGTTCGAAGGCGGTCGAGATGTGATGGAAGATTTGCCTCGCTCTGGTAGGCCGTCAACGTCTGCAACTGAAGTTAACATCGCAAAAGTGAAGGAAATAGTGATTGAAAATCCCCATTCAACTCTGAGAGAGATAGCCGCCGAACTTTCTGTATCTCACGAGTCGATCCGTACCATTTTAACTAATCATTTGGGTATGAAACATGTTGCTGCTCGGCTAGTCCCAAAAGATCTGAATTTTCTCCCAAAACTCAATCGCATGAAAGTCGCTGAGGACATGCTAGAACGAGTCAGTTCGTACCCAACATTTATGAAACGCATTGTTACTGGTGACGAGACGTGGGTTTACGAGTTTGACATGCAAACTAGTCAACAAGCTTCGGAGTGGCGCCTTCCAACTGAACCGAAACCGAAAAAACCACGCCAAAGTCGATCAAAAGTCAAAGTCATGTTGACTGTTTTCTTTGACTATCGCGGTGTTGTGCACTCTGAATTCTTACCGGAAGGTCTAACGGTAAATAAAGAATATTATTTGAGCGTTATGCGGCGTTTAAGAGAGCAAATTCGACGAAAAAGGCCAGATTTGTGGAAAGAAAATTCTTGGATTTTGCACCACGACAATGCGCCTTCACACAAGGCTATCATTGTGAACGAATTTTTAACCAAACACTCAACAATTACCATCCAGCAACCACCATATTCACCAGATATGGCTGCTGCTGACTTTTTTCTTTTTCCTAAACTCAAATTACCACTTCGTGGCACCCGTTTTCAATCGATAGAAGACATAAAGGAGAATTCGCGGCGAGAACTGAACTCAATTCCGGAAGCAGCGTTTAAAAAATGTTTTGATGAATGGATTATTCGTTGGCGCAAGTGTATCGTTTCTAAAGGAGCATACTTTGAAGGTGATTAAATAAATTTGGATGAATAACAGACATTTTGTGTATTATTGATCTTTTCCCGGTACTTTCTTGACAGAGTAGTATATAAAAATCAATGCCACTTTTCGTTGTTATTTTATAACTCAAGAACGGGCTCACCTATCCAAACCAAATTTTTAGGCTTTATTCGGACTATTTAGCAGATGGTTTGCTTAAAATCTGTCGAGTGGTTCTTCATTTATGACATTTTTGTAATAAATGAATTTAATAAATGGAGGATCATTTTGTATTAAAACTATTTTGAGTAGGGGAATTTGCTGTCACTTTGAAACTTTTTTTTTATGTTGTTATGTCGGCTCAGGCGCAAAACGTCTCTTTCGTAAAATGTCCCCTGGTCGTAAAACGTCTCTTTCGCAGAATGTCTCTTTCATAAAATGTCTCTTTCGCAGAATGTCTCTTTCGCTAAATGTCGCGCCAGGGACTTAAGAATAAAATTTTGATTTTAAAAACAAAAAATCATTTATTAAAATTATAGTGCAATAATTGCACTATAATTTTAATGATTTTTTGTTTTTAAAATATTATAAAAATACAAAAATATTATAATTGTAAATATTATTTTTAACTGTATCAAAATATTTTTTTTTTATTTGGAATACATTCTTAAGTAAATCTATATAATATATAGATTTACTTAAGAATGTATTCCAAATAAAAAAATAATAATATAAAAATGAATCCCTATTTCCCTTGGTCATCGCATCACGCTTGAACGGCTGGACCAATTTCGATAATTCTTTTTTTGTTGTGTGCGTTCTGGTCATGAGAAGGTTTTAGGCTATATATTATCGCGCTCTGTGCTTTGGAGGATGATCAATATTAAAAAATGTCCGTTTTAACGACAGGCACAAGGTTCGATCCCCAGGCAGCAACAGCTTTTTCAGCTTTTTATCTTTTGAACTTTATTTTTACACCAAAGTATTGTCAAAAAAATAATAAAATGGGTTTTTTTTGCACTTAAAATAACATTTACATTTATATTTCACATTTTGACAAACAGTTTAGTGAGAAATGGTTGTAAAAACCTCAACTTAATACAACTACGCAGATACTTATACGTCTAACCTTAGCAATGTTTATCATCACGCTATACTTTCAAGGAGCTGAGTAGCGAAAAACCATGACATAAATAAGATCGGCTATTTCAATCATTTGACAACAGTTCTCACAGACCATCGGTTTAGAGACTGCCTTTCTAACGACTTGGAGTGAGTTCGAATCCAAACAGTTATGATTACTTTTGAATTTCGTACATATTTTTAAATTTAAATTCCTTTCTTTTTTTTTACTAATCTTTTTATACATTGATAACATGTTATTATTGTATTTTGTATTTTTTTTTTGGCATTTATCTATGCCAAAATATAATGGCCCACATGTTAAATCATAATTAACAGAACGCATCACGTTCAAAAGTACAAAACCATTGTAGATAACTTTTACACATGAACCGGTAAGGAATTGGGGCAATTTACATGAAATCAACATTACATAATGCAAATACTCATAATGCCATCTATTGACCTCAAGACAGCATGAGAATTACATCAAAATATATTTTTTAGTTATTAGTGGTACTTTTAAAACGTCTGAAAAAAAGGGATTCTTTTAATACCTTAAAAATATCGTTCTGAGTGAATTCCTATTAATAAAAATAAAACAAACTCAGAACTAATATTTAGACAGTTCAACTTCAGATTCCATAGATGGCGTTATGTATGGATTCTTTTAATACCTTAAAAATATCGTTCTGAGTGAATTCCTATTAATAAAAATAAAACAAACTCAGAACTAATATTTAGACAGTTCAACTTCAGATTCCGTAGACGGCGTTATGTATTTGATCTCATTTTTTAAATCGTCAACAGGCGTCCGCTTACATTTGCTAAGCTTAACTTGAAAAATGAATCTTTACGGGCCTAGGACCTGGGGTCACGTCATACTACCCGCGAGCAGCTGGCGAAGACCAATGGAAGAAGAGTCGCGAAAAGAGTTGAATTAGAATGGTTAATCGGATGTCTAACTGGGTTCTAAAAACTTGCATTGTTTCGATTTATGTTCCCGATTCGAAATAAATTTAGAATTAACTTGATTCATCAAGTAATTTCTTAACATAGTAGTTTGAAGAATAGCACCATTCATATAGCGCAAAATAATATCAGCATACTAAAGATCAAATAATATGCAAACATATGTCCTTTTTTATGGTCCAACGCCATAAAGAAGGCTGTTAAAGGCAGCATGCACAGAGCGGTCCACACTGCAGAAGACCGCATTGATACGCGGCGTGTGTAGTCGCGATCTTTAGCATTCCAAGAACGACGGAGAAGAAGAAAAATGCGAACATGATATAAGAAGGCCTTTCAAATACGCATTATTTTACGAATACTGTTAAAAATTGCCGATGGCATACACTACAATCAAGAGATGGTTAGGTTATTTTAGAAGATAGCTTATATTGTCTGTTGCTTCAGCATTAATTCATTACTTCTGTGAACGGGGAATCCACCCTCCATGCAGACCATTACGACACGGATAATATTGACAAATGTTTTTAGGAAAAATAAGGAAAATATTTCCATGAAAACGCAAAGGAAGAAAATGATATTACCAACCGATCAAATTTTAGATTTCTATTTAAATAATTAATTTATAAAAAACTTTGCAAATGCACTTGGCTGAAAGTCACACGTATCCAACAAACTGTCATAGTAGCTGAAATAAGATTTCGGTTGATTTCTCCGGCATGGCTAAAAACTGTTCAATTCCCAATGAAGCAACAGCTTAGGGCCAAAAACTATCCGTTGCGGGTTTCACCCTCCAGTGGATCATGGGAAACTGTAGATCCCCAGGCAATGACACCAGAGACGAACTTTGCGAAGAGAGTTTCCGAGACGGTACTGCTGGACCTGTAGTGCTATTCTGTAACAACATTTTCATGTCTCGACAGTGAAATTCCAGATGAGTATAACCGTAACACCTTTATGTTGTGTGCAATAAAGTTCACTTTGCGAGCTATCTCACTCAGGTAAAGCTCGATATCGAAAAGGTTAGTTACAGAATAGACTAGCTGTACCCACTTCTCTTACCTTTCTCACTGATTCGTACATGAATTTGCCAGAGATCAACTAAACTTCAAGACAACAGATGGTCACCGTCTACAAATTACAGTGCAGCTTATACATGCGAGTAACTAAGCGACTTCTCAACCCAAGTAGAAATACCCTCCGAATAATAATAGGTATAATTATTTCACCGTAAAAAATATATTTTCAACATAGGCACTGCGGCACGATGGATTGATGATTTAAAAAAGATGGCTGGCAGTGGATGGACGTGGACTGCACAAGACTGGGATGGTTAGCGCTTCGTGGGAGGATTACATTTAACGGTGGACGGCAATTGGCTGAAATGATGATGATGATGATGATGATGATGATAGTCGCCATAGACAGCCCAATGTACAGAGGTTGCTTCGATACCAAGAAACCAGTAGCCTACTTCATTCTGGAAATGAGGCCTTTGCTACCCGACGTGCAAAAATCTTCGGAAAGATGAGGACACTCAGCGAAACCTGTATGCTTAGCTTCGCTGGCTAACCTTGCCAGGACTCCTAAGCACAATGGCGCGAATGGGAGTCTAAGTGCGGGTAACGGAATCCCAACTGTAATCACTCCGTTGCGAGGGTAGTCTTTCCTTCTGGATAGAGTTTTCCATTTCAACTTTGTTGCTCTACCCTAACAGCTTTTTTCAAATTAAAACGTTTCTCATTAAGAAAAATTACTAAGGTTGGTCGGCGTTTTGAATAGGTGATACAGCCAATGCCTTGCATTCTAAGGGGGTCAAGCAATGCTTAAAGTTGACTGTTCGTATATCTTATGCCACAATGGTTACTGGTCGCTCACAATGGGCCTTACCAGAAGGCTTAAAGTCACGCACCAAGGTTACCGACATAGCCCGAAGCATCGCCAAACTAAAGTGGCAGTGGGCAAGGCATATTGCTCGCAGAACAGACGGTCGATGGGGCCAAAAAATTCTGGAGTGACGACCGCGTACCAGAAGACGCAACGTTTAAAAGCCTCCCACAAGGTGGACCGATGAAGATCGCGGGTAGCCGATGGATGCGAGACGCGCAGAACCGGTCGTTGTGGCCACGCTTGGGGCTATGGCGACGCTATGTCCAGCAGTAGTGGTCTTTCGGCTGATATGATGATATCTTATCATAGCGATCTTACCCAGCGACATCAAACTATGTGACATACACGCAAACGAAGTCGCGTGCAAAAGCTATCTTTTTCTAATCTTCTAATGCAAAAAAATCTCGGATCACAGTGTTTGTTATCGAACTACTCCGAAATGGCTTGACCGATTTATATGAAATTTTGTGTTAATTTATATGGCAAAACAACGTTTGCCAGGTCAGCTAGTCATATAATAAAAATCATAATATCATAAAATTTTAACATCATAATAAATTATGATGTTAAAATTTTGTTACTTAAATTTTAACATTATAATAATTATGATGTTAAAATTTTGTTACTTAAATTTTAACATTATAATAATTATGATGTTCAAATTTTGGTACTTTACTTAAGAATGTATTCCAAATAAAAAAAAAATATTTTGATACAGTTAAAAATAATATTTAGGTACAATTTAATGTTCAGTGATGGCAACATTTTTAATAATATGTGAGGGTAGTTAGAAAAAGCTTATAAATTTATGTGTCATTCATTATTGCCGAGCTGTGTTTTGTCTGTTACTTTTTATTGAAAAACAGTAGTGAATTTGAGTTTTAATATGGATCAAGAAATCGAATACATTCGTAATCAAAAAGGACATAGAACACTTATACATTGTGAGTACAGATATCATAAGAGCAAAACAAATAAAAGTGGAAGTACCTTCTGGCGATGCATAAATAGGCGAGACTGTAATGCGTCACTAACATTAGACAAAACAGGAAAAATTATCATTAAACTGAAATCAGTGCATGCATGTGGGTCAATGGAATTTAAAAATATACTTAAAGAACACATAACATTATTAAAACATATTGTTTGCAAAGATTTTCGCCCCATACAGCAAATTTACGAAGAAAATGATAAAAAAATTCGTAACAAAATACCTAATAGTGAACACTATCGAATTCCTACGTTTAAATCAATTAAAGACACGTTATATAGGGCACGAAAGTCTTATTTGAACGTAGATCGACTACAACATACCTGTACCGAAACTGCAATTGTACCAGAAGTTTTATGTAAAAAATTCCTTATTTGTGAAGATGGACAAAGTGAAAAAAATTTGATATTTGTAACACGTTTGGGAAAGAAAATTGTGAAGAAACCCGGATCCTATTTTGCAGATGGCACGTTTATGTCAGCTCCGCCATCATTTTATCAGTTTTATGTCTTACATTTGGACATTGGGTCTACAAAAAAGTGTACAAATATAATCCCAGTAATTTATACATTGCTACCCAATAAATCCCAAGAGACATATACGTGGCTATATAACATATTAAAAGAAAAATTGGGTATAATTATTAAAACATTTAAGAGTGATTATGAAATGGCGCAAATAAACGCTGTGAAATCAGTATTTACTGAAGCAAAAATAACAGGATGTTATAGACATTACAACGCAGCAATATGGAAACACGCATAGAAAAAAGGATTACTTCGTTCACGGGAAGGGCGAAATATTGCAAGAATGGCTGCAATAATAGCACTGGTACCGGCTGAACAAATCCCTGCAGCTTGGGGGTATATTTTAAGTATAGCTCCAGAAAATCAATACATGATGAATTTTAGACGTTATTACGAAAATCAATGGTACCCAAAAATGCCACCATCCTTACTAAGTTGCGCCTACCTACGATATCGCACAACTAACGCGTTAGAAGGGTGGCATCGGCGTATAAATGCAGGCCGCATACCAAAAAAGCCAAGTTTATACATATTCATAGATAAATTGCGAAAAGAAAGTAAATATTGGAACAGAAAAATAACTGATAATTTATTTACAGAAACAAAAAACAGTCAGAAGAAATATATGGACTTTGACATTAAATACAAAAAACTGTTGAAACAATTTGAGCGTAAGGAACTGACGCTTCTACAATTCTTAAAAAAGAATTTTTTTTTTACAAATTTTCAATTAGCTAAAGAACAATGTTCAAAACGTCCCCACCCTTGTAGCACTTTAAAACCTATGTTAATCGAAGGGCCATAACCATCTTATCATTTTATTGTACGACGGTGAAACTGAAATGTGCATCCGAAAAAAGTTATATCGACATGAAGAAAACGGAATCAGTAACAATTTATTGTGCCGTTTATTATACTTTTTCGACATGATGTAACCATACCTACTACAATATAATTACATTTTGATAAGTTTTTGAGAGCAGTATAGAATGGTTATAATAAGAGCCGCACGCGCAGCGCCACACGACGCAGAGCAGGAGGTGGTGGAAGGGCGGGGAGAAGGGAAGTATGTCTTTGTTCCCTTATCGCTTGCCTGTCTACCGCTGCCGGTTTTATTGGTTATTGTAATTGTTCCTAAGTACCTTCGGAACTTCCTTGAGCGTACGCGCATTTGTCTCTCACTTTTGATTGCTAGTTTTAATTTTCTACTTTGGACTTCTTACTGGATTTGATTTTGTGCCAACGGTTGGACTAAGTTGAATTGGTTTGTTTTAAGCGACTACGGACTTAATAACGGATTTTGTGTGCCTGTGGTTTGGATTTAATTCATTGTTTTGGCAATATGGAACATCAACGAATTCATCAATGTGTTACGTGTTTACGGTCTGTATTCCGAGATCGAAATCAACGCATTCTAACACATGAATACATGGAAAACCATCCAGGATTCTCCGAGTACGTACTGGAGCGAATGAATGTACAAGAGGTTAGTAAATAACTATTTTTAAAGAAATAAATAGATTGTAGCCCGTTTCATTGATCAATCAGTATTTGTATTAAATAATATGACTTATGTCTTAAGTGTGTACGACGATTTTAGTTTATTTCTAAATGCTATCTATCACTTGGCCCATTAAAATTGATAGATAGCTATCACAGCGATATTAAGAAATATGAGTGGGGCGCTCTCATTAATAAGCTATTGCGATATATAAATTTTTTTTCTTTACTGCGTAATAATGTTATCTTTCAGGCGGCCCATAACGACTTGCAGTACATGTGTTACCGCTGTTGGGTGGCAGCACACCGACACCAAATGAGAAATGAAGGTGGACAAAACGAGGAACAACCTGATGAGCAAGCCGATGAACAAGCAGTTGCCGAGCAGTTAATTACAGTCCCAACCTACAAAAGGTTAGCAAATACGTCTCGTCACTGTGCGTTTCATGGATGTGCAAATCAAGATCTGCGTAGCATACCACTATTCTTAAAAATACATTCACTGATCGAGCACAGCTTATATGTCCCTACCAGTGCAAGGGTTTGTACAAATCATATGCGGACCAATGAATGGAACCTATTATATGATTCTGCATATACGATATTTTCACCAGACCAGTTAAAGGACATGATGGACGTTTTAAGAAATGCATATAATAACAAAAAAGCCTTGGATTTTGAAAATATAGACAGCATTTCTCGTGAAGAACTATATTTTAGAACAGGGCTAACCCACGAGCAGTTTGCTATTGTTTTAAATGACACACCATCTTTAAACCAGCACACAAGACAGCCAAAAACTGTGCTGGCATGCTATCTTATGAAAAAAGGTCAGCTAAACCAGATGTCAGAATAGCATGCCACTTAAACGTCAGCAGGACAACAGTGGGACGTTACCTGAATACAGCCCGAGAGTGCTTAACGAGAGACTTTGTGGCACTTCATCTAGGATACGACCACATCGGCCGAGATGAAATAATAAGTCACAGCACTACTATTGCGAGAGCATTATATAGAGATTCAAAAGACATCATATTATTCGACGGAGCATACATTCATATACAGAAAAGTAAGAATTTCCTGTTCCAGAAAATAACATACAGCCTGCACAAATTCAAAAACTTATTGAAACCATTCCTTTTAGTGTGCCCAGACGGGTATATAATAGATATTCTAGGACCCTACTCTGCTAGGACATCAGACGCTCAGATTATGAAGGATATAATGAATAACATTTATTCTCCGATTCATTACTTGCTCCACGAGAATGATACGTTTATATTAGACAGAGGCTTCAGAGACTCAATTCCTGCAATCGAAGAATGTGGCTATGAGCCTCACATGCCACCTACAAAAGACAGAAACGCAACGCAGCTCACGAATGAACAAGCGAATAAATCGCGTCTAATAACAATTGTCCGCTGGGTCATTGAGGCGATAAACGGGAGATTTAAACGCGACTTTAAAATGTTCAGGAACGTGGTATTCAATAAATCACTTCCTCACTTCTCCACTGACTTCCGGATTGCTGGAGCGCTTCTCAACACCTTCAGGGAGCCTTTTCATGATAGTGTCTACGCCACAGAGTTCGTAGAACAAATCAGTCACAGAATTCATATCAACAATGACTTGGCCAACTACGTT
Organism: Lacanobia oleracea; assembly: GCA_950371165.1. NCBI lineage: Eukaryota > Metazoa > Arthropoda > Insecta > Lepidoptera > Noctuidae > Lacanobia > Lacanobia oleracea. The sequence continues at coordinate 4,136,669 of OX493398.1, forward strand.
GTTGCAGAAAATGTTAACAGGCAGCGGGTTGCGTTCAGGACATTGACTGATGAGTCCATAAATATGCCGTGTCAGCGAACATTTACGTGGCGGCGTCTATAACATAGAGGTTTGTGCAACTCCAAGCCCAATTATGAATCAATACGGTATAGACATGGAAGATTGCACTCTTCTAAGGGGTCGAATTTTATCAAGACATAGGTCTAATGCGACCTATTATACGTATTTAATACTGAATAACGCACAGGGAATAAACGCTATTCAGGCATATTACTGCTCATGTTTGACGGGTATGAGGACAGTTGGTGCCTGCGCGCGTGTCGTCAGCATCGTTTGGTACTTTGGGATTGGAAGGCGTTTAGAGAATTTCGTTGGGCCAAAGGTTTTATTTGTAATTAATAAGGTATTTTATTTGAAAACTCCTAAAAAAAACATCAATGGTAACCTCACAAAACCAATATTCAGCAGAATTATTTATGAACTTTTTTCTGCTCCGTGAGTTGTTCCCGAGCGGGAGTCAGCATCCAATTCTAAAAAGTTGTTTGAAAACTCCGAACGAAACCATCCCACAGTAAAAAGAAAAGCATCGTGATCGGAAACATAATTATTATTGTGACTGATTCCGGTTTCTTCATGTCGATATAACTTTTTTCGGATGCACATTTCTGTTTCGCTGTCATACAATAAAATGATAAAATGACCATGGCCCTTCGGTTAACATAGGTCTTAAAGTGCTACAAGGGTGGGGACGGTGTCCATACATTTTTGAGCATTGTTCTTTAGGTTTTTTTGCTGAGTAGGTATCAGTGTTCATTTTGATTTACAATACTTCATTAGCAAGTAATTTACATTCCAGAATGAAAATAAGTACATTTTTTTTTTTCTTAATGAAAGATTTATTTTCATAATCATTTACGAAAATAATAATTTATGTAGCAAATTTTAATTTAAATATATATTTTTTAATCATTTTAAAAATGGTATAAACATATTTTCATTTGCAATACTTAATTAATGTTTAGTTACTATTAGTAATAGCTCCTATATTATCTGTGGATATGTTTACTAACAGTATTGATTCTTTTGATCTAAATTTTGAATGTGTGTAAAATGTTTGATACCTATTGATATTGTTTTTATTTGGAATACATTCTTAAGTAAATTTAAGTGCCAAAATTTTAACATCATAATTGCACTATAATTTTAATAAATGATTTTTTGTTTTTAAAATCAAAATTTTATTCTTAAGCCCCTGGCGCGACATTTTGCGAAAGAGACTTTCTGCGAAAGAGACATTCTGCAAAAGAGACATAAGATTATATCCGCCATTTTGTGGCGGCGGCCAAGTTGGATCGATTTTCATCAAACATAGCTAAGAACACTCCTGACTAATTAATCTTTCTAACAAAAATCGAACTCAACATATATTTCTTCAAAATAAATGTTCTATCTATCTACCTAAATCAAAATCGGTTCATCCATCTGGGAGCTACGGTGCTACAGACAAACATACACTTACATACACCATCACACACAAACACGACAAACTTATAACACCCCGTCGTTTTTGCGTCGGCGGCGGTTAAAAATAAAAGGCTGCAAACTTAAACGCCTGCCCGTCTTTATTAGCCTTAATATCGTGGACGCTGCTATGAATTTACCGTTTTTAACGATCGAGTGCACTAAGGAGGTCGCGACGTGCAATATCTTGAAGCAAGGAGAATTTAATTAGAAGAAGTTATTTTAAAATTGGTTTAGTAACGGGGAGACGTGAAGAGAATGGAGTTTTGTATTTGTTACTTTTGTATAAAGATAGGTATATTAAGGTATTGTTAGGAATAATAAGATAGGTATTGTAGACATAACCGCTCCGCATCACGAGATACTCATAAAAGCCGAGAAAACCGACTTCCGAAATTAAGGTTATTTTATACCTTGTAGTGTTTTGTTCGAAAGTCGTTTATTTTTTTTTTGTGAAAGATTTTTCACTTTTAAGTAGTGATACTTGGACGACGTGTTCGTCTACGCAGAAATTAAAATAAGCAAAAATGCTCATAAAATAAAAAAATACTGAACCAAACTGAATCAAATGGCAAGTATACCTCTTCGAATTAAAAAATAATCACAGAAATTGGATTAGAAACCTCGGAAGAATCGTTTTACATACATAGAACAAAAATACCCACCGGATTGAGAACCTTGTAAGACCTCAAAACCAGCAAGTATTCTCGTCACATCTACAATATGATGGTACGATAACTTTCTTACCACAAACCCTTTCACCTGGCCACTGGGATGGACCAGTGTTAGAATTTATTTGCATAGGAGTAAATGAGTTTTCATATTTGTGGTATGAGATAAATAATAATGTACAGTCTGTCAAGAAAGTCATGAAAATAATGTTTTGGGAAGTACTGTTTTAGCTAATACTGGCTACACTGAATAATTGCCAAACCGAGTACCTCAACTGTCACTTCGTGGCTTTGTGGTGGATGATCTATGATTTTTATGATGTTGGATAAAATTTCCATTATAGCCCGCTACTTTGGAAGTTCGTATTTTTTTTTGTACTCACAAATAGAAAGCTTTTTAGAAAGTTTCAAGATTCGGTTTTTTTTACACTATGTGGAACGGAATGTGAAGCGACGCCATGCTATCTCTCAGCTGTCAACGTTAGTCATCGTTTGTTGCCCTTGCAGACTCAGATGAGCCGCTTGTCACGGCCTCCTCTTCTGTGCCTTCTAGTAGTGCGCGAGTGATGGACTCAATAGAGCCGCTTGTGCCTACTGCGCGAGTGCAAGACAGTGTTGGACTTAAATGAGCCACTTGTGCTCCCGTGTGTGTCGGCGGTCCTCGACGAACCGGTTGCTGGTCCCAGTGGGATGGCTGGTCCCATTACACCTGGTTCTAGTGGTAGCTTACCGGCTATCGCTAGTTCTTCGGAGGACGCGGCTGATGACATTGCTCCTGCGATGCCCAGGCCTACTGGGTCATCTGGCAGAAGAATTAATCCCTACTCGGATGAGTTAAGGTTCGTTTTGATTTATGATATATAAATATGTTTTTTTATTAAAGGTTGAAAATGTTAATTTCGTGCAGCAATTACAAATTTTAATAGCTTTTACTTTGTTTCAGATCTACGTGGAACTGGAGATAAATCTTCAACAAATTGGAAACTCATGATCAGTGTATTCAGTTTTCAGAGGACTCATCCTGAGAAATAAAACATGCTTATACCATCGTTCGGCAATGACTTTGCAGAGAAAGAACCTTTGGGCAAGTTGGCAGGTTTAGATGCAGGAAAATCAACTGCCGAGCAAATCCTATCTCCCTTGCTATTGGGACATGGTTTGAAAACGCACGGTTGTCCCTCATGGCAATATTCCAAATCATGTATGCATTTAGTGAGGGACTAAGTTACCATCAAACTAGGAAATAATTAGCTCATGTAGATGGTCCCGTAGTTTTTGCGAGGACCGCAGCAGATTGGTTCAGTTATTGTCGGGGTACAATTGCAAATTACGAATTGGAAAACCGAAGAGCCCAAGGGAAGATAGGGGGCCCTAATAAAGTGATGCAAATAGACGAATCAAAATTTGGAAAAAGAAAATATAATCGTTGTAGACACATCGAGGGACATTGGGTGATTGACATGATAGAAGACGGCAGCGACGATCTGCGGCTGGATGTGTATCCTGATAACGAAAGGTCTGCAGACATATTGGTGCCATTGATAAAAAAGCATGTTGAGGAAGGCTCCATCATTCACACTGATTATTGGAAAGCATATCTGAGCCTTCTTCAGCACGGGTATATACATAAAAGAGTAAATCATAGTGACCCAACAAATAAATTCGTGAAACCAGACGGGACACACACCCAGTGAATAGAAAGCCAGTGGAGAGGCTTAAAGAAGCAATTTCGACAGGAACAAAACAAACATATTTTCACAGACTGGTTGTGTGAATATTCGTGGCGAACCATCGAACTTTGTGGCAGATAAATGTGAATAGCTGAAAGGACGAAAACAAGGGCTGGTCAAAATAAATATTCTTATTACTACACACACATAACTGTATTATATTCTTATTAACAAAATTATAAACAGTCAATAAACAGGATGCTATATTATGGTGTAAACAATGAACAGACATGCGATTTCAGAAATCGATCCATTTGCTATCTTTGATTGAAGAGTTCCGTTGCCTACCTCCGAAGTTCTTCATCACATCTTCACCAAATTAAAATAGCACCGTCCAGCCCTTGAAAATACTCTTCCAAATAAAAAGAAAATCATACAAATCGGTTAATAATTGGCGAAAATATCGCTGAACAAACATTTTTCATGGGATCTTAGCAATATAAGATGATGATTACCAGGCACAAATATCTGAATTGCATTAGAAAATTCATGAAAAACATTGTATGTGCCTAAGAAATTTGAGGGTCGATTTTAATGGGATCCCATCATCAGATTCTGACTTGATGACAATGGGACCACTTCAGGAGTACAGGTTTTTGAATAAAAAAAAAATCAAATGAGTACACAATTGGCGGAGAAATCGGCGAACATAGATAAAAAAAAAATACATACAGCCGAACAAAGAACCTCCTCCTAATTGAAGAAGTCGGTTAAAAACAGAAATCATGAGAGAAGAATCGACTTTTATCGTGATACTTTACGTTCTTTAGTAATGAAAAAGGGCTTATAATTTATTGTTCGAATATCTACGAAAGGATATCAAGGGAAGATCAATGTACTTTATTGTACGTTTATCTGGCTGCTTAGATAAGGCCCTTACAACAAATTAACCCTAAGCAGCTCAAACAAAACATACGAACATCAACTCAATTGGGGGATGAGTGTGGAACAAATAAAATAGCTGACGTGGAGCCACGTACAACGAAATTGACTCGCTCTCTAGGGATATGAGTCGCTGCCGAATTGTGTATGAACTTGTTGGTACAAGCAAGCATATTGTGTTGCGAGTAATGTTGATTTATGGCAATTTCGGTTATTGTAACAGCCTAATCCTTTTTTTTTGCTGTTTTTTTTTTTTTTTTTTTACTATTGATAGGAAACAGGAAACACAGACTCCGGCAGGGAATTCCACTCCTTAGCTGTACGCACTATGAATGTGTTCCCAAAACGTTTGTTCGTCTATCGATCAATGAGTTAATTTACACGAAAGTTTATTATTGTTTGTGAGTTTTGTAAAACACAAAATTTATAATGTAGATGACTAAAAAATCTAATTAGTCCGTCAGATATTTATTTCCAAAAATGTTGGACCTGAAACTTTTTGGGAAAGACCGGTGTATTGAATTCTAACTGTGATGCAATTGTGAAGTAAAATTACAATTTCCCAAAAAAAAGTAAAACAACTGATAAATCAGAAGTGGCTTTTCAACCAAAAATTACCTATATACTTATAAACATCAATACCAACCATTTTTATTTGTGGTCACATGAGCGAAATACTTCGGTACATTGGACGCACGGCGGTGGTCGCAAAGTTAAACGAGAAACATAAAATTAATTACACGATTCGCGACAACCATAGACCGCATGAAATGGAAATGGTTTCAATGTGAAATATATTTATTTTAAAATTACTCGTGACTTCGGTTGTATTTACCTAGTAGCAAGTGTAAAATAGGATTTTGTGTCAATGAGCTTAATCGATGTATATGTGTAACTAGCTTTTTACCGCCACTTCGTACTCGCATAGCCGGTTTTTCCTATTCCAATGGGAATTTCAAAAATGCTCCTCAACACTTTTCAAGGAACCTACATGCAAAACTTCAGCTTCCTACGAACAGTAGCTTTGGGTGTGCGTCTGTTATTCACTCAATCACTCAATCAGTCAGTAACGAAAGATTTGTATATATCTAACATTATAAATACGAAAGTTTGGATGAATGTTTGTTACTCAATCACGCCAGAACAGCTGAACGAATCTGGATGAAATTTGGCACAGAGATAGATTATAGGCTGGAATAGCACACAGGCACACATTCAAAGTGCACGAGACCAATACCTGAAAAGCTACAAAAATGCGGTTGCGATGGTACGGTCATGCCATGCGTCGATCTGACGATCACATGACCAACAAAAGTGCTACAACTGGAGTCGGGACCAAAAAACTGTGGCAGACCTCGACCTTCATGGATGTCAGTCATAAAAAACGACCTAATTGATGAGAAATTAGACAATGACGATCCAGAACAGATATCACTGGAGAAGAAGGATTAGGACAGCCGACCCCGATTACAAATGAAAATAGGCCAGGCAAAGAAGAAGCTCTCGCACATCTCTGGAAGATGAGCATCCTAAAACACTGGTTTAACGACAAGCCAGTGATGACAATGTTGAAAAAAAATTATCGTAAGCAGCCGATGCAAAATCCAACAACAAAACAAATGAATGATGAAATTAATGTATATTGTTATTGTGAATAACTAAATGTGTACTGCATGCTATGTATGTTTAGACGAGATGTAAAATATTTGCACGGCGGAAATGCCGAATATAGTGATACCGATAGATTTTAAGAACTTACGCTACCTGTATTCTAGCAAATAATACTATCATTCATTCATTCACAACAAAAACAACCAACAACTATACAAACGATGTGTTTGTAACATATAGATGTTTGTCTGAAATAAAGATAAATTATTATTATTCCATTTATTCATTTTTAAATATTTCTATAATAATAAAAAATAAACATTTAAAAATATAAAAAATAGTAGCAGCCCACCGGTATAGCAAATAGAGTCGAAGCTTCCGGTGGTCAGGGCTCCCGAGAGAGGAGCCGCACCTCCTCTGCACTGTACGCGCCGGGTCCAGGGGTACTGCTTTTTGGATCAAGCCCTTGGTCCAGCTGCCCAACGAGAGCCTCACACGATATTATTTTTATTATTAAAATCAAAACGGAAAGTTTAAACTTTTTCCAACTTAGGGTCAACGTTACAAGTCAAAGTAATAGTTGTCAAACCTTACTGTATCTAGTTCTTGAAAAGCCAAAATAACTTTGCCTGTTCCCACAATAATCGTAAGTTATGAAGTGTTTCATAAAAGGTATCAAAATAATTTGACTGAAAGTTTCAGTTTGACGTGTTGTACGTAAATCAATAATTTCCCAAAAAGTAAATATCACATCAATGTGGTTATCACCATACGTTATCATCAAGATCATAATTATACAAATAATGCTCCGTTCAAGACCAAATTCATCACATCTCTTAGCAAAAGGCCACTTTATCAGAATCAGAAAACAAATCACGCTACCTATCACTGTCCAATTTTCCCAATCAATCTTGAACCTAATGCGTTAGCGATAAAGATGAAAACTAAATTTGTCAGATTGTTGTGTGTTTAATATTATGATTCTAATATGATTCTGCTAAAGTGGCCTTTTTGGACCCGCAGTATTTCTCATAATATAATTGATCAATGTTCATTGCCCGTGTAAGCGCACCCCTACGTACTTTTCTCTAGTCACAGTTAGATTGTAGGTACCTAGTTTCAGTGAAGTACTTCTTCAAAGCTAAACTTTGGTTAAGCTGGCAGTTGACCGGGATATGCAGGGTTATGTAGTCTAACGGGAGCTTGATCAAAACTGTTGTTAATGTTTGTGTGAAGAGATTACATGTGATGTTAAAACTTCTAGATTAGAGCGGTAGGTTTAGCACACTGTCCACGGTTACGGACTTTGTTCGAATGAGTCACCGCGGCCCAGAAACGCAAAGAGCAAACTTATCAAAAGGAATGCGTCTATTCATTTTGTCGACAAGACAGCTCCGCTCAAGTCAACTAATTTCGAACAAATTTCGCATCCCTGGTAGGTAATCGAAGACCCCTGCATAATAGGTAAACAAGCTATATATTTCCTTTGCTACACATTAAAACGATCCTCATTAAATAAATCCAGCTAAACTTCAATAAAAAATCAGACCTTTTTTTTTTCAATCACAGTACAGTAGGTATGCAAAGTCTTTGGATCCGGTCCGCAGTGAATTTAATTATTAGTTACGCCGCAAATTTAAATTGGATTGATCTCGAATGATCTCGTCCATCCGAGGCGGATTAACGCCCCAATGTGAGGTGGGGAGATGGACGGTAGTTTCAACTATTGACTTATCGGTGTAGCGTTTTCGGGTTAAGCAAAATTTGCTATGGCTGCTGTTGTAATGAGGTAGAATATTTGTTGAATCCCTAATGTATTGAGATTATAAAATAAAATAGACAAAAAACAATAAAAATTGTTTATTGGCACAAAAATTTCAATATCGTTGTTTAGATATGGACAGTCTCAGGATTTTCATTACAATATAAATGTACTGTAACCGATTCCCAAACTAGGCCAGGAGCCTTTATCTTGGGAGACAGTGATCAGTCGCAGCAAAAGGTACACAATACTGTTTGTCGGTCGCTTTTTATTAATTTAATTAACGCTATTAATTTTAGATTTTTGCTATGGTATATATGTGTCTGTGGTTGATAGTGTGTGTGTGTGTGAGGGGAGTGTATGTTTTTGTGTGTATGAGTGGATAAATTTGAAATTAGTGGGATTTATATTAAATAACTAAGAAGGTCTGCGGTTGTTTGATAGTCAAGTTGTAGTAGATGCAAGAAGCATTCACCTTCACTTTAACTTTGCGACTACTTAATGAAACGATGATAAGTTTCTTATTTAAATGGTTGTATAGTTTAGCGCTTGTACTACGCGTTTGTCTTTTTGCGAAACAGGTTCTACAAGCCACACGACCCGTACAGATGATGAGCTGCGTTTATTTGAGTTTGGGTTGGGCACATCTCGATGCTTTTTGAGAACAGCTTTCAAGATGAACAGTGACGAACTGTGACGACCTTACAGTTTGAATATAGGCTCACAGTCGGGTATCTGTAAGGTTTTCTGGTCATTACCTTTAGAGCAGCAGCTCGTTGTGCTCTCTACAATTTAATAAGGTGCGTTTTAGCTGCTCCACCCCAGACCGTGATGCAATATTGTATTACAGATTGGCATAGAGACAGCTAGACTAGTAATAGCTTGTCTTGTGTTAGAGCATCCACTTTACTCTTGTTGTGACTAAATCTATCTGTTTGTTCCATTTCAGTCTGTGGTCAATCTGTAAGCCCAAGTATTTTACCTTTTCGGCCCGCGTAAGTTCAAGACAGTCGCATTCGTTGCAATTTGCACAAGTTTGAGCTTTAATATAGAAGTTTTCGGGAGGGTCGGTAATTTTGCTGAGAGATAATGCTATATATGTAGTTGGTATTTTATAGATTTAATGTTAGGAGGTTATTTGTTAGCCAGTTCATAACTCTGGATAGTGAGTATTTGGCACGCTCCATAACAGTTTGCCAATTTGAGGAGCTCGTGGCTAAATAATAACAGCCGCACGGGTCGATGTTTAAGGTTAAGCAACGCTTGCCAAGGTTGGTCTGTGGATGGGTGACCATATTAACATAACGAGTTTCCTCCGTGCCTCGGAAAGCACGTTAAGCCGTTGGTTCCGGCTGTCATTTGTAGATCTTTGGCAGTCGTTACGGGTTGTCAGAAGCCAGTAAAATCTGACTCCAGTCTTGCCAAGAAGTACCGTGTTTCCCAGTTAATGGGTTGTGGAGGTCTGGTAGGCAGCCGCTCCACGTAAAACACTGGTATTCAACTGAATTTGGTTTGACTGGAAGCCGACCCCAATATAGTTGGTAAAAGGCTAGGCAGATAACAGTTTGCCAATTTGGATCCAAAATAAGGATATCAGTATCATCTGCGTAGGTAAACATGTTAGTATTTGGTAATTGGAGTGAGCAGAGATTGTCAGGATTAGGGCAAGATAATGATGATATTTTTAAGGTTCCGTAACCAAACAGAACCTTAATACAATTCTACACTGTCCATTTGTCTGTCTGACAGCAGGCTGTGTCACACGAACCGTAATATGTTATAATCAACATATCAGCCGAAAGACGTTCTCTGCTGGATATAGGCCTCCCCCAAGTGTCACCACAACACAGGACCAGGTGAATCTCGCATCTATTGGCTACCCAAAACCCTAACAAGGTCATCGGTCTACCTTGTAGGAGGCCTTCCAACGCTACATCTTCCGGTACGCGGTCGCTACTCCAGAACTTTTCAGCCATATCGACTCTGGCAACATGCACTGGTCTTAGACTTTCGTCTTGAGATACTGTTGTTTGTGAGACGAAAAGATATTACCACGCCGAGTCGGATTCGACAGTTCACATTTTTCTCGAATAACTTTGAGAAAGAGGTAAAAATCATCAGCATAGCATCGGCCCAAAGAGTTTATCTTCCGAAGAATTTGGTTGGACCCAAGAGCTACTGTTTACCGACTAGACTCTGTGCAACCTACCAATCACGTGTACATAACCTTATTTAAATTAACTTAAATTCGAACCAAAGTTATATAGCTGTGCAAGTAAAATAGAACATAAGGAGTTTACGATTCATTTTATTTAGATGGAAAACAATACAATAGACCCTAAAAATTAATGCTGAAGCAAAAAAACAAAGTATGAATCCAATTCAATAATTAAATTAAACTTACATGATAGCAGTATCGACATAATTCTAATTCCATCACTAAATGCAACGTAATTGCAATTCCAATCGCTATCCATTCCCATCAAATAAATGTCAGTAACGAGTTTGATTTAAAAATTACAATTGAACGTGATTTGACCACAATACATTGGTCAATCGAGTTCAATACATTGGTGGTTCAAATTTATAATAATGCACGAATTCTGTAATGTAAATACATTGGTTGATGAATTGGCATACTGTAAGTCTATAAAATAGGTATAGAAAATAACTAAACTAACCAATTTCATATATCTTCAAATGAAACTTGAAACTTGTTACGCATACTCAAGATTTTTCACGTGTACCTATGTATGACTAAGCAAATTATGTTTTTATTTTTTAAATGGTCAAAGGTACATGAAATAGTAATTCAAACAAGTCCCGTCCATTTTTAGACTACATATTGAGAGTCTGGTTAAAAGAGTGCGCAAATTAATCTATGTCTTTAAAAAACTGCGAGCTATTGTGGACCCAAAAGTAATTACACAAGTTTATTTGGCCCTAGGGCAATCTGTAATCCAGTACTGTATCGTTTCATGGGGTGGAGCAGCCAAAACTCACTTACTCCCTCTTGAAAGAGCTCAGAGAGCTATTTTAAAAGTAGCCAATTTCCATCCCTTTCTCTATCCCACAGACCTTCTGTACAAATCCTGCAACGTACTGACTGTTCGCCAGCTTTTCATTATGCAACTGGTACTAAAACAGCACACCATGCTCACTTACAACACCGAAAAAACTAATAAGAGACGGAATGATATTGTCTGCGAGTCTACTTCATTTTCAAAATATGCTTTTGTAAAAAGATTTTTTAAATTTTTAGGTCCATTTCTGTACAATAGACTAAATAAGGAACTAAGTATCTATAAGTTAAATTACTATAGCTGTAAAAAGACAATTGTGCAATATTTATTAAGCATCTCGTACGTAGAGACAGAAGACCTTCTTTTTGTGTGTAAATAAAATGTGATGTGTCCCTTAATTTTAAGTTTTTATTTAAGGTTATTGATAAATTGTTATTTTATTATGATGTTTACATAAGCACTATCTAGCCTGAGACACAGGTTTCAACCTAGTTCAGGCAAATCAGCAACTGTGTTCTGTAAAAAATGTTGTAAAATATTTTATTGTAAATGTGCCCTGTTTTATAAATAAACGATATTATTATTATTTCGTTTATTCATTTTTATTTACATACAAAGTATATTTTTAAATATATCTCTAAAAAACCATAAAAAAATACATTTAAAAATATAAAAAGTAGTAGTCCGCCGGTGTCGGGAGCAGGGTCCAAGCTACCGGTGGTTAGGGCTCCAGAGAAAGGAACCTCCTCACAATACGAGCCGTATCGAGGAGTACTGCCTTCTGTATCAGGCCCTTTACCCAACCGCGTAACGCCAGCTTCGACAGATGTTCGTCGAAGCTTTTGGCCATCAGGCCATTGGCCGTAATGACTATCGGCACAATGATAGCTGAGTCCACATTCCACATGTCGACAACCTCGTGCGCTAAGTCGAGATACTTGATTTGTTTCTCTTTCTCGGCCTTCACGAGGTTCTCGTCATGCGGGATGGTAACATCAATTATCATTGTGCGGCGCGCTAATCGGTCTATCACCACTATATCAGGCTTATTGGCAACAATAGTCCTATCAGTGATGATAGACCGATCCCAGTACAACGTGACATGGTCATTTTCGAGAACTGGGTCGGGCACATACTTGTAATACGGTACCTCAGAATCCACAAGTTTGTATTTCAGAGCAAGTTGCTGATGGATAATCCTGGCCACTTGGTTGTGCCTGTGCAAGTACTCGCCGTTAGCCAGACGAGAACAACCAGAGATAATATGTCTGATGGACTCACCCGGACGGTGGCATGCCCGACACACGTCCACCGTCCCATCCTTCATAATATACCTCCGGTAGTTATTCGTCAAGATAACTTCATCCATAATCGCACAGACAAAACCTTCAGTTTCCCCGAAGAGATCACTGAAACGTAGCCAGGCCACGGACGCTGAAAAATCTACATCAGACCCATGAAGAGCCCGATAGAAGCGCCCGTGAAGCTCCTTGCCTTTCCATACCTCCTTGCGGTCATCCGTGGTAAGTATCACAGGTTTGCGCCAGTTCTCCTTAGCCATGGACAACGGGGTGAGACCCTTGTCCACTGCGACCACATCTCGGTGCATACCCACATCAGCTGTGAGGAAATATTCTCTGAGACTGCACATCTCGCGGTTGTGGAGAGTCTTGGCGTTTAAAAAGCCTCGACCTCCACTCTTCCGCGGAATGTACAGTCTCATCACCGACGATCGTGGGTGATGCATCCGGTTTGCGGTCAGCAGTGTACGTACTCTCCTATCCAGGGCGTCAAGCTCAGTTTGAGTCCATTTGAGTATGCCGAAAGAGTACATTAATACCGGCATGACCCAACCGTTGAAGGCGCGCACCTTATTTCCGCCCGACAAAAGGCTATTCAAAACCTTTTTTAGGCGGCCAAAGAAGCGTTCCTTCAACGATTGCTTCATGTCAGTAACATTAATGCCCAACGCTTCCGATATACCCAAATACTTATAGGTTTCGGTCGAGCTGAGTGATCTAACCTGTATGGAATCCGAGAGTTGAATTCTCTCAGATTCCATAATCTCCCCTTTCTTTACATGCATGACTGCACATTTGTCCACACCAAATTCCATCCTGATGGCACTACTGAAGGTTTCAGTCAACTTCAGTAGCTCCATCAGTCGCGAATTGTTGGGGGCAAAGAGTTTCAGATCATCCATGTAAAGAAGGTGAGATATGGCCTGACCACCTCTTCTCAACCGATAGCCCAGACCTGAACCCTCCAGCAATGTGCTTAGAGGATTCAGAGCTAAGCAAAACCAAAGCGGACTCAAACTGTCGCCCTGAAATATTCCCCGTTTAATCCACACAGGCTCATCGTCCCCCTGAATTGGTCGACATCCTGGATAGCGAAGGACTGTTTTCCATTGCCTCATACATGACTCAAGAAAGGTGCGTAGAGTTGCATCTATTTTGTACAACTCCAACACCCTCATGAGCCATGTATGTGGCACAGAGTCGTAGGCCTTCTTGTAGTCTATCCAACATGTCGACAGATCCTTGCGGGATCGACGAACCTGTTGGCTTATAGCCATGTCTATGAGGAGAAGCTCCTTAGTGCCGCGGGACCCCTTCCTACATCCATTCTGAGAGGTGGACATAATTGAATTAGTCTCAATGTGTTCATTGATCTTCACTCTCAGAATGGATGTAAGAAGTTTATAGACCGTCGACAAACAAGTAATTGGTCTATAGTTCTTGGGTTCCGCGGGACTACCGGTCTTATGGAGCAGGTGGGTAACGCCAGTTGTTAGAAACTGTGGTAGTGACCCAGACTCTAAGGATGACTGGAATTGAGTTGCCAGGAGCGCGTGTGAGCTGCTATACCATTTGAGCCAGAAGTTATGCAGTCCATCCGGTCCTGGAGATTTCCAGTTCGGTAACGGACGGACTGCTTTGGCTACATCTAATGGGGAGATGTTAATTTTTTCCATTTGTGGCATAGCTTCACACACGCGCTCGACATCGCGCATCCAGCCATCCTCGGTATGACAGACGGGCACCGACCAGATGCTTCGCCAGAATGTATTCGTGGCGATATCATCCGGGCGGCACACATCCGTCACACTTTGTTCAGGTCGCTCCCAAGCTCTATATACCCACCTCTCGTCGCTTTGGAACATGCGATTCTGCGAGTATCGATCAACCCGCCGCTTATACCGTCGAATACGGTTCGCCCATGCATAAACTTTCTGCTTCAGGAAGTCAATGCGCTCCGTGACACGGGACGTGTAATCTCGAGGGCTGATATCAGTCCCCGAAAACGCCCGTCTCACAAAGCGCATCACGCGTGGTCGTGTGTTACCCTCCCTGAAGCAATATAGTTTGCCGATGAGTGCCCTAGCCTCATCGATCCGCCGCTCGATCCTGCACTGCCAGGCTGGTACAGCAGGTTTTGGTCGAATAGCTTCATCACTAGTATTAAACTTAATATTTGCTAAACGACATGCCGCAACAGCCCCGCAATACAGGATTGAGTGCGTATCAAGGAGGCTCTCGCTGCTTTCAAAGATGTTCTGCAGCAGCGAGTCCAGGGCACACACCAGCGCCCTATTTTTTTTGTGCATGGGTAACCGTGGTAAACGGGGCCTAAGTTCGGTCGGAATTGATCTATACTCGCGAAGCGCATCCTCCAGTGCGCTCCTCAGTCTATCGTTGCACTGGCTACTTACCGTGACAACCCTATCATCTACCTCATCACTGACGTTGTTGGGCCGCGGTGTGATTGCGCTACTAGCTGGCGCCTGAACCGCGGCCTGTGTCGGAGTTGAGGTGATAAAGTTGCTCAGTACCTCTGAGCGCAGCCTATCAAGTGCAGCATCGTCCAACCTGTGATTACGTTGGATAACCCGCACCTGATCCGACAATCGTTGGGCCGAGACGTTCACGGTTGTTTCCAGGTCCTGAAACAGAGACAGCATCCTGACACGGTACGCAGTAAGGTTAGTTCCCCCGTCTGTAGACCCATAGTATGCGCGCATAACGTTCTCGTTCATGGATTGACTCCATCTTATGCGCTGCACACAACCACCGGCAGCGGGGACCCGGCTCGGGGCCGGTTGGCCCCTAGGTCCCAAGCCCCTCGGTGGCCGGCCTCTCCCCTGCCGACGTACAGGTGTTGGCGACGTCGGCGGAGAGAAATACTCGTCGCTGGAGCTCGACGCAACTGCAACCGCCGGCGACACTGGTAATCCGCTGTCCGGCGGCGGCGAGGTGGAGCTCAGCGACGGGTCCGGAGATGGTGGGCGTGCACGTCGTGATGCTGCTCTGGTCAGCATATCTTAACTGTTTATTAATTCATTCCTTTTTCATTACAATTGTAGTGGTCTATTTTGTGACATATGTCATGTGTCGGTTGCAAATATTTTTCTTCATCTTCCTGCATTCTGATTTCAGTTTACTTTTTGGATTAACTTTAGGTTGTATTTATTTATTTATATTGTTTATTTTCTGAATCTTGGAAGCTTCTTTTGCGATGTGTGAGGTCTAAAAGTATTAATATTACGAATAAAAGGAGAACAAAAAACAAAGCTTTGATATGACAGCTAGAGTTGCCAGAGTATTTATTATTATTATTATTATTATTATTATTATCACCTTTTCAAATTTAATTTGTACAAATAACAAACTTCAACTAAAAAATATAAAAAATTCTTTGCCCTTGGGTTTTAATTAATATATTCTGATTGTATAAGCAAAGTAAAGCAAGTAAAGTGCGATAACAATAAAAAGATTTTCTTTTTAAGAAATTATAGCGACTTGACCATTTTTGATTTTCGCGGCCAGTTAATGTCGGTCTTTGCGCGCTATCGCTGTCGAAAGAGTGGTAAGAGGGCGGAAGAGAGTAGTGTTTCTTGCGACTTTCGTTGTGTGCAACAGTATGTATTACAGAGGAATAACGCGTCTCATTTTTTTCACTCTGTACAAAACGGCTTCGAGAAGTTTTAAACGAAACGCTGACTCGTTTTGCTATATTTTTATATTTGCTTTATTAAAGTGAGAGATAAAAAGTATAGTTTAAGTACAAATCTAAAGATTTGAGAGGTATGTCAAGCTTACTTCCTTCCATTTCTATAAAAATCAAGACAAAAAATGAGCTCCATATGTATCATGTAACTCTTACAGATACATTCTGATCGATACGTTTATTTTCTCTTTTTTTGTTGTATTAACTATTTTATACTAACATTATAGTCAGTCAAAGGCCTCAATCTCAATACAAAGGCGACAAATAGAATATTGAAAATCACAGACCAAAAACCTAATGTCAAATATATACAAGATATTTGCAAAGGTTATACTAGATAGGATGAGCCCAATGCTGGATGAACAGCAGCCGGTTGAACAGGCAGGTTTCAGAAAAGGGTATTCGACTATTGACCTTATAAATACAGTCAAACAATAAAGTCAAAAATATAAAGAATATAATAAAGTTGTAAATATTATTGCCTTCATCGACTACGCAAAGGTTTTTGACAGTTTGAGTCACGAATACATATGGGAAACCCTGAAGCAACAAAGAATACGAGCAGTATACATCAACATCATTGAAACCATCTATGCCAACAGTATAGTCAGAATTCAATTCTATGGCAAACGAATTTCACATAGAAAGAAAAGTGTGGCAAGGAGACCTACTATCTTCAAAATTGTTCTCCGCCGTTTTAGAAAACATCATTCGTGACTTGAACTGGTCAAAGTTTGGTCTTAACATAAATGGGTCCAAATTGACTCACCTCAGATTTGCCTAAGACTTAGTCTTATTCGAAGAGATGCCAGAAAACTTGCAAATGATGATAAAAAGTCTGAGTTTAGAAAGTGAGAAAATTGGTCTAAAAATAAATAACTAGTCATTAGTTTCGTCCTACTGTGATTTGGCTTGACTCTTTGGCTTATGTAGAGGAATACATATACATTGGTCAAGTCATTTCTACCAAAGACCAAATTAGCCATGAAATATTTTTTTATGAAATAAACCGTAAAATAAGGTACGTCAATTGATTGGAAAAAATACTGGTCACTCAAAGAGATGATGAAGTCTTAAAACCTAGACATGACTTTGAAAAGAAAGCCTTTCAACTCATGTATACTACCAAATCAAATCGATTAGAGAAAAACTTGCCAAGCGTCAACGAGCAATGGAGAGAAGCATGGTAGGTGTAAAGAGACAGAACAGAATAAGAAACACAGATCTCCGGGCTACAAATAAAAATAAACCAACATTATAACAAAGAACAGACCAACAAAAGTGGAAGTGGACAGGCCACACGATGCGAGACACTAAAGGAAAGTGGAGCAAGGTAGTGACAGAGTGGTATCCAAGGGATGGCAAAAGAAATCGGGGAAGGCAACGGGTAAATTGTCTTGTTGGAAGGAGGAAATAAAGATGACAGCGGGTCTAAATTGGAGGAGGTTACCCCGCGACAGACAACAATGGAAATTTTAGCCTATGCTAACTCGAGACTTTTTGTGATTTTTTGTAACTAAGATTTATAAATTGTCCTGTCTTGTTTCGGAAATAAAAGGCTTTATTATTATTATTTGGCAGCCGGGACCAACGGCTTATATGTGTCTTCCGAAGTGCAGAATCATCTTTTTATCAGACAATCAGATGATTTAAGCCTGTAATGAAATAGCTAAACTGGAAAACAACTTTACAAAGTATGCTCTTCCCGTCCACCGGGTCAAAAATACCCGGTGGTCACAAGAAAAACGCCTTAACCCCTCGCCCACGCAGGCAGTAAATAAATTAAAGAATTTCTGTAGAATTAATGCAAGATTTAGAGGTAGCACTAAGTGAGATGCATGATCTAAATGAAAATGTGGCTAAGTGAACATTTCATAAAAAGAGGTGAAGAAAAATATTTAAATATAAATAATTTTTATCTCGGTGCAATCTATTCTAGACTAGAACGACGTGGAGGCACGTGTATTTTGTGTAAGAACGGTTTTAAATGTGTTGAGCTGGAAACAGTAAAGGAATTCGCTATTGATAAACATTTCGAAATATGTGGTGTTTAAATAAAACAGCTTAACCTTATTATAATTTGTATATACAGGATACCAAACTCTGACATTAATATTTTCTTTGACCATTTTACGAAAGTTATGACAAAACTTCAATACAAAAAATGCAATATAGTAGTTTGTGGCGACTTTAATATAGATTTGCTATTATCTGATAAAACTAGTACTACATTTAAAGAGTTGATGCTTAATTATGGTCTAGAATATCACATACATGAACCGACTAGGCTTAATAAATGCATAGACAACATTATAAGCAATATTCATAATGTCACTGGTAAGACGTATAATCTGTACCTGTCTGATCATAACACAGCTCAACTAGTCAAAATTGAACAGGAAACTTCAAACAGATTGGAAGTGGATTACTGTTTTATGACTATAAATGATTTAAATAAAGAGAACGTCGCAAAATTCGTTGATTACATCAGTTGCATCAGTTTTAGTGAAATCTATGGCATAACAGATACTAATGAAGCCTTCGACAAGTTTCATGATTTGTTGACTTTATTTTATAAACTATGCTTCCCTTGTATTAAAGTTAAAATGAAACACAATAGTGGTAAACCTAAATGGATAACAAAAGGCATTAAGAAAAGTTGTAGTACTAAGCGGTCATTAAGGTACAAGTATTACTTAAATAAAAATAATGACAATAAGAATAAGTACAAGGCATACTCTAAATTATTACGGAAGTGCATGAATAACCTACAGTCCTTGTGTAATGAAAGACACATTAACTTATCTCGTAATAAAATTAAGGCCACGTGGCATGTTGTGAAGCGTAACTTAGGTAACGAACCGTTTAGGGAATATTCAGTAAAATTATTGATGGTAGTATTACGTTGACATCTGGATCTGACATTGCTAATAAATTTAATAATCACTTTATTGACATTTCTAATAATAATGATAATTTCACGTTGACATCTGAATCTGACATTGCTAATAAACTTAATAATCACTTTGTTGACATTTCTAATAATAATGATAATTGCTCTACTCTTAAACATAATAAAACTGACATACATAAAATAAAGTCAAATGATAAAAGTATATTTGTAGAACCCACTAACGACTCTGAAATATATCGTATAATAAAGTCTTTAAAAAATACGAAATCGGCTGGGTATGATGACATTACAACCGAGCTCATCAAAAAAATTGCTCAACATATAGCCTCGCCATTAGCTCACATAGTCAATTTATCCTTGGAACAGGGCTGCTTTCCGAGTAGGCTAAAACTGTCTCTGATAAAGCCACTTTATAAAAAAGGATCAAAATCAGACGTTGATAATTACCGACCTATTGCTCTTACTCCCATTATATCAAACATTTTTGAAAAAATTATGTACCGGCGAGTGATGAAATTTTTTTCTAAACACAACATTCTTGTTGACCAGCAATACGGGTTTAGACAAAATAAATCGACGACTTTGGCAATATTTACGCTAGTGAAAGCAATGATGACGAATATTAATGATAAAATAACCACTTGTGCATTGCTTTTAGACCTAAGTAAGGCGTTCGATCGTGTTGATCATGCGCGGCTTCTAGAAAAACTTGAAAGATACGGTATCAGAGGTCCAGCAAAAGAATGGTTTCAGTCATACCTAACTGACAGAAAACAGGTAACAAGGTTAACAAAATCAAACAAATTAAGTAACTCTTTGGAAAATTTTGATTCTGATGCAAGGACTAATTGCTGTGGTGTACCACAAGGTAGTATCTTAGGGCCTTTATTGTTCCTTCTTTACATAAATGATTTGCCTCAGTCAATAAAACATCAGTGTGTGTTGTTCGCCGATGACACCACAGTTATTATTAAATGTAAAAATTTACAAAATATTGACATTGAATTTAAAGAAACGTTAAATGACATAAAACAATGGTTAGACATTAATAAATTAAAAATAAATATTTCCAAAACTAATTTACTTCATTGCAAAACATCTAAAAGTAAACCTATACGCCTTAATGTTGAACTTAACAATAATAATATAGAACAGGTACGTAATGCAAAGTTCCTGGGTGTAACACTTGATGAACATTTTACTTGGAAGAATCACATCGAAATAATTGCTAAAAAAATCAATCAATTCGTATTCGCTTTAAAAAGAATTAAAATGATTACATCGTTGCGTACCGCCATAATGGTGTATCACGCATATGTCAGCTCAGTAATACGATACGGTATAGTTGTGTGGGGAAACTCTTCCGAACTGGCAAAGATCTTCATCGCCCAAAAAAAGTGTATTCGTGCAATATTCAAAATGCATTGGTCTGACTCATGCAAGCCTTTATTCAAGTCGCACAATCTATTGACGGTCCCATGCATTTATATTTACGAAGTTGCCAGATTTGTGAGGTCTAATCTTGAGCTGTTTGAGCGGAAAGATAACACAAATAAAAGGAAACCTACACATTTAGATTTTGAAATGCCCGTTCCAAAGCTAGAAATTTTTCGGCGGAGCTGCGTTTATATGGCTCCTTTAATTTACAATGCTTTACCAAGGTCAATTACTCAACTACCCTTCAATAAGTTTTGTATTACGTTGCGGAAGTGGTTGTTACAGGAGTGTTTTTATTCGATAGATGAGTTCTTTCAAAAGTGTCCCTTTAAATTCTATACATTAAAGCACAGACATATTTAATTGTTCAATAAATATATTTACATAAATTGACGAAATGTTAACTAACCTAGTAATTAATATGTGAAGTAAGGACTTGTAATATTGCATGCTATATATTGGCCAAATGTGTGTTACTTAATATTGATAAGAACTTATACCTACCATATTTGATGCAATAAATAAATGAATTGAATTGAATTGAATTGAAGAAACAGCAAAACTTTCACCACCACGATAAAGCAAATTATCATAAACCTATCTTTAAAACCATTGTTTCAATCTTAAATAAATACGTCACTGAGTCCGTGCGTCTCGCATCCTGTGGATCGCTACCTATCAGCGACGGGTGACCATAAATCTATCCGGGGAGATTCATATGACCCCAACGAGGCTGTTTATATACTGGCATATTTATATACTATGTGAAGTGATTGAAGCCGAATTAAATTACAGTGGAATTAATGTAAAGTGATTTTAGTGTTTCATGAGGCATTTTTAGATAGGTATATTTTGGAAATTGTCACATTAAATCATTGTTTTTACTCTTAGTTCTTAGAGAGCATCTCATGCAAGTAAGCTTGCTCTTTTTCCATTTTCTATCAAATTGAAACAATGTTATAATAACCTAATGGTGAAACTCAACAATGTATTTTACCATACACGGGCTGGCATTTCATAGAGAGCTCTCCCTGATACTCCACACTCAAGCTGGAATTAAAGTTGAGTTTACGTTTTTGAAAATGGGCCTTAGTTCAGCCTTTTTACTTTTATTAAAACAGCTGCTATCAGTTCAAATTTCCGTATATAAATTGTCTAGATTTAATTATACATAGTCCAAAATGAGCTTCATAAAAATAACTTCACAAGTATCGGTAAAAAAAAACATCATAATTTAAGTACATGCACATTTTTCACAACACGACTTTGAAACCGAGAGAAGTATCTTTGAAATGGGGACGATTTATAAGCTTTAGGAAATTGAGACATAAATTCATTGGCTAGGCAAGCGCGTGATAAAAAGTGGACGCTGTGTCAAAGCTGTGTCGTGCAGCATTTTCTTTTTTATGATAATCGAGTGAAAATATCGTGATTCTATTTTCTAGGTGTTTCTTTTAGCTTGAGATTGTTGTTGGACAGATCTGAATAATTTCATGTCATAAGTCCTAAAGATTTATTCCTCTGTCTCGATTTCGAATGTAGTCAAAATTTTAGTTTGTTTTCCGGTCACAAATAGAGTAATTAAAATTATCTGTTGGGTGAAATGTATGTACCCCTGGTAGTGTCCACATTCTGTCTGAATCATGTCAAATCGTGACGAAGAACCGATGTTTCGCAACTCTGACACCCATGACTGACAGATATGACAAGCGTCATACTGAAAAACGTTGTCCAATTTAGTAGCAAAAAGTCGATTTGTATTTGTTTTTAAGTTATTTTTTGTTATTCAGATTTCAGAAACTAGGGTACCACCCAACTATATCATTACAATCTCCTTCACACCATACGTGTTCCATCACACCACAATGAATGCGGTGATTTCCTACCACAGAACTCAGAAACTCCTCTGCGGCTTAGAGACAATATTGTTAACATTTCTCCTTCAAATTAAGCGTTTCAATGAGTGTCAGCGTCTAATCATTGACAATGATGGCACTTGACAATGCTAACTGACGCGATACTCCTTGGTTAGACTGGTGTCAGAAAAAACTCCAGGCAAAAATAAACCACGAAAATAAAAATCTTATAATCCACCAGTACACTGAACAGTCCGCATTACTGGGCTTACAGCACGGGCTTACGGCATAGCGTTCCATCTATCTGCAAGTGACTCCAAAAGATTTGCAGCACTATTTCAGTTTCCGAAAACATAAATATCATGCAATTTTCGACCATATACAATAATTTAAGCTTTCTACAACAACCTTTACCAATTGTTGCTGCGTCTTTCCGACTCATCCCTTATTTGTAGCATAAAATCCACCTATACATTGAACAGGCCGCTTTACTGGGCTTACCGGCAGCCCAAAGCGGCCCAGTCTGCAAGTGACTCTAGAATATTTTAATAAAAGATTATTTTAATGCATACGTGCAGCCTCACAGAACACCGTGTGGAATTTAATAAATAATGAGCATGACATTTATTCAAGAACTCTTGAAAAGAATACTTAGTTTTTGTCTGTATAGAAGAACGTTATGCTTTGTGATTTTTGGTGAATTTTCTAACGCAATTCAGGTATTTGTGCCTGATAATCATCATCTCATGTTGCTGAACTGATGATGAAAGGTATAAATTAGGATCTGATGATAAGATCCCATGAAAAATGTTTGTTCAGCGATACTTTCACCAATTGTCAGCAGATTTGGATGATTCTTTTTTGTTTGAAAGAGTATTTTCCTGGACTGGTCCCATTTCAATTTGGTGAAGATCTGACGAAGAACTTCGGAGGCAGGCAACGGAACTCTTCAATAAATGATAGCAAAGGGATCGGGATTGCTGAAATCGCATGTTCGTTTAGTGTTTACACCAAAACTTTAATTTCGGAATTCGGTGTCAAAAAACGAAAAAATTAACCAAAAACACCGACTTCAGAAATTAAAGTTCTTTTCTTTCTACTGAAGTTATTTTGTACCTTGTAGTGTTTTGTTTTTGGAAGTCGGTTGTATTTCTTGTAAAAAGTTTTTTTGTTAATATTTTTTCCTCTCCACTCGCGCGCACTGTGGTGTTTATTATATCGCTGATTTTGTAAAGTCGGAATTCGCGTTGCGTGTTTATTTTAAGGCTTGTGAATTTTTCCTGGCTGTGCTCTTGTGTAATAAGTATAATAATAACTACGTCACTTTGTGCTAGCGACCGTTTTCAGGTGGCCCATTTATTGAGTGTGCAAGTGCAAGCCATTATAAAGCCGATTATAGGTGCTCGTTAGATAACAGTCGTTAGAAGATAGGCATCAAATTAGATTCTGCGATACGTAAGCACTTAGTTTCTACCAAGGATAAATTATTTATTAATAATAATAATAATATGTTGCCCCCTTGGCGCTACGTCACTTTGTGCTAGCGACCCTTTTCGGGGGGCCCATTTATTGAGTGTGCAAGTCACCCCCTGCTATTTTAAAGCCGTTTTAATTGTCAATGGTCAGGCAGGGGCCAATAGTTATTCCATAGTAAACGATTATTAGTCCACTAAACCAGTCAAACCCATAGCTTTCATCTTTTGTTTCCATATTCTGCAATAGTCCTGCTCCAACCGGGGATTGTCCTTGGGTAAACTTCCACAGTGCATAAAGGGATAATCGTCGGTTGGTGTCCCATTCCATTTGAAATGCCTAAAGAGGTCTCTGCGAGTTGGCTTCGGCCCCTCGTACGCCTACCAAAGGACCGGGTCTCTAGGGACCCGAGAAAGTCAAAAACATGAAAATAATAATAATTTATTTCAGATTTCTTTTTTTTTCTTTTATTGATTGGGCTACCTGCCGTTTTATTGACGATGTTGAAGTCATTCATTGCTTAAATTGTAAACAGTTCGGTCACGTTAAGAAACACTGCGTTAATAAAGTACCTACCTGAGCTAATTGTTCGGAGGCACACGAAACAAAAGATTGCCCGGATAAGATATAAACACTTTATAAACCCTGTTACTACATACAAATTGAAACTCGAACAATTAATCCTAAACTCTAATTATTTAACCATAGGATAATCAAATCTCCATAACTATGGGGTAGGACAACTGAGCTGGATAAATTGATTGTGGATTATAACCTTGACATACTCGTAGTGCTTGTTCGAGACAGAACGTCCACTAGCTTTTTTTATATTTTGACTTTATCTTTCCGTAGAAGTTGTTCTTATGTATGAGTGTTTTTTCTCCTAAAATCATCATCATCATCATCATCTGCCTAGCCTTTTCCCAACTATACTGGGTTCGGCCTCCAGTCAAACCGAATTCAGCTGAATACCAGTATTTTACGTAAAGCGACTGCCTACCAGACCTCCACAACCCATTAAATGGGTAACACGGTATTTCTTGGGAAGACTGGAGTCAGATTTACCGGCTTCTGACAATCCGCAACGACTGCCAAAGTTGAACAACTGACAGCTGGAACCAACAGCTCAACGTGCTTTCCGAGGCACGGAGAAAACTCGGTATGTTAAGACCCATTCACAGACCAACCTTGGCAAGCGTTGCTTAACCTTGAAGATCGACCTATGCGGCTGTTAATCTTTAGCCACGAGTTCCTTATTCATTAATTTTGTCTCCTAAAACATTTCCCCTGAATTAAGGTCACCCTGTGGATAAATAAAACAAATCCGTAGAGACAAACCCCTATTTAACCGACTTCAAAAAAGGAAGAGGTTCACAATTCGGTTATATTTTTTTATGTTTGTTACCTCATAACTCCGTCATTTATGAATCGATTTGAAAAATTCTTGTTTTATCTAAAAGTGTATACTTTCCGATTGGTCCATTCTCACCAAGTCAGAATCTGATGATGGGATGCCATGAAAATTGAGGGCAACCCTCAAATTTTATTTTAATTGTATGTGCCTATGCACATATAATGTTTTTCATAAACTTTCTAACGGAATTCAGATATTTTTGCCTAAAGGTATAAACTAGGATCTGATGATGAGATCCCATGAAAAATGTTTGTTCAGCGATATTTTCGCCAATTGTCAGCCGATTTAGATGACTCTTTTTTTGTTTGGAAGAACATTTTCTTGGACTGGTCTCATTTAAATTAGGTGAAGATCTGATGAAGAACTTCGGAGGTAGGCAACGGAATTCTTCAAAAAATGATAGCAAATGGATCGGGATTGCTGAAATCGCATGTTTTTTAGTGTTTACACCAGTAGTTTAACACATCATCGCACCGGTACGCTGTTAATGGGTACGCGGTACGGGTAAAAAACTTAAAAAAAAGAATACAACCGACTTTTAAAACAAAATACAAAAAACAATTAATTCATCAATTATTTATCGAATAACTTCGGAAGAAAGAAAAGAACTTTAATTTCGGAAGTCGGTGTCAAAAAACTAAAAAATAAGACCGTCTTAAAAAAAACAGAATTGTGTTAAGCACAACTTAACAGACAATAAACCAAAACCTATGAAAATTCTTAACAGCTGATCAAGTAATCGCGCTTCTTTTGTTCTTTCCAGACAAATTCCTGAAATTCAAGTATACCGAAAAAACCGTAAATCATCCGAGGAGCAAATACAAAAATCTTTGTATTAAAATTTAATTTCCTCCCCAAAACGAGCCCAAGTCATTCGAATGTCAAAATGACGTCTTTAGCTGGTAGATTGTTGTTACATTTTTCAATTTACAGTTAAAAATCTCGAAGTTAATTAAATTGAGGACCAAGTTACAAGCGACTGG
The DNA here is from genome assembly GCA_950371165.1 of Lacanobia oleracea. Classification (NCBI taxonomy): domain Eukaryota; kingdom Metazoa; phylum Arthropoda; class Insecta; order Lepidoptera; family Noctuidae; genus Lacanobia; species Lacanobia oleracea. Next base: position 4,162,956 of record OX493398.1, read on the forward strand.
GGTACTTGTGCTGAGAAATAATGAGATATAAGATTTTCCTTCGGTCTTTGTTTTACTAATAAACTGGCCAAGTGTGAATCGGTCTCACGTGCATACGGTACGAAAGATTACATTTATAGCATGTTAATTTAACATTATAGACTCCTTATCGATATTCTTGTAACTTATACGTCTCTTTTTTATCTCATCTGCATTCTATTTTTTAAAATTTGAGGCTCAATAGTTTTGGAAATAAAGCGAAAAAATTGTCATTATTCATCGAATTTCTTGAATCACTTCAAAAACTCTTAATTTAAAAATATATATGACACGCGTCCTTGTTTGAGTCACACCGTTCATACCCGTTACTAAATTTCAATAGAATTTGTTCAGTAGATACGGAAAGAATTAGATGTGATAGACGGACATAAGGGTTTCGTTTTTTACGGATGTTTGGAACCAATTAAACATTATTGTCAATTCACAACCTCTTTGGTATAGTCCACATATACTTTGTTGTACCAAAGAGCGAAAGAAGCAAACAGTAAATTGGGATAAAAGAAAGACAAGACTAGACAAAATAGTACGATTATAACCAATAGACATCTCGATTACAAAGTCTGTCCGTCAACTAGCTCTGTGCGCAGTTTACTTGCCACCGCCTGTACTTCGTTCAACCCTAGAACACTTCTTGGACTCGTGTAATACCATATTTGAACAGTCGGCTTTGAAGTCATGTATAGTTGGCGACTTTAACTTGAGTAAAATTGATTGGAACTTGGTAAGTGAGTTGAATAGTGGTTATATAGCGCCAAGTATTAGTCACTTGTTAACTTATTTTATTCGTATAAATAAATTATTTCAACTTAACAATATAACAAATAAGTCAGGACGCATCCTCGACCTGGCGCTGACTAACTTAACATCCGGTATCATATGCTCTGCTCTAAATCCCCTAAGTATAATCGATCCTTTGCATCCCCCAATTGAAATTATCTTAAATTCATATAAATACACAAGACTTCCGTATAATAGTAGGTAACAAAAGAATAAATTTTTACAAATTAGATTATAACATCATTTGTAAACACTTAAATGAGATCGATTGGAACCATTTATTTGATGGCACTCACGATGTGAACGGTATGCTCAGTATATTCTACGATAAAATTAAAAATATTATAGAAATGCAAGACCCTCCCACCACCCGTAAACATAAGACACACCCTCCTTGGTTCGATAAAAAAATGATAAGAACTTTGAGGGAAAAGGAAAAGATACGCCAGCGATACAAAACCTATAAAAACCCCATGGATGAGCTTGAACTAAAGCTGCTCAGTAAACGGTGCTCAGTCATGGCTGCCTCTTGTTACAGTAAATATGTTAGCGACCTAGAAACAGTTATTACCAAGGATCCGAATAGATTTTGGACGTATATCAAGGACAAGCGAGGAGGTACCAGTTCCTATCCCCTGACAATGACTGACGGCATCACATCGTCTTCAGATGGCATCAGTATCTCTGAAATGTTCGCTGCTCACTTTTCCTCGATGTACAGGCAACAAGATGTGTCTGCTCATTCATCTTCATCTCCCTCACAATATATGCAGGACATGTTAGCGTATAGTTTACCGTTGACTACACCAATTATTGAAAGTGATGCCTTGCTCAGTAAATTGAAATCTCTGGTTCGTCGAAAAGGCACTGGACCCGATGGAATACCTCTTTATTTTATCTCCATGTGTGCTTCTTCTCTGGTGGCTCCCTTATCACAAATATTTAATCGATCGCTCGCCTCCGGTATTTTCCCAAATATTTGGAAGGTAGCAAAAGTGGTACCTATTCATAAATGCAGTGATCGTAATTATTACGTAGGTAACTACAGACCGATTTCAATTTTGTCTACCTTCGCCAAAGTTTTCTGAATCCTTAACTTTTCCCTACATACAGTCTCATTTGAAACTTTACCTTAGTGACGTCCAGCATGGCTTTGTCAGTTCTAGATCTACATGCACAAATCTAGTAACTTTCATGGAGACCCTAACAAGTGCCACTGACTCTGGGAAACAAGTTGACGTGATATATACCGATTTTAGCAGGGCTTTCGATCGCGTCCCTCATAATATACTCTTTCATAAGTTAACCGCTTACGGCATCACTGGTTCCCTCCTTAATTGGTTTAAGTCCTATCTTGAGGGTCGTTCCTTCTTTGTTGCTCTCAATGGCTACCGATCGAGTTCCTACAAAGTTACATCTGACGTGCCCCAGGGATCGCATGTTGGCCCGGGTTTGTTTAACTTGTTTGGTAATGATCTTGCCAATGAGTTGAAATTTTCTGAGTGTTACATGTATGCCGACGATTTAAAATTTTGCAGAGTAATTGAATCTGAACTTGATGTTGAGTTGCTACAGAGAGACATTGACATGTTGGTGAAGTGGTGTGATGACAATGATATGAACTTAAATATCAGCAAGTGCTACCACGTGAAGTTCACCAGAAAAACTAAAATAACACGAACTGTTTATTACATTAGTGGCAACTTAGTGCAAGAAGTGGAACAGATGATGGACTTGGGAGTTCTATTCGATAGACAGTTGACTTTTGTACCCCACGTTGAAAACGTAGTTAAAAAGGCCTCAAGAATGCTTGGTTTTGTCATAAGAAATTTAACCTGTTTTCGTCGCAATAAGACCAAAATTCTGCTTTATAACAGTTTGGTCCGCAGCTCGTTAGAGTATTGTAGCACTGTTTGGAGACCTCACTATGCCACCCATACACTAAGATTGGAAAGGGTTAAAAAACGATTTCTGTGGCATTTAGCATACTCTTTCGGAATAGCTAAAAAGATACAATCGTATAAAGAGAGGCTCTTGCATTTCGGGATGATATCCCTACAAAAGAGGAGAGATCTACTGGATTTAGTATTTATATTTAAAATTTGGAGATATAAACTTGACTGTCCTCAATTACTGATAAAAATAAAAATCCATGTGCCCACGAAAAGCCCACGCGCTCCTATAACCCCCTTACATCCTCCTCTTCGCAGGACCGTTCTCGGCGCTAATTCTCCCATCCCCCGCCTATGTAAATTATTGAACAGCTACAGTGATCTTGTCAATGTACACTCTGACTCGCTTAGTAAGTATAGAAGCATTATATTTAAAAACTTGTAAAATCATTAAAGTGTTAAGGTTTGCATGTTAATTTAGTTCATATTGTTAAAATTTAGCTATTGGTCATAATTATGTTCCGGTGAGTAACTCAAAACTCACTTAGTTATAAGTCACCATCAATCAACAATAATGTAGTGCATGTTGTGCTTATCTGTAAGGGATTGGTACACTAGCCCATAAGTTTATATGATGTATATGTTATCCATGTATACGTGTATTCAATTGTTGGTGAGCCAAATAAATAAAATAAAAAATAAAATAAAATAGACATTGTTTGTATAGTTAAATAGTTCTTAAAATTTATGTGATCTCAATGATTAACTATTGTATGTTTTCTGAGAGTCCTGATATGTCGGCAGTTTTTTTTTGTTTTCTTTTTAGTCCTTATTGTTTCAGAAAACGTGAATTTTTAGCGCTCAAAATAACCCGTAAAAACCTGCATAATAAATTCACAAGTCTGCTGGACGAAGTTCTCCTCTATTGCACACCACTAAGCAATTCTCCGCCACGCTCATCCATCTGAAAAACCTCTTGTCCTATTGATTTATAAATTCCCATTTAAAACTAAAAGCAAACGGCAGTTGAGTGTTTAAAATGCATGAGCTCAACACTACAGCGACTCCGTTTACGCTCATTTTACGCGTTATTTACCAAGGTAGGCTTCGTTGGACTTTAACGAAAGTATATTTAGTGTCGAGGTATGCAATACGCTTTTTTCATCACTTTTAGGCCAAACAAGACGCTGTTTGACGAATAATAAGGTTTTCTATGATTTTTTGAATTCGTCGAAAACACGGTTTTCCTGGGGATTACGCTTGACTCAAGGCTACAATGGGGTCCTCATTTAACATCTCTTGCGGGACGGCTAAGTTCAGCAGCATACGCTGTCAGAAAAATCCGTCAATTTACCGATATAGATACCGCGAGGCTGGTCTATTTTAGTTACTTTCATAGTATCATGTCTTACGGTATCTTATTATGGGGACGTGCTGCAGACATCGAGTCTATATTTATCCTGCAGAAAAGAGCCATCAGAGCCATTTACAATCTCCGTCGGCGTGATTCCCTAAGAGAACTGTTTAAGGATATCAACATCATGACGGTACCTTGTCAATACATTTACGAAAATATTATGTATGTTCGGAAAAATCTTCATCTCTTTAGCAAGATTAGTGACAGGCATAATTTTAACACTAGAAATAGGAACAAATTAGATCAACCCCGATTCAGATTGGCCAAAGTACACACTTCTTTTATGGGGTACTGTATTAAATTTTATAATAAAATACCAGTTGATATTCTCGAACTGAATGAGAGAAAATTTAAAGCATGCATAAAACGCACACTATGAAGACAAGCGTATTATAAGCTGGAAGATTATATCCTCGATAAAAACGCTTGGCTAAATGCTGGTCCTGCTCCACAGTCACAGCTGCTTAGGTCCACTTTTTAGGTTTCTATGTTTTTATATTTGGAAGAGATGCTCGCTCCTTTTAGAGGTTCTTACATTATTTCGTTTATTTATTCTTATATACATACAAATTATATTATTATATTAATTACTTATTTATTCTTTTTGATGTAAGATCTTAATCGTTCTCTTTATTAATTTATTTTTCATTATTTGGTCATTGACAACCATAGTTTTGTGTAAAGTAGAAGCATATTTTTCAAATTTTGTAAATGTGAGTACCATGAAACCATTTACATTTTATGTGAGTAGTTATAGTTTTACTTGTTGGACATGAACGAGCATGGTGGTTGAGAGCATGTCATGCTCACTCAAATGTCTCGCTGATGGCGGCGCGTGGGTTTGATCATTCGGTTCCCTTCGAAATGGTTGAGCTGAAGGGTGCCGATACACGCGTCATGTTCGTGAACAGGCGCCGTCGGTTGAGACTGGTCATCTCTTAACTGCCATTGGCTTATTTTAATCTTTATATTTAAAATTCTTATAATAAGCCCTTTTTTTTTCCTTTGCATTGTCCTCACATGCAGAAGCAACAAGTATATGTAACTTGAAATTTTGTAAAACCAGAACATGATTTAAAAGAGTGTCCGTGGAGTTTCTTGCACGTTCTTCTCCATAGAGATCTACGCTTTGGAACGTGCAAATAGCTTCCATGTTATTGACTGACCGACCTTGACGTTTCAAAAGTGCCTGTGAATGGTTTATTTGAAATAAAATGCTTTAAATTTGAATTTGAATATAATTTTTAAGGAACGATAAAATATTTCTTTTATTTAAACAAATGGCAGCCTTCTATTAGCGCTATAAGCACCTTGGTCACTGGGTTACCGAGGATGGCACAAATGACTGAGCTCACAAGTGAGCTCGCTAGAGTTCTGTTAAATATAGTTAGTTATGTAAGGTAACTAGTGTGAAACGTTATGATTGTTGTTATTTTCTGTTAGGCATGTAAGGTTATATAAGTTATTCTTTAAGCAGAGTATTAGGTATTGTTAGTAGTATTACTTAGTATTTCGATCATTTTATTTATTATAATTACCAAGAGTCAATTCACTACACTGTCGCATTAGGTTATAACCTGTTAAGAAAGTCGTAAGGTGATAGATAAATCAATAAATCATATATGACTATGACATCGCGAGAGAGTGCAGGGCATTGACCGTAAGGTGTAATATGCTGGCAGGCAGGCTTGCAAGATGCAACATGAATGTCAAGACAACTTTATTTAATAACAATCTTTTTACACCTGCTGCCTGTGGACTGGAAACACACAGAAAGCGTACAGGTACAGCAACGCATTTAGGATACTGTTGTGGCTGCCACGTTTTTGTAGCGCATCGGGAATGTTTGCAGCAACACAGATAGACGATTTCTTTGCAATTATACGTTACCAGCAAAACTGAGGGACATCTGTTGGGACAATTGTGTGGGAGACACTTGTTCCTATCAGATGTTTCAAGAAGTTTTTAACAATTGTTTAGGATAAGTACATAATTGTTAAGATAATAACATAGTTTTTAAGTCAATACTAACAGAAAAATGGTTATTTTTGGCCTGAAATAAAGGTAAATTATTATTAGAATTAAACCTAAAAAAGTCCAATAAAAGTATGAGTACCTTTATTGTTTTTATGTACGAAATATAATTAAAAAAAATATTAAAATATTTTTAAATTAATAATCAGAAATATTTATAATTTAATTGAAAATATTTCTGATTATTATCACTTAAGTCAACACAATTGCACATAAAATCACCTCATTTTATGAAACATCAATATAAAACTTAAGAAACTTAAATATCTTAAATAGCACATGGCTGCAGCGTTCATAATCACTACAATTATTGAATATCATTATGACTTTTGTTAATGTATTTTTAAATGAGATTGAAGTAATTATATTTTGACACTCTCGAGAGAATTAAAATTTATAGTGTATTTTTCGTTGACCTAGAACTATGAAATTTGGCTAGTAATATTGTAACTAGTGTAGAAAAAAATCTGAAAACTATATACATCATGACATGGCTGAGATGCGGAAGCGGTGTGAATCCCTGGTCAGAACGGTGCAGGGCAGCGCTAACAGCATCCTGTCCATGATAGCAAGCAGGCTAGATTGTGTGTTTGTAAACCACTGCTGCAGGGTATCTGCTGGGCCTGTCACCTTGTGGCAGTGATGTCGCAAACTGTTTTGGTTTTTGTATTGTTAATGTTTTACTAAATATAAAGTTTGTAAGTATATTGTTACTAACACTATGAGTCTTGGTACTTGAAATAAATGTTTATTATAATTATTATAAATAGTCTTTATTTAAAGTAATATGCACATATCCGATTCTTTAACTTTGAAATTCTAGAAAAACGGTAACAGTTATTTTATACCCTATAAAATAACGTTATTTTATCAAGTTCATATTTCGGCATAAAACAGTATGTAAACGGAACATTAATTTCTTACAGTCAATATTTACTAGCCCGACCCTTCAATCTTGGCCCTCAGAAGGTAAATAAGAAATGTATAAGACAGAAGAGAAATGGATAGGACATTTTGTGCAATTTCTTTTTTTATTTCTTGTAAGATATTTTAATTATTAAATACTTAGTATTTTTTAAAGGTCCGCTGAAGAACTTAGGTAACCAACACAGCTTAGAGCAAAGGCGGGCGGAGAGAATTTGTATGTAAAAAGTCATAATTCGAGGTTTGGCTCTCGTCTGTTTCCTCAACCAATATTGGACTGATGTAAAATATGTCATAATCTGAATAAAAAGGATATATACTGTGTCCCTATGTTTTTCTTTTTGTCGATATATTAACCGTATAAGCACTAGAACCCTCAAAAAAAGCTCAAAAATATCCGATAAACTGCTATCAACAGAGCGCTAGTGTACACATTTGGCAACTATTAATCTCTACTAACTATTACTATATCTCTGATGTTAAGTTTTAAATTGTCCTTTTAATGTAACTATATTAAAAGGACAGTCTATAAAATTCGCATAATTTACAATAACATTATTATATTACATTGAAATATTTCATAAAATTTCCTCGACAGACGTGAAGGAATTATGACAAGACTTGATAAATGTGTTATAAAATATTAATGTCTTACCTCTTTTAGATGCAGACAGAATATGCCAAGATTTTGGCCGGAGTTGCTCGCATCGTTAGCTTATACAAATGCACTCTCGGAAATCAGATTTACCGAATTATTAATACGGGAAATATTGTCTGTGAGTAAATTTTTGAGTATGAATGTTGATAAAGGTAGAACGAGATCAAAGTATGTAATTATATAGATATCTGTCTGAAAGTTTGAGGTAACAGCACATAGGCATTGGAGAAGCAAAGATAATGTTAGATCAATAGTATAGATATTTATGTAATATTTTATAATAAATAATAACGCTTTACGAAAAATATAACTTTAATCAAATAATAAATTAACAAAACTAATATCTAAAATTAAAAAACACACTAAACTAACAAAAAAACTAAAATATAGCATTAAAAAACATTTGAGTAATATTTGTTTTAGAACAAAATGTATTGTTTGTAAATTAATAACTTCGATATAGAAATTGGAAACCAATAACAAAAAATAGCGGCCAAGTGCGATTCGGACACGCACACGAAGGGTTCCGTACCATCAACCTTCATATTTAATATTTGTTGTTATAGCGGCAATAGAAATACACAGTCTGAAAATTTCAACTCTCTACCTATTACGGTTCTTGAGATACAACCCGCTGACAGATATACGGACGGATGAACGGACAAACGGACGGACAGCGTAAGCTTAGTAATAGGGTTCCGTTGGTGACCCTTCGGGTACGGAACTCTAAAAAAGCTCATGGCAAAATTCATAAATGAACATGGAGCAGATTAAAAAAGTAGCTCAAAGTACTGAGGACTTTGAAAATTCTGTCTCTAAATTTTAATAGGTATGATTTTAGTTACAGCACTAACATGAAAATTTTTGTTTCATAAAATGTTCTTAACTGTAAAAAGCCCAACTGAAACAAACCATAGCTGTAATTGTTATGTGAAAAAAAAACTGTTTATTAAACTGTCACAAAATATTAGGTCCTAATATTCCTAACACCCTAATATTTTAATAATAAACAGTTTTTTTACTTTAAACATTAATTCCTCCTACAGTAATCTTAGTATTAAAAGACTTCTGTTTTAATACTTTCAATATGCGGGCGGTGGTTATCTAATTAAAGAATAGTTCTAAAGCCTTGTCGACTGAAGATTAAGAACGTTCAGACGATACTCAAGGTTTACGTTCAGGTTGCCTTATTGACATTATTTATTTTTGATACTACCATAAGCTGGGTTAAAATTAATATTTTCTATTTTAGGATTTTTATTGGTTGGTTCAAGAGTTACAATTATAAATCAGGTTATTTAAGGTGTAGACACTGCGAACATTACACATAGCGCGCTTTCGCGTGCGTGCGTGGACGTGTTTTTTTTATATTTTATTTATGTTTTTATTGTTTAACTTTTGCCCGCGGCTTCGCACCCGTTATTATGGATTCAAGAGACGCTAAAAAGTACTGTAGAACCATCCCCAGGGTACGACCCTGGGGATGATTATCTATCACGCCAAAATTCATCAAAATCAGTTCAGCAATTAAGCGCTAAAGCGTGACAAACAAACAATCTCACCGGAGCTGAGTTTTCTATAAATGTTGACATTTTGACTCGCGATTATTTTTCGTGTCTTCACTCCCATGAAGAATCGTGTTTTTCTTCCTGAATAAAAATTGACCTATTCAATCAACTTTTCTAACAAAGAAATATCCATACAAACCATTTTTACCTCTTTATAATAATAATTCAAAAAAAGATTTTGCTTTCCATCAACCTAATTCCTACTCAACTTATTTCAGGAGAATCTTCCAGCAAAATGAATCACAAACGGTAAAAAAGTAAGTCACACTATGACTTACTAACAAAAGTCAACCTGTTTGTTAGCTCCCACATTAACATGCGTCACGAGTCTTGACCCACAAATACTTACAATCAATATATCACGAGTCGCCAGCAGGAGACAAACAAAATTATATTTGGAAGGCGAATGTCACATTTGTGATGAACGTGGATTGTGGAAAATGAGGATGTGATGACGCTTTGATATGCTCAAAAGTAGCATGGGGCTAAAAAGGCTTTTGGAGAATCATATTAGGATCATAACTATTACTCACACAACAATCTGTCAAATTTCATTTTCATCTTTATTGTTAACGCATTAAGTTCAAGGTTGATTGGGAAAATTTGACAGTGACGATCAGCGTGATTTGCTTTCTGATTTTATTAAAGTGGCCTTTCGGCCGTTTGCTGTCAAATTTGTATGGACGCGCAAATAAAAGAGGAAATATGGACTAGACGTAAGAAAACTTGACAAGCGGTAGAAACAGAGCGCCAATTCTAAAATGTTTAAGCAACATTGGCAAGCGCATGTCAATTGCAACCTGACAAAAAATTATGGAAATTGAGGCTATTTTGAAAGATAGTAGAATTGGCCCTCAGGCTTTGCTTTTTCGTATGCCTTCTTCTTAGAGTGTTGATGGCAAATAGTGTTATAAAATTTCGTGTTTGGCCCAGAACTCAGCAAATGGTAATCCACCAATCACTACCGCAGTGTGCCTGTAACTTGCAAACAAAATTATTATTATGACACTTCAACTTTGCACTAAATTCCATGTTCAATTCATCAGCAATAAATACATCAAGCTGGTTCAGGAATTTGTGGCTCGCTGTCCGACAAGCACCAGGCCTGGGTTGACCGCGTGTTGTATTCCACGCGCGCCTCAAAGAGATGTCAGCATAGACGGCGCCTGCCAGGGCCAGTTCCTACCAGGGTGGATTGCAAAGGATATTTGAAGGAACACGGGTGGGGTTTTATTCAGTAAGAATCTGACACTCCCCTCTACTCCACTCAGAACGGAAAGATTTATTTGATGGTTTTCTATCCAAAAAAAAACGGGGCAAGATATCTATGAAACGCAGTGTACACTTGAAAACCAGGTCAACTGACATGTCACTTCAACCTTGTCTGTTAGCCACTTCAATTAAAATACCTTTATGGCGTATTTGACTATCTTCCATGACCTTTGTAGTCGATAATAAAGAAATACAAGGAAAAGTTCGGTATTATATTATGTACGATCGAGTTGGCTTTACTGTAGCGAATGAATATATTAGCGATATGGAACACATGCCACTAAATTAAGCTAATATGCTGATGCATTCACGTCGATGTTAGAGACACAGGGAAAATGTTATTTCTTTGCTTAATCAATTATGTGTGGGATGTATAGATCTAGCAATCGCAAAGTGTCGACACACCACTAGTTTTCCGGCATTTGGACAAATTGTTCAAAATTCAAAAGTCGTTTATTAAATTAGGTTTAGAGCCAGCACCTTTTGAACGTCAAATTTAATAAAAGGCAGTCCCCCAAAAAGCCCGCCCGTCACCACTTTCTAGTGTTCAAGCTGTGGAGAAGAAGTGGCCAACAAACTCCCCGGCAACACATCTGTCGGTCACGTTTTAAGAACTTGAATGTATGCAATGAAGTAATTAAGAACAACACGAAAAAAAAAAATATTATCACGTAATAGCTAGCACACTCTGTGATGCAGAAAATGATATAAAAGTAAATAATAATAAAATTACTTACATAGTCAGATATATAAATAAATAATAATAAAAAAAAACAATATTATATGCAGACTTATTTAAACCTGTCATAGGTTAATTATTTATAGAGAAAGAACATGATAAATATGACATTGTTTTGCGTTCAACACAGCGAACAACTGTGCCTAGCCTTTTCCCTACTATATTGGGGTCGGCTTACAGCGAACAACTATTCTAATCATCTAAATACGTCGCAAAATAATAGTGAAGGTATTAATTAATCAATACCTTATCTTTATTAATCATAATATACTACTCTGTCAAGAAAGTACCGGGAAAAGATCAATAATACACAAAATGTCTGTTATTCATCCAAATTTATTTTATCACCTTCAAAGTATGCTCCTTTAGAAACGATACACTTGCGCCAACGAATAATCCATTCAAAACATTTTTTAAACGCTGCTTCCGGAATTGAGTTCAGTTCTCGCCGCGAATTCTCCTTTATGTCTTCTATCGATTGAAAACGGGTGCCAAGAAGTGGTAATTTGAGTTTAGGAAAAAGAAAAAAGTCAGCAGGAGCCATATCTGGTGAATATGGTGGTTGCTGGATGGTATTTGTTGAGTGTTTGGTTAAAAATTCGTTCACAATGATAACCTTGTGCGAAGGCGCATTGTCGTGGTGCAAAATCCAAGAATTTTCTTTCCACAAATCTGGCCTTTTTCGTCGAATTTGCTCTCTTAAACGCCGCATAACGCTCAAATAATATTCTTTATTTACCGTTAGACCTTCCGGTAAGAATTCAGAGTGCACAACATCGCGATAGTCAAAGAAAACAGTCAACATGACTTTGACTTTTGATCGACTTTGGCGTGGTTTTTTCGGTTTCGGTTCAGTTGGAAGGCGCCACTCCGAAGCTTGTTGACTAGTTTGCATGTCAAACTCGTAAACCCACGTCTCGTCACCAGTAACAATGCGTTTCATGAATGTTGGGTCCGAACTGACTCGTTCTAGCATGTCCTCAGCGACTTTCATGCGATTGAGTTTTTGGACAAAATTCAGATCTTTTGGGACTAGCCCAGCAGCAACATGTTTCATACCCAAATGATTAGTTAAAATGGTACGGATCGACTCGTGAGATACAGAAAGTTCGGCGGCTATCTCTCTCAGAGTTGAATGGGGATTTTCAGTCACTATTTCCTTCACTTTTGCGACGTTAACTTCAGTTGCAGACGTTGACGGCCAACCAGAGCGAGGCAAATCTTCCATCACATCTCGACCGCTTTTGAACGCTTTGAACCACTCATAAGCACGAGTTTTTGATAAAGTCGATTCACCGTAAGCCTTCTGTAACATTTTCAGTGACTCCGAACACGAAATTCCATTGGCGATGCAAAATTTAAGACAAACTCTTTGTTCGATATTTTTGTCCATTATGAAATTCGCAATACACACTATATATGATATTACTAAAACCAGCACTGTATTTAATATAAATAACAGATGCAACTCAAACTCCGCGCCAAAATGGAAAACAGTTGTGCCAATCTAACAACTACAAAAAAACAAAAATTTGAATTTGGAACCATCACCTAGCACAAGCATCTTCTTGCTTAAAAGGTGATCTCCAAATCACGTATGCTAATGCTTTATGTAATGCTTTATGTAATTGAAATAAACAAATCATCCATTCCCGATACTTTTTTGACTGAATGTACATTCTTTTAACGTCTTCCGCTGCCAAATATTTTATCAGTTTACGACTTGGTTGATAGATGGTGTTGCACTGATGACGTTTTTCTGAATTGCGGCGTTAAGGTTGTAGCGGCATCAAGACCGCCACAAGAAAAACCTACGGAGCAAATCCACATCGCAACAAAAGGAACCGCGACGCCATCTATCCGACTAGCAGCGAACTACAACGTTGAAATCCTGCATCGCGCAAGCAGAGTTTACCGTGCGATTTGAACATATACATCAGCCCGAATATCAACTATCGGGCAGTAGCCCGCCAGGCACAACAGCCGCCTGGTTGGAGGATCCTCCTTTTCAAATGAGGTATGCGGGACTTTACTCTCTGTACCGCATACCTCCTAAACTGGTGACCCTCGACATTGAACGTCAGCGCAGCCTTCGTGCAACTACTTCAGCGTGACGTCATCATCACTTCTCCTCATCGTGACCTCAAGCTCTCGAGCAGCGAGTCATACAGCCAGCCAGTACCCACGGCTTCTACGGATATCCTGACCACCACCAGCATGCAGCAGCCGCACATTCCTATTCAGCATCCTCAGCCTCTATCTTCACCCCGACTCACTGGGGCATCGCATATAGTTCCGACTCACCGTGAACTCTGCGACATCCGGTTCCGACTCACTGAAGCCTGCAGCATCATCCCGACTCACTGGGATATCTCATCACCCCGACTCACTGGGGCACCGCATATAGTTCCGACTCACCGAGAACTCTGCGACTTCCGATTCCGACTCACTGGAATCAACCTTCAACTGGCTTGGCAAGCATCTCAAGATGCATGGACGATTCATCCACTATCGACCTCCGGTCTCCGGAGGGGAGTGATGTAGCGGCATCAAGACCGCCACAAGAAAAACCTACGGAGCAAATCCACATCGCAACAAAAGGAACCGCGACGCCATCTATCCGACTAGCAGCGAACTACAACGTTGAAATCCTGCATCGCGCAAGCAGAGTTTACCGTGCGATTTGAACATATACATCAGCCCGAATATCAACTATCGGGCAGTAGCCCGCCAGGCACAACAGCCGCCTGGTTGGAGGATCCTCCTTTTCAAATGAGGTATGCGGGACTTTACTCTCTGTTCCGCATACCTCTAAAAGGTTTTCCGCTAGAGAACGACCCTCACACGATTTTTAAACACAGTTGTGATTCGTTAGGGGCTTAGATTCGGTTTCTTAAAGGTTCTAAAAGACGCTGTTAGGATCCAAATATTCAAAATCGCTAAAATTTCTGAGTTGTACAGGATCTGTTAACTGTGCGTATATCGTAGTCTTGCTTGAATTGATTTGGTTTTTGCGAAGTACTACGCAACGATTTGACGAGAGACACTACGGTTCGATTTGCGGATCAGGCCTGTCGGGATTCGTACCAAAGGTACTGACGGGAACCTACTGCTAAGCCTCCGCGATTGATTCCGTTTAGAGCGAAGCATCGAACGGTTCTATTTTTCGAAACAAGGCTTTAGGCTAATAATAAAAGGGTACCGGACCAAAAAGTGGTCACGGTGACGGGACCCTAGGTATTTATTACTAAGCCTCTGCGATCGATTCTGATTCGAGCAAAGTATCAGACGGTTCGACTTGCGAGCCAAGGTGAATTATAGGGTTCCGTACCAAAGTTGCTAACGGGACCCTATTACTAAGCCTTCGCATATGATTTTGATACGTGCGAACCAAGTTGATTTTTAGGGTTCTGTACCAAAGTTGCTAATGGAACTCTGTTTATTAATAAGTCAGAGCTGTCCGTCTTTCTTCAGTTTATTCGTTTAATTTCTGTCTAGCTAATTTAAAAATGCCTTCTTGAAAAAGGTCGAATCACTATACAGCAAAACCTTAATACGAGTATATAAAACAAAGTCAGATTGGATCGAACACATAACTCAAGAACGGCTGGACCGATTTTCATGATTTTGGTGTTTTTGATTATTTTGTCCGGAATAGCATAATAAGTATTGAAATATTAAAAAAAAATAGTAGGTAGGGTAGGTAGGCAGGTAGGGTAGGTAGGTAGGTAGGGTAGCCAGTTAATGGGAGCGAAGCCGCACGGGTCAGCTAGTTTAAAATAAATATAAAATGTACATCGTACAAAACACGACATAACGATGTAGGGTCGGAAAAACAAGGGTTGCTCATGCACGGACCATTAATAAAGGGATTAATGACGATAACGTTTTTTGCTGGCGCTCACCTATCTGTGACAAAGTGTGGAACGTGGACATTAATTACTTCTGAGCGCATTAGGGATTCAATGTCAATTATAATCAAGTACATGTTTTTAAGTTTATTAGTGGGTACCACTAATAAATTTAAAAACATGTACTTAATATATGAACTTGCGAGGGATTTATTAATTTGTTAAGAATATTTTTATGATTTACTTAAAGAACCTTAATAAAGGAGAAAGTTTAAGTTTAATTAGTACTTTGTCCTTTCTAAAATGATTTTTTTTTTTTCGATTTAGGAATGGGCTTGCTCTTGACCACAATCACGCCTGATGGAAAGCGATAGATGAGGTAGAGGTATCATAGAGTGAACGTGCCCAGAACATGCCAGTTCACTCTTGCTTTGAAGGCAGATGTTGTAACAAAGCCTATGGAAAAAGCACTTTCTATTTTTTATTTTGTTTTCTCCTAAAAACTGAGTACCTATATTAGAATAAAATATAATTTATTGGTTTAAAATAATATGGTATATTAAAGGTCTTATAAGTAATAATACGAGTAGTTTCACAGTTTTGCCTACTAATTTTCAGCATGCAAAAACACATACACATACACACACCATCACAAACATTTTACACGTGCAGCCTCTGGACAAGTTGTAGGCAGAAAGCTATCAATGCTCTTCGAGTTCAACACAGGAATGCGTTCAGGGTGCCGCTGGGACTGCCACGGCTTTGCAGTGCGTCGGAAATATTTACTGATGGCTTGGCAGCGATCAGACGTAAGCGTACCGCGTCGCTGCTGCAGAGGGTACGGGTCAGATTGAACATTGCGTTTTCAGTCACAAAACTGCTGACTGATCGCATTATGTAGAAATTAGGCAGTGGCAATTACGTTTATTTTAGGGTTTATTGGTAATTTATTTAATGAACAGTTATTACATTTTCATTTCTTATGAGCTATGGTTTATTTAGGCATAAATTTTACTGAATAATAGTAATGTTTTATTTAACTGACAGTTAATTTTGAGCATTTTTAGTAGTTTTTATGGATTTGAATAGGCTATTTTTTGGGATATTCCATGATTATTTAAAATTTCTGAGGCCGCTATGCATATTCAAGATTCAAGAACCAACACCACAATATTCTTGTATAGATCACATGATCAGCAACATCGATCATAAAATCGGCTGAAGGTACTCCTATACCTGGATCTTTCAGATCATACTACTGCACAGCCTAGTCTGCTATTTTTTATAAATTCGTCATTCCAACACGATGCCGTTGTCATTTTGCTTAAAGTTCGTAATCTGTTAAATTTATAATAGTCAATCACTGGTCGGTCAGTCGTCTCGTAATAAAATCGTAGTAGAATGACAGTCTCTTATTGCCATTATTATAAAATCCGTTAGTAGAAATGATTTTCGAAAAATCATATCTATAACGGACTTTACCTTTAACTTTGAAATAATCTGTCATTTTTTTTTTTTTTACTATTGATAGGCACGCGTTTGACCACTATCTCACCTGATGATAAGCGAGGATGTGGTCGAAGATGGAGCACGCTTGCCTAGAAATAACCTATTCACTCTTGATTTAAAGACTCCCAGGTTGTAGCTATCAGGAAACACAGACTCCGGCAGGGAATTCCACTCCTTAGCTGTACGCACTATGAATGTGTTCCCAAAACGTTTTGTGCGTATGGGTGGGATGTCCACCATGTACCGGTGGCGCATCGCCGTTCGTCTTGTGGTCCGATAATGGAACGGGCTTGGCGGAATTAAATTATGCAATTCCGTCGCACATTCCCCAAAATGCAACCGGTAAAAAACCGACAGGCTAGCAACTCGTCGTCGATGTTCAAGACTTTGGAGCTTCGACGCGACGAGTCTCTCATTGCCGATGATCCTCTTGGCTCGTTTCTCAATTGACTCAATGGCATCAAGCTGGTATCTGGCAGATCCATCCCAAAGATGAGAGCAGTATTCCATACACGATCGAACTTGCGCTCTATGTAAGGGCCAAAATTGAGAGTAGATGTTAATGTAACCCCAAGAAGCTCAAGATGGTCGGTTATCGGCACGGTTTCACCGCGAAAGATGGAGCTGGGCGGAATTGGCTCCTTTTGGCGGAAAATAGACACGCTTGGGTCTTAGCAGCATTGAACTTGACCAGATTGGCATCGCCCCAATCAGAGACCGCCTGTAGGGACTCGTTCAAGCGCTCAACCATTGCCTCCCGGAGAGACCGGATCTGCGACCCACCAGCTCGTGCGTCGGACACGTATCTTTCAGCAACAGTGCTGTCGTCTGCATACCCAAAGGTACCGGGTTTAAGCAGATCATTAATATGCAGCAAGAACAGTGTTGCCGAAAGTACCGACCCCTGAGGAACCCCGGCATTAATATCCAGCAGTCCAGACGAGCAGCCATCTATGACCACTCGGATAGACCGATCCCTCAGGAAATCTGCGATCCAATCACACAAACCGGCGGGCAGACCGAAGGAAGGAAGCTTACTAATAAGGCCATCGTGCCAGACCCTGTCGAAGGCCTTCGAGATGTCAAGGGAGACCGCTAGTGCCTCCCCGTGCTTCTCTATGGCCTCACTCCAGATGTGAATGGCATACGCTAGAAGATCCCCAGTTGACCGATTTCGGCGAAACCCGTATTGCCGGTCACTAAGGATATCATTCGCTTCTAGGTACGCCAGGAGCTTATGATTCAGCACGCGTTCCATAGTCTTACAGAGTATGGCCGTTACCGAGATGGGTCTATAATTCGACGGGTCAGCTCGACTACCCTTCTTGGGCACGGGCTGCACGTTAGCTTGCTTCCAAGCCTTCGGCACTTTTCCAGTCTCAAACGAAAAGCAAAATAGGCGTGTCAAGATCGGAGACAACTCAGGCGCACAAGTCTTCAGAACAATTGCCGGTATCCCGTCGGGACCACTAGCCTTGTTCACGTCTAGGTTACGCAGTACCCTACGGACGTCCTTCTGATGAATGCGAATGTTCGACATACTCGACTCGCATTCACCAGGAGAGGCGGAGGGCGTCGCGCCACCAGGATCCAGACGTGAAGATTCCGCAAACAAAGAAGCAAACAAGTTCGCTTTCTCCTCAGCGGAGTGGGCCAGCGTCCCGTCGGGTCTCAGCAGTGGTGGTAGTGAGGGGCGGCAGAAGTTCGATTCGACCGACTTAGCCAGGGACCAAAAAGCCTTACTACCTGCTGGGTATGAAGCAAGTTTGTTCCCTATTCGGCTAATGTGGTCAAACCGAGCCCACATAAATTAATAATTTGTATAAATTAATGTTCAAATTTGAACATTAATTTATGCCAGATTATTTTTATATATGTTTTTATAAATTATTTATTAGGGTTCTATGCAATCTGAAGTTGTAAGAAGTTTGTAAATAGCAAAAACATGATGAAACTCAATAATCCGTTTTGCGGTCAAAGTCAAATGTGACATTACTGCTTACTGACGTCGACGTCTGTTTTTATTTGTTTTGTAGAGACCGGAGTTTTGCAAAAAGCTAATTAATTTTTAACGCGAGCGATATAAAAAAATCAAATAAATAATAGATTTTTTTATTGCTCTTTTAACGACATCATGAGACTGTGCATCAATTGCGGAATAGCAACGGACCACTGCAATACAATAGGAAGGTAAAGATTAGAAAATGAATCAATTCTTTCTATTGTACAGGAATAGGTCATGCCTCAAATTTGCCTGATATTTTTATATCGTAACATTTAACATTTTTGTACATAATATTCAATGTAAATAATCTAAATGGTGTTTATAGGTTCTGTTTAGTTGTCTGTTAATGGTTGTATTTTTTTAAATAATACCAGAACGTGTAACAAATTCATATTCAAAACATCACCAATCCAGACTGAATCTGCATGGTCAATTACAACCTATTCTCTCTCAGAGTTGAGGCCAGCGTCCCTATAATGGAAATGTAATGTGGCCGCTTATGTTTACCAAAATAAGCCACTCAGATGTTTATTTCTAAATGCTTGTGCAGGTGCAGTTTCAGGTAAATGAAAATGATTTCATCTTCCGAGCTTGCTCTTGATAAAAGTAGACCAGATGAAAATGAACAGACACTAGGACACCGATGAGTGTTATTCAATGTGGATGTCTTCTGAAATCAGTTTGTTGTCATCAACTTGTACAGTACAGAACTGGTAGAATGTAAGATAGTGGATTCTGCCATGCTCGGTTAGTTAACTCGTTTTATTCACGGGTTATTAATAACATTATTTAGTTTAGTTTTTTTAACGAGGGCATAAAGAGTGTTATTTTCATTATATTTAATATAAGTCAAGCTCCTAACATCAAGATTTCTCATTTGAAGGATTTCTTTAGTACAGTCGTTTTCAAAGTGGGCACACACACGCACAATATCTCTGTGTAATGGCACCCTGTAATGTGGATAAATTATTTTCAGGTGGGTGCTTCAAGTGTTTTTTGTCACTCTTGATGGCTGCGAGCAAATAAAGCATCCCGGTATTTCCATTCAGGCCCCTCAACATTTGAGGCATCTTCATAAGCTGTCAGTCAATGAGCTAATTATTCAAGAGATTCCTCATTTAGAAGAACCTACCCACACATATATTATAATAATCCTAATGAAGAAGAAGAT
This sequence comes from Lacanobia oleracea, assembly GCA_950371165.1. Taxonomy (NCBI): domain Eukaryota; kingdom Metazoa; phylum Arthropoda; class Insecta; order Lepidoptera; family Noctuidae; genus Lacanobia; species Lacanobia oleracea. The sequence continues at coordinate 4,182,812 of OX493398.1, forward strand.
TAAAGCGATTTACCGCTTTGTGTTTTATTTTTATTTTAATACAATACAATTTCAATTTCAATACCCTATGAGACACAATATAAGCAAATACAAGCCAGGAGAGATGCGCGTGGCCCATGTCTAAAAAATATAGTTTTCTGAAAACTTCAGCTAAAGGAAACTGAAAGCCTGAGCACTTTTATGTAGCTATCTAAAACCTCATCGTTATATGATGCCAGCGCTGCAGCACAGCTGCAAGTGCATTACAGAGTGTATAGTCTTAGATCTCTATTACGACGAGTGTTTGATAATATTTCCAATGTGGGAAACAGAGCCACAAAAACAAGCATTTTTCTTTATCTATTTTGTTTGAACGAGCAAATCTCTGGAATTAGTCAGATTTGAAATATATATATATGTTAGGCTATACGGGAACGGGAAAAAACGAGATATGCGCGTACAAAGTCGCGGGCTAAAGCTAGTAACCTATTTAAAAATAATAACCTAAAATATAGGCAAATGTTGTCTAATTTGGTCAGTGGGTCAAAATTGGGCTCGTGAAACCTTCCTAAATGCTCTAATTTGTGGCAAAATCCAGCCCTGTAACGCCAGGCCCAAATTTCAATTGAGGTTGGGGTTTCTTTTTCGGCTCTCATTGAGTTTCTTGAAAACCACAGAGACCTGGCGCTAAGCTACTGCAGCCGCACCGATGAAGGGCGAAGTTTGTCTAAAAGATATTGGATATAAAACGCCGGTAGAATGGCGCAATGACTGGAAAAGCAATGACTGCACAATTACGTTCTAATGGTAGGTCACTGATCAATGGAACTGTCAAAACTTTAGCAGATTACCGCATACGTCTGTCATTCATTTGTTATAATGAACGAGATTAGCATTTTATGTAATTTCTTTCAATGTAGTGTCAGTGGTTCACCATTGGAAAGTTATAATGAAGCTTTTATGTTAGTAGATGACCAAACTTGTCGAAATCAACAATTATGAAATCAGTGACAGACCATTCTGACACTATTGTAATATTAGACTTGAGGCCCTGGTATTAAGTATACCTGTGAGAAACAAATAAACAGCTTTGACAGAATATTCAATTTATAATAGAGACTATAATAAACATCACATTATTAAATTTAAAGAACGTATGTCCAAACTATCGTTTTCAGAGGTATTTAATGAATCCAATATTGACTCAGCTTACGAAAAATTCTTTGAGCTAGTACATAAATTTTATGAATTATGTTCGACCCCTAAAATTGTTATCTAAAAGTTTTAAAGCAAGCTGCAAAACCAAAAGATAATTAAGAAAAAAATACTATGCTAAAGAAACTGCAGAAATTAAAACAAAATTAAAAAACTACTCTAAATTCCAACGGCGTTGCATACATCAGGCATTAAAACAACCAATCACCAATTTATTAGGAATTCCAAAAAAAAATGTTAGGTAGCATGGCAACTGATAAAAAATGAGTCCAGCGGTACTAAAAGCAAGCAACTCATAGAAAACGTAAGAATGGTGCTGTAATTAAAAGCCCGGACAAAATTACTGAAACATTCAATGACTATTGGATTAATCTAACAAACGTTAACCAAAAAAAATTTTCGTTCTAGACTAAATCAATCTGTCAGTGAATCTTCCTAAAATCATATGGTCATGAAGAGGTACATAGAATTATACTATCTTTGAACAATACAAATTCTACTGAATTTGTATGAGATGTACAAAAATTACGTACGATGTAAGTACGATGAGATAGCAACAAATATCCTGAAATCTCGTTCTGGTGAATTAACACCAGTCTTAAAATTTTTAATAAACCTATTGAATCTGGCTGCTTTCCTAGCTCATTTAAGCAGTCAGTTGTAAAACCTCTCAACAAGAAAGGTAACAAGGGAGACCTAGATAACTACAGACCAATTACTCTAATACCAATTATATCGAAAATCTTTGAAACTGCCATGCATAAGAATAGATTAAACAGAATATGTGGTCTTCAGGTCTGATGCCAGGTGTCCAGCTACGGTCCCTCCCTTGATATTTAAAGGTCACACAGTAAACAGGGTGTATAAATTTAAATACTTGAAAGATGATTTAGATTTGGAAAGGGGGCGCAGAGCGTTGTCAGTCCGGGTGGACATGCTAGTCCGCAGGTTCTCTCTTTGTGCAGATGCAGTTAAAATAGCCTTTTTAAAGGCATATTACACTGCACTGTACTCGGAGGTCCTGTGGTTCAGATATACCCAAAGGGCTTACAATGCTCTGCGTATCCAATACAACAATGCGTTCAGGGTACTGTTGGGGCTGCCACGCTTCTGCAGTGCATCGGCGATGTTTGCAAATGTACGCACTGATAGCTTTGATGCAGTATGGCGCAAGAAATCTGCCTCGTTACTTGTCAGGTTGCGTGACAGTCCTAACATCATTCTGCACTCGATAGCTGCCCGGGCAGATAGCCCGCTTGTGTGGGCGTTAGCCGATCGTACGAAGTCTGTTTTAGTAATGAAGTACTAACATAGGCTAAGTAATTTTGTTACTAACACAGTGGACCGCATTTTAGTCTGATAAATTAAAAAATATGATTATTATCTATATCTATACTAATATATAAAGCTGAAGAGTTTGTTTACTTGAACGCGCTAATCGCAGGAACTGCTGGTCCGATTTGAAAAATTATTTCAGTGTTAGATAGCCCATTTATCGAGGAAGGCTATAGGCTGTATATCATCACGCTAAGACCAATAGGAGCGTAGCAGTAATGAAAAGTGTGACGTAGACGAAGTTGCGCGGGTCAACTAGTTATTATTATAAGCGCCTTATTCAATTCATCAATAAGCATATAATATCCTAAGGGAACAACAATAGGTTTTCAAAAAGGAAATTCCACAATATTAGCGTGTGTTTACCTTGTTCACACAATCGTGATTAATTTAGACAAGCGACTTAAGACAAAAGGTATATTTTTTGACATGACGAAGGCTTTTGACTTCGTCTCACACACGAATTGCTAATAGACAAAATTTAAAAGTATGGTATTGCCCAGCACTTCAAAGAAAAAAAACAATAAAAAATCGAAAAAAACAAAAAACAATAGTAAACAAGTACGAAAATCATACAGATCAAATTATAAACATAACAGGTCTGGTGTGCCCCAAGGGGGGGTGCTTAGTTTCCTATTTTTTATACTCTACATAAATGACCTTCCTGAAGTCACTAATTACCCATTCTTTCTGTTCGCTGATGACATTTCGTTAATACAGACTTTAATAAATACAACTGATATAAATAATACAATTGATTCGATAATAACATGGCTTGACGAAAATAATTTATGAGTAAACTTAACAAAACCAATTTTATGCAATTCAGTACATATGGACGAGAAAATAAGTCTTTGGATATTAATTATAGAGGACTTCAATTAAAAGAAATAAACGAAACGACATTTCTCGGTATCACAATAGATAAACACTGCAACTGGAAGGCTCACGTCAATAAAATATGATGCAACAAAATAAATAGATTCGTGTATGTTCTGTACGAACTTTCAAAAAACATCGGCGTTAAAAACCTTATTATTTCAATACTATGGCGACGTTGATTCTGTGTTGAGATATGGGCTCATTATCAGGGGTTGCTAAACAGAAAATCAGAAAGTGTTCATCGCACAGAAAACATGTATCCGCGCCATAGCGGAAATATGCCCATGGGAAACTTGCAAACCCTTCTTCTAAACGTACAAGAAACTAGTACAAGATGGCGGCGCGTGGTTTGGATCATTCGGTTCTCTTCGAAATGGTTGAGCTGAAAGGTGCCGATCATGTCATGTTCGTAAACGGGCGCCGTCGGTTGAGACTGGTCATCTCTTAACTGCCACTGGCTTATTTTAGTCTTTATATTTTATTTTTTATATAAGCTTTTTTTCCTATACACTGTAATTTTTTGTGAATACATAAATAAATAAATTGTCCTCACATGCAGAAGCAACAAGTATTTGTAACTTAGAATTTTGTAAAAAAAAAAACATGTTTTAAAAGAATGTCCGTGGAGTTTCTTGCACGTTCTTCTTCATAAAGATCTACCCTTTGGAACGTGCAAATAGCTTCCATGTTTTTGACTGAACGACTTTGACGTTTCAAAAGTGCCTGTGAATGATTTATTTTTAATAAAACGCTTTGAATCTTTGAATCTAGGGCTATTTGAAAAAAATTCTACACACTAACCGACTTATTTAAAAAGTAATAATTATAATCCCACCGGACATCAACAATATATTTTGTTTTTTAATTTATAAAATGATAAAATCAATTTCTCAATGGTCATGCTCGAATGATAACCATAATATTGTACAATACTAACCTAGCTGTAAATTAGTATAAGCCCAAATGTTTGCATGTCACATAATTATTTATTAGGTTAGTACAGTAGTCCTCAAAAAAGTGCTGTCGCGCTTTTCAATGAGAAACTTACTTCGGAATTTTGTTTTTTTTACAAACAGATAAGAAAAAAATGCGAAAAGTGGGGCCGCTGTTAATATAGAGATCGCGGAACGCGATAAGGCCGCCGATTGTATATTGTTTTAGTTTAAGATATTTTTTGTTTTTTTTTTTTTGGTGTACAATAAAGCATATACAACGTTGATACGACAGAGGGGCTTTCCTATAAACTGCCTATACTAGGTACCATTTTCAAGCTATGTACCAAAAATAAATAAATTAGGAGCAGTAGTTTAGTCGCAAATGATTTTTAAAGTTTTTGCACGGTTTGAACACGATATATCTTTTCTAACAGCTGATCATCGTCTAAGCATAGGTCATGCACTTTACAACGATGAATCTACGATGCGTTGTTGCCGCTCTGACGCATGTCGAAGGACATTCATTAAAAATTGGCAATGCAAACAAGGAAGCAATCAATACACACACACTTGCACTTTCACTACGAAAGCGACAAACGTAGCGCATTTGAAAGAAACAGAAATAGGTCAGTTTGTTGCATCCTTGTTTTTTGCGATCGGTAAGTGGGGCCTCTATTCAGTGCGCCGACGCTGTCTTTTCGGAACGTACGGTTTGTGGAATTCGCGCGCAAACAATTGTGATTTTATTTTGTTATTGTGATAGGAATCATAGGACACTAAATAAGTTTAAGACAGTATTTCTTTCTTTTATTGTGAGAGGACACGTAACTTGGGATTATTATTATTTAGTAGTAGTGTTTTTTTTTTGTGATTGACTGTTTTTTATGGTGATAGGACATGTAACTTGGGATTATTATTATTTATTATTAGTATCTCCGGACCTCACTCCCATGGATTTCTTTTTGTGGGGGTACATTAAGGGTGAAGTGTATGCCTCAGAGGTAAATACAATTGATGAGTTAAAAAATAGGATTATTTTAGCATTTCACAAATTAAAGTGCTTAGTGACGGACTGTTCAATACAACTACAACGCCATCTAGCGGCAAATAGAGCAATCATCTGCAACGTGAACATCGTGCGATCTACCCGGGGCTGGCAGCACCGCCGCGACTCGCGACCAACTTCACTCTCTCTACGATTTTTTTCTCGTTGACGGTTGTGTGCGTAAATTATTATTGTAAAATTCAGAAAATATACGTTTATATTTCAAGCAATAATGGCGTACGTTCATTGAAGACATCCTTGCCCTCATCACATAGGGATGTAGGGAACGGTCTGAACATTTTGGTCCTTCGAGCCGGATATACCTACGAAGAACCACGCAGCCACGTGGAGCGTCTCATCAAAAAGCATTGGAGAAGAGGATTGTCCAGGACTGTCGGCAAGTCGCATCCGGTCAGGTCACAAAACCCATCCTCCTACTCCATGTCCAACAATTTTGCGTTAATTAATATTGTTATTTTCACGTTTTAGTCGTTCGTGGTGTTGTGCAGCACTCTGTGCCGTGGGGTGATCCTGAGCAGGAAACTGTAAGTACTCTTGGTTTCTATAGCCATCCAAAATGAGTGACGATGAGTGTTTTCAAATAGCCTCGGTTCAGGATCAGGATTACGTTAAATCTCCCCGTTTAAGTGTTAGCACAATGTCAAATAAACGTCTCGCTGATTTGAAAAAGCAGCGAGGCACGCTGAAAGGCAGGCTTACGTTATTTGAGAAGTATATTTCAAAATTTGAAAAATTAACATTAAACTCCAAAAGTAAAACTGAATTAGATTTGCGAATACAGTCAACTTCTACTATTTTCCAAAGTTTTAATGATATTCAAGGTGAAATTGAACAATTAGTGGATGAGTCCGATTTATCTACTCAATTAGAATACCGCGAATCATTTGAACAGCAATACTTTTCTATCATGGCTGACGCGAAGTATCTATGGAAACCTAACAATACAAGTGAACAAATCCAACTTAATTCTCATCCTGGTTATAATTCTGTGTCTATTAAGTTGCCAGTAATTAAGCTACCCGCCTTTGATAGTTCGTATGATCAGTGGTTGGAGTATAGGAACTCGTATCTCACTATGATACACAATCGTGAAGATCTTGACGACATACAGAAGTTTCATTATTTAAAATCGTCTCTTAGTGATTCTGCCTCTCATGTAATTAGTGCATTAGAATTCACTGCTCCAAACTACTCACACGCATGGGATTTATTAGAAAATAGGTTTCACAACAATCGTTTATTAGTACAAAATCACGTAAAAGCGTTGTTTACTGTTCAGTCACTTCAAAACGAATCGTATGATCAAATTCGGAAATTAATAGATTCAACATTACGTAATTTGCGAGCACTTAAATCATTAAACGAACCAACCGATGCTTGGGACACGTTAATCGTTTATCTTATTGTTTCTAAACTCGATCAGTCCACGGAACGCGAGTGGGAAACTCATAAAGGTTCCCTTGTGTCTAAAAATGATTCAAATAAAATAAAATTAGATAATCTACTAGAATTCTTAAGAAACCGTGCGGATATGTTGGAAATGATAAAGTCAAATAATAATAAAAGTGTTTCTTCGTCTAAGCACAATAATAATGACTTAATAAAGCCGAATTCTAATAAAAACAAAAGATACGTTAATAAATCAAACAACATAAATTCGCAACCTGTCACACATTCATACGTAACTAATTCAACTCGTAATAAAAATAACTCTGATAACAATAAACAAAGACGTGTTTGTGTTGATTGCAGCGGTGATCATTATTTGTATTCATGTCCGAAGTTTTTAAATTTGTCCGTGCAAGATCGATTTGTTATTGTGCAAAATAAAAAGCTTCGTCAAAATTGTATTCGTACTGATAGTCACTTGCCAAGTGAATGTTCATACGGTCCATGTAAACTATGCAAAAACAACCATAATACGTTACTTCATAATAATAATAATACTTCTAGCGAAAGGATAGGTATGACCGCATCCACGTCTAGTTCGCATCCGTTGCCGAGCCTAAGCAAATCAGCTGATACGCAAGTACATTCCGAACGCAATGTACTCACGTGCAGTGCCGCGATCAAACCGGTTTTGTTATCGACGGCACTCATCGATGTTCCTGATTCACGTAATAATTATCACACAGTTAAGGCACTTCTTGACATTGGAAGTCAGAATTGTTTTATCACAGAATCGTTGTGTAATCGTTTACTATTACCTATTATACAGTCCACTATTCATATTTCGGGTGTAGGACAAAGCATTTCAAAAAGTTCTCACACCTGCAAAGTAAACATTCGTTCTAAGGTTAATGATTATAATACAAATATTCAATGTTGGGTACTTCCTCGTATTACATCCAAGTTACCTTCATTAGACGTTCACTGTCAATGTTTAGAGATACCTAAACATATTTCGCTCGCGGACCCTACGTTTAGTGTTCCGTCGGACATCGATATACTCTTAGGAGCGGACATATTTTGGGATTTATTAAATAATGACAAAATCAAGCTTAATAGTGGTCCATTTCTGTACGATTCCAAAATAGGATGGATCATCTCGGGCCCTATTTGTAATAATCATTCGTTTAAACCTGCAAGAGTTCAATGTAATTTTGTTCAAATTGATACTCAACTGCAAAAATTCTGGGAGTTAGAAGAATTATCTGACTTACCGAATGCCATGACAAAAGATGATCGTTATTGTGAAAAATTATTAGTGATTAAACGAACTTACCTGTACGTGAAGTTCTATCACAATTATACGAAGTGCATCGTCCGAAGAGATTAGTAACCTGAAAAACGTCTAAATATGTAGTAACACTCAAGTGACACCACTCATACACTGAATGTTTAAAGTCCTGTGCCTTTTTTTTTTTTTTTTTACTAGCCACCCCGGTCGGCCTCGGTCTTTCATTAAGTTTAGAGTTTGAAGCCACCATGTACCGTTTTGGCATTTCTGCAGCAGACTGGGGAACATTTTGGGTTGGGTGGGTGTTACTAATCTCTTCGGACGATGCACTTCGTATAATTGTGATAGAACTTCACGTACAGGTAAGTTCGTTTAATCACTAATTATACTCGTGCATCGTCCTCGAGATTAGTAACCTGAAAAACGTCTAAATATGTAGACCTTGAGAGATGGCTGTGGAAATGTCAACCAGAAAAGACTTGTGTGTGAATCAACTGCTTTATTGCTAACATCTCTTAATTATAATAATTAGTATCACAATATTTTTTCTAATTATATTTCCCATGTTTTTCTTAATTATAAACCACAGTTTTTCGTTAACAATAGGTATGTCGATAATGACTGTAGGTAATTATGAATCAGATAGTACTGCTGTGGCGAGTGCTGTTTCGGAAGAGTCAATGATCACTCTGTTATAAAATTTTCCAAAGACATTAGAACTTCCGCTCCAGCTTGCCGTGTTGCGGATGAGGTCAATGGACACCCCGCATTGAATAGCTTTCGAAGTGGCAGCATGCCTTGTACTATGTGCAGAGAACATGGAGGTGTCAATTCCGCTATCCTTCAGAACGGCTTTAATCCACCGGCTTAACGACTGCGTTGTTACCGGTTTATGCGGTTTCCTAAAACTAATGAATAGGTTTACATTTTTACCACGTATTGGCTGGGTTTTGTCAATATAGGCTATTAAGGTTTTGCAAGGGCATATCTCGGGTTTTGTTTCAAACAATGGCAAGCTCAGGGTTGGTTGTTTTGAGCCCGGCCTGGAAGTTTTAATGAGGTCAGGTATCTTTATTATAACTTTGGTGGGAAAGATTTCTATATTGTTAATGTTGATTTTCGCTAATGTCTGCATGCGTTGTGCCGACGTAAGAGCAAGAAGGCTAACGCTTTTTTGGTTAATGTTTCTAAGGGCAAACTTTCATTTGGAAAGTGTTGGCTTAGAAAGTCTAGTACAAGCGAAGTGTCCCATGTGGTATTATATTTAGGCCGTGGTGGGCGAAGCCGATAAACTCCCTTGAAAAACCTTGTGATGCGATCGTCATTTGAAACGAGTGGTCCTAGTATAAGGGCCAGGGCGGACCTACATGAATTCAAGGTGCCGTATTGGTATCCTTGGTTGAATAGCTAAGTGAGAAAATATAAAATGGTAGGGATTGACGCCTCATATAGTTCGACATCGTTCTCGGTACAAAATTTAAACCATTTTTTGAGTGCTACGTCATATTGCTGGTAAGAGTTTTTCGACAACGACGCTATCATTTTATCCACTGTGGATGGCGATATCCTGCGTTGCAGTAGCGCTGTCCGCACAATGCTCCGGCAACCAGGGTAAGGTTGTCTTGAATATTCCGGTTGCTGGAATGCGAAATAATAGCTTTGTTAGGTTGAAATTCCAGCAATTCGGATACCAGAAGGCGTTGGAATATGGGGAACCACGGTTGTGTGGGCCATTTAGGAACCACCATAATTCCTGATGCCTTATCAGTAATTATTTTTCTTAGGGTTTTTAATACTATTGCGAAAGGAGGGAAGGCATAGAAATTAAGTGTTGTCCATTTGATTGTGAATGCATTGACTGCTAAAGCGTCTGGATCGCGATGCCAGGACACGTAACGAGCACACTTAGCGTTTACTTGCGATTAGGTCTACTTGAGGACAGCCCAATTTTTCAACAATTTTTTTGAAAGCAATGTCCATCAGTTCCCATTCTACATCCGGGTGTACTCGACGAGACTCTGCATCAGCTATTATGTTATCTGACGATTTTATATATGACGCGTATATGAAGATATTGCGGGCTTCACACCATTGCCATATCTCCTTAGTAACCTGGGTGAGATGTGGATAGTGTATGCCGCCCATACGATTTATTAGGCAATTGCCGTGGAGTTATCTATGCGGAGGAGTATTTGACAGTTACTGAGGTTTTTGGCAAATATTTTAAGACCAAAGTAAGCTGCCATCAGTTCTAGCTGATTTATATGGATTTTCCTCTCATCTCGCGACCAAACCCCGCTGGCTCGTTCACCCCCGCACGCGGCTCCCCACCCCGTAGTTGAGGCGTCAGTATAGATTTCTTTGCAGTATTCGTCAATTCTTATTTTTCGGAAAGAGGACTCTATTGATTTTATCCACCATTTAAATGAAGCCTGCAAAGAGTCAGGTATAATCATGTATTTGTTGTAATCTTCATAGTCTTTTAGGTTCAGGTATTTATACCTTTCTAATTCTTTAGTGTAAAGTATCCCATATTCGATTGCTGGGCATGCCGATATAAGTAGTCCTAACAATTTTATTGTGCAAATTTTCTGATTTTACATCTTTTGCGCTACATCATCTTTATTAGTTCAGCCCTAATGTTTGATCTTTTTTCGTTAGGTAACCTGATTTGGAATTTTTTTGAGTCGATTATGTAGCCCAGAAACTTGCATGATTTTGAAGGAGTGAGATTGCTCTTTTCCGTATTAATAATAAACACCAGAGATGTTAATAGTTTCATGGTGACCATAATATTGTCTAAGCATTCTGACCTAGTCTGTCCTATTAAAAGAATGTCGTCCAAATAAATTGTTGACAGATATCTGCATGCAATGTAAGGGGCTTTGTTCAACCCAAATGGCAACACGTTAAACTCATAAAGTTTTTTATCAAGTTCAAACCTTAGATATTTTCGAGATACAGGATTGATTTTTATTAAAAGATATGCGTCTTTTAAGTCAAGATTGGCCATGAAGCAGTCTCTTGATACCAACTTTACCGCTGTTCTTAAGTCTTCTATTTTGAAATGATCTGTATCGATGAATGTGTTTAATGGTTTTAGATTCAGTATGAATCTCGTTTTGCCATTTGGTTTGGGGCGTAGAAAAACACTTGAGATGAATTGTCCGTTACATGGTTTGCACTCAGATATTGCTCCCATTTTGAGCAAGTTACTGATTGCTACATTAAATTGTACTTTCTCAGTTTGTGAGTGTTGTATGACTTTTGGGTAACATGTCTGTACAACTCGTTTGTTAAACTGTAGTGTATAACCGTTTACCCAAGACAGTATAGTTTGGTCTTCAGTGATGAGCGACCATTGGGCATGATAAAAAGATAATTGTCCAGCGTACTTTACCGGATTTATCGGCGGCGGTTGAACTTCGACGGATTTCGCAATGGTTTCGACGAGTTGCCTTGCGTCGTGTTGCGATTGTATCGTGCTGAGGGGCCCAGCGCCGGCGGGGGAGCTGCTTCGCGACTTCGGTATACTCCTTGTTGTTTGCGTGCTGGGGCCGGGCTTCGCCAGTTTAAATTGTTAGTTTGGGGAAAAGTTTTCCTGTGTTTGGTTCACCTGTGTCCTAGTTTTCATTTCAGTGCCTGACTTTGTTACCGCTCTTGCTGATCTAATTGTATCCGCTAGGTTTTCACCGAATAGGTATTTGTCAATCTTCGTATTTGTCAGATGATCTTTTAGGTCTTTCTTTATGGAAAATATAGCGAAGTTTCGCCTGGTAACAGACTCTGCATGTTGTATATCGCACAAAATCCGGCATACATCCATGAGTTGTTTGAGGCGCTCTTTATTTTTGTTTTTATCTTCGAGTTCTTTTGTGAGGACTCTTGCTAATCCTGCAATAGCTGTAGCGAGCTGACTTTGCCGACATTCAATGCCTCTGTCTCTCTTCAACACGGTTTCTGTTACCACTGCTTTTATTTCCCCATTTAGTAACGGTGCTCCAATAAATGCACTGTTAGCAGGGATGAGGTAACGTTCATTAAGTTCTTTGCGGGTTTCTTTGGTTAGGTCCTGAGTGGCTATGTGTTGTAGCCTCGTGGCTAGGTCTGTATGAATGTCCGTACCATAATTCATGACTGCAGAAGGATCAGATCCTAGAATTTCCAACACTTCTGGGTCTAAGTCCTCAGCAGAGGGGTCTTTTCCATCGGTCTTTGTGGCCAAGTCTACTTCCAAATTATTTTGAAGGGGCAAAGTCGGTCGAGGAGTGTGATCGGTGGTAAACGGTTGTGAGTCCTCTTCAACGGGTTCCATGTTTGGTGGTAGGACATATTCGGTAGGTTCGATGTCTTCGACAGGTTCAATGTCTGGTAAAACCATACATTGAACCTGTCGAAACCATATTATGAAGGTCTTAATGATGCATTATGAAAATTGAGCCGATGAAGCAGTCCCAAAAACTGATCTGATTGGCTGATATGAATCCGTCTCATGACTGTTTTGGATAAGTAACCCTGGATAAACCTGTCGATACGACCCCAAAAACCGCTCTGGTAGGTGTTGGGTGTTTCAGCATAATACACTTTTACCTGGCGTTACGGCAGCGTAGCCGCACTGGTAGGTATTGTGTATTTCAGTATGGTTTTGATGTAAAAATACGATATGTAGTTAACAATGCTGTTTAAAACATAGAACACCAGGAAAACATGCATTATAACTCGATTTTATTGACAATAATTATTCTCTTTGTTGACAATAATAAACTTTGCACGAAAGTGTCTATGCGCAACATTCCAGGATGGCGTTTTGACAGATTGCACGATTTTAGTGTCGTTTATTTGAATTTTCCACGAGATTTCGTGGAAAAGTTTTCGTTTGCACGAACGCGTGTCTACATGTTGTGCAATATACGAAATCTTTGTAAAATAGTTGATTTCGGGCTTATTTTATTATTACGATAACACTTCTGTTACTGTGGGATAGTATGTACCTTGTTCTTGTTCGTTATCCTCCTCCGAAACCGTTCTAGATGAAGATGACACCGGGGATGCATCTCGGCGTGTCCGTTTTTTAAGTTTCTTTTTAAGCTTCTTTATTTTCCAATTGATGTATTCTATTTCCAATTTCCTTTTTGGCATTTTGATTTCTGCGTGTTTCACTTTATGACTGGTAAAATCTTAATTTTTTTGAAAATAAGTAACGAGTGGTGGCGCACTGTGACGTGAATGGAAGACCGAGGCCGACCGGGGTGGCTAGTAAAAAAAAAAAAAAAAAAGGCACAGGACTTTAAACATTCAGTGTATGAGTGGTGTCACTTGAGTGTTACTACATATTTAGACGATTTTCAGGTTACTAATCTCGAGGACGATGCACGAGTATAATTTACAGATACTACAAAACGTGACGAACACGGTAGGTTCTCTGTTCGCATTCCTTTAAAGGAGTCACCCGAGTCGTTAGGTGAATCATATACCATGGCTAAGAATCGTTTTTTATCACTCGAAAGAAAGTTAGATCGTTTTCCTAACTATAAAAAACTTTATAGTGAATTTATTCGCGAGTATGAGACACTTGGTCACATGACCCTAGTTGCTTCACAGGACATTCCTGATATATTAAGTAAACCGCATTAAATCCTACCTCATCACGGTGTTTACCGAGAGGATAGCGTCACTACAAAGTTACGCGTTGTGTTCGACGCGAGCGCGAGTACATCGAACCACAAATCGTTAAATAATATACAGCATGTAGGACCTCCATTACAAAATGATATTTTTTCTATTTTATTGAGATTCAGGCAGCATAAATACGTAGCGTGCGCGGACATTCAAAAAATGTATCGACAGATTTTAATTCAATCGGATCAACGTAATTTACAATTTATATTGTGGCGAGAAAATCGAGACTTACCTTTACAGTTGTATGTTTTAAACACAGTGACGTATGGCACTGCGTCGGCTCCTTTCCTTAGCATGCGATGCTTAAAACAATTGGCTTTAGAATCTAATGATGACTTAGTTGCAAGGACGATTAACGAATACTTTTACGTCGACGATTTAATCACAGGGAGCGATGACCTTGACTCGTTAATGCAGTTATGTAATAAAATCTCCGCGTTATTAAAAAAGGGATGTTTCCCGTTACATAAGTAGACGTTCAATCAGGACGTGTCTCCTGATAATTTTAAAGACCTAAACATCGGTGAAAATCACTTGTCTAAAACGTTAGGGTTAGGTTGGTATACAGAAAGTGATGAGTTCTATTTTACCACTAAATTTACTCATAGTGACACAATAGTTACGAAACGTACAATGTTATCAACCATCGCACAAGTGTATGATCCTTTAGGTTTGTTAGCGCCCGCAGTAATTATAGCTAAAACAGTGTTGCAAAAATTATGGTTACATAAATTAAATTGGGATGACGAAGTTCCCAAAAACATTGCAACTATATGGCATAAGTTTCTGGCTGATTTACAACATTTACACAATATTAAAATACCTCGTTACGTAATTAGTGAAAATTATATAGAACTTCATATTTTTACGGACGCGTCTCAAAATTCGTACGGAGCGTGCGCGTACGTTAGATCGTGTCATAATAATTGTACTAGTACTATACCTGTTTCAGTGCATTTATTATGTGCTAAAAGTAAATTAGCACCGATAAAGGCAATTAGTATTCCTAGACTTGAGCTATGCGGAGCTCTAGTAGGTGCAAAATTATATAACAAAATAAAAAAGTCCTTACGTCTAACTTTCAATAAAGTATATTTTTGGACTGACTCAACCATCGTGCAAGGGTGGTTGCGTATGTCACCGCATCTACTAAAAACATTTGTGCAAAATCGCGTCGTACAAATAAACGAATTAACATGTGATACAATTTGGCGACATGTTAAGGGCACCGATAACCCTGCGGACATTATAACGCGAGGTGCTACGCTAGACACTTTAAAATATGATAATAATAATAACTGGTGGTGTGGTCCTACGTTTTTACGAGAACCTAGTCTCATGTGGTCAAAAACTAATATTAAAGAATCGTCATCCGTTGATTTACCCGAGACTAAAATTGATACTATTAATTTACATTCCATTGAATTAAATTCATTGTTTGATTTTTAACGCTTTTCGTCATTTATTCGTTTACAAAGAGTTTGTGCATATCTATTACGATTTATAGATAATGTGCGAGCGGCGACGCGCGGCGGCATGTGTATGCGTAAAACCGGTCCGTTATCGGTAGATGAGCTACAGCGATCGCTCGATACGTTGACGCGTTTCGTTCAACAAGAATCGTTTAGTGAACAATATCACAACTTAAAAAACAAGTTATCGTTAAATAACAATAACACAGATAAGTTATTGTATAATAAAATATCGGGATTGAATATATTTTTAGATAAATCCAATATAATTCGTATAGGTGGTAGGCTGTCTAACGCAATTGAATTTAATTATGATAAAAAACATCCCGTACTGTTAAGTAGTAAACATCGTTTTTCAAGGTTGTTGTGCGAATATGAACATAAACAACTACTTCATGCTGGACCGCAACTTCTGGTATATTCTCTGCGTGAAAGGTGGTGGATTTTAGGAGCTCGCAACTTAGCCAGACAAGTAGTACATAATTGTGTCATATGCAAACGTATGAAAGGGAAAACATTAACCCCTTTAATGGGTAACTTACCTTCTGAAAGATTACAACCTAGTTACCCTTTCATGCAATGCGGTGTAGACTATGCGGGACCGCTGCTCATATTGAACCGCAAAGGCAGAGGTGCTAAGCTTATTAAAGCATATATTTGTTTATTTGTATGTTTTACGACGAAAGCCATACACTTAGAATTGGTAGGCAGTTTAAGCACACAAGATTATATACTAGCACTAAAACGTTTCATAGCACGTCGTGGAAAACCATACCAAATATTTTCAGACAACGGAAAGAACTTCGTTGGTGCTGAAAAGGAATTGTCTGTAATTTTTAACAATACTAATGATATTTTTGATTTTCTTAGTAATAATCAGATTCGTTTAACGTTTATACCACCATATAGTCCTCATTTTGGCGGGTTGTGGGAGTCATGTCCTGCAAGTATCACTTACGGCGGGTGCTGGGCAATGCCAGACTAACACGGGAGGAGTTTGAAACGGTATTAACGCAAATTGAAGCCATTTTAAACTCCCGCCCTTTGTCCCCTCTGTCTTCAGACTCAAACGATTTCCTGCCACTCGCTGCTGCACATTTTCTGATCGGTCGACCGCTAACTGCGCCCATCTGCGAGAACCTGATGATGATCGAGCCTACAAAACTGGGACGCTACGACCGTGTGGAGCAACTACGACAACATTTTTGGCAACGATGGTCGAAGGAATATGTTTCAGAGCTCCAACAATGAACAAGATGGAAGGTCAATAACGAGGACATCACACCAGACAGCTTAGTACTTATCAAGGAGGAGAATGTTCCACCGCTGAAATGGAAGCTGGGTCGAGTAACGCAAGTTTTCCCCGGTGCTGATGGAATATCCCGTGTAGCTGAAATTCGTACAGCGCACGGCATCATACGGCGATCGTTCTCTAAGATCTGCCCGTTACTTCCACAATAATCAAGAAGCTACAGCGACGAGTACTTCGTGTTGGAAGACTGCATCCTAATACTACCAAGGCGGCCGGCATGTTTAATACAACTACAACGCCATCTAGCGGCAAATAGAGCAATCATCTGCAATGTGAACATCGTGCGATCTACCCGGGGTTGGCAGCACCGCCGCGACTCGCGACCAACTTCACTCTCTCTACGAATTTTTTCTCGTTGACGGTTGTGTGCGTAAATTATTATTGTAAAATTCAGAAAATATACGTTTATATTTCAAGCAATAATGGCGTACGTTCATTGAAGACATCCTTGCCCTCATCACATAGGAATATAGGGAACGGTCTGAACACGGACAGTGATCTAATTAGAAAAATAAATAACAATATTCTCCGTCGGTATAATTTGTGCATCAATGTGAATGGAGGACAACATAAAATTTTAAAATTTAGTGTGTTTGTTTTTGTGCACGTACTTCGAAACGTTACCTAACATAAAAGCCAGTGCGAGCGGAGGCCAAAGTCGCCGGCCGCCACCCCGCCCCGGCCCCCACCGAGCACACGAGATACTGCACACCGCACTCCGGCGCGCGCGCGACGTTGCCGCTTTTTACCTAGCGGCCTAGGTAACTAAGGTCAGTGTCATTTTTTTACAAAGGGCGGTTGCGTTTTATTCAGATTTGCAAGCTATTTAGTTTCTTTGAAAAAAATATTTTCTCATTTATGGCGCTTTTTGTTTTTGTACCGTATCGAATTTATACTGAACACGTATAGTATACGTAGTTTAATTTAATGCCCCTCTGTCGTATCAACTCTGTATAAATAAATAAATAATGATATTAATAGCTTTTCTTAACTACTCAATAAGCCAAAGTTGTCTAAATATTTCAGTTTCTGAAAAAGCCAAAATCATTAAAATTCGAAGAAAAAGGTCATTTTACGTAAAAAAAATCCTTTCGGTCAAGCCATTCTTAAATGATATATACCTAAAGTAAAGTAGCAATAATTATATTATTTTGCAAATTACATTTATAACTTTGAATAAAATTCCGCAGAACAATATTTTTCCTATTGGTATGTAATAATTAAAAAATTAAAGCTTAAGAGCGCTTTCACAATTTTTCTTGAATTTGAGCGTTTGATTCGAGTTTTGATGTCTGATTATGCTTTAGATATAGCACAAAAAAAAAAAAACGCCTAAGAAAGTTTGATAGTTGATATTGGGAGTGTTCTGAATAAATATATCAATTTGTTCACGTACATCAGTAAATTTCTTGTCTCCGCAAAGGGTGCTTTTGGGAATCTTTTGATGCTTTGGTACACCGAAGATATAATAAGTTAATCAATTTTAAAAATGTCCATGATACAACTGTATCTTCTACTTTGGAATGATCAAATCAATTTGTTACGATTCATGCACTAATAAACCAAAAATAATTTTGTAAAACAGAATTATTGACAATTTTCCATACGAAACTATATTTTTTATCTATGAAAGTATAATCCAAATTCAAATAAAAATTATTTAGTAATTAAAGAGGTATTGTTATAATGCATGAAAAAAAACTTGGTCTATTTAAACGTAAACTCATATTTTTAAGCATTTTTTGTATACAGCCCCACAATCACTATAAATCTCGGGAAACGCGGTTTGTAGCTTTAGTCCGGGGCAAGCGCTCGATTTTGTAATAGCGCCCTTAAATAAGAATTCCATTTTCGAAACCGATTAATGAAAACGAATTTCCGTTTCCCAGAAAAGAAAATAAACTACAAAAATGAATACTACTCGTAGCAACTTCAATACACGCTTTTGAGTAATAAGCACAGGTGTGCTATGGAGGTCAGACTAGTATTTCTACTACCCAATAGGATAAGCCGTGAGTTCCTTATTTCAAATCTGTGTTCTCTATGCACGGGCCTCGAAAAGAACAACTATGCTTTTACAGCTGGAACAGGCCAACATAGACTTTAATGCGATGGTATAAGGGTGAAATTGAATGTAAAAGTAAGATAGCTAGCGTAAAAATCCGCTTAGGAGGTGCGCCAATTCCAATTTTGAAATGGTTTTGGCGGAATGGCAGTGGATTTTGTTTATAGAGTTCCGTAGAAGTGTCAGACTTTTGGCACAGCCATGAAAATACGTAATAAATTATTTGTATCTTTATTTTATAAAATACTAGAACTTCGTCTTCTTTCTGAAAATAAAATATAGTTTATGTTATACAGCAATAAAAAAAAAGCTCTGCTAGTATTCAATAAAAAAAAGGTTCAAAAATTTTAAAGACTATTTATAGCAAACAGACATAAAAAAAAAGTTTTCTCTTTATAATATTAGTAGGTATTTATGTGTAGATTTAACATTGGTAGTAACATAGCTGCGATTTATCGCTGCACTTACGTCATCCATTAACATCAGGTTATTTTATATTTACATAGACTTTAGACCATAAGCATAATAATAATAGGATAATTAAAGGTTATCAACTAAAATATTTTTTGACATCTGCAAAAATTATAGTTTATCACTTTTTAATGCATTTTACAAAAAGTAAGCCGATCGAAACATATTGCCACAGAAATGATAGTAAAACATTCAAGTTGATATGTTAAATTAATTAATATTGGAAATGGCTGAAGACTGAGGACTATACTAGTGAAAAGTCCATAGATAATTCAAATAACAACAGTTACTCTAATAGACAATTTTTAGACCACATTGATTTAAACAACAAAGTCGAAACTTCACATACACACATAACACAAAATACGTGAACAAACGTTACAAGGAAGCTTTTGCCTAACCCACAAATATGTATAACAAGAGATCCATCGATAGACGACACCTTCCAAGAAGCTATTTTATATAGAAACCAGTCTAATAGGACTCTAATACAGAATGTATATACCCAAACAAAAACTTTCTAAAAACCTTTTAAGAATAGTTAATGACATAAATAGAATTTTCCGTGAAAATTTCAATGAAGATACTGACTTTAACACTTTTTAGACGGTTATTTACCACTGTAAATAACCGTCTAAAAAGTGTTAAGTTAATGGAGCTAAAATATCCCTCCAAGCAAGTGTAATTAACCGCGGCCGAAATAAAGAATTCACACCAAAGCAAAGTCGACTAGAGCGGAAATTAAATGATTTACAGTCAAAAATAGGTAGAATGACACAGTAAGTTCATTAACGACAATAGAAGTAAAAAGTAACTAAACATGTAAAAATTATCATTGAACAATACAAAATCCATAAAATACTCAAATAACCAAACACTCAAGCATCACACGCATTAGTCACTCCGAAACAAAATCTTTCAGTTATAACAGGTCGACTACAAAGATGTACAGCTTGCGCACAAATAAAACAACAAAACACTCTATTTAACCATAATGAAAAACTATTCTATCGCAGCATTAGTCAGGCAACAACGAATTTCCAGGAAAACCAACCAAATGAGTATGATCATGTCACCCCCGAACAACCAACAGAACACAACTCCCAAGCTGACTGACTACAAACAGAACTGACGCACAACAACACGAACTTTCAAGCAATGACATTTGAATATTCATCCCCACAGATATTCCATTAAGTATTATCTCGTCTACGTAACTGGAAAGCACCCGGATCAGATTATATTCATAGCTTATGGTACAAAAAAATCACAACAATTCATGGTTATCTGCATAATTACATAAATATTTTCTTTCAAGACCCCGAAACAGTACCAATACCCTATTTAAAATCAGGGACAACCCAGCTAAATATAAGCCTTTTACTTGTCTGCAGACCTTATTTATTATGTACTTTATTGTACACCTCTTATAAGATCATACATCCTGTATATCTGAATACAAACACATTGACACTAATAACATCATAGCTGAACAGCAAAAAGGATGACGAAAATTTAGCTAAGGCATAAAACAATTGATCGTAGATTCTGTAATTCTAAAAAACATTGAAAATACTAAATCCGATTTGTTCACCATATATATCGATTACAAAAATACGTATGATTCCGTACCCCATTCATGACTTGTAAAACTTAAAAAAATTTACAAGATACACCCTAAAATTATCACTTTCTTAAAGCGCATGATGAGCACCTGTGCCACTGCACTGTACTTGGACTCACTACCCCAACCGAAACAATAAATACTAGCCCAATCAAAATACAGCGAAAAATCTTTCAAGGTGACGCACTTGGCCCATTATGATTCTGCCTTGCGTTAAACCCCCTCTCCAATATTTTAAATGAAACTTCAATAGGAATCCCTTTAAAAGCCACTTATACATCTATAGACGGTGAACAGACTGACAAACAAATTTTATTTAAAAACATGTGTCGTATATGGATGTTATTAAATTATTCGCAAAAAACAAGAGCTACCTTAACGAATTAGTTAACCTGACAGAACAGTTTACAAAATGACATAAAAATGGAATTCGGTATAGATAAATGCAAAATAAATTAAGATTTCAAATAAAAACAGTGCTTTACATTTCTTTATGGTCTAAGTTACATAAAAAAAAGGATACATAAAAACAAGAATATGAAGCAAAAGAAGCATATTTTTATATTTTTACGTATGAACTACGCTAGGTCAAGTCTGTTTCGTGGAGCCTATTGGTGGAATTACCAAATGCAGTGTGCATTACATTTTATATATATAATTACCAACGAGAAGCATATGAAAAATGTTAATTATTTTACAACAATGCATTTCAAACATCAAAATCACAGCCTGTAGCATCAAAATAAATCCGTACAATACATGCCAATACCATAGACACAATCCAGCAAAAACGGCCAACTCTTGCAGCTCAACGAATACAAAAACCTACAGATCCCTTTACGCCTGATGAAACGCTCGCGCGATTTTTTCACACTACGCTAAAAGTTGTTTGCATACAACTTCGATAGTGAAATAGAAATCGAATCGTATCGCTGGATGGCGCCACTGAGCTAAGCCGACATCTGAAATACACGAAATAATTTTTCGTTTCGCTACAAATTCCGTAGTTGATTCGAGGAATAACTTTTAAGAGCTGCTTCTTATGATAGCGTTGGAAATATTGGAGAGTATTCATTTTAAAGTTAGTTTTCAGTTTTAAAATTGCCTTTGAAAAATTGTAGCTTAGTAGAAGGAAGATTATAATATTAAAAAGTCGGTTGTCGTTTAAGGTGAAGGCTCGTGAGCATATTCACAAAATGTTGGAAGAATCACTACATCGCTAATTCGTTGGATTCGTGTTTTCTTAATAACGTTGTTAGTTTTGTTTATTAGTATGTATGTATCTATGTATTTATTATAGATTGTATTCATTTTTCTTCTCTCTATTTGTCTTTTCTTTATGTTGCACCTGCCATGCTGTCTCTGCACCACCCTAAGGTAGACTGGTAGAAAATGCCTACGGCATTAAGTCCGCCTTTGTACAGTGTTTCACTTGTGCATAAAGTTTTAATAAATAAATAAATATTATTTTTACTGCTGGCCTGTGGACCTTCGTCTCAGACATATTTTTTCATTAATGCTCCGCACCTATTAGTCGCAGTTTGATGTTATATAGCGACAAGACTTTCTTCATTAATGGCCTATCCAAGACTAAAATATTTTTCAATTCGAAACAGTAGTTCCTGAGATTAACGCGTTCAACCAAACAAACAAAGAAACTCGTCAGCTTTATAATATTAGTATGGATAAGAGAAACATGTCAGTGTGTTCCAATTTTATTTGAACTGATAATGCTTTTTTAAGTACTAATTCGTGTTTTGGAGGTCTATTAGAAACGCATTGTTAGTGAACAATCAAGAGCATTGTTAAAAATTGTCTTTAAATATTTTAATGCACTATGGGACTGTGATTCAAAATAGGTAACCGCCCTAATTAGGGCCCTTTCCAAGTAACCACAACGATAATGAGTGTTATGTAATGAGGGAGTGTAATGTAATGATTATTCTAGTAGAAAAGTCACCATTATATCGACTCATTAGCTCAATCGGTTGCATAATCGCGTTATACGCATCACTAATGAAAATGAATTGAAATTGACTAAGACTAGGCCTAACGGGCTGCCCAAACCTAATTCAGGTTGAACGTCTTTTTTTAGTTTATTTACAAAAAAACCTCCAAAACGGTTTTGCGATACAAAATGCTTTCCTGTAAATAGCTCATAAATGTATACCGTTCAATAGAAAAACCAAACAGTCAAGTGGGAGTTGAACTCGCGTGTAAAGGGTACCGAACGAATTTTAGTTTGAACATTTTATTTCAAAACTTTTTTTATAAACGGGTATGCTAGCAAATATTGATTAACATATTAATTGTAGCTTTGAATTAAAACTTTGAAACTAAATTTTAGTAAGCATACCTACTCGTATCTATTCCAAAGCAAAATTAAAATCATATCCGTACTACAAAGGTTAAGGTTTTTAAATAAAGATAAACAATCTTGATGTGACTTTTAACACAAACACATATTAAACAAATAAACGACTGCTTAAACTAATGGTTCAACTGATTAAGTAATAGTTATTCTTGTTTTTGCATGGGTGTTTAGTTGCATTTTATCTCTTTAGTTTTTCAACCTATGTTTGTATCTAACAAACAAGTAGACTTATAATCACGGCATTATGTACGAATGCGTATAAAAACAAAATAACTCATTGGACATCAACAAAATAATCCACATCGCTGTCAATGTCAAAGGTGCCCAGAACACTAGCAGCATTGCCGCGTTGAATGCTGATTCTTTGGCCGAAAAAAAAACCAGCTCTCTGGTTACTCGACACTCAGCTGCATTGCTCCTAGGTATGCTTTTTGAAAGATAAACGGGGGCTGAGGATACACTATGGGAAGATTTACAAGCTTTTGCCGCCTTTGTGCCCCCAAAACCCAGCCACTACCCAAACATCAACTCATTCGGAACCACTTTGGACAACGTTATCAAAATTCAAACACTCGAAAAACATAACCTTCCTTCTTTCGCTGTCGGGTAAAAATTCAAAAACAATCAATATCATTATGTAGGTATTTAAAATTCTTGCGTTACTGAGTGACTGACGTGAGTAGTCATCCATCATTTCATCTTGTTACTCTACCACTGCTACTGAACTAATCAATATGATGTTTTATAATAATGTTTATGATTAAGAGAACTCATTTTAATAATGACTAATTTCAAACTAAGAATGACCGTCTTTCAGACACTGTTTTCGGATTTTGCGCTTGAAGGAAAATTTTGACAGTCTTCTTAAATCGTGAATCTTGTCTTCATCATCTGAAAATAGTCCTTTTCAAACTAAATTGATTCCAGAACGGAACGGTCCATTTGGCGGTTGCCAATCTAAATCCTTATATTTCTGGGCCATATATCGTAGCTCTGTCCAAAAGATCAGGGTCCCATTTGCATAAAGTTTGTGTTTTAATAGCCGATTCTGTTGAAAAGGGTTCGGGCGAATTTTTCGCTTGATAGCTTTTGGACTTTGGCGTAAGTTATAAGAAAAAAAAAACAAACTAAACAATTTAAACAGCTAAGTTGGTCCTTTTGGATCCAGCAAAATTTTTTTTTTTTTCGCGTAAATCGATAAGGCATCGTCGCTACATCGATTTACGCGAAAAAAAAAAGTTTTTTGCTGGATCCAAAAGGACCCACTTGGGTGTGAAGAGGTTAAACTTTGTGTGTGATAAGATTATGTACCAAACAATGTAATAAAATAATATCGTAAGCCACTTGGCATAAAAAGTTCTCGGAACTGAAGTGCACATTTTTTACGGCGTCAGGTCAGCTACCTTTTTTTTTTTAAGTATGGGAAATCATCAAATGACTCCGCCCGCTCTGGGTGAAGCAGGAGATAGTGTCAGACTCTTACTGACTAAAACCCATCCGTATTCCTCCTAGTTTAGCCTACTGGAAAATGTTCAGCCGGAAAATAGATATCCTAGTTACAAAGATATTGCAATTTATGTTTGATTATTTTCTCAACTTTTTTAATGAATTTGTATGCCTATATTTGACATTTAAGAGAAGAGTTCAGAGTTCTCCCAAGCTCTTCAACTTTTACGTGATTGAGCTTATAGTTGGGCTTAGCAGCACACGAGGAGGATGTTGGGTCAATAATGTATGTAAGAACAACTTTAGTTACGCGGATGACATGGTGCTGTTGACCCCAACTGTAAGCGCAATGTGACAGTTGCTAGCCATATGTGAAACGCATAATCAAAACCATGTACTCACTCTTCTTACAATTATACACCAGACGGTGTATAATTGTAAGAAGAGTGAGTACATGGTTTTCATGACCTCCGGTAAGTGTCCGTCAAATGTGACTGCGATAAAGCTGAATGGTACTGAACTGAAGTGGGTACAACAGTTCAAATACCTCGGACATTACGTTACTGAGAGCTTTGACGACCATATTGACATAGAAAGGGAACGTAGAATCTCCCGGGCTACCAGTGCATTTGGGTGTGCCTCAAGGCTCAATACTAGGTCCATTCTTGTTACTAGTGGACCTAAACGATCTACCGTTTTTCTGAAAGGGTGTCTGTGACGTAGTATTGTTTGTGAATTACACCTCTTTTATCTTTAAAGTAGATAGGAATAGATAAGATTTTGATAACGTAAACAGCGCTCTTTCAATGCTAAAGGTCTTTCAAGGAATTGTGACTCTTTGTTCGTAAACTAAACAATTGAAACAAAAAACTTAAAATTTGTCTGCGATAAGATTATGTACCAAACAATGTAATGAAATACTATCGTAAGCAACTTTGCATTACGAGTTCTCGGAACTGAAGTGTAAACAACACCCTTTTTATGGCAGCCGGGACAGCTACCTGAGGCATGGTTTTGTAAGGCTTGTTTTATGATAGAAATGTCCAAGGAGGTGTGTTATTTTAATTGATTAAATTTTCACGGTGTATAATTTTCAAGCAATGTTTCTAATTGCATCTCAGTTCTAATCTGTCAAAAATGTGTAGAAACTGAGGCTTTTTGGACAAATTACAACTGACATGCGAATACAAACGTTTAAAAAATATTACAATTGGCTCTCAGATCAGAGCCAAAGGTATCGTTTTGCAGTCGCTCGATATTAAAAAGTTGTACCTAGCCGCTCCCTGTTAGATTAAAAGCCGATTCCAATAAAGTTGGGAAAATGCTAGGCAGATCAACTGAGTGTTTGGGTACCCGCTTCAGCCTACCATTCATGCCATTCACCAAGTCAACGTATGGGGTCGCGAGGGTACCTTCCACGTCTCTCTAACATGCTTCTTAGGTTTTTACTTACAATTGACCATCCCAAGAGCCTTTGTATGGTAAAGATCACTTTTTCATATACGATGTGGGGAGGACAATATGATCATAAATGAAACTTCGTATAAGTCATGATATTCCCAACCGTCACACAAAAAATCAAATGAATATATCCAGTAATTTAGCCACAGGACATTATTTTTCATTTTAAGTATTTTCTACATGATGTATTGTAAACAGGAGAGCACGCGACAGGTTAACGACACACGTTGCCAGCTCGCTACTTTAAAATCTACGTCTTTTCTTTCAAATTTATTTTCTCAATGCAAATTATACTTTATGCCCGAGCCTTATGAGTCATAAAGCGTGTCATCACAGCTAGATAAGAAAAAATGCATGCGAAAGTTATTACTTTCCTGTTACGCACTCATGTCAATCGCAAAATATGTATGTGCGAAAGAGATAGGTAAGTTTGCTTGTTTCTACTTTGCTTACTTGTCGACGTGTCTAGGTTACGCGGTCAGTGTGTCACCGGACTTCCTTCCTGCCTGTGACGCGTTTTGTTTTTCGGATGCGCCCGCGCCCGTTTGAAGTCGCCGCGCGAATGTTATCGTATCTTTGTTGTTGTGTTGTGTTGTGTTGTGCGAAATTTGACGCTTTGTTTTAATAGTGACAGGACACATAAACGTTTATAGGTACTTAGTTAAATAGCTAAGTAAACTTTGCGAAATTAGACGCTTAATACTTGGTGTTTCAAGGTTTTATTATTAAATAATCATGCCTCGTTACAATTATACCGCTTCGGAGTACACCGATATGATTTTAATTTATGGGGAGTGACAAGGTAATGCCGCTTTAGCTGTACGGACATATCGTGAGAGGTATGGGAACACGCGTATGTGTCCGACCCCGCACTATTGTACAAACTGTCCAGAGGATACGGGAAAATCAATCCTTGATCCCGCACATAGATGGTGCTCCTCCACGTGTAAATGTGATTTCAGACGAAAGAGTTATTGATTATTACGATCGCAATCCGACGGCCAGTCTGCGTAATGCAGGTCGACATTTTCGTGTAAATCACAAAACTATTGAAAAAATTTTGAAACGTGACAAACGCAGACCTTATAAGTACAAGAAAGTACAAGCATTGTTACCGAGAGATAAGCCAATAAGAGAAACTTTCTGTCGCTGGTTGAAAACCAAACATCTCGAGAATCCTGACTTCCTGTACAATGTGCTGTGGACTGACGAGAGAACATTCACAAGGAATGGTTTATGGAACCGACAGAACCTTCGGTACTGGAGCCGCGAGAATCCGCATCTAGTACGGGAGTCTTCGCACCAGTACAGATTTGCGGTCAATGTGTGGGCCTGGCATACACAGAAATACCATTATTGGTCCGGTATTTATTGATGGCAATTTAAATGCTGTAAAGTTTATTGAACTCCTCGACGAATCCGTTTCCGCGTACACGGACGAACTTTCGCTGGACGTGTACAGGCAGATGTGGTACTAGTTAGATGGAGCACCAGCTCATTCAGTGGTGTCTGCAAGAGAGCGTTTGACTCAAATGTTCGGACAGCAGTGGATTGGCCGTTTTGGACCAGTGCGGTGGCCAGCGAGGTCACCAGATCTCACACCCCTGGATTTCTTTCTGTGGGGTCACATAAAGAATGAGGTTTACTCAACAGAAGTTACTACCGTTGAGGAATTAAAAAATAGAATAATAATATCTTTTAATAAATTGAAAGAAATGGCTGCTAATGGTGACCTATTATCAAGAGTGAGAAATAACATTATACGTCGGTGTAGTTTGTGTATTCAAGAACACGGCGGACATCTTGAAAATTAATGACTGGCGACATAATTATGTGAGCGAAAAGTAATTGTGAATAATAAATTGATTACTGAATAGCTCACGGGTGAATGATGACCGACTATTTGGTTAATATTCTGTGATTTGATTTGTGTAATTGAGCATTAAAAATAATAAGAATAGTGGCGCCAAACATTACGTCGCTGCGTCGGCCACAGATTTATCATGAATGAAACCAAGCTGCGTTGCCATTCTTATCGCAGGTCAGTGTACCAATTTTATAAATGGTGTTTTATTTTGTTTGCAGTTTTAAGCTATTTAGTTTGTTAGAAAAAAATGTTTTTTTTATTTTCGATGATCGGATTTATTTGATAGTTTACAAATGTTTCTATAAACCAGTATTGCCAGTGTTTTCATTAAAAGTCATATTGTTATCTCCACATTGTATAAATTTTGTTAGATAGAGAAGAAAGGAACAAACATTTTTGTGGAATTCGGGTTAAAGAAAAGAGATATTTGCTGAAGAAATATTAATTTTATAAGAGCAATGAAAAGATCATACACTTACAGGCTTAAATAAAATCCTAGTATGAAAGCTCATAAGTCTAGTAAAGAAATGCATACGTATACGTTATTTATAAAATGTTGATTTCTAGAAAATGATAACTATCCCTTTGTAAGTTATATTAGCTCTTATTAACTGATGCGTGAGATTGAAATCGAAGACTTAGACTTCTCTTTGTTTGTGCCATTACTGCCAATTCTGCGTATCTCGCCAGATTTGCAATTCCCACGTTTCTTGTGTTATTATCATCTAGGCTTGATAATTCTACAGGAACGATGTCGCCCATAAATGAAGGTTTTTTGTTTTAATATAAAAAAAATAACCTTGTAGTCGAAAAAATAGACAAAAAATGATTAAGAAAATAAACAATCAGTGAGAAAAAAACATTTCTTCGTAAGCCCTTAACATGGGTTCAAGGAATACTTCACTAACTAATTACTCTGTATTAAATTACAATAATGTGCCTAAGTCCTTTAAAATTCGTATGAAGGGATAGCAATTAAGTAATGGATATCTTAAACTCAATTACCTAATTTTTTAGTCATTAAAAATATAAAAGTATTCCGAAGTGAAAATAATGGCCATTATGACCGATATCTGTTAATGACTTTGTATAAAAACTCTAGTTTTGACAAATCGTTGATCAGTTGCTGTTACGTACGCATAGTGGTAGTTGCTAACGTGCCTGTGCTTCTTAAGACACTGAGTTAAATTACCAGTATGAAAAGTTTTACTTCAATTTTCAACTAACATGGATCCTCATCAAGATGAGTTTGTGCCAACTGGTCGCTGTGAACATGTAAGTGTAGTTTTAATTAATTTATTTTTCTTAGTTTCTTAAAGGCCGGGTTCCACCTGCTAGCAAGTTTTATTAGTAAGAGTATAAAAATTTTGAAAAATTGCGTAAGTACTAGGACTTATAATTTATTTTAAGGTAGGTCCACTACAATGTGTCAAAAGGTTAGAGGAGGCCTATTGGACCATGTTTCACCAAAAAACCGTCTTAAAATAACTATCCTCGATACAAAGATATTGCAATTTATATTTTAATTTATTTTTCAATTTTAATCAATTTGTTTAAATATTATTTGACATAAAAACTGTGTGCGTATATATAGATACTTAGTTGAGATTCTTTGACATGTTTGGGTTTCACATTTAATATTTAATTTCTGTCTTTTTTATTTATTTTTTTATTTCTCTTTATTAATGTAGTAATGATATTTGTGTTTAATATGTGTGTAATTGTTAGCATATAAGCGTTTTTGTTTAACAAGCCAACTAGAGCGTTTTCGGAAATTTAGAAGAAATAAAATTTTGCAAAGTTTTGAAAAACCACTAGTTTTGAGACAAAATTGAGTTTTCAGAGTTCAATCGAATTTTCTGTTCGCATAATGTGCCTATAAATTGAGATTAAATAAGGAATTACCCGATTCTGTAATTACAACCGAATTAAATAAAAGGATTTACTTAAATTTACCTATTTTTTTTACTTGCATGGATGCAAGTAAACCGTACGTTTGAAAAATCAAAAACCGTATCTCAGCGCAAACAAGCTACTAACGTAGCTAGTGTTTTCAGAAATTTAAAACATACAAAATTGTGCAAAGTGGTGAAAATACCACTATTATCCGGACAAAAACGAGTTTTCAGTGGCTAATCGAACTTTTAGTTTGCAAACTGTCCTTGGAAATCGAGGTTAGATAGACGAGAGCCTTATTTGGCAATAAGAATGGAATTTAATTAAAGATTTACAAAAAAATTTGGTTTGTGTAAAAAAACCTAGAAAATTTGCGTAAATATTAAGAATGAAAATTTATTTTTAGGTGGGGCAATTTATATGTGTCAAAAGGTTAGTGGACGCCTGCTGGACAACGTTTCAGCCAAAACCAGTGTCTATAAAACTATCGATATAATTTTCAAATTCGTTTATTAAATTTATATTATAGGTATATGTATGATATAGCGATGGGGAAATAGCAATTAGGATTAAGGTATGTGCTTTTTTGTGTCGATAGTGTAGGGATTATGTTTGTAGATAAAATTATCACGAGGTA
Source organism: Lacanobia oleracea (assembly GCA_950371165.1). NCBI lineage: Eukaryota > Metazoa > Arthropoda > Insecta > Lepidoptera > Noctuidae > Lacanobia > Lacanobia oleracea. The sequence continues at coordinate 4,213,208 of OX493398.1, forward strand.
TTTTTCGAGCAGGACTACGGTCCCATTAGATCGCCAACAGATAAGGCAAAAAGTTTACCGTGTGGTAATTTTAGGTAAGAACAAAGAAAGTAACGGGATAGCGTTAAGAGAGCTTGTAGCATGGTATTTTGTTGAAGTGGATTTTTAGCTTAATGTTAGTAGAATAGAAGTAAGTTTCTGTGCTATATACCTAAGTAGGTTAGGAGTGTTACCTTAAACAAACAAGCCAAAGAAGCAAACAATAATTAGGCATAGTTAGAACTAAGTATGATAGACGTAGGTTACAAGTAGGATAGACGTATATTTGTTAGGTTGTTTGTAAATGGTTTTCAGTGCTTTATTCCAAGTAGGACCGTAATAAAACCTGAAGATAATTAGGAAATGATAAAATAAGATGTAAATAGGCTAATGCAAGTAGGCAAGTAGCTTATGAATCATGTAAAGAATGACTGTTTCGTCTAAACCTTAAAGGTAGTTTAAATTCCATGGTAGAGTTTCATGTAAGATCTAGAATAGGTTTGTTTTTACTCCCCTAGATATAAGTATATGAGTAAAAATTATAGTAAGAAGGCATAGAGCGAGGGCAAGTCCAAACATGCCCAGGGTGCAACCGTAAAACAATAGGTCACACTGCACTCCGAATGGCTGACGGCAAATCGAGCCGCGCTCTGCGCCCCCCGCTACCTGGGCTAGCCCACGCTTACCCGGAATTGTATGAATGGAATGCCGATCTATTTCACAGCACATTCGGCCTCCAGATCTCCTACGAGCATCAACAAGAAATACAAGCATTTAGATCGCAAGCAGTATTTTTTTTTTGGTGATTCCTGAGTTGTCAGGGAGTCGATCTTGCACTATCATCGTCAACAATACAGTCAAAGGTAAGTAGCGATTGAGAGCATATAATTTATATATTTATGTTTGTTATTTAAATTTGTGTGCGTTAATATTGATACTTAGTTTGCATTCTTTGACATTTTTTATATTTTACATATAATTTTCAAAATTCGTTTATTTACTTTCAATATTAATCTATTTTTAGTGTCTCATTGTTCATTTGTTAGATATGTATTTAATTATTATTGCAAATAAGCTTTTTGGTTTAAAAATGAAAGCTTGTTTTGTGTTTTTGGATAAGTAAAAAATATTTAAATAGGGCTTCTATAGATGGATTTTAATGACTTTATACTACTTTGTATATTTATGTTTGTTATATAAATTTGTGTGCGTTAATATTGATACTGAGTTTACATTCTTTGACATTTTTATATTTTACATATAATTTTTAAAATTCGTTTATTTACTTTCTATTAATTCATTTTTTACTGTCTCATTGTTAACGTAAGTAATGATATTTGTTAGATATGTATTTTATTATTATTGCTAATAAGCGATTTGGTTTACAAGGGAAAGGTTGTTTTGTGAATTATTAAAAAATATTTAAACGAGGCTTCTAATGGATTTTGAGGTAAGTGCTGAAGAAGTGAATTTGAGATAAATTTAATTGATTTTGAAAATTTCAGGTATCAAAAGACGCGTCTCAGTGCAGGAAAGCTAATTAAATCATTTCCGGAAATGTCGAGGACTTAAAATTTTGCACAGCGATCAAAACAACACTATTTTCAAAAAAAATCGAGTTTTCAGCTGCCAATCGAATTTTGATCAGTGGATTTACTAAATAAAAATAAATACAAGTTTAAAAATTTTGAAAAAATGCAAATGTGCTTCTGCCAGAAACGATATTAAGATTGCTTTCCTAGATACAAAAATTTGTTTTTTTTATTTACATCTAAATTTTAATGAACTTGTTTATCTTTGTTTGACATTAAATAAAGATATTGCTATTTATGTTTTTTTTTAATTTATTATTCAATTTTAATGAACTTGTATATCTAAATTTGACATTAATATTTGTTGGCGTTAAAATTGATAATATTCTTTAAAATTTTTTTCCATTTCACATATAATTTTTGAAATTCGTTTATTTAATTTCTATTCCTTTGTTGATTTCTTTTTAATTTCTCATTTTTAACGTAAATTATAATTTTTGTTTTATTTGTTTAATTGTTATTGCAAATAAGCGTTTTGTTACAAAAAATATAGATTTTTTTGTATTTTTAATAAATAAAAATATAAGAACAACGCTTTTTATGGAATAAAAAGTCAGTTCAGCCAAAAACCATTTAAAAATTGCTATCCTTTTTACTAAGACATTGCAATTCATGTTTATTTCTTTTTTTCTCCATTTCATTGAATTTGTATGTATATGTGCATTTAAATTGATACGTAATAGAGATTCTTTGTCATTTTCGTATTTGACATATAATTTTTTATATTCGTTTATTTAATCTCAATTTCGATTTTTATGTGTTTTTGAATTTCTCTTAATTAATGTAAGTATGATATTTGTGATTGATATGTGTTTAAATGTTACCACATAACCCCTTTTGGTTCAAATCTAAAAGATTGTTTTGTTTAAAAAAAATAAAAAATATACGGGTCTTTTAAACATGGACTTTGAGGCATCTATGTACTTGCGAACCAAATTTGAAATAATTTTTAATTCTTTGATTTTCTTTGCAAGTCAGTCACACGTTTGAGGTGTAAAAAGACGCGACTTGGCGCGCACAAGTTAGAGCGTTTCCGGAACTAAAGAAGGAACAAAATTTTGCGCAGTGTTCAAAAATCCACTATTTTTGGGAGAAAAATATCGAGTTTTCAGCGGCCAATCGAATTGTCAGTTTGCAAAATGTGCCTGGAAGTCAAGGTAAGATATGCAAACACCCGATTATACAATAAAAACGGAATTTAATGGAATTCATTTTTAGCAAAAAATTGGTGTATTTTAAAATTTAGAAAAATTGCGTAAGTAGTGGGACTGAAAATATGTTTGCAGGTAGGTCAATAAAAGATGTGTCAAAACGTCAGCGGCGGTCTATTGGGCAATGTTTCAGCTGCAAACAGTGTCTTAATAGCTATCCAAGTTACTAAGATTTTGCAATTGACGTAATAATAAAGCATCTATAATTAAGAGGTAAGTAATGGTGAACAAAAGATTTTTGGGGTTTTGCTTTAATGGACTTGCATGTCTTAGTTTGACATTAAAATGTGTGTGCGTTAATATTGATACTTAGTTGAGATTGTTTGACATTTTTGCATTTGTCATATATTTTTTTTTATTCGTTTATTTCTATTTCTATCGATATGTGTTTTATTATTTTGGTTGAAATCTGAAAGCTTTTGTGTTTTTGATAAAAAAAAAACAAAATATTCATACGGAGCTTTTATACATGGACTTTGAGGCATGTATTGGCGAACTAAATTTGAAACAATATTTTTTTTTTCACATCTTAGGTATTTCGAAACGGGACTTTTGTGAAGTTAAATTTTTGAGGTGGTCAAAAACTAATATTTTCAAGTTAAAATCGAATTTTCAGCGGCCAATCGATATTTCAGGTCCCGAAATGTGCCTGAAAATCAAGGTAAGATAGGTAGTATCCGATTTTACAATCAGAAGGGAATTTAATGCAATATTTCACAAAACAAAATTTGGTAAGTGTTTAAAATTTAGGAAAATTGCGTAAGTACGAGGACTGGAAATATATTTTCAGGTAGGTCGATTGACGTGTGTCAGAAAGCTTGCGATGGCCTTTTGGACAAAGTTTTTACTAAGATATTGCAATTCATGTTTATTTCTTTTTTTCTCCATTTCATTGAATTTGTATGTATATGTGCGTTTAAATTGATACGTAATAGAGATTCTTTGTCATTTTCGTATTTGACATATAATTTTTTATATTCGATTATTTAGTCTCAATTTCTATTTTTATTTGTGTTTGAATTTCTCTTAATTTACGTAAGTTATGATATTTGTGATTGATATGTGTTTAAATATTACCACATAAACCCTTTTGGTTCAAATCTGAAAGCTTGTTTTGTTTTAAAAAAAAATATTTATACGGGTCTTTTAAACATGGACTTTGAGGCATCTACTTGCGAACCAAATTTGAAATTATTTGTAATTCTTTGATTTTCTTTGCAAGTCAGTCACACGTTTGAGGTGTAAAAAGACGCGACTTGGCGCGCACAAGTTAGAGCGTTTTCGGAACTAAAGAAGGAACAAAATTTTGCGCAGTGTTCAAAAAACCACTATTTTTGGGAGAAAAATATCGAGTTTTCAGCGGCCAATCGAATTGTCCGTTTGCGAAATGTGCCTGGAAGTCAAGGTAAGATATGCAAACACCCGACTATACAATAAAAACGGAATTTAATAGAATTCATTTTTAGCAAAAAATTGGTGTATTTTAAATTTTAGAAAAATTGCGTAAGTAGTGGGACTGAAAATATGTTTGCAGGTAGGTCAATTAAGATGTGTCAAAACGTCAGCGGCGGTCTATTGGGCAATGTTTCAGCTGCAAACAGTGTCTTAATAGCTATCCAAGTTACTAAGATTTTGCAATTGACGTAATAATAGAGCATCTATAATTAAGAGGTAAGTAATGGTGAACAAAAGATTTTTGGGGTTTTGCTTTAATGGCCTTGCATGTCTTAGTTTGACATTAAAATGTGTGTGCGTTAATATTGATACTTAGTTGAGATTGTTTGACATTTTTGCATTTGTCATATATTTTTTTTTATTCGTTTATTTCTATTTATATCGATATGTGTTTTATTATTTTGGTTAAAATCTGAAAGCTTTTGTGTTTTTGATAAAAAAAAACAAAATATTCCTACGGAGCTTTTATACATGGACTTTGAGGCATGTATTGGCGAACTAAATTTGAAACAATATTTTTTTTTGCACATCTTAGGTATTTCGAAACGGGACTTTTGTGAAGTAAAATTTTTGAGGTGGTCAAAAACTAATATTTTCAAGTTAAAATCGAATTTTCAGCGGCCAATCGATATTTCAGGTCCCGAAATGTGCCTGAAAATCAAGGTAAGATAGGCTAGTATCCGATTTTACAATCAGAAGGGAATTTAATGCAATATTTCACAAAACAAAATTTGGTGTGTTTAAAATTTAGGAAAATTGCGCAAGTACGAGGACTGGAAATATATTTTCAGGTAGGTCGATTGACGTGTGTCAGAAAGCTTGCGATGGCCTTTTGGACAAAGTTTTTACTAAGATATTGCAATTCATGTTTATTTCTTTTTTTCTCCATTTCATTGAATTTGTATGTATATGTGCGTTTAAATTGATACGTAATAGAGATTCTTTGTCATTTTCGTATTTGACATATAATTTTTTATATTCGTTTATTTAATCTCAATTTGGATTTTTATGTGTTTTTGAATTTCTCTTAATTAACGTAAGTATGATATTTGTGATTGATATGTGTTTAAATGTTACCACATAACCCCTTTTGGTTCAAATCTAAAAGATTGTTTTGTTTAAAAAAAAATGAAAAAATATACGGGTCTTTTAAACATGGAGTTTGAGGCATCTATCTACTTGCGAACCAAATTTGAAATTATTTTTAATTCTTTGATTTTCTTTGCAAGTCAGTCACACGTTTGAGGTGTAAAAAGACGCGACTTGGCGCGCACAAGTTAGAGCGTTTCCGGAACTAAAGAAGGAACAAAATTTTGCGCAGTGTTCAAAAAACCACTATTTTTGGGAGAAAAATATCGAGTTTCCAGCGGCCAATCGAATTTTCAGTTTGCAAAATGTGCCTGGAAGTCAAGGTAAGATATGCAAACACCCGATTATACAATAAAAACGGAATTTAATGGAATTAATTTTTAGCAAAAAATTGGTGTATTTTAAAATTTAGAAAAATTGCGTAAGTAGTGGAACTGAAAATATGTTTGCAGGTAGGTCAATTAAGATGTGTCAAAACGTCAGCGGCGGTCTATTGGGCAATGTTTCAGCTGCAAACAGTGTCTTAATAGCTATCCAAGTTACTAAGATTTTGCAATTGACGTAATAATAAAGCATCTATAATTAAGAGGTAAGTAATGGTGAACAAAAGATTTTTGGGGTTTTGCTTTAATGGACTTGCATGTCTTAGTTTGACATTAAAATGTGTGTGCGTTAATATTGATACTTAGTTGAGATTGTTTGACATTTTTGCATTTGTCATATATTTTTTTTTATTCGTTTATTTCCATTTCTATCGATATGGTTTTATTATTTTGGTTGAAATCTGAAAGCTTTTGTGTTTTTGATAAAAAAAAACAAAATATTCCTACGGAGCTTTTATACATGGACTTTGAGGCATGTATTGGCGAACTAAATTTGAAACAATATTTTTTTTTGCACATCTTAGGTATTTCGAAACGGGACTTTTGTGAAGTAAAATTTTTGAGGTGGTCAAAAACTAATATTTTGAAGTTAAAATCGAATTGTCAGCAGCCAATCGATATTTCAGGTCCAGAAATGTGCCTGAAATTCAAGGTAATATAGGCTAGTATCCGATTTTACAATCAGAAGGGAATTTAATGCAATATTTCACAAAACAAAATTTGGTAAGTGTTTAAAATTTAGAAAAATTGCGTAAGTACGAGGACTGCAAATATATTTTCAGGTAGGTCGATTGAAGTGTGTCAGAAAGCTTGCGATGGCCTTTTGGACAAAGTTTTTACTAAGATATTGCAATTCATGTTTATTTCTTTTTTTCTCCATTTCATTGAATTTGTATGTATATGTGCGTTTAAATTGATACGTAATAGAGATTCTTTGTCATTTTCGTATTTGACATATAATTTTTTATATTCGTTTATTTAGTCTCAATTTCTATTTTTATTCGTGTTTGAATTTCTCTTAATTAACGTAAGTTATGATATTTGTGATTGATATGTGTTTAAATATTACCACATAAACCCTTTTGGTTCAAATCTGAAAGCTTGTTTTGTTTTAAAAAAAAATATTTATACGGGTCTTTTAAACATGGACTTTGAGGCATCTACTTGCGAACCAAATTTGAAATTATTTTTAATTCTTTGATTTTCTTTGCAAGTCAGTCACACGTTTGAGGTGTAAAAAGACGCGACTTGGCGCGCACAAGTTAGAGCGTTTCCGGAACTATAGAAGGAACAAAATTTTGCGCAGTGTTCAAAAAACCACTATTTTTGGGAGAAAAATATCGAGTTTTCAGCGGCCAATCGAATTGTCCGTTTGCAAAATGTGCCTGGAAGTCAAGGTAAGATATGCAAACACCCGATTATACAATAAAAACGGAATTTAATGGAATTCATTTTTAGCAAAAAATTGGTGTATTTTAAAATTTAGAAAAATTGCGTAAGTAGTGGGACTGAAAATATGTTTGCAGGTAGGTCAATTAAGATGTGTCAAAACGTCAGCGGCGGTCTATTGGGCAATGTTTCAGCTGCAAACAGTGTCTTAATAGCTATCCAAGTTACTAAGATTTTGCAATTGACGTAATAATAGAGCATCTATAATTAAGAGGTAAGTAATGGTGAACAAAAGATTTTTGGGGTTTCGCTTTAATGTACTTGCATGTCTTAGTTTGACATTAAAATGTGTGTGCGTTAATATTGATACTTAGTTGAGATTGTTTGACATTTTTGCATTTGTCATATATTTTTTTTTATTCGTTTATTTAATTTCTATTTCTATCGATATGTGTTTTATTATTTTGGTTGAAATCTGAAAGCTTTTGCGTTTTTGATAAAAAAAACCAAAATATTCATACGGAGCTTTTATACATGGACTTTGAGGCATGTATTGACGAACTAAATTTGAAACAATATTTTTTTTTGCACATGTTAGGTATTTTGAAACGGGACTTTTGTGAAGTTAAATTTTTGCGGTGGTCAAAAACTAATATTTTGAAGTTAAAATCGAATTGTCAGCAGCCAATCGATATTTCAGGTCCAGAAATGTGCCTGAAATTCAAGGTAATATAGGCTAGTATCCGATTTTACAATCAGAAGGGAATTTAATGCAATATTTCACAAAACAAAATTTGGTAAGTGTTTAAAATTTAGAAAAATTGCGTAAGTACGAGGACTGGAAATATATTTTCAGGTAGGTCGATTGACGTGTGTCAGAAAGCTTGCGATGACCTTTTGGACAAAGTTTTTACTAAGAAATTGCAATTCATGTTTATTTCTTTTTTTTGTCATTTTCGTTTTTGACATAATTTTTTTATATTCATTTATTTAATCTCAATTTCTATTTTTATTTGTAATTGATTTTCTCTTAATTAACGTAGGTTATGATTTTTTGTGATTGATATATGTTTAAATGTTACCACATAAACCCTTTTGGTTCAAATCTGAAAGTTTGTTTTGTTTTTAAAAATAAATATTTATACGGGTCTTTTAAACATGGACTTTGAGGCATCTACTTGCGAACCAAATTTGAAATTATTTTTAATTCTTTGATTTTCTTTGCAAGTCAGTCACACGTTTGAGGTGTAAAAAGACGCGACTTGGCGCGCACAAGTTAGAGCGTTTCCGGAACTAAAGAAGGAACAAAATTTTCCGCAGTGTTCAAAAAACCACTATTTTTGGGAGAAAAATATCGAGTTTTCAGCGGCCAATCGAATTGTCAGTTTGCAAAATGTGCCTGGAAGTCAAGGTAAGATATGCAAACACCCGATTATACAATAAAAACGGAATTTAATGGAATTCATTTTTAGCAAAAAATTGGTGTATTTTAAAATTTAGAAAAATTGCGTAAGTAGTGGGACTGAAAATATGTTTGCAGGTAGGTCAATTAAGATGTGTCAAAACGTCAGCGGCGGTCTATTGGGCAATGTTTCAGCTGCAAACAGTGTCTTAATAGCTATCCAAGTTACTAAGATTTTGCAATTGACGTAATAATAGAGCATCTATAATTAAGAGGTAAGTAATGGTGAACAAAAGATTTTTGGGGTTTTGCTTTAATGGACTTGCATGTCTTAGTTTGACATTAAAATGTGTGTGCGTTAATATTGATACTTAGTTGAGATTGTTTGACATTTTTGCATTTGTCATATATTTTTTTTTTTTCGTTTATTTCTATTTCTATCGATATGTGTTTTATTATTTTGGTTGAAATCTGAAAGCTTTTGTGTTTTTGATAAAAAAAAACCAAAATATTCATACGGAGCTTTTATACATGGACTTTGAGGCATGTATTGGCGAACTAAATTTGAAACAATTTTTTTTTTTTCACATCTTAGGTATTTCGAAACGGGACTTTTGTGAAGTTACATTTTTGAGGTGGTCAAAAACTAATATTTTCAAGTTAAAATCGAATTTTCAGCGGCCAATCGATATTTCAGGTCCCGAAATGTGCCTGAAAATCAAGGTAAGATAGGCTAGTATCCGATTTTACAATCAGAAGGGAATTTAATGCAATATTTCACAAAACAAAATTTGGTAAGTGTTTAAAATTTAGAAAAATTGCGTAAGTACGAGGACTGCAAATATATTTTCAGGTAGGTCGATTGACGTGTGTCAGAAAGCTTGCGATGGCCTTTTGGACAAAGTTTTTACTAAGATATTGCAATTCATGTTTATTTCTTTTTTTCTCCATTTCATTGAATTTGTATGTATATGTGCGTTTAAATGGATACGTAATAGAGATTCTTTGTCATTTTCGTATTTGACATATAATTTTTTATATTCGTTTATTTAGTCTCAATTTCTATTTTTATTTCTGTTTGAATTTCTCTTAATTAACGTAAGTTATGATATTTGTGATTGATATGTGTTTAAATATTACCACATAAACCCTTTTGGTTCAAAACTGAAAGCTTGTTTTGTTTTAAAAAAAAATATTTATACGGGTCTTTTAAACATGGACTTTGAGGCATCTACTTGCGAACCAAATTTGAAATCATTTTTAATTCTTTGATTTTCTTTGCAAGTCAGTCACACGTTTGAGGTGTAAAAAGACGCGACTTGGCGCGCACAAGTTAGAGCGTTTCCGGAACTAAAGAAGGAACAAAATTTTGCGCAGTGTTCAAAAATCCACTATTTTTGGGAGAAAAATATCGAGTTTTCAGCGGCCAATCGAATTGTCAGTTTGCAAAATGTGCCTGGAAGTCAAGGTAAGATATGCAAACACCCGATTATACAATAAAAACGGAATTTAATGGAATTCATTTTTAGCAAAAAATTGGTGTATTTTAAATTTTAGAAAAATTGCGTAAGTAGTGGGACTGAAAATATGTTTGCAGGTAGGTCAATTAAGATGTGTCAAAACGTCAGCGGCGGTCTATTGGGCAATGTTTCAGCTGCAAACAGTGTCTTAATAGCTATCCAAGTTACTAAAATTTTGCAATTGACGTAATAATAAAGCATCTATAATTAAGAGGTAAGTAATGGTGAACAAAAGATTTTTGGGGTTTTGCTTTAATGGACTTGCATGTCTTAGTTTGACATTAAAATCTGTGTGCGTTAAAATTGATACTTAGTTGAGATTGTTTGACATTTTTGCATTTGTCATGTATTTTTTTTAATTCGTTTATTTAATTTCTATTTCTTTCGATATGTGTTTTATTATTTTGGTTGAAATCTGAAAGCTTTTGTGTTTTTGATAATAAAAAACAAAATTTTCATTCGGAGCTTTTATACATGGACTTTGAGGCATGTATTGACGAACTAAATTTGAAACAATATTTATTTTTGCACATCTTAGGTATTTCGAAACGGGACTTTTGTGAAGTTACATTTTTGAGGTGGTCAAAAACTAATATTTTCAAGTTAAAATTGAATTTTCAGCGGCCAATCGATATTTCAGGTCCCGAAATGTGCCTGAAAATCAAGGTAAGACAGGCTAGTATCCGATTTTACAATCAGAAGGGAATTTAATGCAATATTTCACAAAACAAAATTTGGTAAGTGTTTAAAATTTAGGAAAATTGCGTAAGTACGAGGACTGGAAATATATTTTCAGGTAGGTCGATTGACGTGTGTCAGAAAGCTTGCGATGGCCTTTTGGACAAAGTTTTTACTAAGAAATTGCAATTCATGTTTATTTCTTTTTTTTGTCATTTTCGTTTTTGACATAATTTTTTTATATTCGTTTATTTAATCTCAATTTCTATTTTTATTTGTGTTTGATTTTCTCTTTATTTTCGTAGGTTATGATTTTTTGTGATTGATATATGTATAAATGTTACCACATAAACCCTTTTGGTTCAAATCTGAAAGTTTGTTTTGTTTTTAAAAATAAATATTTATACGGGTCTTTTAAACATGGACTTTGAGGCATCTACTTGCGAACTAAATTTGAAATTATTTTTAATTCTTTGATTTTCTTTGCAAGTCAGTCACACGTTTGAGGTGTAAAAAGACGCGACTTGGCGCGCACAAGTTAGAGCGTTTCCGGAACTAAAGAAGGAACAAAATTTTGCGCAGTGTTCAAAAAACCACTATTTTTGGGAAAAAAATATAAAGTTTTCTGCGGCCAATCGAATTGTCAGTTTGCAAAATGTGCCTGGAAGTCAAGGTAAGATATGCAAACACCCGATTATACAATAAAAACGGAATTTAATGGAATTCATTTTTAGCAAAAAATTGGTGTATTTTAAAATTTAGAAAAATTGCGTAAGTAATGGGACTGAAAGTATGTTTGCAGGTAGGTCAATTAAGATGTGTCAAAACGTCAGCGGCGGTCTATTGGGCAATGTTTCAGCTGCAAACAGTGTCTTAATAGCTATCCAAGTTACTAAAATTTTGCAATTGACGTCATAATAAAGCATCTATAATTAAGAGGTAAGTAATGGTGAACAAAAGATTTTTGGGGTTTTGCTTTAATGGACTTGCATGTCTTAGTTTGACATTAAAATGTGTGTGCAACAATATTGATACTTAGTTGAGATTGTTTGACTTTTTTGCATTTGCCATATATTTTTTTTAATTCGTTTATTTAATTTTTATTTCTATCGATATGTGTTTAATTATAACCATAAAAGAATTTTGGTTGAAATCTGAAAGCTTTTTTGTTATTGAAAAAAAAACAAAATATTCATACGGAGCTTTTATACATGGACTTTGAGGCATGTATTGGCGAACTAAATTTAAACCAATATTTTTTTTTGCACATTTTAGGTATTTCGAAACGGGACTTCTGTGAAGTTCAATTTTTGCGGTGGTCAAAAACTAATATTTTCAAGTTAAAATCGAATTTTCAGCGGCCAATCGATATTTCAGGTCCCGAAATGTGCCTGAAAATCAAGGTAAGATAGGCTAGTATCCGATTTTACAATCAGAAGGGAATGTAATGCAATATTTCACAAAACAAAATTTGGTAAGTGTTTAAAATTTAGGAAAATTGCGTAAGTACGAGGACTGGAAATATATTTTCAGGTAGGTCGATTGACGTGTGTCAGAAAGCTTGCGATGGCCTTTTGGACAAAGTTTTTACTAAGATATTGCAATTCATGTTTATTTCTTTTTTTCTCCATTTCATTGAATTTGTATGTATATGTGCGTTAAAATTGATACGTAATAGAGATTCTTTGTCATTTTCGTATTTGACATATAATTTTTTATATTCGATTATTTAGTCTCAATTTCTATTTTTATTTGTGTTTGAATTTCTCTTAATTTACGTAAGTTATGATATTTGTGATTGATATGTGTTTAAATATTACCACATAAACCCTTTTGGTTCAAATCTGAAAGCTTGTTTTGTTTTAAAAAAAAATATTTATACGGGTCTTTTAAACATGGACTTTGAGGCATCTACTTGCGAACCAAATTTGAAATTATTTTTAATTCTTTGATTTTCTTTGCAAGTCAGTCACACGTTTGAGGTGTAAAAAGACGCGACTTGGCGCGCACAAGTTAGAGCGTTTTCGGAACTAAAGAAGGAACAAAATTTTGCGCAGTGTTCAAAAAACCACTATTTTTGGGAGAAAAATATCGAGTTTTCAGCGGCCAATCGAATTGTCCGTTTGCGAAATGTGCCTGGAAGTCAAGGTAAGATATGCAAACACCCGACTATACAATAAAAACGGAATTTAATAGAATTCATTTTTAGCAAAAAATTGGTGTATTTTAAAATTTAGAAAAATTGCGTAAGTAGTGGGACTGAAAATATGTTTGCAGGTAGGTCAATTAAGATGTGTCAAAACGTCAGCGGCGGTCTATTGGGCAATGTTTCAGCTGCAAACAGTGTCTTAATAGCTATCCAAGTTACTAAGATTTTGCAATTGACGTAATAATAGAGCATCTATAATTAAGAGGTAAGTAATGGTGAACAAAAGATTTTTGGGGTTTTGCTTTAATGGCCTTGCATGTCTTAGTTTGACATTAAAATGTGTGTGCGTTAATATTGATACTTAGTTGAGATTGTTTGACATTTTTGCATTTGTCATATATTTTTTTATTCGTTTATTTCTATTTATATCGATATGTGTTTTATTATTTTGGTTAAAATCTGAAAGCTTTTGTGTTTTTGATAAAAAAAAACAAAATATTCCTACGGAGCTTTTATACATGGACTTTGAGGCATGTATTGGCGAACTAAATTTGAAACAATATTTTTTTTTGCACATCTTAGGTATTTCGAAACGGGACTTTTGTGAAGTAAAATTTTTGAGGTGGTAAAAAACTAATATTTTCAAGTTAAAATCGAATTTTCAGCGGCCAATCGATATTTCAGGTCCCGAAATGTGCCTGAAAATCAAGGTAAGATAGGCTAGTATCCGATTTTACAATCAGAAGGGAATTTAATGCAATATTTCACAAAACAAAATTTGGTGTGTTTAAAATTTAGGAAAATTGCGTAAGTACGAGGACTGGAAATATATTTTCAGGTAGGTCGATTGACGTGTGTCAGAAAGCTTGCGATGGCCTTTTGGACAAAGTTTTTACTAAGATATTGCAATTCATGTTTATTTCTTTTTTTCTCCATTTCATTGAATTTGTATGTATATGTGCGTTTAAATTGATACGTAATAGAGATTCTTTGTCATTTTCGTATTTGACATATAATTTTTTATATTCGTTTATTTAATCTCAATTTGGATTTTTATGTGTTTTTGAATTTCTCTTAATTAACGTAAGTATGATATTTGTGATTGATATGTGTTTAAATGTTACCACATAACCCCTTTTGGTTCAAATCTAAAAGATTGTTTTGTTTAAAAAAAAATGAAAAAATATACGGGTCTTTTAAACATGGAGTTTGAGGCATCTATCTACTTGCGAACCAAATTTGAAATTATTTTTAATTCTTTGATTTTCTTTGCAAGTCAGTCACACGTTTGAGGTGTAAAAAGACGCGACTTGGCGCGCACAAGTTAGAGCGTTTCCGGAACTAAAGAAGGAACAAAATTTTGCGCAGTGTTCAAAAAACCACTATTTTTGGGAGAAAAATATCGAGTTTCCAGCGGCCAATCGAATTTTCAGTTTGCAAAATGTGCCTGGAAGTCAAGGTAAGATATGCAAACACCCGATTATACAATAAAAACGGAATTTAATGGAATTAATTTTTAGCAAAAAATTGGTGTATTTTAAAATTTAGAAAAATTGCGTAAGTAGTGGAACTGAAAATATGTTTGCAGGTAGGTCAATTAAGATGTGTCAAAACGTCAGCGGCGGTCTATTGGGCAATGTTTCAGCTGCAAACAGTGTCTTAATAGCTATCCAAGTTACTAAGATTTTGCAATTGACGTAATAATAAAGCATCTATAATTAAGAGGTAAGTAATGGTGAACAAAAGATTTTTGGGGTTTTGCTTTAATGGACTTGCATGTCTTAGTTTGACATTAAAATGTGTGTGCGTTAATATTGATACTTAGTTGAGATTGTTTGACATTTTTGCATTTGTCATATATTTTTTTTTATTCGTTTATTTCAATTTCTATCGATATGTGTTTTATTATTTTGGTTGAAATCTGAAAGCTTTTGTGTTTTTGATAAAAAAAAACAAAATATTCCTACGGAGCTTTTATACATGGACTTTGAGGCATGTATTGGCGAACTAAATTTGAAACAATATTTTTTTTTGCACATCTTAGGTATTTCGAAACGGGACTTTTGTGAAGTAAAATTTTTGAGGTGGTCAAAAACTAATATTTTGAAGTTAAAATCGAATTGTCAGCAGCCAATCGATATTTCAGGTCCAGAAATGTGCCTGAAATTCAAGGTAATATAGGCTAGTATCCGATTTTACAATCAGAAGGGAATTTAATGCAATATTTCACAAAACAAAATTTGGTAAGTGTTTAAAATTTAGAAAAATTGCGTAAGTACGAGGACTGCAAATATATTTTCAGGTAGGTCGATTGACGTGTGTCAGAAAGCTTGCGATGGCCTTTTGGACAAAGTTTTTACTAAGATATTGCAATTCATGTTTATTTCTTTTTTTCTCCATTTCATTGAATTTGTATGTATATGTGCGTTTAAATTGATACGTAATAGAGATTCTTTGTCATTTTCGTATTTGACATATAATTTTTTATAGGTATTCGTTTATTTAGTCTCAATTTCTATTTTTATTCGTGTTTGAATTTCTCTTAATTAACGTAAGTTATGATATTTGTGATTGATATGTGTTTAAATATTACCACATAAACCCTTTTGGTTCAAATCTGAAAGCTTGTTTTTTTTTAAAAAAAATATTTATACGGGTCTTTTAAACATGGACTTTGAGGCATCTACTTGCGAACCAAATTTGAAATTATTTTTAATTCTTTGATTTTCTTTGCAAGTCAGTCACACGTTTGAGGTGTAAAAAGACGCGACTTGGCGCGCACAAGTTAGAGCGTTTCCGGAACTAACGAAGGAACAAAATTTTGTGCAGTGTTCAAGAAACCACTATTTTTGGGAGAAAAATATCGAGTTTTCAGCGGCCAATCGAATTGTCAGTTTGCAAAATGTGCCTGGAAGTCAAGGTAAGATATGCAAACACCCGATTATACAATAAAAACGGAATTTAATGGAATTCATTTTTAGCAAAAAATTGGTGTATTTTAAAATTTAGAAAAATTGCGTAAGTAGTGGGACTAAAAATTTATTTGCAGGTAGGTCAATTAAGATGTGTCAAAATGTCAGTGGTGGCCTATTGGGCAATGTTTCAGCTGAAAACAGTGTCTTAATAGCTATCCTAGTTACTATGATTTTGCAATTGACGTAATAATAAAGCATCTATAATTAAGAGGTAACTAATGGTGAACAAAATTTAAGATTTTTGGAGTTTTGCTTTTATGGACTTGTATGTCTTAGTTTGACATTGAAATGTGTGTGCGTTCATATTGATACTTAGTTGAGATTGTTTGACATTTTTGTATTTTTCATATATTTTTTTAATTTGTTTATTTAATTTCTATTTCTTTCGATATGTGATTAATTGTTACCATATAAGAATTTCGGTTAAAATCTGAAGGCTTTTGTGTTTTTGAAAAAAATTAAAATATTTATACGGAGCTTTTATACATTGACTTTGAGGCATGTATTGGCGAACTAAATTTGAAACATTTTTTTATTTTGCCGCACATCTGAGGTATTTCAAAACGGGACTTTTGTGAAGTTGAATTTTTGCGGTAGTCAAAAACTACTATTTTCAAGTTAAAATCGAATTGTCAGCGGCCAATCGAAATTTCAGGTCCCCCAAAATGTGCCTTAAAATCATGGAAGGATAGGCTTGTATCCGCTTTTACAATCAGAACAGAATTTAATACAAAAAAAAAAATTGGTAGGAAAATTGCGTAAGTACGAGGACTGGAAATATATTTTCAGGTTAGTGGTTTGACGTGTGTCAGAAAATTTGCGATGGCTTTTTGGACATAGTTTCAGTCAAAAACAATTTCAAAATTGCTATCCTTTTTATTTAGATATAGTAATTCACGTCTATTTTTTTTTCTTAATTTCATTAAATTTGTATGTATATGTGCGTTTAAATTATATGTTATAGAGATTCTTTGTAATTTTCATATTTGACATATATTTTTTTAATTTGTTTATTTAATCTCAATTTCTGTTTTTATTTGTTTTTTAATTTCTCTTAATTAACGTAAATTATGATATTTGTGATTGATATGTGTTTAAATGTTACCACATGAGCCCTTTTAGTTCAAATCTGAAAGCTTGTTTTGTTTTAAAAAAAAATATTTTACGGGTCTTTTAAACATGGATTTTAAGGCATCTACTAGCGAACCAAATTTGAAATTATTTTAATTTCTTTGATTTTTTTTGCAAGTCAGTCACACGTTTGAGGTGTCAAAAGACGCGACTTAGCGCGCACAAGTTAGAGCGTTTCCGGAACTAAAGAAGAAACAAAATTTTGCGCAGTGTTAAAAGAACCACTATTTTCGGGAGAAAAATCGAGTTTTCAGCGGCCAATCGAATTGTCAGTTTGCAAAATGTACTTGGAAGTCAAGGTTAGATATGCAATCACCCGATTATACAATAAAAACGGAATTACATGGAATTATTTTTTTGCAAAAAATTGGTGTATTTTAAAATTTAGAAAAATTGCGTAAGTAGTGGGACTGAAAATTTGTTTGCACGTAGGTCAATTAAGATGTGTCAAAATGTCAGTGGCGGCCTATTGGGCAATGTTTCAGCTGAAAACAGTGTCTTAATAGCTATCCTAGTTACTAAGATTTTGCAATTGACGTAATAATAAAGCATCTATAATTAAGAGGTAAGTAATGTTGAACAAAATTTAAGATTTTTGGGGTTTTGCTTTAATTGACTTGTATGTCTTAGTTTGACATTAAAATGTGTGTGCGTTAATATTGATACTTTGTTGAGATTGTTTGACATTTTTGTATTTGTCATATATTTTTTTAATTTGTTTATTTAATTTCTATTTTTATCGATATGTGTTAAATTGTTACCATATATGAATTTTGGTTGAAATCTGAAGGCTTTTGTGTTTTTGAAAAAAAAAAAAATATTTATACGGAGCTTTTATACATGTAAATTGCGAAAGCACGAGGACTGGAAATATATTTTCAGGTTGGTCGATTGACGTGTGTCAGAAAGTTTGCGAAGGCCTTTTGGACGAAGTTTCAGCCAAAAACCATTTAAAATTGGTATCCTTTTTACTAAGATATAGTAATTCATGTCTATTTTTGTTTCTCAATTTCACTGAATTTGTATGTATATGTGCGTTTAAATTGATACGTAATAGAGATTCTTTGTCATTTTCGTATTTGACAAATATTTTTTTTATATTTGTTTATTTAATATCAATTTCTGTTTTTATTTGTTTTTGAATTTCTCTTAATTAACGTAAGTTATGATATTTGTGATTGATAATTATGTGTTTAAATGTAACCATATCAGCACTTTTGGTTCAAATCTGAAAGATTGTTTTGTTTAAAAAAAAAAATATTTATACGGGTCTTTTAAACATGGATTTAAGGCATCTACTAGCGAACCAAATTTGAAATTATTTTAAATTCTTTGATTTTTTTTGCAAGTCAGTCACACGTTTGAGGTGTCAAAAGACGCGACTTAGCGCGCACAAGTTAGAGCGTTTCCGGAACTAAAGAAGAAACAAAATTTTGCGCAGTGTTAAAAGAACCACTATTTTCGGGAGAAAAATCGAGTTTTCAGCGGCCAATCGAATTGTCAGTTTGCAAAATGTACTTGGAAGTCAAGGTAAGATATGCAATCACCCGATTATACAATAAAAACGGAATTACATGGAATTATTTTTTTGCAAAAAATTGGTGTATTTTAAAATTTAGAAAAATTGCGTAAGTAGTGGGACTGAAAATTTGTTTGCACGTAGGTCAATTAAGATGTGTCAAAATGTCAGCGGCGGCCTATTGGGCGATGTTTTAGCTGAAAACAGTGTCTTAATAGCTATCCTAGTTACTAAGATTTTGCAATTGACGTAATAATAAAGCATCTATAATTAAGAGGTAAGTAATGGTGAACAAAATTTAAGATTTTTGGGGCTTTCCTTTAATGGACTTATATGTCTCAGTTTGACAATAAAATGTGTGTGCGTTAATATTGATACTTAGTTGAGATTGTTTGACATTTTTGTATTTGTCAAATATTTTTTTTAATTTTGTTCATTTAATTTCTATTTTTATCGATGTGTTTAATTGTTACCACATATGAATTTTGGTTGATATCTGAAGGCTTTTGTGTTTTTGAAAAAAAATAAAATATTTATACGGAGCTTTTAAACATGGACTTTGAGGCATGTATTGGCGAACTAAATTTGAAACATTTTTTTTAGTTTGCCGCACATGTGAGGTATTTCAAAACGGGACTTTTGTGAAGTTCAATTTTTGCGGTGGTCAAAAACTACTATTTTCAAGTTAAAATCGAATTTTCAGCAGCCAATCGAAATTTCAGGTCCCGAAATGTGCCTGAAAATCAAGATAAGATAGGCTAGTATCCGCTTTTTTAATCAGAACGGAATTTTATACAATGTTTCACAAAATAAAAATTGGTAGGAAAATTGCGTAAGTACGAGGACTGGAAATATATTTTCAGGTAAGTGGTTTGACATGTGTCAGAAAATTTGCAAAGGCCATTTGGACATAGGTTCAGTCAAAAACAATTTCAAAATTGTTATCCTTTTTACTAAGATATAATAATTCACGTCTATTTTTTTTTCTCAATTTCATTGAATTTGTATGTATATGTGCGTTTAAATTGATATGTAATAGAGATTCTTTGTCATTTTCGTTTTTGACATATATTTTTTTACATTTGTTCATTTAATCTCAATTTCTGTTTTTATTTGTTTTTGAATTTCTCTCTTAATTAACGTAAGTTATGATATTTGTGATAATATGTGTTTTAATGTTACCACATAAGCCCTTTTGGTTCAAATCTGGAAGCTTGTTTTGTTTTAAAACCCACACACACCTGCACCCACACATGTGACACCCTTAAGGTTATCTATAACTCTCTAGTGAGGAGTATACTGGAATATGCATCTCCTGTATGGAATCCAACGTATCGAGTCCACATCGACAGAATAGAGCGCATCCAAAAAAAGTTTACGAGGTACCTGCGCTACAGATCGCAGACTTGTAATCGCAAAGCTGATTATTCTCAAAGGCTCCGTCATTTCAGGATGAGCTCCTTGGAGCAACGAAGAGATTGCTCAGATTTAATTTTCCTCTTTAAATATTACCACATAAACCCTTTTGGTTCAAATCTGAAAGCTTGTTTTGTTTTAAAAAAAAATATTTATACGGGTCTTTTAAACATGGACTTTGAGGCATCTACTTGCGAACCAAATTTGAAATTATTTTTAATTCTTTGATTTTCTTTGCAAGTCAGTCACACGTTTGGGGTGTCAAAAGACGCGACTTGGCGCGCACAAGTTAGAGCGTTTCCGGAACTAAAGAAGGAACAAAATTTTGCGCAGTGTTCAAAAAACCACTATTTTTGGGAGAAAAATATAAAGTTTTCAGCGGCCAATCGAATTGTCAGTTTGCAAAATGTGCCTGGAAGTCAAGGTAAGATATGCAAACACCCGATTATACAATAAAAACGGAATTAAATGGAATTCATTTTTAGCAAAAAATTGGTGTATTTTAAAATTTAGAAAAATTGCGTAAGTAGTGGGACTGAAAGTATGTTTGCAGGTAGGTCAATTAAGATGTGTCAAAACGTCAGCGGCGGTCTATTGGGCAATGTTTCAGCTGCAAACAGTGTCTTAATAGCTATCCAAGTTACTAAGATTTTGCAATTGACGTAATAATAAAGCATTTATAATTAAGAGGTAAGTAATGGTGAACAAAAGATTTTTGGGGTTTTGCTTTAATGGACTTGCATGTCTTAGTTTGACATTAAAATGTGTGTGCGTTAATATTGATACTTAGTTGAGATTGTTTGACATTTTTGCATTTGTCATATATTTTTTTTTATTCGTTTATTTCTATTTCTATCGATATGTGTTTTATTATTTTGGTTGAAATCTGAAAGCTTTTGTGTTTTTGATAAAAAAAACCAAAATATTCCTACGGAGCTTTTATACATGGACTTTGAGGCATGTATTGGCGAACTAAATTTGAAACAATATTTTTTTATGCACATCTTAGGTATTTCGAAACGGGACTTTTGTGAAGTTAAATTTTTGAGGTGGTCAAAAACTAATATTTTCAAGTTAAAATCGAATTTTCAGCGGCCAATCGATATTTCAGGTCCCGAAATGTGCCTGAAAATCAAGGTAAGATAGGCTAGTATCCGATTTTACAATCAGAAGGGATTTTAATGCAATATTTCACAAAACAAAATTTGGTAAGTGTTTAAAATTTAGGAAAATTGCGTAAGTACGAGGACTGGAAATATATTTTCAGGTAGGTCGATTGACGTGTGTCAGAAAGCTTGCGATGGCCTTTTGGACAAAGTTTTTACTAAGATATTGCAATTCATGTTTATTTATTTTTTTCTCCATTTCATTGAATTTGTATGTATATGTGCGTTTAAATTGATACGTAATAGAGATTCTTTGTCTTTTTCGTATTTGACATATAATTTTTTATATTCGTTTATTTAGTCTCAATTTCTATTTTTATTTGTGTTTGAATTTCTCTTAATTAACGTAAGTTATGATATTTGTGATTGATATGTGTTTAAATATTACCACATAAACCCTTTTGGTTCAAATCTGAAAGCTTGTTTTGTTTTAAAAAAAAATATTTATACGGGTCTTTTAAACATGGACTTTGAGGCATCTACTTGCGAACCAAATTTGAAATTATTTTTAATTCTTTGATTTTCTTTGCAAGTCAGTCACACGTTTGAGGTGTAAAAAGACGCGACTTGGCGCGCACAAGTTAGAGCGTTTCCGGAACTAAAGAAGGAACAAAATTTTGCGCAGTGTTCAAAATACCACTATTTTTGGGAGAAAAATATCGAGTTTTCAGCGGCCAATCGAATTGTCAGTTTGCAAAATGTGCCTGGAAGTCAAGGTAAGATATGCAAACACCCGATTATACAATAAAAACGGAATTTAATGGAATTCATTTTTAGCAAAAAATTGGTGTATTTTAAAATTTAGAAAAATTGCGTAAGTAGTGGAACTGAAAATTTGTTTGCAGGTCAATTAAGATGTGTCAAAATGTCAGCGGCGGCCTATTGGGCAATGTTTCAGCTGAAAACAGTGTCTTAACCTCTCGCGCGTTTCTCGTACACACGGGTGTACGAGAGAGTTGAGTGCCCATAGCGCAATTGTACACATGGGTGTACGAGAGTGACTTGCACCGATTGGATATTTTTTCTGTGACGTATATTTTCAAGTTGCAACCCGTTCTTTATTTGATTGAACAGAATAGT
This sequence comes from Lacanobia oleracea, assembly GCA_950371165.1. Classification (NCBI taxonomy): domain Eukaryota; kingdom Metazoa; phylum Arthropoda; class Insecta; order Lepidoptera; family Noctuidae; genus Lacanobia; species Lacanobia oleracea. The sequence goes on from OX493398.1 coordinate 4,235,381, forward strand.
TCATTCGCTTTCTATTAAAATATTTTCCATTGGCAATATCGATACATGGAATGAAGAAGATTGAAAAAAATAAAGTGATCCGTCATTCAGCTATCTGTCACTTTTTGGAGCCATTGTTGCGTGTGGTTGCGTGCGGACGAAAATCCTGTTTCCAATTAGAAAACGGTGAGTAATCTTATAAGATTTATATAGAATTACTGAGAAATAAGTGTAGATTACGTTGCAAGTGTTTGTTTTTGGAAAAGTAATAAATATGCCAGTGAAAAAGTGACGAAACTTGTGAAGATGCGTATTTTTTTCCGTCATGGCCGTCGTGTTTCGACTTGTTTTAGTGCAAAATTTATCTCGAAATGCTTTGAAATCTACATAAGTTGTTAGTTTATTTACCTATTAACATAATAAAGTTACTACAAAGTGATATAATTGCATATTGTTATCATAATCGTTGTTGAAAGAAAATAAACCGGTAAAAATGGCGCCAAAGTCGTAAACATTGCATAAAACAGCAAAAAAAATTTTTCGATTATTTTTTTGTTGTGATTATTGAATATTCAGTATAACGTAAATATTGTCTTAGTGTTCATATCTATGAAAGCCAAATGTAAAGATTGTTTTATTTTTCGATTTTATATTTTTCATGATCAAAAAAAAATTTTTTTTTTCTTCTATTTTACGTTATTTCGCATTTACTTAGGCAGGGTATTATATTATACTTGCAGGCATTTATGGGTTGAGTTGGGTGATCAAAACATTGTACAAGTACCTACTAATGTTTTTCATTTTATTTTAAGATTACGTTCTCGAAGCGTCACCCCTGTTGGGGATGACCGGGACAGCCGTGGCAGCCCCGGGCCTAACCGGCTACCCTCGGCTCGTCGGGCCCTGTTATTGGACCTCGTATGGAAGGCCCCGGAACGGGAAATCGACGGTCCCTCACCACCATGGTGAGTGTCTTTTTCATAGCGTTACCTACAGTGTTTCTTTAGTTTCAGTGGTGTAATTTGTAATTGTTTCTTTTTAGGTCTCGAGCTGTCGTCGTCGACCAAACACCTGGGGGTTCTCTACGGTTGACCGATTCGACGGTGCCGATCGAGAATTCCTCAGATGGAAGAGTCCACATCAGCGAAGCAGGGCAGTCCGGGCCTAGCCTGGACTTGCCTATTGGGTAAGATATCAGTCTCAGTTTGTGCGTTGTAAATAATGTACGAATACTCATTATATGTAATGTACAAATACATTTGTAATTTTTGCTTTAGTCTGAGATTGCGCATTGTGAAATTGTATATTTTTGAAAATAAAACCCATAATACAGGACAAAACCCCAATGTATATCCTAGCTGTTACAATAAAGTGTACCACCTTCAATATATCTATGTAAATGTACGAATACATTTGTTATTTTTGCTTTAGTTTGAGATTGAGTATTGTGAAATTGTATATTTTTGAAAGTAAAACCCATAATACAGGACAAAATCTCAATGTGTAAAGTGAACCTTATGACAAAATATATGTTTTTACATTTTTATTTTTATTCTTTTATTTTTTCATAACATAAATAAATTCCCTGAAAAGAAGTACATTTTATTCCAAATCATTCAAAGGCTTCTCTGAGAAAGGAAGGAAGATTGGTGGTTGATGCAGTTGTAAGTAAGTATATAACTGAACGAGCGATGACTTAGTGAGGGTCGTGGAAATCCACTGGATGCGAGACACACAGAACCGGTCATTGTTGCGATGTTTGGGGTTAGGCCTTTATCCAGCAGTGGATGTCTTTCAGCTGAAATGATGATGATATGTATAAAGATCATCGTCTAGTTCTTTGAATGACGTAGGGATCCGATAAGAAAGGATTACTCAAAATTCTATCAAAAACGGGGGGGGGGATTTGTGTGGAAACATGTACTTTCCCGTGGTTGAAACCGCTGGTAAAAGCAAGTCTATCATCATCATTTCAGCCAAAAGACGTCCACTGCTATCCAATGCGCTGATCCAATGCGTGTTGGCGGGTCGCCATAGCTTCATGGCAAGGGTGCACCACGTGCAGGTGAGGCTCGGGTCCCCATGGATGTTGAATGGGACCCCTATACACCCCGCTAGTCTAAAGCTAGTCTATATTGGTGTATAACTAACATATCAACGCAAATCCGAAAAACACATGAAATAGGAGTGTGACATTTCGCACAATTCCTTAGCACTGTTCTTTGTATGACGAAGGTATCCGATAAGAAAAGATTAATCTAAATTCTATCCCAAAGGGGGAGAAAAAATTTCATTTTCACTCAAAAATATAGGTAGATAAAACATGCAATAATTAGCCACTCTGAGATAATAATACAAGACGTACAATGATATAGTTTCACTATATCAGATCTTGACAAAATTTATACGATTCTACCTTGGGAGTATTTTGCTTTTCAAATATATCTTTTTTTATCCATACTAAATCGATTGAACTACTACTGGCTACTTTTACTTACCACAAAATCTAAATACCTTGATATAAACATACTTACACGCGAACAACACCTACTATTCTGGTTCTAACGGTTTTATAAAATATAAATGAAAATAAAATAAAAAAACTTTTTTTGTAAAACAATATTACAAAAAAAGTTTATTTACAATAAAGTAGCATTACTAACAGTAACATAACAAAAATCATGGCTCGTCTGTGCATTACAAACAGTGGTTTTGGAGCTTCATTATTTTTTTGGGTAGAGTAATCTTCTTGTAGAACACTATCACAAAGTTTCATAACGCGCAACTTCATAGTTTTAGAGAAAAAAAATCCTAAAGATTCAATAATTTCTAACCTATTTACGTAAAATTGACATAATTTGCCACAGATAACTTAAAAAAATCGGTCCAAGGTCGATTCGTTTTACTGTCAGACTAAGTGACCACACATTTAATTGTTTTTTTAAATGAATATTATAGTTTTCGACTTTATTTTATTTTTAAATTGTTGCACAAATATTGAGTTTTCAAATGAAAAGCAAATAATTGAATTTATTAAACAAAAACAAAGCATTTTGTTTTAGCGATTGTGGGTAACGAAACGTAATTTCGGAATATGATGTATGTGACGTTTGTGTTTGAATATTTGCATTCATCGTTTGTTTCACTCACAGTCGAGATTGTCTATCGTACTCCTGTTTGTTTCAACGATTGAGTGACACCATGGCGTCTCCGAAATCCACGGCTTCTGATACGTTAAGATTTGGTAACATTTCAGAGGACACAGAATGCAAGAGCGAGCGGAGCGAGCTCTGGACTTGGGGGCACCCCGACTCGGATAGGTTAGGTTAGAAGGGGATGGCGGGGTCGAGTGAGCGAGCGAAGCGAGCGAATAGACCCCGCCATCCCCTTCGTGGTTATTTTTTTATAAACCACTCAGAAGTAGGAGCCCCGCGCAGTGGGGCTCTGTCGACAGTTCCTTTCAAATTTAGGTTTTTGAGGTTCAAGTATGACCTTGAATATGTTCTTAACGTTGGAGTTTGATAGGGGCAACATTCTACGATTTTAGTAATATTTTGACCGTGAAGTGTTTGACCTTGACCTTTACGAGTTTGACCTAGACCTTGACCTTAATTTGGATTGAAAGCTTATATAGACTCGCCACATAATCTTCCCCACCCTTAACACTCCCACTATCCCACCAATCCCGAAAGAAACTTTTGGCGATTTTTTTTTCAGCACCTATGGTTTTTCGCGTTTTGGTGATTTCAAATTTACTATAGAAAAGGTACATTCTACCCAAAAAAAAAACCTACTATAAAAAACGGCAGTTATTTAATGGAAAGTCCTTCCAAAATCATTATAAACACCACTAATAACACATTATAAAAATACAGTAAAAAATTTATAGTACATCGAAAATTTCTTCTCGTAACCTTTTTCTGGCAACAGTACACCGAGGTACCTATCTCGTCAGTGTTTACATTTTGCGCGCCAGTAATGGCGGCTTTTTGTTGAGTTGCGGAAAAAGTGATTGTGTCGTGTAATTATTGTGTTTTGATGTGATATGAGTAATATTGTTTTTGCGCAAATGTATGGACTATCGTATTCAAGTGTTTTTTTCGAGAATATGTGTGTGGTTTTGGTGTAATGTGAGAAAGTTAAAGGTTATGTGTAAGAAAATTTGCAAAATGCCAATTTATCTCGTCGCTACGAAGTCAGGTCAGTTTCATTTATTTATAATCTTACACAGTTCGATAGGAAAACTAATGGGCTTTCCGGGAAGGTATAATTTATTGCATATAATTATCAATATAACCACGAAATTTGCGTTTTTCTCAAGGTCAAACCAAAAAAAAAGAATAATCGAAAAATCCTCGACGCGTGAGGCATTTTGGGTGAATGTTCGCGAACGTTCGAGAGGTTAATAGCTATCCTAGTTACTAAGATTTTGCAATTGACGTAATAATAAAGCATCTATAATTAAGAGGTAAGTAATGACAACAAAATTTAAGATTTTTGGGGTTTTGCTTTAATGGACTTGTATGTCTTAGTTTGACATTAAAATGTGTGTGCGTTAATATTGATACTTCGTTGAGATTGTTTGACATTTTTGTATTTGTCATATATTTTTTTTTTAATTTGTTTATTTAATTTCTATTTTTATCGATATGTGTTTAATTGTTACCATATATGAATTTTGGTTGATATCTGAAGGCTTTTGTGTTTTTGAAAAAAAAAAAAAATATTTATACGGAGCTTTTAAACATGGACTTTTAGGCATGTATTGGCGAACTAAATTTGAAATATTTTTTTTATTTTGCCGCACATCTGAGGTATTTCAAAACGGGACTTTTGTGAAGTTAAATTTTTGCGGTGGTCAAAAACTACTACTTTCAAGTTAAAATCGAATTTTCAGCGGCCAATCGAAATTTCAGGTCCCAAAATGTGCCTGAAAATCAAGGTAAGATAAGCTTTTAACCGATTTTACAATCAGAACGGAATTTCACGAAATAAAAATTGGTAGGAAAATTGCGTAAGTACGAGGACTGGAAATATATTTCAGGTAGGTCGATTGACGTGTGTCAGAAAGTTTGCGAAGGCCTTTTGGACAAAGTTTCAGCCAAAAACCATTTCAAAATTGCTATCCTTTTTATTAAGATATAGTAATTCATGTCTATTTTTTTTTCTCAATTTCACTAAATTTGTATGTATATGTGCGTTTAAATTGAAACGTTATAGAGATTCTTTGTCATTTTCGTATTTGACATATATTTTTTTATATTTGTTTATTTAATCTCAATTTTTGTTTTTATTTGTTTTTGAATTTCTCTTAATTAACGTATGTTATGATATTTGTGATTGATATGTGTTTAAATGTTACCACATAAGCCCTTTTGGTTCAAATCTGAAAGCTTGTTTTGTTTTAAAAAATATATTTATACGGGTCTTTTTTTGAAACTTTGTTTAACATAATATTTTTTTTAATTTGTTAATTTAATTTCTATTTCTTAAATCATTTCTTTTTTAATTTCTCTTTATTAACCTAAGACATGATATTTGTGTTTGATAAATGTTTAATTGTTATTATAGTTATTGCAAATAAGCGTTTTGACTTAAAATTTAAAGCTTATTTTGTGTTTTTGAATAAATAAAAAATATTGAAACGTGGTTTCTATTAATTGATTTTGAAGAAAGTACTGACGAACTTAATTAGAAATAATTTAAACTATTTTTGAAAATTAATGTTAGCCAGCCGCACATATCAGATATGAAAAAACGGGTCTCAGTGCGGGCAAGCTAATTATTTTTTTTTAAATTTCGGATAAACTAAAATTTGGCATGGTGATCAGAGGACTGGTGTACCTACACAGGTGCAACGGATTTTTCATTTCACGTACCAAAACCAGAAAAAAATGTTAGATAGGCGAACAGCTTCTCTGACACGTACAGGTTGGAGTGCGGGGTGAGACAAGGTGGTTTGAGTTCTCCCAAGCTCTTCAACTTGTACGTGAATGAGCTTATAGTTTGGCTCAGCAGCACACGTGGTTTCTAGTGTACATAAACGATCTACCGTTTTTCTGAAAGGCTGTCTGTGATGTAGTATTGTTTGCGGATGATACCTCTCTTATCTTTAAAGTAGATAGGAATATACAAGATTTCGATAACGTAAACAGCGCTCTTTCAATGGTTAAGGTCTTTCAAGGAATTGTGACTCTTTGTTCGTAAACTAAACAATTGAAACAAAAACTTAAACTTTGTCTGCGATAAGATTATCTACCAAACAATGAAATAAAATACTATCATAAGGAAATTGACATAAAGAGTTCTCGGAACTGATTAAGTGTAAACAACACCCTTTTTACGACAGCCGGGTCAGCTACCTGAGTCATGATTTTTTAAGGCTTGTGTTATGATAGAAATGTACAAGGAGGTCTGTTATTTTAATTGATTTGATTTTAAAAAATGCCGCGGGATAACAAGTCATTAAATTTTCACGGTGTATAATTTTGAAGCAATGTTTCTAATTGCATCTCATGTTCATAATTTGTGCCAGTACGGCCAAAAAAAATTTTGCAATTCTTACGTTTCTTGTGTTAGTATCACCTAAGCTTGATAATTTTACAGGAACAATGTCGCCCACAAATGAAGGATTTTTGTTTCAATATGAAAAAAATAACCTTGTAGTCGAAAAAATAGACAAAACACGATTAAGAAAATAAACAATCAGTGAAAAAAAAACATTTCTTCGAAAGCCCTTCACATGAAGTTCAAGGAATACTTCATTAACTAATTACTCTGTATTAAATTACAAAAATGTACTTAAATCCTTTAAAATTCGTATGAAGGGATAGCAATTAAGTAATGGATATCTGGAACTAAATTACCTAATTATTTTAGTCATTAAAAATAGAAAAGTATTCCGAAGTGAAAATAATGGCCATTATGACCGATATAGCTGTTAATGACTTTGCATAAAAACTCTAGTTTAGACAAATCTTTGATCAGTTGCTGTTACGTACGCATTGTGGTAGTTGCTAACGTGCCTGTGCTTCTTAATACACTGAGTTAAATTACCAGTATGAAAAGTTTTTACTTCAATTTTCAACTAACATGAATCCTCATCAAGATGAGTTTGTTCCAACTTGTCGCTGTGAACATGTGAGTGTAGTTTTAATTTATTTATTTTTCTTAGTTTCTTAAAGGCCGGTTTCCACTTTTCAACAATTTAGAAAAATTGCGTAAGTACTAGGACTTATAATTTATTTTAAGGTAAGTCCACTACAATGTGTCAAAAGGTTAGCGGAGGCCTATTGGCCATTTTTCACCAAAAACCGTCTTAAAATAACTATCCTCGATACAAAGATATTGCAATTTATATTTTAATTTATTTTTCAATTTTAATCAATTTGTATAAATTTTATTTGACATAAAAAACTGTGTGCGTATATATCGATACTTATTTGAGATTCTTTGACATGTTTGGGTTTCACATTTAATATTTAATTTCTTTCTTTTTTTATTTTTTTTTATTTCTCTTTATTAATGTAAGTAATGATATTATTTTGTGTTTAATATGTGTGTAATTGTTAGCATATAAGCGTCTTTGTTTAACAAGCCAACTAGAGCGTTTTCGGAAATTTAGAAGAAATAAAATTTTGCAAAGTTTTGAAAAACCACTTGTTTTGAGACAAAATTGAGTTTTCAGTGTTCAATCGAATTTTCAGTTCGCATAATGTGCCTATAAATCGAGATTAAATAAGGAATAACCCGATTCTGTTATTACAACCGAATTAAATAAAAGGATTTACTTAAATTTACCTATTTTTTTGATGTTCCATGCAAGGAAACCGTACGTTTGAAAAATCAAAAACCGTATCTCAGCGCAAACAAGCTACTAAGAGTGTTTTCAAAAATTTAAAACATACAAAATTGTGCAAACTGGTGAAAAAACCACTATTATCCGAAAAAAAACGAGTTTTCAGTGGCCAATCGAACTTTTAGTTTGCAAACTGTCCTTGGAAATCGAGGTTAGATAGACGAGAGCCTTATTTGGCAATAAGAACGGAATTTAATTAAAGATTTACAAAAAAAAATGGTTTGTGTAAAACAACCTAGAAAAATTGCGTAAAAATTAAGATTGAAAATTTATTTTTAGGTGGGGCAATTTATATGTGTCAAAAGGTTAGTGGACGCCTGCTGGACAACGTTTCAGCCAAAAACAGTGTCTATAAAACTATCGATATAATTTTCAAATTCGTTTATTAAATTTCTATTTCTTTTTCTCTAAAAATGTATGTTACGGATGGCTAGATAAAGATTAATGTTGAGATAGACAATAAATAAAGTGAAACTTAGTGCTCGTGATTAATATTAAGGGAAACATAAGACAATGTTTAGGCTTAGGTATATGTATGATATAGCGATGGGGAAATAGCAATTAGGATTAAGGTATGTGCTTTTTTGTGTCGATAGTGTAGGGATTATGTTTGTAGATAAAATCATCACGAGGTATTTTTCGAGCAGGACTACGGTCCCAACAGATCGCCAACAGATAAGGCAAAAAGTTTACCGTGTGGTAATTTTAGGTGAGAACAAAGAAAGTAACGGGATAGCGTTAAGAGAGCTTGTAGCATGGTATTTTGTTGAAGTGGATTTTTAGCTTAATGTTAGTAGAATAGAAGTAAGTTTATGTACTATTTACCTAAGTAGGTTAGGAATTTAACCTTAAAAAAACCAGGGAAAGAAGCAAACTATAATTAGGCACAGTTAGAACTAAGTATGATAGACGTAGATTTGTTAGGTTGTTTGTAAATGGTTTTCAGTTTTTTATTCCAAGTAGAACCGAAATAAAACCTGAAGATAACTAGGAAATGATAAAATAAGATGTAAATAGGCTAATGCAAGTAAGCAAGTAGCTTATGAACCATGTAAAGAATGACTGTTATGTCTAAACCCTAACGGTAGTTTAAATTCCATGGTAGAGTTTCATGTAAGATCTAGAATAGGTTTGTTTTTAGTCTCCTAAAAAAAAGTATATGAGTAAAAATTATAGTAAGAGGGCATAGAGCGAGGGCAAGTCCAAACATGCCCAGGGTGCAAGCGAAAGACAATAGGCCACGCTGCGTTCCGAATGGCCGACTGCAAATCGAGCCGCGCTCTGCGCCCCCCGCTACCTGGGCTAACCCACGCTTACCCGGAATTGTACGAATGGAATACCGATCTATTTCACAGCACATTCGGCCTCCAGATCTCCTACGAGCATTAACAAGAGATACAAGCATCCAGATCGCAAGCAGTGTTTTTTTTGGAGATTCCTGAGTCGTCAGGGTGTCGATCTTGCACTATCATCATCAACAATACAGTAAAAGGTAAGTAGCGATATTTTTGTTCGATATGTGTGTTTGTTCGATATTGAAAGCATATAATTTTTATATTTATGTTTGTTATTTAAATTTGTGTGCGTTAATATTGATACTTAGTTTAAATTCTTTAGATTTTACATACCTATATATTTTAAAATTCGTTTATGTACTTTCTATTAATTCATTATTTACTGTCTCATTGTTATCGTAAGTAATAATATTTGTAAGATATGTATTTTATTTTTATTGCAAGTAAGCGTTTGGGTTTAAAAATGAAAGCTTGTTTCGTGTTTTTGGATAACTAAAAAATATTTAAATTGGGCTTCTATAGATGGATATTAATGAATTTATATATTTATGTTTGTTATATAAATTTGTGTGCGTTAATATTGGTACTGAGTTTACATTATTTGACATTTTTATATTTAACATATAATTTTTAAAATTCAATTATTAACTTTTTATTAATTCATTATTTAATGTCTCATTTTTAACGTCAGTAATGATATTTGTTAGATATGTATTTAATTATTATTGCAAATGATAATAAATAAAAAGTGAAAGCTTGTTTTGTGTTTGTGAATTAATAAAAAATATTTTAACGAGGCTTCTAATAGATTTTGAGGTAAGTGCTGGAGAACTAAATTTAAGATAAATTTAATTGATTTTGAAAATTTCAGGTATGAAAAGACGCGTCTCAGTGCAGAAAAGCTAATTAAATCATTTCCGGAAATTTCGAGGTCTAAAAATTTTGCACAGTGGTCAAAAAACCACTATTTTCAGGAAAAAACCGAGTTTTCAGCTGCTAATCGAATTTTCATCTGTGGATTTACTAAACAAAAATCAATGTGTTTAAAACTTTAGAAAAATTGCAAAAGTTCTTCTGCCGGAAACAATGTTAAGATTGCTTTCCTAGTTACAAAAATATTTATGTTTTTTTTTTATTTACTACTGAATTTTAATGAACTTGTTGGACATTAAAAAAAGATATTGTGATTTATGTTTTTTTTATTTATTTTGCAATTTTAATGAACTTGTATATCTAAATTTTACATTAAAATTTGTTGGCATTAAAATTAATACTGACTGACTATTCGTTGACTTTTTTTTACATTTCATATGTAATTTTTAAAATTCGTTTATTTAATTTCTATTCCTTTGTTTATTTATTTTTTATTTTTTCATTTCTAACGTAAATTATAATTTTTGTTTGATATGTGTTTAATTGTAATTGCAAATAAGCGTTTTGTTAAAAAAACGATAGCTTTTTTGTATTTTTTAATCAACAAAAATATTAAAACAAGGCTTTTTATGGAATAAAAAGTCAGTACTGGCAAAATAAATTTGAAAAAAATATATTTTGAATATAATTGCAAGCCAGCTACGCATCAGGTATCAAAAGACGAGTAACTGCGCGGGCGAAAAGCGATTTAAAGCATTTTGAGTAATTTCAAGAAAACAAAACTTTGCACAGTTTCCAATCGATTCTGCAGTTTGCAAAATTTGCACGGAAATCGAGTAAGGAGTGGCAAATCCGATTCTGTATTAATAAAAGGATTCAGTAAATCAAAATTATTGTGATTAAAAATTTAAATAAAATTGCGTAATTTTGTACCATTTTTGCATTTGACAAATATTTTTTTATATTCGTTTATTTAATTTAAATTTCTATTTTAATTTGATTCTGAATGTTTCTAAATTAACGTAAGTTATGATATTTGTAATTAATATATATTTAAATGATACCAAATAACCCCTTTTAATTTAAATCTAAAGGCTTGTTTTGTTTTTGAAATAAAAAAAAAATATTTGGGTCTTCTAAACATAGATTTTGAGGATATTTTTGTATTTGTCATACATTTTTTTTAATTTTTTTATTTAATTTCTATTTTTATCGATATGTATTTCATTGTTACCGTATAAGAATTTTGATTGAAATCTGAAAGCTTTTGTGTTTTTGAAAACAAAAAAAAATATTTATACGGAACTTTTATATATGGACTTTGAGGCATGTATTGGCGAACTAAATATAAAACATTTTTTTATTTTGCCGCACATCTGAGGTATTTCAAAACGGGATTTTTGTGAAGTTTAGTTTTTGCGCTGGTCAAAAACTACAATTTTCAAGTTAAAATCGAATTTTCAGCGACAAATCGAAATTTCAGGTCCCGAAATGTGCCTAAAAATCCAGGTCAGATAGGCTTGTATCCGATTTTACAATCAGAACGGAATTTAATACAATGTTTCACAAATTAAAAATTGGTAAGAAAATTGCGTAAGTACGAGGACTGGAAATATATTTTCAGGTTAGTGGTTTGACATGTGTCAGAAAGTTTGCGATGGCTTTTTGGACATAGTTTCAGTCAAAAACAATTTCAAAATTGCTATCCTTTTTACTTAGATATAGTAATTCACGTCTATTTTTTTTTCTCAATTTCACTAAATTTGTATGTATATGTGCGTTTAAACTGATACGTAATAGAGATTCTTTGTCATTTTCGTATTTGATATATGTTTTTTTATATTTGTTTATTTAATCTCAATTTCTGTTTTTATTTGTTTTTTAATTTCTCTTAATTAACGTAAATTATGATATTTGTGATTGATATGTGTTTAAATGTTACCACATGAGCCCTTTTGGTTCAAATCTGAAAGCTTGTTTTGTTTTAAAAAAAAATATTTATACGGGTCTTTCAAACATGGATTTTAAGGCATCTACTAGCGAACCAAATTTGAAATTATTTTAATTTCTTTGATTTTTTACCAAGCCAGTCACACATTTGAGGTGTCAAAAGACGCGACTTAGCGCGCACAAGTTAGAGCGTTTCCGGAACTAAAGAAGAAACAAAATTTTGCGCAGTGTTCAAAGAACCACTATTTTTGGGAGAAAAATCGAGTTTTCAGCGGCCAATCGAATTGTCAGTTTGCAAAATGTACCTGGAAGTCAAGGTAAGATATGCAAACACCCGATTATATAATAAAAACGGAATTAAATGTGTGATATTTGTAAATAGGAGGTACTTGTCTTATGTTCTATGTATTGTGCAACCGTCAGCCAGTCTGCGAATATACGCCCTTTAGTCCAGTCGTGGTTTCATTACCTGTCCGATATTCCTCAGTGGCGACGAGCAGTATCGAATTACGCGTAAAATAGTTTTATTTGCAAAATGTCGATCGGTAAGATTGCGGAATTTAAAGTACAAAGTGACGATTGGAAATTGTACATGGAACGTTTAGAACAATATTTTCTTGTGAACAAAATACCCGTTGATTTACAAGTGCCTACACTAATAACGGTTATGGGGGCAGAATCTTACGAACTTTTGGTCAATTTGTGTACGCCAGAGAAACCTAAAAACAAAACATTTACGCAGATTACGGACATTATGGAAAAACATTTGCAACCCAAACCTAGTGAGTTAGCCGAGCGTTACAAATTTAGAAATAGGAAACAAAAGGAGGGTGAAACTATTTCGGAATATACCGCTGTTTTGAAAAAAATGACCAAGACCTGTGAGTTTGGAAGCTGGCTGGAAGAAAGTTTGAGAGACCAGTTAGTTTGTGGCATAACTAATGAAACGATACGACAACGATTATTCGCCGAAAGTAAGCTGGATTTCGGCAAGGCGTATAAGTTAGCGATTAGTATGGAGGCGGCAGAAAAAGACGCGGCAGAAGTGGTCAGACAGGGAGGGACGGCGAGCGAGACAACGGCAGCGGCGACGTCGGTGACGTGCCAGGCGATGTCGGCTGCGAAGTCATCACGGTGGCGGAGCGGGCCAGCGGCGGCGGCTCGCGGAGCGCGGGACGGCAGCGGAGTGGTGCGGGAGGCCACTGCGCAGCCCGCGGGGAGGCGAGGCCCGCGCGCACCACCAGCACCCGCGCCCGCGCGGCTGGGTGAGCGTGCGCAGCGGCAGTGTCAAGTGTGCGGCGCAGGTCACGACGCGGCCACGTGCAAGTTTTCGCGTTACGTTTGCCGAGTATGTAACCGAGTTGGACATCTGCGACGCGTGTGCCCGAATTTAGCGAGACACTTCAACGTCGACATCGATCAAACAAGGGAGGAAAACTTAAACGAAAGTATGGGAAGTGACGAGGTAATTTTTATCGATGTCTGTAAATTATCCGCTATAGAATGTAAACCAGTGTATCTAGAATTAAACGTAAATGGAAAAAACATTAAAATGGAGTGCGATACGGGTAGTGCTATCTCATGTATAAGTCGGGAATGTTACATGAGATTATTTAAAAATCTATGTCTAAAGCCATGTCAGTTAACGCTTAGATATTATACGGGGGAGTTAGTCAAACCCCTAGGAGTCATATTACCAACTGTTAAGTACAAAGATCTGAGTAAGACATTAGAATTATTTGTTGTGGAGAATGGGAAAACTATTCTTTTAGGACGGCAATGGATGGCCGAATTAAAAATACAGTTACCTATTGTAAATTACGAATGTAACAATGTGGCTATGTACAAAAAAAACGTATTTGACTTGCATGCTTTCAGTTCCAAATACTCTGAGGTGTTCGCGGACGGTCTGGGGCGATTCACCGGTGGCAAAGTGAGCGTGCATGTGCGCGAGGGCGCGCGGCCGGTGTTCATGCGAGCGCGGCCGCTGGCGTACGCGCTGCGCGAGCCGGTGGAGCGCGCGCTGGCCCAGCTGCAGCGCGACGGCATTCTCTCGCCGGTGGAGCGCTCGGACTGGGCGACCCCGATCGTGCCCGTCGTCAAGAAGGACGGTAACATTAGGATTTGTGCTGATTATAAATTAACACTCAATAAAGTTATAGAAGTTGACCGTTATCCGTTGCCTAGGGTGGAGGAAATGCTGCTTCGACTGAGGGGTGGTAAACACTTCAGTAAAATTGACTTATCTCAGGCCTACGCCCAATTTGAGCTAGATGACACCAGGAAATATACAGTGATAAATACCCACAAGGGTTTATTTATGTACAACAGGCTAGTATACGGTCTTTCGTCAAGTCCGGGTATTTTCCAAAGACGGTTAGAACAATTATTTGCGGATATACCACAAGTAGGTATTTTCTTGGATGATATTATTATCACAGGGTCAAATAAGGAGTCTCACATGCGAAACTTAGGTAAAGTATTTGATCGTTTAAAAAAATATGGCCTGAGGGTAAACAAAGAAAAGTGTGTATTCTTCGCGGAGTCAGTTAATTATTTAGGGCACACCATAAGTAAAGACGGCGTTCACACGTGTCCAGACAAGTTTAAGGCTATAATTAAAACGCCCGCCCCCACGAACGTCTCCGAGTTGAGAGCCTTCATCGGTATGGTCATGTACTACGGCAAGTTCGTAAAGAATGTTAGCACAGTTTTAGCACCCCTTTATAACCTGCTCAAAGCGGGTGTTCAGTACAGTTGGAGTAAAGAGTGTCAGGACGCGTTTAGCAAAGTCAAATATTTATTAACCAGTAGTGAAGTTTTAATGCATTATACACCGGAGTTGCCTATAATATTGACGACGGATGCGAGTAGCGTAGGTATCGGCGCGGTGATATCTCATGCGACGTCGGACGGCGAGCGGCCAGTGGCGTACGCGTCGCGCTCGCTGACGCAGGCTGAGCGCGCCTACTCGCAGATAGACAGGGAGGCACTCGCAATTGTTTTCGGGATTCGTAAATTTCACCAGTACCTTTATGGGCGCAAGTTTAAATTGAGAACTGATCATAAGCCTTTGACTTACATTTTTGGAGATAAGGCAGGGATTCCTGTAATGGCCGCATCCAGATTACAACGTTGGGCGGTGCTATTAGCGGGTTACACCTACGATATTGAGTATGTTGCGTCAAGTAAAAACTGTGCAGATGCGTTGTCACGGTTGCCATGTACAGAAGTAAATCATGTAGGTACACAGAACGAGAACACTTATGTTAATTTCGTAGAAGATTTTTTACCGATTACGAGTAAAGATGTTAAGGAAGCAACAGCAAGTGATAAGGTCCTTAGTAGAATTTTAACATATACTCAATCCGGGTGGCCTCTAACTTGTTCAGATGAATTGATTCAACCCTATTTTAGAAGGCGTAATGAATTATACACGGAATGTGGGTGCTTAATGTGGGGGTACCGTATGGTGATACCATTTTCTTTACAAAATAAAGTTTTAAAACAACTTCATAGTAGTCACATGGGGATAGTGAAGACAAAAAGTCTAGCTCGTAGTTATGTGTGGTGGCCTAACATAGACGCGGCAGTAGAAGCAATGTGCAAGCAGTGCGAGACTTGCGCGGCAGAGGCGTCCGCGCCCCGGCGGGCTCCGATACAACCGTGGCCATATCACACGCGCCCCTGGAGCAGGCTTCACATTGACTTCCTAGGTCCGTACAAAGGCTTAACCTTTTTAGTTATAATTGATTCTACCTCCAAGTGGGTAGAAGTTTTTGAGATGAACCGTACTAATGCTTCAAATGTTATAAAAGTATTAAGATCAACATTCGCGAGATTCGGTCTACCGGAGGAATTAGTTTCTGATCAAGGTCCACCATTTACCAGTAATGAATTTAAAAAATTCCTTAAAAATAACGGAATAAAACAGAATTTTTCACCGGTTTACCACCCATCCTCTAACGGAGCAGCAGAGAACGCAGTGAAATTGTGTAAACAAGCAATCAAAAAAGCGTATAGGGATAAGGTAGATATTGATACGGCATTACAAACCTTCCTACTAGCATACCGCAATACGGTACACAGTACAACCGGGGAAATACCAGCCATGCTCCTGCAAAGGCGGACGTTACGGTCAAGACTAGACTTATTGCGTACTGATCGTGTCGTCGAAGACAGAGTACGTGCAGCCCAGAGACGTCAGGTAGAATACGCTGGTGGAACGTCACGTACCTTTAGAGAGGGGGACTCAGTTTGGGCTCGGGAGTATGGCTCTGGGGATAAATGGATGAAAGGCACCGTACAAGGGGTGGACAGTTGCCGTAGGTATTCAATAGCGACGGATAGCGGTCAATCACATAAAAGACATATAGATCAAATGCGCCGTAGGTCCAGATTTTCTGATGTTACCTGTCCGGAAGAGCATGATGAGGGCCAGCAGGGTGAAGAGAATGTGGTCGAGCTGTTAGGCAAGGGTTCAGAAAAAGTTATGCCAGAAACCCTAATAGTAAACACCAATAAAGAGGCCGAAAATGTTAACCGGGGCGATCAAGCCGACGTTCCTTCTGAACATTCCTCACCTAACGTACTATCGCCATCTCTGTCACCGGTGAGTCGTTATTCTAGGCGGACGCGGAAACCAGTGGAGAGATTTAGGATAGAATAAGTTAGTTCATAAGAATACCTAGTTTAAGTAAGTTAAGTGATTAAGATATATATTTTATTTGGCAGTTCTATCCATTGTTTACCATTGTTGTCGCAAATAAATTATAAAACTTAGTAAGTATTGTAAGTTCCCTTAAAGTGTAATTATTTCTATACGGAACAACCTGTTAATTATAAGTCAAGACCAGTTACCCTAATTCTAGTATAGTGGTGGAGGTGTGATATTTGTAAATAGGAGGTACTTGTCTTATGTTCTATGTATTGTGCAACCGTCAGCCAGTCTGCGAATATACGCCCTTTAGTCCAGTCGTGGTTTCATTACCTGTCCGATATTCCTCAAAATGGAATAAGTTTTTAGCAAAAAATTGGTGTATTTTAAAATTTAGAAAAATTGCGTAAGTAGTGGGACTGAAAATTTCTTTGCAGGTAGGTCAATTAAGATGTGTCAAAATGTCAGTGGAGGCCTATTGGGCAATGTTTCAGCTGAAAACAGTGTCTTAATAGCTATCCTAGTTACTAAGATTTTGCAATTGACGTAATAATAAAGCATCTATAATTGAGAGGTAAGTAATGGTGAACAAAATTTAAGATTTTTGGGGTTTTGCTTTAATGGACTTGTATGTCTTAGTTTGACATTAAAATGTGTGTGCGTTAATATTGATACTTAGTTGAGATTGTTTGACATTTTTGTATTTATCATATATTTTTTTTTAATTTGTTTATTTAATTTCTATTTTTATCGATATGTGATAAATTGTTACCATATATGAATTTTGGTTGAAATCTGAAGGCTTTTGTGTTCTTGAAAAAAAAAAAAAAAATTATATGGAGCTTTTTATACATGGACTTTGAGGCATATATTGGCGAACTAAATTTAAAACATTTTTTTTATTTTGCCGCACATCTCAGGTATTTCAAAACGGGACTTTTGTGAAGTTCAATTTTTGCGTTGGTCAAAAACTACTATTTTCAAGTTAAAAATCGAATTTTCAGCGGCCAATTGAAATTTAAGGTCCCGAAATGTACCTGAAAATCAAGGTAAGATAGGCTTGTATCCGATTTTACAATCAGAACCGAATTTAATACAATGTTTTACAAAATAAAAATTGGTAGGAAAATTGCGTAAGTACGAGGACTGGAAATATATTTCAGGTAGGTCGATTGACGTGTGTCAGAAAGTTTGCGAAGGCCTTTCGGACAAAGTTTCAGCCAAAAACAATTTCAAAATCGCTATCCTTTTTACTAAGATATAGTAATTTATGTCTATTTTTTTTTCTCAATTTCACTAAATTTGTATGTATATGTGCGTTTAAATTGATACATAATAGAGATGCTTTGTCATTTTCGTATTTGACATATATTTTTTTATATTTGTTTATTAAATCTCAATTTCTGTTTTTATTTGTTTTTTAATTTCTCTTAATTAACGTAAATTATGATATCTGTGATTGATATGTGTTTAAATGTTACCACATGAGCACTTTTGGTTCAAATCTGAAAGCATGTTTTGTTTTAAAAAAAAATATTTATACGGGTCTTTCAAACATGGATTTTAAGGCATCTACTAGCGAACCAAATTTGAAATTATTTTAATTTCTTTGATTTTTTTTGCAAGTCAGTCACACGTTTGAGGTGTCAAAAGACGCGACTTAGCGCGCACAAGTTAGAGCGTTTCCGGAAGTAAAGAAGAAACAAAATTTTGCGCAGTGTTAAAAGAACCACTATTTTCGGGAGAAAAATCGAGTTTTCAGCGGCCAATCGAATTGTCAGTTTGCAAAATGTACTTGGAAGTCAAGGTAAAATATGCAATCACCCGATTATACAATAAAAACGGAATTACATGGAATTATTTTTTTGCAAAAAATTGGTGTATTTTAAAATTTAGAAAAATTGCGTAAGTAGTGGGACTGAAAATTTGTTTGCACGTAGGTCAATTAAGATGTGTCAAAATATTAGCGGCGGCCTATTGGGCAATGTTTTAGCTGAAAACAGTGTCTTAATAGCTATCCTCGTTACTAAGATTTTGCAATTGACGTAATAATAAAGCATCTATAATTAAGAGGTAAGTAATGGTGAACAAAATTTAAGATTTTGGGGTTTTGCTTTAATGGACTTGTATGTCTTAGTTTGACATTAAAATGTGTGTGCGTTAATATTGATACTTCGTTGAGATTGTTTGACATTTTTGTATTTGTCATATATTTTTTTTAAATTCTATTTTTATCGATATGTGTTAAATTGTTACGATATATGAATTTTGGTTGAAATCTGAAGGCTTTTGTGTTTTTGAAAAAAATAAAATATTTATACGGAGCTTTTATACATGGATTTTAAGGCATGTATTGGGGAACTAAATTTGAAACAGTTTTTTTTATTTTGCCGCACATCTGAGGTATTTCAAAACGGGACTTTTGTGAAGTTCAATTTTTGCGGTGGTCAATAAGTACTATTTTCAAGTTAAAATCGAATTTTCAGCGGCCAATCGAAATTTAAGTTCCCGAAATGTGCCTGGAAATCAAGGTAAGATAGGCTTGTATCCGATTTTACAATCAGAACTGAATTTAATACAATGTTTTACAAAATAAAAATTGGTAGGAAAATTGCGTAAGTACGAGGACTGGAAATATATTTTCAGGTAGGTCGATTGACGTGTGTCAGAAAGTTTGCGAAGGCCTTTTGGACAAAGTTTTAGCCAAAAACCATTTCAAAATTGCTATCCTTTTTACTAAGATATAGTAATTTATGTCAATTTTTTTTCTCAATTTCACTAAATTTATATGTATATGTGCGGTTAAATTGATACGTAATAGAGATTCTTTGTCATTTTCGTATTTGACATATATTTTTTTATATTTGTTTATTTAATCTCAATTTCTGTTTTTATTTGTTTTTGAATTTCTCTTAATTAACGTAAATTATGATATTTGTGATTGATATGTGTTTAAATGTTACCACATGAGCCCTTTTGGTTCAAATCTGAAAGCTTGTTTTGTTTTAAAAAAAAATATTTATACGGGTCTTTCAAACATGGATTTTAAGGCATCTACTAGCGAACCAAATTTGAAATTATTTTAATTTCTTTGATTTTTTGTGCAAGTCGGTCACACGTTTGAGGTGTCAAAAGACGCGACTTAGCGCGCACAAGTTAGAGCGTTTCCGGAACTAAAGAAGAAACAAAATTTTGCGCAGTGTTAAAAGAACCACTATTTTCGGGAGAAAAATCGAGTTTTCAGCGGCCAATCGAATTGTCAGTTTGCAAAATGTACCTGGAAGTCAAGGTAAGATATGCAAACACCCGATTATACAATAAAAACGGAATTAAATGGAATCAATTATTGCAAAAAATTGGTGTATTTTAAAATTTAGAAAAATTGCGTAAGTAGTGGGACTGAAAATTTCTTTGCAGGTAGGTCAATTAAGCTGTGTCAAAATGACAGTGGCGGCCTATTGGGCGATGTTTTAGCTGAAAACAGTGTCTTAATAGCTATCCTAGTTACTAAGATTTTGCAATTGACGTAATTATAAAGCATCTATAATTAAGAGGTAAGTAATGATGAACAAAATTTAAGATTTTTGGGGCTTTGCTTTAATGGACTTATATGTCTCAGTTTGACAATAAAATGTGTGTGCGTTAATATTGATACTTAGTTGAGATTGTTTGACATTTTTGTATTTGTCAAATATTTTTTTTAATTTTGTTTATTTAATTTCTATTTTTATCGATGTGTTTAATTGTTACCATATATGAATTTTGGTTGATATCTGAAGGCTTTTGTGTTTTTGAAAAAAAATAAAATATTTATACGGAGCTTTTAAACATGGACTTTGAGGCATGTATTGGCGAACTAAATTTGAAACATTTTTTTTAGTTTGCCGCACATCTGAGGTATTTCAAAACGGGACTTTTGTGAAGTTCAATTTTTGCGGTGGTCAAAAACTACTATTTTCAAGTTAAAATCGAATTTTCAGCGGACAATCGAAATTTCAGGTCCCGAAATGTGCCTGAAAATCAAGGTAAGATAGGCTTGTATCCGCTTTTACAATCAGAACGGAATTTTATACAATGTTTCACAAAATAAAAATTGGTAGGAAAATTGCGTAAGTACGAGGACTGGAAATATATATATGGAAATAGGTCGATTGACGTGTGTCAGAAAGTTTGCGAAGGCCTTTTGGACAAAGTTTTAGCCAAAAACCATTTCAAAATTGCTATCCTTTTTACTAAGATATAGTAATTTATGTCAATTTTTTTTCTCAATTTCACTAAATTTATATGTATATGTGCGGTTAAATTGATACGTAATAGAGATTCTTTGTCATTTTCGTATTTGACATATATTTTTTTATATTTGTTTATTTAATCTCAATTTCTGTTTTTATTTGTTTTTGAATTTCTCTTAATTAACGTAAATTATGATATTTGTGATTGATATGTGTTTAAATGTTACCACATGAGCCCTTTTGGTTCAAATCTGAAAGCTTGTTTTGTTTTAAAAAAAAATATTTATACGGGTCTTTCAAACATGGATTTTAAGGCATCTACTAGCGAACCAAATTTGAAATTATTTTAATTTCTTTGATTTTTTGTGCAAGTCGGTCACACGTTTGAGGTGTCAAAAGACGCGACTTAGCGCGCACAAGTTAGAGCGTTTCCGGAACTAAAGAAGAAACAAAATTTTGCGCAGTGTTAAAAGAACCACTATTTTCGGGAGAAAAATCGAGTTTTCAGCGGCCAATCGAATTGTCAGTTTGCAAAATGTACCTGGAAGTCAAGGTAAGATATGCAAACACCCGATTATACAATAAAAACGGAATTAAATGGAATCAATTATTGCAAAAAATTGGTGTATTTTAAAATTTAGAAAAATTGCGTAAGTAGTGGGACTGAAAATTTCTTTGCAGGTAGGTCAATTAAGCTGTGTCAAAATGACAGTGGCGGCCTATTGGGCGATGTTTTAGCTGAAAACAGTGTCTTAATAGCTATCCTAGTTACTAAGATTTTGCAATTGACGTAATAATAAAGCATCTATAATTAAGAGGTAAGTAATGGTGAACAAAATTTAAGATTTTTGGGGCTTTGCTTTAATGGACTTATATGTCTCAGTTTGACAATAAAATGTGTGTGCGTTAATATTGATACTTAGTTGAGATTGTTTGACATTTTTGTATTTGTCAAATATTTTTTTTAATTTTGTTTATTTAATTTCTATTTTTATCGATGTGTTTAATTGTTACCATATATGAATTTTGGTTGATATCTGAAGGCTTTTGTGTTTTTGAAAAAAAAAAAAATATTTATACGGAGCTTTTAAACATGGACTTTGAGGCATGTATTGGCGAACTAAATTTGAAACATTTTTTTTAGTTTGCCGCACATCTGAGGTATTTCAAAACGGGACTTTTGTGAAGTTCAATTTTTGCGGTGGTCAAAAACTACTACTTTCAAGTTAAAATCGAATTTTCAGCTGCCAATCGAAATTTCAGGTCCCGAAATGTGCCTGAAAATCAAGGTAAGATAGGCTTGTATCCGCTTTTACAATCAGAACGGAATTTTATACAATGTTTCACAAAATAAAAATTGGTAGGAAAATTGCGTAAGTACGAGGACTGGAAATATATTTTCAGGTAAGTGGTTTGACATGTGTCAGAAAATTTGCAAAGGCCATTTGGACATTGGTTCAGTCAAAAACAATTTCAAAATTGCTATCCTTTTTACTAAGATAATTCACGTCTATTTTTTTTTCTCAATTTCATTGAATTTGTATGTAATATGTGCGTTTAAATTGATATGTAATAGAGATTTTTTGTCATTTTCGTTTTTGACATATATTTTTTTACATTTGTTCATTTAATCTCAATTTCTGTTTTAATTTGTTTTTGAATTTCTCTCTTAATTAACGTAAGTTATGATATTTGTGATGATATGTGTTTAAATGTTACCACATAAGCCCTTTTGGTTCAAATCTGGAAGCTTGTTTTGTTTTAAAACCCACACACACCTGCACCCACACATGTGACACCCTTAAGGTTATCTATAACTCTCTAGTGAGGAGTATACTTGAATATGCATCTCCTGTATGGAATCCAACGTATCGAGTCCACATCGACAGAATAGAGCGCATCCAAAAAAAGTTTACGAGGTACCTGCGCTACAGATCGCAGACTTGTAATCGCGAAGCTGATTATTCTCAAAGGCTCCGTCATTTCAGGATGAGCTCCTTGGAGCAACGAAGAGATTGCTCAGATTTAATTTTCCTCTTTAACCTCTCGGCTGGCAAATTTCAAATGTCATGTTTACGTCATACTCCGTTGCGTTTCGCGGGCGCCCGCTTATCGCAAGCGTAATATGACCCGCAGCACAAAAAACCGTATCTCTCCGCTCACAAAGCAGCTATTCACACACTTGAAACTGTTATGGGTTCTTTAATTATGTCACTATGTATTAGAATGTAAACAATATTCTTATAACAAACCGAAATATAAACATTTTGGATAGATACGAGAGTACTTGCTGAAAGCTATTTTGTTGTATTATTATGTTGATTTTTGACACAAATGTTGTATCAATTTACACAAAATTTTGGAATTAAGGTCATAAAAAACAAGTAATCTAGTGATGATGTTATTTTACGAGATCAAAAATCGACTGCCGCAATATTTAAGCTCAAACTTCATAGTACGCGGAGCAGACATTTTGATTTACGTAATTTGTATTTTTGTAAACAAACATCAAGAATATTCCAATAAGATTCCAATTAGAAATGTTTCTAGATTACTAGCCATGTATTCACGAACTCATTTTTAATTGTCGTTACAATATGCCACTATAATTCTGAAATATCAAATTACTTACGTACGGGAAGAAATCCGGTAATTAGTTTTGTTTCGTAATTTTCACCAGATAATTTACACTTTTGACGTTGAATATTAGTTGAAATTTAACAAAAATAAAGTAAATTATGAATTTCTATCAATATTTGGCTTACTTTCCACAGAAAAACACGTAAAATTCGAAAATTCTCGCGCACAAGTTGAACGAATGTTTGTTTGATTTGACAAATGTATTTTGTGACATTTCTTTTCTTGTCAAGCGTATTTTTTTTTTCCGACAGTGTTCCCATATGAAAAATATTATATACCATAGAGTTCAATCGTTGAGAAAAGAAAATTAACAGTAAAATTTTAATAAATTCAGTTTTAATCCGTAGGGTCGGGTGGAGCCACAGGGACCTACCTGACTGTTACCTGACGGTATTGTGTAGTGGATCCGAGGGGATCCACAAGCCAGCCGAGAGACCCTTCATAATTTGGTGAATGTACCGGAGTTGGTTTCGGAGATCAGTCTAAATGTGCCCCGCCGTATCTTATACAGATCCAGTTTTAAAACAGAAATATTTCGAATGCCTAAAAATAGAACTAATCTCGGTCATTTTGCTCCTTTATACCGGTTTTTGTCTAGCTAAAATAAGCTGAGCACGCGTTCTAACAATTTGGACATATTTTCGAACAGTTTGAATGAATTCAGACGACATGTCCTCAGTTCTTGATTATTTATATCTGTTTCAATGATTTGTTTATTTATATCTGTTTCAATGTATTTAATATTGTACAATTTAATTTAATTTTTGAGCTTAAATCTATTATATTCTTTTAATTTTAATCAATGTAACGTGTCCTAATTTATTTGTTATTTTTATAGTTTTACTTTATAATTCGTTATTTTCAATGTTTTAATTTTATTTTGAATTTTCTAATTATACTTTACTTAGATTGATCTGCTTGACATTTTAAATTCAATGTTCTTTTTTTTTTTAAATATGTTATTATCATTTAATTTTCGTAATTGATTATAATTATGTACAAGTGCTGTGCACACCTATAAGTGACAAATTCACCGCTAAACTATTATTATAATATGTCAATTGTAACGATTTAGTGAATAAGTCGTTGGTGTGTCAATAAAAAAAAAAATAAGAAAAAAAAAAAAAAATATTTAAACATGGATTTTGAGGCATCTACTAGCGAACCAAAATTGAAATTATTTTAAATTCTTTGATTTTCTTTGCAAGTCAGTCACACGTTTGAGTTGTCAAAAGAGGCGACTTAGCGCGCACAAATTAGAGCGTTTCCGGAACTAAAGAAGAAACAAAATTTTGCGCAGTGTTCAAAGAACCACTATTTTCGGGAGAAAAATCGAGTTTTCAGCGGCCAATCGAATTG
Organism: Lacanobia oleracea; assembly: GCA_950371165.1. Taxonomy (NCBI): domain Eukaryota; kingdom Metazoa; phylum Arthropoda; class Insecta; order Lepidoptera; family Noctuidae; genus Lacanobia; species Lacanobia oleracea. The sequence continues at coordinate 4,260,224 of OX493398.1, forward strand.
TCAGTTTGCAAAATGTGCCTGGAAGTCAAGGTAAGATATGCAAACACCCGATTATACATTAAAAACGGAATTCAATGGAATCAACTTTTTGCAAAAAATTGGTGTATTTTAAAATTTAGAAAAATTGCGTAAGTAGTGGGACTGAAAATTTCTTTGCAGGTAGGTCAATCAAGACGTAATAATTAAGCATTTTTATTTAAGAGGTAAGTAATGGTGAACAAAATTTAAGATTTTTGAGGTTTTGCTTTAATGGACTTGTATGTCTTAGTTTGTCATTAAAATGTGTGTGCGTTAATATTGATACTAAGTTGAGATTGTTTGACATTTTTGTATTTGTTATATATTTTTTTTTAATTTGTTTATTTAATTTCTATTTTTATCGATATGTGATTAATTGTTACCATATAAGAATTTTGGTTAAAATCTGAAGGCTTTTGTGTTTTTGAAAAAAAATAAAATATTTATACGGAGCTTGTATACATGGACTTTGAGGCATGTATTGACGAACTAAATTTGAATTTTTTTTTTATTTTGCCGCACATCTGAGGTATTCACAAAATAAAAATTGGTAGGAAAATTGCGTAAGTACGAGGACTGGATAGATATTTTCAGGCGGGTGGTTTGACGTGTGTCAGAAAGTTTGCGAAGGTCTTTTGGACAAAGTTTCAGTCAAAATACCATTTCAAAATTGCTATCCTTTTTACGAAGATAAAGCAATTCATGTCTATTTTTTTCTCAATTTCATTGAATTTGTATGTATATTTGCGTTTAAATTGATACGTAATAGAGATTCTTTGTCATTTTCGTATTTGACATATATTTTTTTATATTTGTTTATTTAATCTCAATTTCTGTTTTTACTTGTTTTTGAATTTCTCGTAATTAACGTTTGTTATGATATTTGTGATTAATATATGTTCGGCCTATTCGGCAATGTTTCAGCTGAAAACAGTGTTTTAATAGCTATCCTAGTTACTAAGATTTTCCAATTGACGTAATAATAAAGCATCTATAATTAAGAGGTAAGTAATGGTGAACAAAATTTAAGATTTTTGGGGTTTTCTTTAATGGACTTGTATGTCTTAGTTTGACATTAAAATGTGTGTGCGTTAATATTGCTACTTAGTTGAGATTGTTTGACATTTTTGTATTTGTCATATTTTTTTTTTATTTTTTTATTTAATTTCTATTTTTATCGATATGTGATTAATTGTTACCATATAAGAATTTTGGTTGAAATCTGAAAGCTTTTGTGTTTTTGAAAAAAAAAAAAAATATTTATACGGAGCTTTTATACATGTAAATTGCGAAAGCACGAGGACTGGAAATATATTTTCAGGTTGGTCGATTGACGTGTGTCAGAAAGTTTGCGAAGGCCTTTTGGACAAAGTTTCAGCCAAAAACCATTTCAAAATTGCTATCCTTTTTACTAAGATATAGTAATTCATGTCTATTTTTTTTCTCAATTACACTAAATTTGTATTTATATGTGCGTTTAAATTGATACGTAATAGAGATTCTTTGTCATTTTCGTATTTGACATATATTTTTTTATATTTGTTTATTTAATCTCAATTTCTGTTTTTATTTGTTTTTGAATTTCTCTTAATTAACGTAAGATATGAAACTTGTGATTGATATGTGCTTAAATGTTACCACATAAGCCCTTTTGGTCCAAATCTGAAAGCTTGTTTTGTTTTAAAAAAATATATTTATACGGGTCTTTTAATCATGGATTTTGAGGCATCTACTAGCGAACCAAATTTGAAATTCTTTGATTTTCTTTGCAAGTCAGTCAAACGTTTGAGGTGTCAAAAGACGTGACTTAGCGCGCACAAGTAAGAGCGTTTCCGGAACTAAAGAAGAAACAAAATTTTGCGCAGTGTTCAAAGAACCACTATTTTCGGGAGAAAAATCAAGTTTGCAGCGGCCAATCGAATTGTCAGTTTGCAAAATGTACCTGGAAGTCAAGGTAAGATATGCGAACACCCGATTATACAATAAAAACGGAATTAATTGGAAACAATTTTTTGCAAAAAATTGGTGTATTTTAAAATTTAGAAAAATTGCGTACGTTGTAGGACTGAAAATTTGTTTGCAGGTAGGTCAATTAAGATGTGTCAAAATGTCAGCGGCGGCCTATTGGGCAATGTTTCAGCTGAAAACAGTGTCTTAATAGCTGTCCTAGTTACTAAGATTTTGCAATTGACGTAATAATAAAGCATCTATAATTAAGAGGTAAGTAATGGTGAACAAAATTTAAGATTTTTGGGGTTTTCCTTTAATGGATTTGTATGTCTTAGTTTGACATTAAAATGTGTGTGCGTTCATATTGATACTTTGTTGAGATTGTTTGACATTTTTGTATTTGTCATATATTTTTTTAATTTGTTTATTTATTTTCTATTTTTATCGATATGTGATAAATTGTTACCATATAAGAATTTCGGTTGAAATCTGAAGGCTTTTGTATTTTTGAAAAAAAATAAAATATTTATACGGAGCTTTTATACATGGACTTTGAGGCATGTACTGGCGAACTAAATTTGAAACATTTTTTTTTATTTTGCCGCACATCTGAGGTATTTCAAAACGGGACTTTTGTGAAGTTGAATTTTTGCGGTAGTCAAAAACTACTATTTTCAAGTTAAAATCGAGTTGTCAGCGGCCAATCGAAATTTCAGGTCCCCCAAAATGTGCCTAAAAATCAAGGAAGGATAGGCTTGTATCCGCTTTTACAATCAGAACGGAATTTAATACAATGTTTCACAAAATAAAAATTGGTAGGAAAATTGCGTAAGTACGAGGACTGGAAATATATTTTCAGGTTAGTGGTTTGACGTGTGTCAGAAAGTTTGCGAAGGCTTTTTGGACGTAGTTTCAGTCAAAAACAATTTCAAAATTGCTATCCTTTTTACTAAGATATAGTAATTTACGTCTATTTTTTTTTCTCAATTTCATTAAATTTGTATGTATATGTGCGTCTTAATTGATATGTAATAGAGATTCTTTGTAATTTTCGTATTTGACATATATTTTTATATATTTGTTTATTTAATCTCAATTTCTGTTTTTATTTGTTTTTAAATTTATCTTAATTAACGTAAGTTATGATATTTGTGATTGATATGTGTTTAAATGTTACCACATAAGCCCTTTTGGTTCAAATTTGAAAGCTTGTTTTGTTTTAAAAAAAAAAAATTATACGGGTCTTTTTATCATGGATTTTGAGGCATCTACCACCGAACCAAATTTGAAATTATTTTAAATTCTTTGATTTTCTTTGTAATTCAGTCACACGTTTGAGGTGTCAAAAGACGCGACTTAGCGCGCACAAGTAAGATCGTTTCCGGAACTAAAGAAGAAACAAAATTTTGCGCAGTGTTCAAAGAACCACTATTTTCGGGAGAAAAATCAAGTTTTCAGTGGCCAATCGAATTGTCAGTTTGCAAAATGTACCTGGAAGTCAAGGTAAGATATGCGAACACCCGATTATACAATAAAAACGGAATTAATTGGAAACAATTTTTTGCAAAAAATTGGTGTATTTTAAAATTTAGAAAATTGCGTACGTTGTAGGACTGAAAATTTGTTTGCAGGTAGGTCAATAAAGATGTGTCAAAATGTCAGCGGCGGCCTATTGGGCAATGTTTCAGCTGAAAACAGTGTCCTAACAGCTATGCTAGTTACTAAGATTTTGCAATTGACGTAAATATAAAGCATCTTTATTTAAGAGGTAAGTAATGGTGAACAAAATTTAAGATTTTTGGGGTTTTGCTTTAATGGACTTGTATGTCTTAGTTTGACATTAAAATGTGTGTGCGTTAATATTGATATTTAGTTGAGATTGTTTGACATTTTTGTATTTGTCAAATATTTTTTTTAATTTTGTTTATTTAATTTCTATTTTTATCGATATGTGTTTAATTGTTACCATATATGAATTTTTGTTGAAATCTGAAGGCTTTTGTGTTTTTGAAAAAAAAAAATATTTATACGGAGCTTTTTTTTTACATGGACTCTGAGGCATGTATTGGCGAACTAAATTTGAAACAGTTTTTTTTATTTTGCCGCACATCTGAGGTATTTCAAAACGGGACTTTTTTGAAGTTGAATTTTTGCGGTGGTCTAAAACTACTATTTTCAAGTTAAAATCGAATTTTCAGCGGCCAATCGAAATTTCAGGTCCCGAAATGTGCCTGAAAATCAAGGTAAGATAGGCTTGTATCCGCTTTTACAATCAAAACGGAATTTAATACAATGTTTCACAAAATAAAAATTGGTAGGTATCTCATTTATTTTATTTGTCCTTTTCAGGTGGAAGATTGGCTTGAAAAACACGAAAAATATTTCCTGCCTTCTTCTCACATACCGAAAACAGCAAGCTTCGCGCAGAACGTGTATGAGAGCAAACCAGTATTGCATCCTTATGACCTGAACTACTACAAAAAAAAACTTCCTGAAATTTCTATTTCTCGTCGAAAACCAAGACTTATAAATAGTAATAGTCAAGACCACTTTGAAAGTAGAAAAGGTTGATCATTGTTTGATGTAAATAAATGGCTTTCCAATATTGACCTAATTAAGAGCCGGTTTTTTAATTAGTTATTAAGTTGTAAATTGTTCCTTATGATTTATTTCAAAATGAAATTAATAAAATATTTTGTTAAATCTGTGATTTTTGTTTTTTTATTTTCCCCATCTTAACTCATTAATAAAACTGGCTGTCATTTTTTGGGTTTCTAAGGCTGCCTGTTCTTAGACGCGGAGCGAGGTAGCGGAGCGGAGTAACAGGGAAGTAACGAATGGAATTGTACAAAATGTCAGTAACTGCCATTTTATGCAATTCTTTATGTTATTAATCTCTGTTTCTCCTGCAAAGTGTACGAATTAATAAAAAAACAAATTCATAGTTGTCCCCAGAACGTAAGTAATTCTCGATATTGTATCATCACCTTTGGAGATAGATCCTTGCGACTGTTTTCAGTCACAAGCGGTCACGGTCACGGTCGGACAGTGAGCTACCCATTGCTCGCTGTCCGCAAGCCCGACGCGACGCTGCGCGCGACGGGTACGTGGGGAGGTGAAGATGGAAGCGAGATGGGTATCGCATTCCAGCGAGGTACAGAGATAATTGTGACCGTGTTGTAGCTGTCTGAACTCTGCACGACGTGCTCAAGTTAGTACTAATAACCTTCGTTCGAATTCTGATAATCACGGTAAATCACCCCAAAACTCATTGGTATAGGCCTCGGCCTATACCAATGAGTTTTGTGAAACCTCGGTTTGAACCCGGGCCACCTAGTTTGAGAGAGATTCGTCGCGTCGGCTGCGCCGCTACTGCTGGCACGGCGCGGCTGTGGCCATAAGTATCCTTTGTAAAGCGCCGTCGAAATAAATAAAAAGAAACATTACAGAGGCGTCAACAGTTTTAAATTGATGCACTGTGTCGTGCATTTAATAACAGTTTTGTATTAAATCGATAATCGATAGAAAATGAAATAAAGTAAAAGATCGCCGACATCAGCTGTGATTGACTAAAAAATGTTCATCGCATGTACAGTTTAAAGCGCGCGTGAATCAATTGAATTTGAACTTTATTAATTAAAGTCAACTGGATCCTTCATTTAGTAAGTAAACCCAATCAATTTAAAGTGGATAATTAAATTAATTTAATCTAAGAAACCCGTTAAATCTTATTTAAAAGTTAGAAAATGAAAACAGTTTGAAATAAAGCATAAGTACAATTTCCTAACAATTAAAATAAATTGGTTTCTGATTTCATAATATTATTCTTTTAACATTTTCGCCTCTGTAAATTGTTGATCTTTGCACATCAAAAGACACCGCTATGTGACTCCGCGGAGTCCGCGGACATGCGCCGCCATGAAGATCAAACGTGCCGCCTTCGTTTGATGCGTACCGCCGAGCGGCGGTAGCGTTTGTCGGTAAGTAGGCACATGTTTGATCTTCATAGTACTTCTTTAGTAAATAATAGTAATCTAGTCAGTTCCTTTCCGACTCGGTTCGTGAGCTAACGTGCGTTACGTTTAATCGATCGATAGGTATTGAATCGTATTTAATTATTGTTTTGTTAGTTTAAATTTGTGTTTAGTTATTATTGTTACGTTTTAGTGCTGTTTTATTGTTTTTTAGTTATTACTTTTTGTTGTTTTAAACAATGCCTGAAGCATACGTGTACAGTGCTCGTGAATACGGCAACATGTTGATGTGTTTAGGAGAAGCCCGTGGCAATGCTTCTCTAGCGTTGAAAATTTACCGAAACAGATTTCCGAACGTCCGACATCCGTCTGATTCTCGCATGATAACGGCAGCTTTTCAGCGAGTCTTAGAAAATCGACCGATTGCTCCGATAGCGACAGGTGGAGGACAACAAGTGAATGTTCAGACCGAGGAGAGTATTTTAAATGTGATTCGTCAAAATCCACGCCTGGGCACACGAAGTGCGGCGAAATTATTGCGGCGGCGGGGTGTACCGACAGTCTCTCACTGGACAGTTCACAAAGTCTTGCGCCGGAACAGAATGCGGCCCTACAAAATACACAAAGTACAAGCTTTGCTGCCCAATGATCACGTTCGTCGTCGTGCGTACTGTCGTTGGCTGCTAGATCAACAACAACGTGCGCCTGGCTTCATTGAGCACATTATCTGGACGGACGAGTCCACATTGACGAGAAACGGGATGTGGAACAGGAGGAATGCCCATGTATGGTCAGACGGGAACCCGTACGCCACTCAAGAAACCGGCCATCAGACCAGATGGTCCGTCAACGTATGGACTGGTGTTTTTAATGGACGAATTCTAGGACCAGTGTTTCTACCGCAGCGCCTCAATGGATCAGCATATCTTAATTTTATAAATGGACATTTAAATGATACGCTAGACAATGTGTCGCTGGCTGAATTTCGCCGAGCATGGTTCCAGCACGATGGCGCTCCACCGCATGTTACGCGTCCCGTCCGCGAGCGTCTGGCTCCCGTCCTCGTGCTCGGGCCGCACGCCTGGCCGGCTCGTTCGCCCGACTTAACGCCGTTGGACTTCTTTTTGTGGGGATATGTGAAAGAAAGAGTGTTTGATCGGGAATGTGACAGTGCTGCTGAAATGCGGGGCAGAATAGTGAGCGTTTTTAATAAACTACGTGAAGAATGTGTTGAGGATCCAACACTAATGCCTCGTGTTCACGGGTCGACACAGCGACGGGCCCGGCTTTGCCAACCAAACCTCATAAGGTCGCAAAGGATTTAGACAGGTACGTAAAATGCCTCTGTCAGCTTTTTAACAGTGGACTACAATTGCGATTAAAATTCATAATTTTGTGAAGTGTTGTAGGGGTGCGGCCTAGGCATTTTGAAAGTGATGTTTGTAAATTCCGTATAAATCCCGTGACTCGGCCGGGCTGTACGGAGAGGCGCGCGGTGGCGCTAAGTTGCCTTGCGTGTCAGTGACCTCACGTTTTGTACGGTTTCCACTGCGTGTTTACGAAATATGAAGTCTTGAAAATAATCAATATAAAGCGATAGGTTATTGGTATCCGTTTGCATTTAGGTTGTATATAATCTACGTTCTGGCTTTGGAAGCGTTCTCCTTACACCCTGTATAGTTTTTTAAATTCGTTAATTTAATTTATATTTCTTAAATCATTTCTTTTTTAATTTCTCTTTATTAACCTAAGACATGATATTTGTGTTTGATAAATGTTTAATTGTTATTGCAAATAAGCGTTTTGACTTAAAATTTAAAACTTTTTTTGAGTTTTTGAATAAATAAAAAATATTTAAACGTGGTTTCTATAAATCGATTTTGAAGAAAGTACTGACGAACTAAATTTTAGATAATTTAAACTATTTTTGAAAATTTATGTTAGACTGCCGCACATATCAGGTATCAAAAAACGGGTCTCAGTGCGGGCAAGTTAATTAATAATTACTAAAATTTGGCACGGTGGTCAGAGGACTAGCGTGCCTACACAGGTGCAACGGATTTTTTATTTCTGGTACCAAAACCAGAATTTTTTTGTTAGATAGGCGAACAGCTTCTCTGACGCGTACAGGTTGGAGTGCGTTGTGAGACAAGGTGGTCAGAGTTCTCCCAAGCTCTTCAACTTGTACGTGAATGAGCTTATAGTTGGGCTCAGCAGCACACGAGGAGGATGTTGGGTCGATAATGTATGTAAGAACAACTTTAGTTACGCGGATGACATGGTGCTGTTGACCCCAACTGTAAGCGCAATAAGGCAGTTGCTAGCCAATAACTGAAAGCTGAATGGTACTGAACTGAAGTGGGTACAACAGTTCAAATACCTCGGACATTACGTTACTGAGAGCTTTGACGACCATATTGACATAGAAAGGGAACGTAGAATCTCCCGGGCTACCAGTGCATTTGGGTGTGCCTCAAGGCTCAATACTAGGTCCATTCTTGTTTCTAGTGGACCTAAACGATCTACTGTTTTTCTGAAAGGGTATCTGTGACTTAGTATTGTTTGTGAATTATACCTCTCTTATCTTTAAAGTAGATAGGAATAGATAAGATTTTGATAACGTTAACAGCGCTCTTTCATTGATTAAGGTCTTTCAAGGAATTGTGACTCTTTGTTCGTAAACTAAACAATTGAAACAAAAACTTAAAATTTGTCTGCGATAAGATTATGTACCAAACAATGTAATGAAATACTATCGTAAGCAACTTGACATTAAGAGTTCTCGGAACTGAAGTGTAAACAACACCCTTTTTATGGCAGCCGGGTCAGCTACCTGAGGCATGGTTTTGTAAGGCTTGTTTTATGATATAAATGTCCAAGGAGGTGTGTTATTTTAAATGATTAAATTTTCACGGTGTATAATTTTCAAGCAATGTTTCTAATTGCATCTCGGTTCTAATCTGTCAAAAATATGTAGAAACTGAGGCTTTTTGGACTAATTACAACTGACATGCGAATACAAACGTTTAAAAAATATTACAATTGGCTCTCAGATCAGAGTCTTGCCAAAGGTATCGTTTTGCAGTCGCTCGATATTAAAAAGTGGTACCTAGCCGCTCTCTGTTAGATTAAAAGCCGATTCCAATAAAGTTGGGAAAATGCTAGGCAGATCAACTGAGTGGTTGGGTACCCGCTTCAGCCTACCATTCATGCCATTCACCAAGTCAACGTATGGGGTCGCAAAGGTACCTTTCACGTCTATCTAACATGCTTCTTAGGTTTTTTACTTACAATTGACCATCCCAGGAGCCTCTGTATGGTAAAGATCACTTTTTCATATATAACTTTTGTTAGATAGAGAAGAAAAGAACAAACATTTTTGTGGAATTCGGGTTAAAGAAAAGAGATATTTGCTGAAAAAATATTAATTTTATAAGAGCAATAAAAAGATCATACACTTACAGGCTTAAAAAAAATCCTAGTATGAAAGCTCATAAGTCTACTAAAGAAATGCATACGTATACGTTATTTATAAAATGTGGATTTCTAGAAAATGATAACTATCCCTTTGTAAGTTATATTATAGCTCTTATTAACTGATGCGTGAGATTGAAATCGAAGACTTAGACTTCTCTTTGTTTGTGCCATTACTGCCAATTCTGCGTATCTCGCCAGATTTGCAATTGCCACGTTTCTTGTGTTAGTATCATCTAGGCTTGATAATTCTACAGGAACAATGTCGCCCATAAATAAAGGTTTTTGTTTTAATATAAAAAAAAAAAATAACCTTGTAGTCGAAAAAATAGACAAAAATGATTAAGAAAATAAACAATCAGTGAGAAAAAAACATTTCTTTGTAAGCCCTTAACATGGGTTCAAGGAATACTTCATTAACTAATTACTCTGTATTAAATTACAATAATGTGCCTAAGTCCTTTAAAATTCGTATGAAGGGATAGCAATTAAGTAATGGATATCTTGAAGTCAATTACCTAATTTTTTAGTCATTAAAAATATAAAAGTATTCCGAAGTGAAAATAATGGCCATTATGACCGATATCTGTTAATGACTTTGTATAAAAACTCTAGTTTTGACAAATCGTTGATCAGTTGCTGTTACGTACGCATAGTGGTAGTTACTAACGTGCCTGTGCTTCTTAAGACACTGAGCTAAATTACCAGTATGAAAAGTTTTACTTCAATTTTCAACTAACATGGATCCTCATCAAGATGAGTTTGTGCCAACTGGTCGCTGTGAACATGTAAGTGTAGTTTTAATTTATTTATTTTTCTTAGTTTCAAAGGCCGGTTTCTTCTTGCTAGCAACTTTTATTAGTAAAAGTATAAAATTTTTGAAAAATTGCGTAAGTACTAGGACTTATAATTTATTTTAAGGTAGGTCCACTACAATGTGTCAAAAGGTTAGCGGAGGCTTATTGGACCATGTTTCACCAAAAAACCGTCTTAAAATAACTATCCTCGATACAAAGATATTGCAATTTATATTTTAATTTATTTTTCAATTTTAATCAATTTGTTTAAATTTTATTTGACATAAAAACTGTGTGCGTATATAATAGATACTTAGTTGAGATTCTTTGACATGTTTGGGTTTCACATTTAATATTTAATTTCTTTCTTTTTTTATTTATTTTTTTATTTCTCTTTATTAATGTGGTAATGATATTTGTGTTTAATATGTGTGTAATTGTTAGCATATAAGCGTTTTTGTTTAACAAGCCAACTAGAGCGTTTTCGGAAATTTAGAAGAAAGAAAAATTTGCAAAGTTTTGAAAAACCACTAGTTTAGAGACAAAATTGAGTTTTCAGAGTTCAATCGAATTTTCTGTTCGCATAATGTGCCTATAAATTGAGATTAAATAAGGAATTACCCGATTCTGTAAATACAACCGAATTAAATAAAAGGATTTACTTAAATTTACCTATTTTTTTGATGTTCCATGCAAGGAAACCGTACGTTTGAAAAATCAAAAACCGTATCTCAGCGCAAACAAGCTACTAAGAGTGTTTTCAGAAATTTAAAACATACAAAATTGTGCAAAGTGGTGAAAAAACCACTATTATCCGGACAAAAACGAGTTTTCAGTGGCTAATCGAACTTTTAGTTTGCAAACTGTCCTTGGAAATCGAGGTTAGATAGACGAGAGCCTTATTTGGCAATAAGAACGGAATTTAATTAAAGATTTACAAAAAAAATTGGTTTGTGTAAAAAAACCTAGAAAATTTGCGTAAATATTAAGACTGAAAATTTATTTTTAGGTGGGGCAATTTATATGTGTCAAAAGGTTAGTGGACGCCTGCTGGACAACGTTTCAGCCAAAACCAGTGTCTATAAAACTATCGATATAATTTTCAAATTCGTTTATTAAATTTCTATTTCTTTTTCTTTATTAATGTATGTTACGGATGGCTAGATAAAGATTAATGTTAAGATAGACAATAAATAAAGTGACACTTAGTGCTCGTGATTAATATTAAGGGAAACATAAGACAATGTTTAGGCTTAGGTATATGTATGATATAGCGATGGGGAAATAGCAATTAGGATTAAGGTATGTGCTTTTTTGTGTCGATAGTGTAGGGATTATGTTTGTAGATAAAATCATCACGAGGTATTTTTCGAGCAGGACTACGGTCCCATTAGATCGCCAACAGATAAGGCAAAAAGTTTACCGTGTGGTAATTTTAGGTAAGAACAAAGAAAGTAACGGGATAGCGTTAAGAGAGCTTGTAGCATGGTATTTTGTTGAAGTGGATTTTTAGCTTAATGTTAGTAGAATAGAAGTAAGTTTCTGTGCTATATACCTAAGTAGGTTAGGAGTGTTACCTTAAACAAACAAGCCAAAGAAGCAAACTATAATTAGGCATAGTTAGAACTAAGTATGATAGACGTAGGTTACAAGTAGGATAGACGTATATTTGTTAGGTTGTTTGTAAATGGTTTTCAGTGCTTTATTCCAAGTAGGACCGTAATAAAACCTGAAGATAATTAGGAAATGATAAAATAAGATGTAAATAGGCTAATGCAAGTAGGCAAGTAGCTTATGAATCATGTAAAGAATGACTGTTTCGTCTAAACCTTAAAGGTAGTTTAAATTCCATGGTAGAGTTTCATGTAAGATCTAGAATAGGTTTGTTTCTACTCCCCTAGATATAAGTATATGAGTAAAAATTATAGTAAGAAGGCATAGAGCGAGGGCAAGTCCAAACATGCCCAGGGTGCAACCGTAAAACAATAGGTCACACTGCACTCCGAATGGCTGACGGCAAATCGAGCCGCGCTCGGCGCCCCCCGCTACCTGGGCTAGCCCACGCTTACCCGGAATTGTATGAATGGAATGCCGATCTATTTCACAGCACATTCGGCCTCCAGATCTCCTACGAGCATCAACAAGAAATACAAGCATTTAGATCGCAAGCAGTATTTTTTTTTTAGTGATTCCTGAGTTGTCAGGGAGTCGATCTTGCACTATCATCGTCAACAATACAGTCAAAGGTGAGTAGCGATTGAGAGCATATAATTTACATATTTATGTTTGTTATTTAAATTTGTGTGCGTTAATATTGATACTTAGTTTGCATTCTTTGACATTTTTTATACTTTACATATAATTTTTAAAATTCGTTTATTTACTTTCAATATTAATCTATTTTTAGTGTCTCATTGTTAATTTGTTAGATATGTATTTAATTATTATTGCAAATAAGCTTTTTGGTTTAAAAATGAAAGCTTGTTTTGTGTTTTTGGATAAGTAAAAAATATTTAAATAGGGCTTCTATAGATGGATTTTAATGACTTTATACTACTTTGTATATTTATGTTTGTTATATAAATTTGTGTGCGTTAATATTGATACTGAGTTTACATTTTTTGACATTTTTATATTTTACATATAATTTTTAAAATTCGTTTATTTACTTTCTATTAATTCATTTTTTACTGTCTCATTGTTAACGTAAGTAATGATATTTGTCAGATATGTATTTTATTATTATTGCTAATAAGCGATTTGGTTTACAAGGGAAAGGTTGTTTTGTGAATTATTAAAAAATATTTAAACGAGGCTTCTAATGGATTTTGAGGTAAGTGCTGGAGAACTAAATTTGAGATAAATTTAATTGATTTTGAAAATTTCAGGTATCAAAATACGCGTCTCAGTGCAGGAAAGCTAATTAAATCATTTCCGGAAATTTCGAGGACTTAAAATTTTGCACAGTGATCAAAACAACACTATTTTCAAAAAAATCGAGTTTTCGGCTGCCAATCGAATTTTGATCCGTGGATTTACTAAATAAAAATAAATACGTGTTTAAAAATTAAGATTGCTTTCCTAGATACAAAAATATTTATGTTTTTTTAATTACTTCTCATTTTTAATGAACTTGTTTATCTTTGTTTGACATTAAATAAAGATACTGCTACTTTTTTTTATTTATTTTCCAATTTTAATAAACTTGTATATCTCAATTTGACATTAATATTTGTTGGCGTTAAAATTGATACTATTCTTTGAATTTTTTTCCATTTCACATAAAATTTTTGAAATTCGTTTATTTAATTTCTATTCCTTTGTTGATTTCTTTTTAATTTCTCATTTTTTACCTAAATTATAATTTTTGTTTTATGTGTTTAATTGTTATTGCAAATATGCGTTTTGTTACAAAAAATAAAGATTTTTTTTTGTATAATTAATAAATAAAAATATAAGAACAAGGCTTTCTATGGAATAAAAAGTCAGTTCAGCCAAAAACCATTTAAAATTGCTATCATTTTAACTAAGATATTGCAATTCATGTTTATTTCTTTTTTTCTCAATTTCATTGAATTCGTATGTATATGTGCGTTTAAATTGATTTGTAATAGAGATTCTTTGTCATTTTCGTATTTGCCATATAATTTTTTATATTCGGTTATTTCATCTCAATTTCGATTTTTATTTGTTTTTGAATTTCTCTTAATTAACGTAAGTTATGATATTTGTGATTGATATGTGTTTAAATGTTACCACATAAACCCTTTTGGTTCAAATCTGAAAGCTTGTTTTGTTTTTAAAAATAAATATTAATACGGGTCTTTTAAACATGGATTTTAAGACATCTACTTGCGAACCAAATTTGGAATTATTTTTAATTCTTTGATTTTCTTTGCAAGTCAGTCACACGTTTGAGGTGTCAAAAGACGCGACTTAGCGCGCACAAGTTAGAGCGTTTCCGGAACTAAAGAAGAAACAAAATTTTGCGCATTGTTCAAAAAACCACTATTTTCGGGAGAAAAATATCGAATTTTCAGGGGCCAATCGAATTGTCAGTTTGCAAAATAAGCCTGGAAGTCAAAGTAAGATATGCAAACACCCGATTATACAATAAAAATAGAATTTAATGGAATTCATTTTTAGCACAAAATTGGTTTTTTTTTTAAATTTAGAAAAAATGCGTAACTAGTGGGACTGAAAATTTGTTTGCAGGTAGGTCAATTAAGATGTGTCAAAATGTCGGCGGCTGCCTATTGGGCAATGTTTCAGCTCCAAACAGTGTCTTAATAGCTATCCAAGTTACTAAGATTTTGAAATTGATGTAATAATAAAGCATCTATAATTAAGAGGTAAGTAATGGTGAACAAAAGATTTTTGGGGTTTTGCTTTAATGGACTTGCATGTCTTAGTTTGACATTAAAATGTATGTGCGTTAATAATATTAATACTAAGTTGAGATTGTTTGACATTTTTGCATTTGTCATAATTTTTTATAATTCGTTTATTTAATTTCTATTTCAATCGATATGTGTTTAATTGTTACCACATAAGAATTTTGGTTGAAAACTGAAAGCTTTAGTGTTTTTGAAAAAAAAAAAACAAAATATTCATACGGAGCTTTTATACCTGGTTTTGAGGCATGTATTGGCGAACTAAATTTGAAACAATATTTTGTTTTGTGCCACACTTCTTAGGTATTTCGAAACGGGACTTTTGTGAAGTTAAATTTTTGAGGTGGTCAAAAACTAATATTTTCAAGTTAAAATCGAATTTTCAGCGGCCAATCAATATTTCAAGTCCCGAAATGTGCCTGAAAATCAATGTAAGATAGGCTTGTATCCGATTTTACAATCAAAAGGGAATTTAATGCAATATTTCACACAACAGAATTTGGTAAGTGTTAAAAATTTAGGAAAATAAGTAGTGGGACTGAAAATTTGTTTGCAGGTAAGTCAATTAAGATGTGTCAAAATGTCAGCGGTGGCCTATTGGGCAATGTTTCAGCTGCAAACAGTGTCTTCATAGCTATCCAAGTTACTAAGATTTTTCAATTGACGTAATAATAAAGCATCAATAATTAAGAGGTAAGTACTTGTAAACAAAAGATTTTTGGGGTTTTGCTTTAATGGAGTTGCATGTTTTAGTTTGACATTAAAATGTGTGTGCGTTAATATTGATACTTAGTTGAGATTGTTTGACATTTTTGCATTTGTCATATATTTTTTTTTAATTCGTTTATTTAATTTCTATTTCTATCGATATGTGTTTTATTATTTTGATTGAAATCTGAAAGCTTTTGTGATTTTGAAAGAAAAAAAACAAAATATTCATACGGAGCTTTTATACATGGACTTTGAGGCATGTATTGGCGAACTAAATTAGAAACAATATTTTGTTTTGTGCCACATATCTAAGGTATTTCGAAACGGTACTTTTGTGACGTTAAATTTTTGCGGTGGTCAAAAACTAATATTGTCAAGTTAAAATCGAATTTTCAGCGGCCAATCGATATTTCGGTCCCGAAATATGCCGAAATATATGAAAATCAAGGTAAGATAAGCTTGTATCCGATTTTACAATCAGAAGGGAATTTAATGCAATATTTCACAAAACAAAATTTGGTAAGTGTTTAAAATTTAGGAAAACTGCGTAAGTACGAGGACTGGAAATATATTTTCAGGTAGGTCGATTGACGTGTGTCAGAAAGCTTGCGATGGCCTTTTGGACAAAGTTTTAACTAAGATATTGCAATTCATGTTTATTTCTTTTTTTCTCCATTTCATTGAATTTGTATGTATTTGATACGTAATAGAGATTCTTTGTCATTTTCGTATTTGCCATATAATTTTTATATTCGGTTATTTAATCTCAATTTCTATTTTTATTTGTATTTGAATTCCTCTTAATTAACGTAAGATATGATATTTGTGATTGATATGTGTTTAAATGTTACCACATAAACCCTTTTGGTTCAAATCTGAAAGCTTGTTTTGTTTTTAAAAATAAATATTTATACGGGTCTTTTGAACATGGATTTTGAGGCATCTACTTGCGAACCAAATTTGAAATTATTTTTAATTCTTTGATTTTCTTTGCAAGTCAGTCACACGTTTGAGGTGTCAAAAGACGCGATTTAGCGCGCACAAGTTAGAGCGTTTCCGGAACTAAAGGAGGAACAAAATTTTGCGCAGTGTTCAAAAAACCACTATTTTTGGGAGAAAAATATCGAGTTTTCAGCGGCCAATCGAATTGTCAGTTTGCAAAATGTGCCTGGAAGTCAAGGTAAGATATGCAATCACCCGATTACCCAATAAAAACGGAATTTAATGGAATTAATTTTTAGAAAAAAATTGGTGTATTTTAAAATTTAGAAAAATTGCGTAAGTAGTGGGACTGAAAATTTGTTTGCAGGTAGGTCAATTAAGATGTGTCAAAATGTCAGCGGCGGCCTATTGGGCAATGTTTCAGCTGCAAACAGTGTCTTAATAGCTATCCAAGTTACTAAGATTTTGCAATTCACGTAATAATAAAGCATCTATAATTAAGAGGTAAGTAATAGTGAACAAAAGATTTTTGCGGTTTTGCTTTAATGGACTTGCATGTCTTAGTTTGACATTAAAATGTGTGTACGTTAATATTGATACTTAGTTGAGATTGTTTGACATTTTTGCATTTGTCATATATTTTTTTAATTCGTTTATTTAATTTCTATTTGTATCGATATGTGTTTTATTATTTTTGTTGAAATCTGACAGCATTTGTGTTTTTGATAAAAAAAAAAACAAAATAATCATACGGAGCTTTTATACATGGACTTTGAGGCATGTATTGGTGAACTAAATTTGAAACAATATTTTTTTTGCACATCTGAGATATTTCGAAACGGGACTTTTGTGAAGTTAAATTTTTGCGGTGGTCAAAAACTAATACTTTCAAGTTAAAATCGAATTTTCAGCGGCCAATCGATATTTCAGGTCCCGAAATGTGCCTGAAAATCAAGGTAGGATAGGTTAGTATCCGATTTTACAATCAGAAGGGAATTTAATGCAATATTTCACAAAACAAAATTTGGTAAGTGTTTAAAATTTAGGAAAATTGCGTAAGTACGAGGACTGGAAATATATTTTCAGGTAGGTCGATTGACGTGTGTCAGAAAGCTTGCGATGGCCTTTAAGACAAAGTTTTAACTAAGATATTGCAATTCATGTTTATTTCTTTTTTTCTCCATTTCATTGAATTTGTATGTATATGTGCGTTTAAATTGATACGTAATAGAGATTCTTTGTCATTTCCGTGTTTGACATATAATTTTTATACTCGTTTATTTAATCTCAATTTCCATTTTTATTTGTGTTTGAATTCCTCTTAATTAACGTAAGTTATGATATTTGTGATTGATATGTGTTTAAATGTTACCACATAAACCCTTTTGGTTCAAATCTGAAAGCTTGTTTGGTTTTTAAAAATAAATATTTATACGGGTCTTTTGAACATGGATTTTGAGGCATCTACTTGCGAACCAAATTTGAAATTATTTTTAATTCTTTGATTTTCTTTGCAAGTCAGTCACACGTTTGAGGTGTCAAAAGACGCGACTTAGCGCGCACAAGTTAGAGCGTTTCCGGAACTAAAGGAGGAACAAAATTTTGCGCAGTGTTCAAAAAACCACTATTTTTGGGAGAAAAATATCGAGTTTTCAGCGGCCAATCGAATTGTCAGTTTGCAAAATGTGCCTGGAAGTCAAGGTAAGATATGCAATCACCCGATTACCCAATAAAAACGGAATTTAATGGAATTCATTTTTAGAAAAAAATTGGTGTATTTTAAAATTTAGAAAAATTGCGTAAGTAGTGGGACTGAAAATTTGTTTGCAGGTAGGTCAATTAAGATGTGTCAAAATGTCAGCGGCGGCCTATTGGGCAATGTTTCAGCTGCAAACAGTGTCTTAATAGCTATCCAAGTTACTAAGATTTTGCAATTCACGTAATAATAAAGCATCTATAATTAAGAGGTAAGTAATAGTGAACAAAAGATTTTTGCGGTTTTGCTTTAATGGACTTGCATGTCTTAGTTTGACATTAAAATGTGTGTACGTTAATATTGATACTTAGTTGAGATTGTTTGACATTTTTGCATTTGTCATATATTTTTTTAATTCGTTTATTTAATTTCTATTTGTATCGATATGTGTTTTATTATTTTTGTTGAAATCTGACAGCATTTGTGTTTTTGATAAAAAAAAAAACAAAATAATCATACGGAGCTTTTATACATGGACTTTGAGGCATGTATTGGTGAACTAAATTTGAAACAATATTTTTTTTGCACATCTGAGATATTTCGAAACGGGACTTTTGTGAAGTTAAATTTTTGCGGTGGTCAAAAACTAATACTTTCAAGTTAAAATCGAATTTTCAGCGGCCAATCGATATTTCAGGTCCCGAAATGTGCCTGAAAATCAAGGTAGGATAGGTTAGTATCCGATTTTACAATCAGAAGGGAATTTAATGCAATATTTCACAAAACAAAATTTGGTAAGTGTTTAAAATTTAGGAAAATTGCGTAAGTACGAGGACTGGAAATATATTTTCAGGTAGGTCGATTGACGTGTGTCAGAAAGCTTGCGATGGCCTTTAAGACAAAGTTTTAACTAAGATATTGCAATTCATGTTTATTTCTTTTTTTCTCCATTTCATTGAATTTGTATGTATATGTGCGTTTAAATTGATACGTAATAGAGATTCTTTGTCATTTCCGTGTTTGACATATAATTTTTATACTCGTTTATTTAATCTCAATTTCCATTTTTATTTGTGTTTGAATTCCTCTTAATTAACGTAAGTTATGATATTTGTGATTGATATGTGTTTAAATGTTACCACATAAACCCTTTTGGTTCAAATCTGAAAGCTTGTTTGGTTTTTAAAAATAAATATTTATACGGGTCTTTTGAACATGGATTTTGAGGCATCTACTTGCGAACCAAATTTGAAATTATTTTTAATTCTTTGATTTTCTTTGCAAGTCAGTCACACGTTTGAGGTGTCAAAAGACGCGACTTAGCGCGCACAAGTTAGAGCGTTTCCGGAACTAAAGGAGGAACAAAATTTTGCGCAGTGTTCAAAAAACCACTATTTTTGGGAGAAAAATATCGAGTTTTCAGCGGCCAATCGAATTGTCAGTTTGCAAAATGTGCCTGGAAGTCAAGGTAAGATATGCAATCACCCGATTACCCAATAAAAACGGAATTTAATGGAATTCATTTTTAGAAAAAAATTGGTGTATTTTAAAATTTAGAAAAATTGCGTAAGTAGTGGGACTGAAAATTTGTTTGCAGGTAGGTCAATTAAGATGTGTCAAAATGTCAGCGGCGGCCTATTGGGCAATGTTTCAGCTGCAAACAGTGTCTTAATAGCTATCCAAGTTACTAAGATTTTGCAATTGACGTAATAATAAAGCATCTATAATTAAGAGGTAAGTAATAGTGAACAAAAGATTTTTGGGGTTTTGCTTTAATGGACTTGCATGTCTTAGTTTGACATTAAAATGTGTGTGCGTTAATATTGATACTTAGTTGAGATTGTTTGACATTTTTGCATTTGTCATATATTTTTTTAATTCGTTCATTTAATTTCTATTTGTATCGATATGTGTTTTATTATTTTTGTTGAAATCTGACAGCATTTGTGTTTTTGATAAAAAAAAAAACAAAATAATCATACGGAGCTTTTATACATGGACTTTGAGGCATGTATTGGTGAACTAAATTTGAAACAATATTTTTTTTGCACATCTGAGATATTTCGAAACGGGACTTTTGTGAAGTTAAATTTTTGCGAAGGTCAAAAACTAATATTTTCAAGTTAAAATCGAATTTTCAGCGGCCAATCGATATTTCAGGTCCCGAAATGTGCCTGAAAATCAAGGTAGGATAGGTTAGTATCCGATTTTACAATCAGAAGGGAATTTAATGCAATATTTCACAAAACAAAATTTGGTAAGTGTTTAAAATTTAGGAAAATTGCGTAAGTACGAGGACTGGAAATATATTTTCAGGTAGGTCGATTGACGTGTGTCAGAAAGCTTGCGATGGCCTTTAAGACAAAGTTTTAACTAAGATATTGCAATTCATGTTTATTACTTTTTTTCTCCATTTCATTGAATTTGTATGTATATGTGCGTTTAAATTGATACGTAATAGAGATTCTTTGTCATTTCCGTGTTTGACATATAATTTTTATACTCGTTTATTTAATCTCAATTTCCATTTTTATTTGTGTTTGAATTCCTCTTAATTAACGTAAGTTATGATATTTGTGATTGATATGTGTTTAAATGTTACCACATAAACCCTTTTGGTTCAAATCTGAAAGCTTGTTTGGTTTTTAAAAATAAATATTTATACGGGTCTTTTGAACATGGATTTTGAGGCATCTACTTGCGAACCAAATTTGAAATTATTTTTAATTCTTTGATTTTCTTTGCAAGTCAGTCACACGTTTGAGGTGTCAAAAGACGCGACTTAGCGCGCACAAGTAAGAGCGTTTCCGGAACTAAAGAAGGAACAATATTTTGCGCAGTGTTCAAAAAACCACTATTTTTGGGGGAAAAATATCAAGTTTTCAGCGGCCAATCGAATTGTCAGTTTGCAAAATGTGCCTGAAAGTCAAGGTAAGATAGGCAAACACCCGATTATACAATAAAAACGGAATTTAATGGAATTCATTTTTAGAAAAAAATTGGTGTATTTTAAAATTTAGAAAAATTGCGTAAGTAGTGGGACTGAAAATTTGTTTGCAGGTAGGTCAATTAAGATGTGTCAAAATGTCAGCGGCGGCCTATTGGGCAATCTTTCAGCTGCAAACAGTGTCTTCATAGCTATCCAAGTTATTAAGATTTTGCAATTGACGTAATAATAAAGCATCTATAATTAAGAGGTATGTAATGGTGAACAAAAGATTTCTGGGGTTTTGCTTTAATGGACTTGCATGTCTTAGTTTGACATTAAAATGTGTGTGCGTTAATATTGATACTTAGTTGAGATTGTTTGACACTTTTGTGCATTTGTCATATATTTTTTTTAATTCGTTTATTTAATTTCTATTTCTATCGTTATGTGTTTTATTATTTTGGTTAAAATCTGAAAGCTTTTGTGTTTTTGATAAAAATGTCAGCGGCGGCCTATTGGGCAGTGTTTCAGCTACAAACAGTGTCTTAATAGCTATCCAAGTTACTAAGATTTTTCAATTGACGTAATAATAAAGCATCTATAATTAAGAGGTAACTAATGGTGAACAAAAGATTTTATGGGTTTTGCTTTGATGGACTTGCTTGTCTTAGTTTGAAATTAAAATGTGTGTGCGTTAATATTGATACTTAGTTGAGATTGTTTGACATTTTTGCATTTGTCTTATATTTTTTTTAATTCGTTTATTTAATTTCTATTTCTATCGATATGTATTTATATTTTTTTTTGCACATCTTAGGTATTTCGAAACGGGACTTTTGTGAAGTTAAATTTTTGCGGTGGTCATAAACTAATATTTTCAAGTTAAAATCGAACTTTCAGCGGCCAATCGATATTTCAGGTCCCGAAATGTGCCTGAAAATCAAGGTAAGATAGGCTTGTATCCGATTTTACAATCAGAAGGGAATTTAATGCAATATTTCACAAAACAAAATTTGGTAAGTGTTTAAAATTTAGGAAAATTGCGTAAGTACGAGGACTGGAAATATATTTTCAGGTAGGTCGATTGACGTGTGTCAGAAAGCTTGCGATGGCTGTTTGGACAAAGTTTTTACTAAGATATTGCAATTCATGTTTATTTCTTTTTTTTTTGTCATTATCGTTTTTGACATATAATTTATTATATTCGTTTATTTAATCTCAATTTCTATTTTTATTTGTGTTTGAATTTCTCTTAATTAACGTAAGTTATGATATTTGTGATTGAAATGTGTTTTAATGTTACCACATAAACCCTTTTGGTTCAAATCTGAAAGCTTGTTTGGTTTTTAAAAATAAATATTTATACGGGTCTTTTGAACATGGATTTTGAGACATCTACTTGCGCACCAAATTTGAAATTAGTTTTAATTCTTTGATTTTCTTTGCAAGTCAGTGACACGTTTGAGGTGACAAAAGACGCGACTTAGCGCGCACAAGTTAGAGCGTTTCCGGAACTAAAGAAGGAACAAAATTTTGCGCAGTGTTCAAAAAACCCCTATTTTTGGGAGAAAAATATCGAGTTTTCAGCGGCCAATCGAATTGTCAGTTTGCAAAATGTGCCTGGAAGTCAAGGTAAGATATGCAAACACCCGATTATACAATAAAAACGGAATTTAATGGAATTCATTTTTAGAAAAAAATTGGTGTATTTTAAAATTTAGAAAAATTGCGTAAGTAGTGGGACTGAAAATTTGTTCGCAGGTAGGTCAATTAAGATGTGTCAAAATGTCAGCTATTGGGCAATGTTTCAGCTGCAAACAGTGTCTTAATAGCTATCCAAGTTACTAAGATTTTGCAATTGACGTAATAATAAAGCATCTATAATTAAGAGGTAAGTAATGGTGAACAAAAGATTTTTGGGGTTTTGCTTTCATGGACTTGCTTGTCTTAGTTTGACATTAAAATGTGTGTGCGTTAATATTGATACTTAGTTGAGATTGTTTGACATTTTTGCATTTGTCATATATATTTTTTTATTCGTTTATTTAATTTCTATTTCTATCGATATGTGTTTTATTATTTTGGTTGAAATCTGACAGTTGTTGTGTTTTTGATAAAAAAAAAAACAAAATTTTCATACGGAGCTTTTATACATGGACTTTGAGGCATGTATTGGTGAACTAAATTTGAAACAATATTTTTTTTGCACATCTTAGGTATTTCGAAACGGGACTTTTGTGAAGTTAAATTTTTGCGTTGGTCAAAAACTAATATTTTCAAGTTCAAATCGAATTTTCAGCGGCCAATCGAATTGTCAGTTTGCAAAATGTGCCTGGAAGTCAAGGTAAGATATGCAAACACCCGATTATACAATAAAAACGGAATTTAATGGAATTCATTTTTAGCAAAAAATTGGTGTATTTTAAAATTTAGAAAAATTGCGTAAGTAGTGGGACTGAAAATTTGTTTGCAGGTAGGTCAATTAAGATGTGTCAAAATGTCAGCGGCGGCCTATTGGGCAATGTTTCAGCTACAAACAGTGTCTTAATAGCTATCCAAGTTACTATGATTTTGCAATTGACGTAATAATAAAGCATCTATAATTAAGAGGTAAGTAATGGTGAACAAAAGATTTTTGGGGTTTTGCTTTGATGGACTTGCTTGTCTTAGTTTGACATTAAAATGTGTGTGCGTTAATATTGATACTTAGTTGAGATTGTTGGACATTTTTGCATTTGTCATATATTTTTTTTAATTCGTTTATTTACTTTCTATTGCTATCGTTATGTGTTTTATTATTTTGGTTAAAATCTGAAAGCTTTTGTGTTTTTGATAAAAATGTCAGCGGCGGCCTATTGGGCAATGTTTCAGCTACAAACAGTGTCTTAATAGCTATCCAAGTTACTAAGATTTTGCAATTGACGTAA
Organism: Lacanobia oleracea; assembly: GCA_950371165.1. Classification (NCBI taxonomy): domain Eukaryota; kingdom Metazoa; phylum Arthropoda; class Insecta; order Lepidoptera; family Noctuidae; genus Lacanobia; species Lacanobia oleracea. The sequence continues at coordinate 4,284,036 of OX493398.1, forward strand.
TAATAAAGCATCTATAATTAAGAGGTAAGTCATGGTGAACAAAAGATTTTTGGGGTTTTGCTTTGATGGACTTGCTTGTCTTAGTTTGAAATTAAAATGTGTGTGCGTTAATATTGATACTTAGTTGAGATTGTTTGACATTTTTGCATTTGTCATATATATTTTTTAATTCGTTTATTTAATTTCTATTTCTATCGATATGTGTTTTATATTTTTTTTGCACATCTTAGGTATTTCGAAACGGGACTTTTGTGAAGTTAAATTTTTGCGGTGGTCATAAACTAATATTTTCAAGTTAAAATCGAACTTTCAGCGGCCAATCGATATTTCAGGTCCCGAAATGTGCCTGAAAATCAAGATAAGATAGGCTAGTATCCGATTTTACAATCAGAAGGGAATTTAATGCAATATTTCACAAAACAAAATTTGGTAAGTGTTTAAAATTTAGGAAAATTGCGTAAGTACGAGGACTGGAAATATATTTTCAGGTAGTTAGATTGACGTGTGTCAGAAAGCTTGCGATGGCCTTTTGGACAAAGTTTTTACTAAGATATTGCAATTCATGTTTATTTATTTTTTTTGTCATTTTCGTTTTTGACATATAATTTATTATATTCGTTTATTTAATCTCAATTTCTATTTTTATTTGTGTTTGAATTTCTCTTAATTAACGTAAGTTATGATATTTGTGATTGAAATGTGTTTTAATGTTACCACATAAACCCTTTTGGTTCAAACCTGAATGCTTGTTTTGTTTAAAAAAAAATATTTATACGGGTCTTTTAAACGGATTTTAAGACATCTACTTGCGAACCAAATTTGAAATTATTTTTAATTCTTTGATTTTCTTTGCAAGTCAGTCACACGTTTGAGGTGACAAAAGACGCGACTTAGCGCGCACAAGTTAGAGCGTTTTCGGAACTAAAGAAGGAACAAAATTTTGCGCAGTGTTCAAAAAACCCCTATTTTTGGGAGAAAAATATCGAGTTTTCAAGCGGCCAATCGAATTGTCAGTTTGCAAAATGTGCCTGGAAGTCAAGGTAAGATATGCAAACACCCGATTATACAATAAAAACGGAATTTAATGGAATTCATTTTTAGCAAAAAATTGGTGTATTTTAAAATTTAGAAAAATTGCGTAAGTAGTGGGACTGAAAATTTGTTTGCAGGTAGGTCAATTAAGATGTGTCAAAATATCAGCGGCGGCCTATTGGGCAATGTTTCAGCTGCAAACAGTGTCTTAATAGCTATCCAAGTTACTAAGATTTTGCAATTGACGTAATAATAAAGCATCCATAATTAAGAGGTAAGTAATGGTGAACAAAAGATTTTTGGGGTTTTGCTTTGATTGACTTGCTTGTCTTAGTTTGACATTAAAATGTGTGTGCGTTAATATTGATACTTAGTTGAGATTGTTTGACATTTTTGCATTTGTCATATATATTTTTTAATTCGTTTATTTAATTTCTATTTCTATCGATATGTGTTTTATTATTTTGGTTGAAATCTGACAGCTTTTGTGTTTTTGATAAAAAAAAAACAAAATTTTCATACGGAGCTTTTATACATGGACTTTGAGGCATGTATTGGTGAACTAAATTTGAAACAATATTTTTTTTGCACATATTAGGTATTTCGAAACGGGACTTTTGTGAAGTTCAATTTTTGCGGTGGTCAAAAACTAATATTTTCAAGTTCAAATCGAATTTTCAGCGGCCAATCGAATTGTCAGTTTGCAAAATGTGCCTGGAAGTCAAGGTAAGATATGCAAATACCCGATTATACAATAAAAACGGAATTTAATGGAATTCATTTTTAGCAAAAAATTGGTGTATTTTAAAATTTAGAAAAATTGCGTTAGTAGTGGGACTGAAAATTTGTTTGCAGGTAGGTCAATTAAGATGTGTCAAAATGTCAGCGGCGGCCTATTGGGCAATGTTTCAGCTGCAAACAGTGTCTTAATAGCTATCCAAGTTAGTAAGATTTTGCAATTGACGTAATAATAAAGCATCTATAATTAAGAGGTAAGTAATGGTGAACAAAAGATTTTTGGGGTTTTGCTTTGATGGACTTGCTTGTCTTAGTTTGACATTAAAATGTGTGTGCGTTAATATTGATACTTAGTTGAGATTGTTTGACATTTTTGCATTTGTCATATATATTTTTTAATTCGTTTATTTAATTTCTATTTTTATCGATATGTGTTTAATATTTTTTTTGCACATCTTAGGTATTTCGAAACGGGACTTTTAAGAAGTTAAATTTTTGCGGTGGTCATAAACTAATATTTTCAAGTTAAAATCGAACTTTCAGCGGCCAATCGATATTTCAGGTCCCGAAATATGCCTGAAAATCAAGGTAAGATAGGCTAGTATCCGATTTTACAATCAGAAGGGAATTTAATGCAATATTTCACAAAACAAAATTTGGTAAGTGTTTAAAATTTAGGAAAATTGCGTAAGTACGAGGACTGGAAATATATTTTCAGGTAGGTCGATTGACGTGTGTCAGATAGCTTGCGATGGCCTTTTGGACAAAGTTTTTACTAAGATATTGCAATTCATGTTTATTTCTTTTTTTTGTCATTTTCGTTTTTGACATATAATTTATTATATTCGTTTATTTAATCTCAATTTCTATTTTTATTTGTGTTTGAATTTCTCTTAATTAACGTAAGTTATGATATTTGTGATTGAAATGTGTTTTAATGTTACCACATAAACCCTTTTGGTTCAAACCTGAATGCTTGTTTTGTTTAAAAAAAAATATTTAAATGGGTCTTTTAAACGGATTTTGAGGCATCTACTTGCGAACCAAATTTGAAATTATTTTTAATTCTTTGATTTTCTTTGCAAGTCAGTCACACGTTTGAGGTGACAAAAGACGCGACTTAGCGCGCACAAGTTAGAGCGTTTCCGGAACTAAAGAAGGAACAAAATTTTGCGCAGTGTTCAAAAAACCCCTATTTTTTCGAGAAAAATATCGAGTTTTCAGCGGCCAATCGAATTGTCAGTTTGCAAAATGTGCCTGGAAGTCAAGGTAAGATATGCAAACACCCGATTATACAATAAAAACGGAATTTAATGGAATTCATTTTTAGCAAAAAATTGGTGTATTTTAAAATTTAGAAAAATTGCGTAAGTAGTGGGACTGAAAATTTGTTTGCAGGTAGGTCAATTAAGATGTGTCAAAATGTCAGCGGCGGCCTATTAGGCAATGTTTCAGCTGCAAACAGTGTCTTAATAGCTATCCAAGTTACTTAGATTTTGCAATTGACGTAATAATAAAGCATCTATAATTAAGAGGTAAGTAATGGTGAACAAAAGATTTTTGGGGTTTTGCTTTGATGGACTTGCTTGTCTTAGTTTGACATTAAAATGTGTGTGCGTTAATATTGATACTTAGTTGAGATTGTTTGTCATTTCTGCATTTGTCATATATATTTTTTAATTCGTTTATTTAATTTATATTTCTAACGATATGTGTTTTATTAGTTTGGTTGAAATCTGACAGCTTTTGTGTTTTTGGTAAAAAAAAAAAACAAAATATTCATACGGAGCTTTTATACATGGACTTTGAGGCATGTATTGGTGAACTAAATTTGAAACAATATTTTTTTTGCACATCTTAGGTATTTCGAAACGGGACTTTTGTGAAGTTCAATTTTTGCAGAGGTCAAAAACTAATATTTTCAAGTTCAAATCGAATTTTCAGCGGCCAATCGAATTGTCAGTTTGCAAAATGTGCCTGGAAGTCAAGGTAAGATATGCAAACACCCGATTATACAATAAAAACGGAATTTAATGGAATTCATTTTTAGCAAAAAATTGGTGTATTTTAAAATTTAGAAAAATTGCGTAAGTAGTGGGACTGAAAATTTGTTTGCAGGTAGGTCAATTAAGATGTGTCAAAATGTCAGCGGCGGCCTATTGGGCAATGTTTCAGCTGCAAACAGTGTCTTAATAGCTATCCAAGTTACTAAGATTTTGCAATTGACGAATAATAAAGCATCTATAATTAAGAGGTAAGTAATGGTGAACAAAAGATTTTTGGGGTTTTGCTTTGATGGACTTGCTTGTCTTAGTTTGACATTAAAATGTGTGTGCGTTAATATTGATACTTAGTTGAGACTGTTTGACATTTTTGCATTTGTCATATATGTTTTTTAATTCGTTTATTTAATTTCTATTTCTATCGAAATGTGTTTTATTATTTTGGTTGAAATCTGACAGCTTTTGTGTTTTTGATAAAAAAAAAAACAAAATATTCATACGGAGCTTTTATACATGGACTTTGAGGCATGTATTGGTGAACTAAATTTGAAACAATATTTTTTTTGCACATCTTAGTTATTTCGAAACGGGACTTTTGTGAAGTTCAATTTTTGCGGTGGTCAAAAACTAATATTTTCAAGTTCAAATCGAATTTTCAGCGGCCAATCGAATTGTCAGTTTGCAAAATGTGCCTGGAAGTCAAGGTAAGATATGCAAACACCCGATTATACAATAAAAACGGAATTTAATGGAATTCATTTTTAGCAAAATATTGTTGTATTTTAAAATTTAGAAAAATTGCGTAAGTAGTGGGACTGAAAATTTGTTTGCAGGTAGGTCAATTAAGATGTGTCAAAATGTCAGTGGCGGCCTATTGGGCAATGTTTCAGCTGCAAACAGTGTCTTAATAGCTATCCAAGTTACTAAGATTTTGCAATTGACGTAATAATAAAGCATCTATAATTAAGAGGTAAGTAATGGTGAACAAAAGATTTTTGGGGTTTTGCTTTGATGGACTTGCTTGTCTTAGTTTGACATTAAAATGTGTGTGCGTTAATATTGATACTTAGTTGAGATTGTTTGACATTTTTGCATTTGTCATATATTTTTTTTAATTCGTTTATTTAATTTCTATTTCTATCGATATGAGTTTTATTATTTTGGTTGAAATCAGACAGCTTTTGTGTTTTTGATAAAAAAAAACAAAATATTCATACGGAGCTTTTATACATGGACTTTGAGGCATGTATTGGTGAACTAAATTTGAAACAATATTTTTTTTGCACATCTTAGGTATTTCGAAACGGGACTTTTGTGAAGTTAAATTTTTGCGGCGGTCAAAAACTAATTTTTCAAGTTAAAATCGAACTTTCAGCGGCCAATCGATATTTCAGGTCCCGAAATGTGCCTGAAAACCAAGGTAAGATAGGCTAGTATCCGATTTTACAATCAGAAGGGAATTTAATGCAATATTTCACAAAACAAAATTTGGTAAGTGTTTAAAATTTAGGAAAATTGCGTAAGTACGAGGACTGGAAATATATTTTCAGGTAGGTCGATTGAGGTGTGTCAGAAAGCTTGCGATGGCCTTTTGGACAAAGTTTTTACGAAGATATTGCAATTCATGTTTATTTCTTTTTTTTTGTCGTTTTCGTTTTTGACATATAATTTTTTATATTCGTTTATTTAATCTCAATTTCTATTTTTATTTGTGTTTGAATTTCTCTTAATTAACGTAAGTTATGATATTTGTGATTGAAATGTGTTTAAATGTTACCACATAAACCCTTTTGGTTCAAACCTGAATGCTTGTTTTGTTTAAAAAAAAATATTTATACGGGTCTTTTAAACGGATTTTGAGGCATCTACTTGCGAACCAAATTTGAAATTATTTTTAATTCTTTGATTTTCTTTGCAAGTCAGTCACACGTTTGAGGTGACAAAAGACGCGACTTAGCGCGCACAAGTTAGAGCGTTTCCGGAACTAAAGAAGGAACAAAATTTTGCGCAGTGTTCAAAAAACCACTATTTTTGGGAGAAAAATATCGAGTTTTCAGCGGCCAATCGAATTGTCAGTTTGCAAAATGTGCCTGGAAGTCAAGGTAAGATATGCAAACACCCGATTATACAATAAAAACGGAAATTAATGGAATTCATTTTTAGCAAAAAATTTGTGTATTTTAAAATTTAGAAAAATTGCGTAAGTAGTGGGACTGAAAATTTGTTTGCAGGTAGGTCAATTAAGATGTGTCAAAATGTCAGCGGCGGCCTATTGGGCAATGTTTCAGCTGCAAACAGTGTCTTAATAGCTATCCAAGTTACTAAGATTTTGCAATTGACGTAATAATAAAGCATCTATAATTAAGAGGTAAGTAATGGTGAACAAAAGATTTTTGGGGTTTTGCTCTGATGGACTTGCTTGTCTTATTTTGACATTAAAATGTGTGTGCGTTAATATTGATACTTAGTTGAGATTGTTTGACATTTTTGCATTTGTCATATATATTTTTTAATTCGTTTATTTAATTTCTATTTCTATCGATATGTGTTTTATTATTTTGGTTGAAATCAGACAGCTTTTGTGTTTTTGATAAAAAAAAACAAAATATTCATACGGAGCTTTTATACATGGACTTTGAGGCATGTATTGGTGAACTAAATTTGAAACAATATTTTTTTTGCACATCTTAGGTATTTCGAAACGGGACTTTTGTGAAGTTAAATTTTTGCGGTGGTCAAAAACTAATATTTTCAAGTTAAAATCGAACTTTCAGCGGCCAATCGATATTTCAGGTCCCGAAATGTGCCTGAAAACCAAGGTAAGATAGGCTAGTATCCGATTTTACAATCAGAAGGGAATTTAATGCAATATTTCACAAAACAAAATTTGGTAAGTGTTTAAAATTTAGGAAAATTGCGTAAGTACGAGGACTGGAAATATATTTTCAGGTAGGTCGATTGACGTGTCTCAGAAAGCTTGCGATGGCCTTTTGGACAAAGTTTTTACTAAGATATTGCAATTCATGTTTATTTCTTTTTTTTTGTCATTTTCGTTTTTGACATATAATTTTTTATATTCGTTTATTTGTGTTTGAATTTCTCTTAATTAACGTAAGTTATGATATTTGTGATTGAAATGTGTTTAAATGTTACCACATAAACCCTTTTGGTTCAAACCTGAATGCTTGTTTTGTTTAAAAAAAAATATTTATACGGGTCTTTTAAACGGATTTTGAGGCATCTACTTGCGAACCAAATTTGAAATTATTTTTAATTCTTTGATTTTCTTTGCAAGTCAGTCACACGTTTGAGGTGACAAAAGACGCGACTTAGCGCGCACAAGTTAGAGCGTTTCCGGAACTAAAGAAGGAACAAAATTTTGCGCAGTGTTCAAAAAACCACTATTTTTGGGAGAAAAATATCGAGTTTTCAGCGGCCAATCGAATTGTCAGTTTGCAAAATGTGCCTGGAAGTCAAGGTAAGATATGCAAACACCCGATTATACAATAAAAACGGAATTAAATGGAATTCATTTTTAGCAAAAAATTGGTGTATTTTAAAATTTAGAAAAATTGCGTAAGTAGTGGGACTGAAAATTTGTTTGCAGGTAGGTCAATTAAGATGTGTCAAAATGTCAGCGGCGGCCTATTGGGCAATGTTTCAGCTGCAAACAGTGTCTTAATAGCTATCCAAGTTACTAAGATTTTGCAATTGACGTAATAATAAAGCATCTATAATTAAGAGGTAAGTAATGGTGAACAAAAGATTTTTGGGGTTTTGCTTTGATGGACTTGCTTGTCTTAGTTTGACATTAAAATGTGTGTGCGTTAATATTGATACATAGTTGAGATTGTTTGACATTTTTGCATTTGTCATATATATTTTTTAATTCGTTTATTTAATTTCTATTTCTATCGATATGTGTTTTATTATTTTGGTTGAAATCTGACAGCTTTTGTGTTTTTGATAAAAAAAAAACAAAATATTCATACGGAGCTTTTATACATGGACTTTGAGGCATGTATTGGTGAACTAAATTTGAAACAATATTTTTTTTGCACATCTTAGGTATTTCGAAACGGGACTTTTGTGAAGTTAAATTTTTGCGGTGGTCAAAAACTAATATTTTCAAGTTAAAATCGAACTTTCAGCGGCCAATCGATATTTCAGGTCCCGAAATGTGCCTGAAAACCAAGGTAAGATAGGCTAGTATCCGATTTTACAATCAGAAGGGAATTTAATGCAATATTTCACAAAACAAAATTTGGTAAGTGTTTAAAATTTAGGAAAATTGCGTAAGTACGAGGACTGGAAATATATTTTCAGGTAGGTCGATTGACGTGTGTCAGAAAGCTTGCGATGGCCTTTTGGACAAAGTTTTTACTAAGATATTGCAATTCATGTTTATTTCTTTTTTTTTGTCATTTTCGTTTTTGACATATAATTTTTATATTCGTTTATTTAATCTCAATTTCTATTTTTATTTGTGTTTGAAATTCTCTTAATTAACGTAAGTTATGATATTTGTGATTGAAATGTGTTTAAATGTTACCACATAAACCCTTTTGGTTCAAACCTGAATGCTTGTTTTGTTTAAAAAAAAAATATTTATACGGGTCTTTTAACCCTTCCCGCGATTTTTCTCGCGCTCGTCAAATGGGTCTTCGGCGTACGTACTTATACGAAATTTTTCGTTTTGAATAGACCTTCAGAAAAACGAAGATTTCATCGTTATATAGATATTAACATAGTATAAATTATACCTTTTCAGAATCCTTATGAGTTTTCCTATCTACTAATATAACTACTTTACTAAATAAAACTGACCTGACTTCGCAGTGACGTGATATTATTTTCATTTTGATAATTTTCGTACACATAACCTTGACACTTTATCACATTACACTGAATTCACACGTATTCACCAAAATGACACTATATTACGATAACACATATATTTAAACATTCATAACATAACTCATATCACTTCTAAACAAACTTTTTGAACGTCATAAAATCATTTTACGCGCGTCCAAAACACTGTAACGTAATGGCGGCGGTAACACGACGCGGGCGCGGGTCAGCGTCCGAACAGCGCCTTGTGCGCATGCGTGGCGTGGTGCCTAGTACCGTTGCCACAAGAACCTAAAATTTCAATGTTATTATTTTATTGGTATTTTCAAGAAAATCTTTTGTTATTGCTTTTTAACCATTATTCTTGTGATATGTTTTGTTTGTAATGTTACTTTATTCTAAATGAAATTATATTATTCTTTAACCGACTGCGAACAACAATTTCAATGTACTATTATTTTCAAAGAAAACTTTTGTTATTTTTCATTTATAATTATTACTGTGATATTTTCTGTTTGTAGTGTTACTTTATATCTAATATGATAAAAAAAATTACCGACTTCTAGAAAAAGGAGATTTTATGGTCGTCTGTACTATGTATAGTTTTTTTTTTATATTCGTTCATTTATATTTCCGTCAACTATGAACCGATTCATTTGTATATACTAGCTGTAGCCTACGGTTTCGCTCGCGTTAAATTTTGTTTTTATTATCCCTTGGGAACCGATCATTTTTCAGCAAAGGTATCCTTTTATATATTCTGGACTTCCTAATGTGATGTATGCGAAATTTAATGGCAATCCAATTCAGTAGCTTAGGCGTGAAAGTGGAACTAACAAACTAACATTTGAGATATATTAGTAAGAATAAAGATTATTTGAAAGGTTCTATACTCCAAAGGCGCTCCCATATAAATTTTATAAAGATTAGATACAGCGAAACTAAATCATTGTATATTTTGTATTATTATCTCAAAGTCCCTAATTACCCCTAGTTCACCTCCCATAACGGGGGTGACGCTCCTCGATCGCCCCTCCAGAATGAATTGAGCGAAGCTAAAAATATTATAAAACTTCACTACTTGTACAATCAATCACCTAATCCGACCACATAACCGGCCTAAGCAAAAAAAAAAAAATAAAACAAAAAAAAAATATTGGGAAAAAATCATGAACCCTATGTTAGACATTCATAGATATGATCGTTAAGAATATGTTTACGTAATAATAAAAATCCAACAAACAAAAATAAAATAATAATCGTTGAAATTTTTTTGCAGTTAGTATTTTTTGCGATGTAATATAGCTTATGAGTACTTGCTGCCATTTTGGCGCCAATTTCAACAAATTTTACTCTTAGAACGATGATTATGATAACAATACGCAATAATATTATTATATAATAGCCAAACTATGTTCATAGGTAAATAAGCTAGCTACTTATGTGTATTTCAAACTAAATAGAAGAATATTTGTCAAAAAAACATGTCGTAATCCGACTGCCATTGCGCAAAAAATTTGCGCATTCTAAAGTTTCATTACTTTTTCATTGATATATTCATTACTTTTCGAAAAACAATTACTCAATACGGAATCTACATTTATTTCTCAGTAATTCTATATAAATTCTTATAAGATAACTTACCGTTTCCTCCTTGAATTCATTTTAAACACACACCACCAATTGACTTTGCCGCGCGTCACTGAGCTGTCAAAATTTGAAATGGTAGACGTTTTTTGTTTTTTTAATTTACTTCGTTCTAAACAGAGTTGTTGCCATTGAAAAATATTAAAATAGTGAGTGTATGAACTATTTAGTTTAAATATACGTGGAACGTGTTGCCACAAGCAAATTAACGTCAGATATAGAGCGACCAATGTCGGACGATCGATATTGTACAGACGTATGTACGAACGGCGCTTGGAGCATTTTTCAAGTTGTACAACCGTATGTACAATCGGCGCTCGAGAGGTTAAACGGATTTTGAGGCATCTACTTGCGAACCAAATTTGAAATTATTTTTAATTCTTTGATTTTCTTTGCAAGTCAGTCACACGTTTGAGGTGACAAAAGACGCGACTTAGCGCGCACCAGTTAGAGCGTTTCCGGAACTAAAGAAGGGACAAAATTTTGCGCAGTGTTCAAAAAACCACTATTTTTGGGAGAAAAATATCGAGTTTTCAGCGGCCAATCGAATTGTCAGTTTGCAAAATGTGCCTGGAAGTCAAGGTAAGATATGCAAACACCCGATTATACAATAAAAACGGAATTTAATGGAATTCATTTTTAGCAAAAAATTGGTGTATTTTAAAATTTAGAAAAATTGCGTAAGTAGTGGGACTAAAAATTTGTTTGCAGGTAGGTCAATTAAGATGTGTCAAAATGTCAGCGGCGGCCTATTGGGCAATGTTTCAGCTGCAAACAGTGTCTTAATAGCTATCCAAGTTACTAAGATTTTGCAATTGACGTAATAATAAAGCATCTATAATTAAGAGGTAAGTAATGGTGAACAAAAGATTTTTGGGGTTTTTCTTTGATGGACTTGCTTGTCTTAGTTTGACATTAAAATGTGTGTGCGTTAATATTGATACTTAGTTGAGATTGTTTGACATTTTTGCATTTGTCATATATATTTTTTTATTCGTTTATTTAATTTCTATTTCTATCGATATGTGTTTTATTATTTTGGTTGAAATCTGACAGCTTTTGTGTTTTTGATAAAAAAAAAACAAAATATTCATACGGAGCTTTTATACATGGACTTTGAGGCATGTATTGGTGAACTAAATTTGAAACAATATTTTTTTTGCACATCTTAGGTATTTCGAAACGGGACTTTTGTGAAGTTAAATTTTTGCGGTGGTCAAAAACTAATATTTTCAAGTTAAAATCGAACTTTCAGCGGCCAATCGATATTTCAGGTCCCGAAATGTGCCTGAAAACCAAGGTAAGATAGGCTAGTATCCGATTTTACAATCAGAAGGGAATTTAATGCAATATTTCACAAAACAAAATTTGGTAAGTGTTTAAAATTTAGGAAAATTGCGTAAGTACGAGGACTGGAAATATATTTTCAGGTAGGTCGATTGACGTGTCTCAGAAAGCTTGCGATGGCCTTTTGGACAAAGTTTTTACTAAGATATTGCAATTCATGTTTATTTCTTTTTTTTTGTCATTTTCGTTTTTGACATATAATTTTTTATATTCGTTTATTTGTGTTTGAATTTCTCTTAATTAACGTAAGTTATGATATTTGTGATTGAAATGTGTTTAAATGTTACCACATAAACCCTTTTGGTTCAAACCTGAATGCTTGTTTTGTTTAAAAAAAAATATTTATACGGGTCTTTTAAACGGATTTTGAGGCATCTACTTGCGAACCAAATTTGAAATTATTTTTAATTCTTTGATTTTCTTTGCAAGTCAGTCACACGTTTGAGGTGACAAAAGACGCGACTTAGCGCGCACAAGTTAGAGCGTTTCCGGAACTAAAGAAGGAACAAAATTTTGCGCAGTGTTCAAAAAACCACTATTTTTGGGAGAAAAATATCGAGTTTTCAGCGGCCAATCGAATTGTCAGTTTGCAAAATGTGCCTGGAAGTCAAGGTAAGATATGCAAACACCCGATTATACAATAAAAACGGAATTTAATGGAATTCATTTTTAGCAAAAAATTGGTGTATTTTAAAATTTAGAAAAATTGCGTAAGTAGTGGGACTGAAAATTTGTTTGCAGATAGGTCAATTAAGATGTGTCAAAATGTCAGCGGCGGCCTATTGGGCAATGTTTCAGCTGCAAACAGTGTCTTAATAGCTATCCAAGTTACTAAGATTTTGCAATTGACGTAATAATAAAGCATCTATAATAAGAGGTAAGTAATGGTGAACAAAAGATTTTTGGGGTTTTGCTTTGATGGACTTGCTTGTCTTAGTTTGACATTAACATGTGTGTGCGTTAATATTGATACTTAGTTGAGATTGTTTGACATTTTTGCATTTGTCATATATATTTTTTAATTCGTTTATTTAATTTCTATTTCTATCGATATGTGTTTTATTATTTTGGTTGAAATCTGACAGCTTTTGTGTTTTTGATAAAAAAAAACAAAATATTCATACGGAGCTTTTATACATGGACTTTGAGGCATGTATTGGTGAACTAAATTTGAAACAATATTTTTTTTGCACATCTTAGGTATTTCGAAACGGGACTTTTGTGAAGTTAAATTTTTGCGGTGGTCAAAAACTAATATTTTCAAGTTAAAATCGAACTTTCAGCGGCCAATCGATATTTCAGGTCCCGAAATGTGCCTGAAAACCAAGGTAAGATAGGCTAGTATCCGATTTTACAATCAGAAGGGAATTTAATGCAATATTTCACAAAACAAAATTTGGTAAGTGTTTAAAATTTAGGAAAATTGCGTAAGTACGAGGACTGGAAATATATTTTCAGGTAGGTCGATTGACGTGTGTCAGAAAGCTTGCGATGGCCTTTTGGACAAAGTTTTTACGAAGATATTGCAATTCATGTTTATTTCTTTTTTTTTGTCGTTTTCGTTTTTGACATATAATTTTTTATATTCGTTTATTTAATCTCAATTTCTATTTTTATTTGTGTTTGAATTTCTCTTAATTAACGTAAGTTATGATATTTGTGATTGAAATGTGTTTAAATGTTACCACATAAACCCTTTTGGTTCAAACCTGAATGCTTGTTTTGTTTAAAAAAAAATATTTATACGGGTCTTTTAAACGGATTTTGAGGCATCTACTTGCGAACCAAATTTGAAATTATTTTTAATTCTTTGATTTTCTTTGCAAGTCAGTCACACGTTTGAGGTGACAAAAGACGCGACTTAGCGCGCACAAGTTAGAGCGTTTCCGGAACTAAAGAAGGAACAAAATTTTGCGCAGTGTTCAAAAAACCACTATTTTTGGGAGAAAAATATCGAGTTTTCAGCGGCCAATCGAATTGTCAGTTTGCAAAATGTGCCTGGAAGTCAAGGTAAGATATGCAAACACCCGATTATACAATAAAAACGGAAATTAATGGAATTCATTTTTAGCAAAAAATTTGTGTATTTTAAAATTTAGAAAAATTGCGTAAGTAGTGGGACTGAAAATTTGTTTGCAGGTAGGTCAATTAAGATGTGTCAAAATGTCAGCGGCGGCCTATTGGGCAATGTTTCAGCTGCAAACAGTGTCTTAATAGCTATCCAAGTTACTAAGATTTTGCAATTGACGTAATAATAAAGCATCTATAATTAAGAGGTAAGTAATGGTGAACAAAAGATTTTTGGGGTTTTGCTCTGATGGACTTGCTTGTCTTATTTTGACATTAAAATGTGTGTGCGTTAATATTGATACTTAGTTGAGATTGTTTGACATTTTTGCATTTGTCATATATATTTTTTAATTCGTTTATTTAATTTCTATTTCTATCGATATGTGTTTTATTATTTTGGTTGAAATCAGACAGCTTTTGTGTTTTTGATAAAAAAAAACAAAATATTCATACGGAGCTTTTATACATGGACTTTGAGGCATGTATTGGTGAACTAAATTTGAAACAATATTTTTTTTGCACATCTTAGGTATTTCGAAACGGGACTTTTGTGAAGTTAAATTTTTGCGGTGGTCAAAAACTAATATTTTCAAGTTAAAATCGAACTTTCAGCGGCCAATCGATATTTCAGGTCCCGAAATGTGCCTGAAAACCAAGGTAAGATAGGCTAGTATCCGATTTTACAATCAGAAGGGAATTTAATGCAATATTTCACAAAACAAAATTTGGTAAGTGTTTAAAATTTAGGAAAATTGCGTAAGTACGAGGACTGGAAATATATTTTCAGGTAGGTCGATTGACGTGTCTCAGAAAGCTTGCGATGGCCTTTTGGACAAAGTTTTTACTAAGATATTGCAATTCATGTTTATTTCTTTTTTTTTGTCATTTTCGTTTTTGACATATAATTTTTTATATTCGTTTATTTGTGTTTGAATTTCTCTTAATTAACGTAAGTTATGATATTTGTGATTGAAATGTGTTTAAATGTTACCACATAAACCCTTTTGGTTCAAACCTGAATGCTTGTTTTGTTTAAAAAAAAATATTTATACGGGTCTTTTAAACGGATTTTGAGGCATCTACTTGCGAACCAAATTTGAAATTATTTTTAATTCTTTGATTTTCTTTGCAAGTCAGTCACACGTTTGAGGTGACAAAAGACGCGACTTAGCGCGCACAAGTTAGAGCGTTTCCGGAACTAAAGAAGGAACAAAATTTTGCGCAGTGTTCAAAAAACCACTATTTTTGGGAGAAAAATATCGAGTTTTCAGCGGCCAATCGAATTGTCAGTTTGCAAAATGTGCCTGGAAGTCAAGGTAAGATATGCAAACACCCGATTATACAATAAAAACGGAAATTAATGGAATTCATTTTTAGCAAAAAATTTGTGTATTTTAAAATTTAGAAAAATTGCGTAAGTAGTGGGACTGAAAATTTGTTTGCAGGTAGGTCAATTAAGATGTGTCAAAATGTCAGCGGCGGCCTATTGGGCAATGTTTCAGCTGCAAACAGTGTCTTAATAGCTATCCAAGTTACTAAGATTTTGCAATTGACGTAATAATAAAGCATCTATAATTAAGAGGTAAGTAATGGTGAACAAAAGATTTTTGGGGTTTTGCTCTGATGGACTTGCTTGTCTTATTTTGACATTAAAATGTGTGTGCGTTAATATTGATACTTAGTTGAGATTGTTTGACATTTTTGCATTTGTCATATATATTTTTTAATTCGTTTATTTAATTTCTATTTCTATCGATATGTGTTTTATTATTTTGGTTGAAATCTGACAGCTTTTGTGTTTTTGATAAAAAAAAACAAAATATTCATACGGAGCTTTTATACATGGACTTTGAGGCATGTATTGGTGAACTAAATTTGAAACAATATTTTTTTTGCACATCTTAGGTATTTCGAAACGGGACTTTTGTGAAGTTAAATTTTTGCGGTGGTCAAAAACTAATATTTTCAAGTTAAAATCGAACTTTCAGCGGCCAATCGATATTTCAGGTCCCGAAATGTGCCTGAAAACCAAGGTAAGATAGGCTAGTATCCGATTTTACAATCAGAAGGGAATTTAATGCAATATTTCACAAAACAAAATTTGGTAAGTGTTTAAAATTTAGGAAAATTGCGTAAGTACGAGGACTGGAAATATATTTTCAGGTAGGTCGATTGACGTGTCTCAGAAAGCTTGCGATGGCCTTTTGGACAAAGTTTTTACTAAGATATTGCAATTCATGTTTATTTCTTTTTTTTTGTCATTTTCGTTTTTGACATATAATTTTTTATATTCGTTTATTTGTGTTTGAATTTCTCTTAATTAACGTAAGTTATGATATTTGTGATTGAAATGTGTTTAAATGTTACCACATAAACCCTTTTGGTTCAAACCTGAATGCTTGTTTTGTTTAAAAAAAAAATATTTATACGGGTCTTTTAACCCTTCCCGCGATTTTTCCCGCGCTCGTCAAATGGGTCTTCGGCGTACGTACTTATACGAAATTTTTCGTTTTGAATAGACCTTCAGAAAAACGAAGATTTCATCGTTATATAGATATTAACATAGTATAAATTATACCTTTTCAGAATCCTTATGAGTTTTCCTATCTACTAATATAACTACTTTACTAAATAAAACTGACCTGACTTCGCAGTGACGTGATATTATTTTCATTTTGATAATTTTCGTACACATAACCTTGACACTTTATCACATTACACTGAATTCACACGTATTCACCAAAATGACACTATATTACGATAACACATATATTTAAACATTCATAACATAACTCATATCACTTCTAAACAAACTTTTTGAACGTCATAAAATCATTTTACGCGCGTCCAAAACACTGTAACGTAATGGCGGCGGTAACACGACGCGGGCGCGGGTCAGCGTCCGAACAGCGCCTTGTGCGCATGCGTGGCGTGGTGCCTAGTACCGTTGCCACAAGAACCTAAAATTTCAATGTTATTATTTTATTGGTATTTTCAAGAAAATCTTTTGTTATTGCTTTTTAACCATTATTCTTGTGATATGTTTTGTTTGTAATGTTACTTTATTCTAAATGAAATTATATTATTCTTTAACCGACTGCGAACAACAATTTCAATGTACTATTATTTTCAAAGAAAACTTTTGTTATTTTTCATTTATAATTATTACTGTGATATTTTCTGTTTGTAGTGTTACTTTATATCTAATATGATAAAAAAAATTACCGACTTCTAGAAAAAGGAGATTTTATGGTCGTCTGTACTATGTATAGTTTTTTTTTATATTCGTTCATTTATATTTCCGTCAACTATGAACCGATTCATTTGTATATACTAGCTGTAGCCTACGGTTTCGCTCGCGTTAAATTTTGTTTTTATTATCCCTTGGGAACCGATCATTTTTCAGCAAAGGTATCCTTTTATATATTCTGGACTTCCTAATGTGATGTATGCGAAATTTAATGGCAATCCAATTCAGTAGCTTAGGCGTGAAAGTGGAACTAACAAACTAACATTTGAGATATATTAGTAAGAATAAAGATTATTTGAAAGGTTCTATACTCCAAAGGCGCTCCCATATAAATTTTATAAAGATTAGATACAGCGAAACTAAATCATTGTATATTTTGTATTATTATCTCAAAGTCCCTAATTACCCCTAGTTCACCTCCCATAACGGGGGTGACGCTCCTCGATCGCCCCTCCAGAATGAATTGAGCGAAGCTAAAAATATTATAAAACTTCACTACTTGTACAATCAATCACCTAATCCGACCACATAACCGGCCTAAGCAAAAAAAAAAAAATAAAACAAAAAAAAAATATTGGGAAAAAATCATGAACCCTATGTTAGACATTCATAGATATGATCGTTAAGAATATGTTTACGTAATAATAAAAATCCAACAAACAAAAATAAAATAATAATCGTTGAAATTTTTTTGCAGTTAGTATTTTTTGCGATGTAATATAGCTTATGAGTACTTGCTGCCATTTTGGCGCCAATTTCAACAAATTTTACTCTTAGAACGATGATTATGATAACAATACGCAATAATATTATTATATAATAGCCAAACTATGTTCATAGGTAAATAAGCTAGCTACTTATGTGTATTTCAAACTAAATAGAAGAATATTTGTCAAAAAAACATGTCGTAATCCGACTGCCATTGCGCAAAAAATTTGCGCATTCTAAAGTTTCATTACTTTTTCATTGATATATTCATTACTTTTCGAAAAACAATTACTCAATACGGAATCTACATTTATTTCTCAGTAATTCTATATAAATTCTTATAAGATAACTTACCGTTTCCTCCTTGAATTCATTTTAAACACACACCACCAATTGACTTTGCCGCGCGTCACTGAGCTGTCAAAATTTGAAATGGTAGACGTTTTTTGTTTTTTTAATTTACTTCGTTCTAAACAGAGTTGTTGCCATTGAAAAATATTAAAATAGTGAGTGTATGAACTATTTAGTTTAAATATACGTGGAACGTGTTGCCACAAGCAAATTAACGTCAGATATAGAGCGACCAATGTCGGACGATCGATATTGTACAGACGTATGTACGAACGGCGCTTGGAGCATTTTTCAAGTTGTACAACCGTATGTACAATCGGCGCTCGAGAGGTTAAACGGATTTTGAGGCATCTACTTGCGAACCAAATTTGAAATTATTTTTAATTCTTTGATTTTCTTTGCAAGTCAGTCACACGTTTGAGGTGACAAAAGACGCGACTTAGCGCGCACCAGTTAGAGCGTTTCCGGAACTAAAGAAGGGACAAAATTTTGCGCAGTGTTCAAAAAACCACTATTTTTGGGAGAAAAATATCGAGTTTTCAGCGGCCAATCGAATTGTCAGTTTGCAAAATGTGCCTGGAAGTCAAGGTAAGATATGCAAACACCCGATTATACAATAAAAACGGAATTTAATGGAATTCATTTTTAGCAAAAAATTGGTGTATTTTAAAATTTAGAAAAATTGCGTAAGTAGTGGGACTGAAAATTTGTTTGCAGGTAGGTCAATTAAGATGTGTCAAAATGTCAGCGGCGGCCTATTGGGCAATGTTTCAGCTGCAAACAGTGTCTTAATAGCTATCCAAGTTACTAAGATTTTGCAATTGACGTAATAATAAAGCATCTATAATTAAGAGGTAAGTAATGGTGAACAAAAGATTTTTGGGGTTTTTCTTTGATGGACTTGCTTGTCTTAGTTTGACATTAAAATGTGTGTGCGTTAATATTGATACTTAGTTGAGATTGTTTGACATTTTTGCATTTGTCATATATATTTTTTTATTCGTTTATTTAATTTCTATTTCTATCGATATGTGTTTTATTATTTTGGTTGAAATCTGACAGCTTTTGTGTTTTTGATAAAAAAAAAACAAAATGTTCATACGGAGCTTTTATACATGGACTTTGAGGCATGTATTGGTGAACTAAATTTGAAACAATATTTTTTTTGCACATCTTAGGTATTTCGAAACGGGACTTTTGTGAAGTTAAATTTTTGCGGTGGTCAAAAACTAATATTTTCAAGTTAAAATCGAACTTTCAGCGGCCAATCGATATTTCAGGTCCCGAAATGTGCCTGAAAACCAAGGTAAGATAGGCTAGTATCCGATTTTACAATCAGAAGGGAATTTAATGCAATATTTCACAAAACAAAATTTGGTAAGTGTTTAAAATTTAGGAAAATTGCGTAAGTACGAGGACTGGAAATATATTTTCAGGTAGGTCGATTGACGTGTCTCAGAAAGCTTGCGATGGCCTTTTGGACAAAGTTTTTACTAAGATATTGCAATTCATGTTTATTTCTTTTTTTTTGTCATTTTCGTTTTTGACATATAATTTTTTATATTCGTTTATTTGTGTTTGAATTTCTCTTAATTAACGTAAGTTATGATATTTGTGATTGAAATGTGTTTAAATGTTACCACATAAACCCTTTTGGTTCAAACCTGAATGCTTGTTTTGTTTAAAAAAAAATATTTATACGGGTCTTTTAAACGGATTTTGAGGCATCTACTTGCGAACCAAATTTGAAATTATTTTTAATTCTTTGATTTTCTTTGCAAGTCAGTCACACGTTTGAGGTGACAAAAGACGCGACTTAGCGCGCACAAGTTAGAGCGTTTCCGGAACTAAAGAAGGAACAAAATTTTGCGCAGTGTTCAAAAAACCACTATTTTTGGGAGAAAAATATCGAGTTTTCAGCGGCCAATCGAATTGTCAGTTTGCAAAATGTGCCTGGAAGTCAAGGTAAGATATGCAAACACCCGATTATACAATAAAAACGGAATTTAATGGAATTCATTTTTAGCAAAAAATTGGTGTATTTTAAAATTTAGAAAAATTGCGTAAGTAGTGGGACTGAAAATTTGTTTGCAGATAGGTCAATTAAGATGTGTCAAAATGTCAGCGGCGGCCTATTGGGCAATGTTTCAGCTGCAAACAGTGTCTTAATAGCTATCCAAGTTACTAAGATTTTGCAATTGACGTAATAATAAAGCATCTATAATAAGAGGTAAGTAATGGTGAACAAAAGATTTTTGGGGTTTTGCTTTGATGGACTTGCTTGTCTTAGTTTGACATTAACATGTGTGTGCGTTAATATTGATACTTAGTTGAGATTGTTTGACATTTTTGCATTTGTCATATATATTTTTTAATTCGTTTATTTAATTTCTATTTCTATCGATATGTGTTTTATTATTTTGGTTGAAATCTGACAGCTTTTGTGTTTTTGATAAAAAAAAACAAAATATTCATACGGAGCTTTTATACATGGACTTTGAGGCATGTATTGGTGAACTAAATTTGAAACAATATTTTTTTTGCACATCTTAGGTATTTCGAAACGGGACTTTTGTGAAGTTAAATTTTTGCGGTGGTCAAAAACTAATATTTTCAAGTTAAAATCGAACTTTCAGCGGCCAATCGATATTTCAGGTCCCGAAATGTGCCTGAAAACCAAGGTAAGATAGGCTAGTATCCGATTTTACAATCAGAAGGGAATTTAATGCAATATTTCACAAAACAAAATTTGGTAAGTGTTTAAAATTTAGGAAAATTGCGTAAGTACGAGGACTGGAAATATATTTTCAGGTAGGTCGATTGACGTGTGTCAGAAAGCTTGCGATGGCCTTTTGGACAAAGTTTTTACTAAGATATTGCAATTCATGTT
This sequence comes from Lacanobia oleracea, assembly GCA_950371165.1. Classification (NCBI taxonomy): domain Eukaryota; kingdom Metazoa; phylum Arthropoda; class Insecta; order Lepidoptera; family Noctuidae; genus Lacanobia; species Lacanobia oleracea. Next base: position 4,304,926 of record OX493398.1, read on the forward strand.
TATTTCTTTTTTTTTGTCATTTTCGTTTTTGACATATAATTTTTTATATTCGTTTATTTAATCTCAATTTCTATTTTTATTTGTGTTTGAATTTCTCTTAATTAACGTAAGTTATGATATTTGTGATTGAAATGTGTTTAAATGTTACCACATAAATCCTTTTGGTTCAAACCTGAATGCTTGTTTTGTTTAAAAAAAAAATATTTATACGGGTCTTTTAAACGGATTTTGAGGCATCTACTTGCGAACCAAATTTGAAATTATTTTTAATTCTTTGATTTTCTTTGCAAGTCAGTCACACGTTTGAGGTGACAAAAGACGCGACTTAGCGCGCACAAGTTAGAGCGTTTCCGGAACTAAAGAAGGAACAAAATTTTGCGCAGTGTTCAAAAAACCACTATTTTTGGGAGAAAAATATCGAGTTTTCAGCGGCCAATCGAATTGTCAGTTTGCAAAATGTGCCTGGAAGTCAAGGAAAGATACGCAAACACCCGATTATACAATAAAAACGGAATTTAATGGAATTCATTTTTAGCAAAAAATTGGTGTATTTTAAAATTTAGAAAAATTGCATAAGTAGTGGGACTGAAAATTTGTTTGCAGGTAGGTCAATTAAGATGTGTCAGCGGCGGCCTTTTGGGCAATGTTTCAGCTGCAAACAGTGTCTTAATAGCTATCCAAGTTACTAAGATTTTGCAATTGACGTAATAATAAAGCATCTATAATTAAGAGGTAAGTAATGGTGAACAAAAGATTTTTGGGGTTTTGCTTTGATGGACTTGCTTGTCTTAGTTTGACATTAAAATGTGTGTGCGTTAATATTGATACTTAGTTGAGATTGTTTGACATTTTTGAATTTGTCATATATATTTTTTAATTCGTTTATTTTATTTCTATTTCTATCGATATGTGTTTTATTATTTTGGTTGAAATCTGACAGCTTTTGTGTTTTTGATAAAAAAAACCAAAATATTCATACGGAGCTTTTATACATGGACTTTGAGGCATGTATTGGTGAACTAAATTTGAAACAATATTTTTTTTGCACATCTTAGGTATTTCGAAACGGGACTTTTGTGAAGTTAAATTTTTGCGGTGGTCAAAAACTAATATTTTCAAGTTAAAATCGAACTTTCAGCGGCCAATCGATATTTCAGGTCCCGAAATGTGCCTGAAAACCAAGGTAAGAGGGAATTTAATGCAATATTTCACAAAACAAAATTTGGTAAGTGTTTAAAATTTAGGAAAATTGCGTAAGTACGAATACTGGACATATATTTTCAGGTAGGTCGATTGACGTGTGTCAAAAAGCTTGCGATGGCCTTTTGGACAAAGTTTTTACTAAGATATTGCAATTCATGTTTATTTCTTTTTTTTTGTCATTTTCGTTTTTGACATATAATTTTTTATATTCGTTTATTTAATCTCAATTTCTATTTTTATTTGTGTTTGAATTTCTCTTAATTAACATAAGTTATGATATTTGTGATTGAAATGTGTTTAAATGTTACCACATAAACCCTTTTGGTTCAAACCTGAATGCTTGTTTTGTTTAAAAAAAAAATATTTATACGGGTCTTTTAAACGGATTTTGAGGCATCTACTTGCGAACCAAATTTGAAATTATTTTTAATTCTTTGATTTTCTTTGCAAGTCAGTCACACGTTTGAGGTGACAAAAGACGCGACTTAGCGCGCACAAGTTAGAGCGTTTCCGGAACTAAAGAAGGAACAAAATTTTGCGCAGTGTTCAAAAAACCACTATTTTTGGGAGAAAAATATCGAGTTTTCAGCGGCCAATCAAATTGTCAGTTTGCAAAATGTGCCTGGAAGTCAAGGTAAGATATGCAAACACCCGATTATACAATAAAAACGGAATTTAATGGAATTCATTTTTAGCAAAAAATTGGTGTATTTTAAAATTTAGAAAAATTGCGTAAGTAGTGGGACTGAAAATTTGTTTGCAGGTAGGTCAATTAAGATGTGTCAAAATGTCAGCGGCGGCCTATTGGGCAATGTTTCAGCTGCAAACAGTGTCTTAATAGCTATCCAAGTTACTAAGATTTTGCAATTGACGTAATAATAAAGCATCTATAATTAAGAGGTAAGTAATGATGAACCAAAGATTTTTGGGGTTTTGCTTTGATGGACTTGCTTGTCTTAGTTTGACATTAAAATGTGTGTGCGTTAATATTGATACTTAGTTGAGATTGTTTGACATTTTTGCATTTGTCATATATATTTTTTAATTCGTTTATTTAATTTCTATTTCTATCGATATGTGTTTTATTATTTTGGTTGAAATCTGACAGCTTTTGTGTTTTTGATAAAAAAAAAAACAAAATCTTCATACGGAGCTTTTATACATGGACTTTGAGGCATGTATTGGTGAACTAAATTTGAAACAATATTTTTTTTGCACATCTTAGGTATTTCGAAACGGGACTTTTGTGAAGTTAAATTTTTGCGGTGGTCAAAAACTAATATTTTCAAGTTAAAATCGAACTTTCAGCGGCCAATCGATATTTCAGGTCCCGAAATGTGCCTGAAAACCAAGGTAAGAGGGAATTTAATGCAATGTTTCACAAAACAAAATTTGGTAAGTGTTTAAAATTTAGGAAAATTGCGTAAGTACGAGGACTGGAAATATGTTTTCAGGTAGGTCGATTGACGTGTGTCAGAAAGCTTGCGATGGCCTTTTGGACAAAGTTTTTACTAAGATATTGCAATTCATGTTTATTTCTTTTTTTTGTCATTTTCGTTTTTGACATATAATTTTTTATATTCGTTTATTTAATCTCAATTTCTATTTTTATTTGTGTTTGAATTTCTCTTAATTAACGTAAGTTATGATATTTGTGATTGAATTGTGTTTAAATGTTACCACATAAACCCTTTTGGTTCAAACCTGAATGCTTGTTTTGTTTAAAAAAAAAATATTTATACGGGTCTTTTAAACGGATTTTGAGGCATCTACTTGCGAACCAAATTTGAAATTATTTTTAATTCTTTGATTTTCGTTGCAAGTCAGTCACACGTTTGAGGTGACAAAAGACGCGACTTAGCGCGCACGAGTTAGAGCGTTTCCGGAACTAAAGAAGGAACAAAATTTTGCGCAGTGTTCAAAAAACCACTATTTTTGGGAGAAAAATATCGAGTTTTCAGCGGCCAATCGAATTGTCAGTTTGCAAAATGTGCCTGGAAGTCAAGGTAAGATATGCAAACACCCGATTATACAATAAAAACGGAATTTAATGGAATTCATTTTTAGCAAAAAATTGGTGTATTTTAAAATTTAGAAAAATTGCGTTAGTAGTGGGACTGAAAATTTGTTTGCAGGTAGGTCAATTAAGATGTGTCAAAATGTCAGCGGCGGCCTATTGGGCAATGTTTCAGCTGCAAACAGTGTCTTAATAGCTATCCAAGTTACTAAGATTTTGCAATTGACGTAATAATAAAGCATCTATAATTAAGAGGTAAGTAATGGTGAACAAAAGATTTTTGGGGTTTTGCTTTGATGGACTTGCTTGTCTTAGTTTGACATTAAAATGTGTGTGCGTTAATATTGATACTTAGTTGAGATTGTTTGACATTTTTGCATTTGTCATATATATTTTTTAATTCGTTTATTTTATTTCTATTTCTATCGATATGTGTTTTATTATTTTGGTTGAAATCTGACAGCTTTTGTGTTTTTGATAAAAAAAAAACAAAATATTCATACGGAGCTTTTATACATGGACTTTGAGGCATGTATTGGTGAACTAAATTTGAAACAATATTTTTTTTGCACATCTTAGGTATCTCGAAACGGGACTTTTGTGAAGTTAAATTTTTGCGGTGGTCAAAAACTAATATTTTCAAGTTAAAATCGAACTTTCAGCGGCCAATCGATATTTCAGGTCTCGAAATGTGCCTAAAAACCAAGGTTAGAGGGAATTTAATGCAATATTTCACAAAACAAAATTTGGTAAGTGTTTAAAATTTAGGAAAATTGCGTAAGTACGAGGACTGGAAATATATTTTCAGGTAGGTCGATTGACGTGTGTCAGAAAGCTTGCGATGGCTTTTGGACAAAGTTTTTACTAAGATATTGCAATTCATGTTTATTTCTTTTTTTTGTCATTTTCGTTTTTGACATATAATTTTTTATATTCGTTTATTTAATCTCAATTTCTATTTTTATTTGTGTTTGAGTTTCTCTTAATTAACGTAAGTTATGATATTTGTGATTGAAATGTGTTTAAATGTTACCACATAAACCCTTTTGGTTCAAACCTGAATGCTTGTTTTGTTTAAAAAAAAAATATTTATACGGGTTTTTTAAACGGATTTTGAGGCATCTACTTGCGAACCAAATTTGAAATTATTTTTAATTCTTTGATTTTCGTTGCAAGTCAGTCACACGTTTGAGGTGACAAAAGACGCGACTTAGCGCGCACGAGTTAGAGCGTTTCCGGAACTAAAGAAGGAACAAAATTTTGCGCAGTGTTCAAAAAACCACTATTTTTGGGAGAAAAATATCGAGTTTTCAGCGGCCAATCGAATTGTCAGTTTGCAAAATGTGCCTGGAAGTCAAGGTAAGATATGCAAACACCCGATTATACAATAAAAACGGAATTTAATGGAATTCATTTTTAGCAAAAAATTGGTGTATTTTAAAATTTTGAAAAATTGCGTAAGTAGTGGGACTGTTGTTTGCAGGTAGGTCAATTAAGATGTGTCAAAATGTCAGCGGCGGCCTATTGGGCAATGTTTCAGCTGCAAACAGTGTCTTAATAGCTATCAAAGTTACTAAGATTTAGCAATTGACGTAATAATAAAGCATCTATAATTAAGAGGTAAGTAATGGTGAACAAAAGATTTTTGGGGTTTTGCTTTGATGGACTTGCTTGTCTTAGTTTGACATTAAAATGTGTGTGCGTTAATATTGATACTTAGTTGAGATTGTTTGACATTTTTGCATTTGTCATATATATTTTTTAATTCGTTTATTTAATTTCTATTTCTATCGATATGTGTTTTATTATTTTGGTTGAAATCTGACAGCTTTTGTGTTTTTGATAAAAAAGAACAAAATATTCATACGGAGCTTTTATACATGGACTTTGAGGCATGTATTGGTGAACTAAATTTGAAACAATATTTTTTTTGCACATCTTAGGTATTTCGAAACGGGACTTTTGTGAAGTTAAATTTTTGCGGTGGTCAAAAACTAATATTTTCAAGTTAAAATCGACCTTTCAGCGGCCAATCGATATTTCAGGTCCCGAAATGTGCCTGAAAACCAAGGTAAGAGGGAATTTAATGCAATATTTCACAAAACAAAATTTGGTAAGTGTTTAAAATTTAGGAAAATTGCGTAAGTACGAGGACTGGAAATATATTTTCAGGTAGGTCGATTGAGGTGTGTCAGAAAGCTTGCGATGGCCTTTTGGACAAAGTTTTTACTAAGATATTGCAATTCATGTTTATTTCTTTTTTTTTGTCGTTTTCGTTTTTGACATATAATTTTTTATATTCGTTTATTTAATCTCAATTTCTATTTTTATTTGTGTTTGAATTTCTCTTAATTAACGTAAGTTATGATATTTGTGATTGAAATGTGTTTAAATGTTACCACATAAACCCTTTTGGTTCAAACCTGAATGCTTGTTTTGTTTAAAAAAAAATATTTATACGGGTCTTTTAAACGGATTTTGAGGCATCTACTTGCGAACCAAATTTGAAATTATTTTTAATTCTTTGATTTTCTTTGCAAGTCAGTCACACGTTTGAGGTGACAAAAGACGCGACTTAGCGCGCACAAGTTAGAGCGTTTCTGGAACTAAAGAAGGAACAAAATTTTGCGCAGTGTTCAAAAAACCACTATTTTTGGGAGAAAAATATCGAGTTTTCAGCGGCCAATCGAATTGTCAGTTTGCAAAATGTGCCTGGAAGTCAAGGTAAGATATGCAAACACCCGATTATACAATAAAAACGGAATTTAATGGAATTCATTTTTAGCAAAAAATTGGTGTATTTTAAAATTTAGAAAAATTGCGTAAGTAGTGGGACTGTTGTTTGCAGGTAGGTCAATTAAGATGTGTCAAAATGTCAGCGGCGGCCTATTGGGCAATGTTTCAGCTGCAAACAGTGTCTTAATAGCTATCAAAGTTACTAAGATTTAGCAATTGACGTAATAATAAAGCATCTATAATTAAGAGGTAAGTAATGGTGAACAAAAGATTTTTGGGGTTTTGCTTTGATGGACTTGCTTGTCTTAGTTTGACATTAAAATGTGTGTGCGTTAATATTGATACTTAGTTGAGATTGTTTGACATTTTTGCATTTGTCATATATATTTTTTAATTCGTTTATTTAATTTCTATTTCTATCGATATGTGTTTTATTATTTTGGTTGAAATCTGACAGCTTTTGTGTTTTTGATAAAAAAGAACAAAATATTCATACGGAGCTTTTATACATGGACTTTGAGGCATGTATTGGTGAACTAAATTTGAAACAATATTTTTTTTGCACATCTTAGGTATTTCGAAACGGGACTTTTGTGAAGTTAAATTTTTGCGGTGGTCAAAAACTAATATTTTCAAGTTAAAATCGACCTTTCAGCGGCCAATCGATATTTCAGGTCCCGAAATGTGCCTGAAAACCAAGGTAAGAGGGAATTTAATGCAATATTTCACAAAACAAAATTTGGTAAGTGTTTAAAATTTAGGAAAATTGCGTAAGTACGAGGACTGGAAATATATTTTCAGGTAGGTCGATTGAGGTGTGTCAGAAAGCTTGCGATGGCCTTTTGGACAAAGTTTTTACTAAGATATTGCAATTCATGTTTATTTCTTTTTTTTTGTCATTTTCGTTTTCGACATATAATTTTTTATATTCGTTTATTTAATCTCAATTTCTATTTTTATTTGTGTTTGAATTTCTCTTAATTAACGTAAGTTATGATATTTGTGATTGAAATGTGTTTAAATGTTACCACATAAACCCTTTTGGTTCAAACCTGAATGCTTGTTTTGTTTAAAAAAAAAATATTTATACGGGTCTTTTAAACGGATTTTGAGGCATCTACTTGCGAACCAAATTTGAAATTATTTTTAATTCTTTGATTTTCGTTGCAAGTCAGTCACACGTTTGAGGTGACAAAAGACGCGACTTAGCGCGCACGAGTTAGAGCGTTTCCGGAACTAAAGAAGGAACAAAATTTTGCGCAGTGTTCAAAAAACCACTATTTTTGGGAGAAAAATATCGAGTTTTCAGCGGCCAATCGAATTGTCAGTTTGCAAAATGTGCCTGGAAGTCAAGGTAAGATATGCAAACACCCGATTATACAATAAAAACGGAATTTAATGGAATTCATTTTTAGCAAAAAATTTGTGTATTTTAAAATTTAGAAAAATTGCGTTAGTAGTGGGACTGAAAATTTGTTTGCAGGTAGGTCAATTAAGATGTGTCAAAATGTCAGCGGCGGCCTATTGGGCAATGTTTCAGCTGCAAACAGTGTCTTAATAGCTATCCAAGTTACTAAGATTTTGCAATTGACGTAATAATAAAGCATCTATAATTAAGAGGTAAGTAATGGTGAACAAAAGATTTTTGGGGTTTTGCTTTGATGGACTTGCTTGTCTTAGTTTGACATTAAAATGTGTGTGCGTTAATATTGATACTTAGTTGAGATTGTTTGACATTTTTGCATTTGTCATATATATTTTTTAATTCGTTTATTTTATTTCTATTTCTATTGATATGTGTTTTATTATTTTGGTTGAAATCTGACAGCTTTTGTGTTTTTGATAAAAAAAAAAACAAAATATTCATACGGAGCTTTTATACATGGACTTTGAGGCATGTATTGGTGAACTAAATTTGAAACAATATTTTTTTTGCACATCTTAGGTATTTCGAAACGGGACTTTTGTGAAGTTAAATTTTTGCGGTGGTCAAAAACTAATATTTTCAAGTTAAAATCGACCTTTCAGCGGCCAATCGATATTTCAGGTCCCGAAATGTGCCTGAAAACCAAGGTAAGAGGGAATTTAATGCAATATTTCACAAAACAAAATTTGGTAAGTGTTTAAAATTTAGGAAAATTGCGTAAGTACGAGGACTGGAAATATATTTTCAGGTAGGTCGATTGAGGTGTGTCAGAAAGCTTGCGATGGCCTTTTGGACAAAGTTTTTACTAAGATATTGCAATTCATGTTTATTTCTTTTTTTTTGTCATTTTCGTTTTCGACATATAATTTTTTATATTCGTTTATTTAATCTCAATTTCTATTTTTATTTGTGTTTGAATTTCTCTTAATTAACGTAAGTTATGATATTTGTGATTGAAATGTGTTTAAATGTTACCACATAAACCCTTTTGGTTCAAACCTGAATGCTTGTTTTGTTTAAAAAAAAAATATTTATACGGGTCTTTTAAACGGATTTTGAGGCATCTACTTGCGAACCAAATTTGAAATTATTTTTAATTCTTTGATATTCGTTGCAAGTCAGTCACACGTTTGAGGTGACAAAAGACGCGACTTAGCGCGCACGAGTTAGAGCGTTTCCGGAACTAAAGAAGGAACAAAATTTTGCGCAGTGTTCAAAAAACCACTATTTTTGGGAGAAAAATATCGAGTTTTCAGCGGCCAATCGAATTGTCAGTTTGCAAAATGTGCCTGGAAGTCAAGGTAAGATATGCAAACACCCGATTATACAATAAAAACGGAATTTAATGGAATTCATTTTTAGCAAAAAATTTGTGTATTTTAAAATTTAGAAAAATTGCGTTAGTAGTGGGACTGAAAATTTGTTTGCAGGTAGGTCAATTAAGATGTGTCAAAATGTCAGCGGCGGCCTATTGGGCAATGTTTCAGCTGCAAACAGTGTCTTAATAGCTATCCAAGTTACTAAGATTTTGCAATTGACGTAATAATAAAGCATCTATAATTAAGAGGTAAGTAATGGTGAACAAAAGATTTTTGGGGTTTTGCTTTGATGGACTTGCTTGTCTTAGTTTGACATTAAAATGTGTGTGCGTTAATATTGATACTTAGTTGAGATTGTTTGACATTTTTGCATTTGTCATATATATTTTTTAATTCGTTTATTTTATTTCTATTTCTATTGATATGTGTTTTATTATTTTGGTTGAAATCTGACAGCTTTTGTGTTTTTGATAAAAAAGAACAAAATATTCATACGGAGCTTTTATACATGGACTTTGAGGCATGTATTGGTGAACTAAATTTGAAACAATATTTTTTTTGCACATCTTAGGTATTTCGAAACGGGACTTTTGTGAAGTTAAATTTTTGCGGTGGTCAAAAACTAATATTTTCAAGTTAAAATCGACCTTTCAGCGGCCAATCGATATTTCAGGTCCCGAAATGTGCCTGAAAACCAAGGTAAGAGGGAATTTAATGCAATATTTCACAAAACAAAATTTGGTAAGTGTTTAAAATTTAGGAAAATTGCGTAAGTACGAGGACTGGAAATATATTTTCAGGTAGGTCGATTGAGGTGTGTCAGAAAGCTTGCGATGGCCTTTTGGACAAAGTTTTTACTAAGATATTGCAATTCATGTTTATTTCTTTTTTTTTGTCGTTTTCGTTTTTGACATATAATTTTTTATATTCGTTTATTTAATCTCAATTTCTATTTTTATTTGTGTTTGAATTTCTCTTAATTAACGTAAGTTATGATATTTGTGATTGAAATGTGTTTAAATGTTACCACATAAACCCTTTTGGTTCAAACCTGAATGCTTGTTTTGTTTAAAAAAAAATATTTATACGGGTCTTTTAAACGGATTTTGAGGCATCTACTTGCGAACCAAATTTGAAATTATTTTTAATTCTTTGATTTCCTTTGCAAGTCAGTCACACGTTTGAGGTGACAAAAGACGCGACTTAGCGCGCACAAGTTAGAGCGTTTCTGGAACTAAAGAAGGAACAAAATTTTGCGCAGTGTTCAAAAAACCACTATTTTTGGGAGAAAAATATCGAGTTTTCAGCGGCCAATCGAATTGTCAGTTTGCAAAATGTGCCTGGAAGTCAAGGTAAGATATGCAAACACCCGATTATACAATAAAAACGGAATTTAATGGAATTAATTTTTAGCAAAAAATTGGTGTATTTTAAAATTTAGAAAAATTGCGTAAGTAGTGGGACTGTTGTTTGCAGGTAGGTCAATTAAGATGTGTCAAAATGTCAGCGGCGGCCTATTGGGCAATGTTTCAGCTGCAAACAGTGTCTTAATAGCTATCAAAGTTACTAAGATTTAGCAATTGACGTAATAATAAAGCATCTATAATTAAGAGGTAAGTAATGGTGAACAAAAGATTTTTGGGGTTTTGCTTTGATGGACTTGCTTGTCTTAGTTTGACATTAAAATGTGTGTGCGTTAATATTGATACTTAGTTGAGATTGTTTGACATTTTTGCATTTGTCATATATATTTTTTAATTCGTTTATTTAATTTCTATTTCTATCGATATGTGTTTTATTATTTTGGTTGAAATCTGACAGCTTTTGTGTTTTTGATAAAAAAGAACAAAATATTCATACGGAGCTTTTATACATGGACTTTGAGGCATGTATTGGTGAACTAAATTTGAAACAATATTTTTTTTGCACATCTTAGGTATTTCGAAACGGGACTTTTGTGAAGTTAAATTTTTGCGGTGGTCAAAAACTAATATTTTCAAGTTAAAATCGACCTTTCAGCGGCCAATCGATATTTCAGGTCCCGAAATGTGCCTGAAAACCAAGGTAAGAGGGAATTTAATGCAATATTTCACAAAACAAAATTTGGTAAGTGTTTAAAATTTAGGAAAATTGCGTAAGTACGAGGACTGGAAATATATTTTCAGGTAGGTCGATTGAGGTGTGTCAGAAAGCTTGCGATGGCCTTTTGGACAAAGTTTTTACTAAGATATTGCAATTCATGTTTATTTCTTTTTTTTTGTCGTTTTCGTTTTTGACATATAATTTTTTATATTCGTTTATTTAATCTCAATTTCTATTTTTATTTGTGTTTGAATTTCTCTTAATTAACGTAAGTTATTATATTTGTGATTGAAATGTGTTTAAATGTTACCACATAAACCCTTTTGGTTCAAACCTGAATGCTTGTTTTGTTTAAAAAAAAATATTTATACGGGTCTTTTAAACGGATTTTGAGGCATCTACTTGCGAACCAAATTTGAAATTATTTTTAATTCTTTGATTTTCTTTGCAAGTCAGTCACACGTTTGAGGTGACAAAAGACGCGACTTAGCGCGCACAAGTTAGAGCGTTTCTGGAACTAAAGAAGGAACAAAATTTTGCGCAGTGTTCAAAAAACCACTATTTTTGGGAGAAAAATATCGAGTTTTCAGCGGCCAATCGAATTGTCAGTTTGCAAAATGTGCCTGGAAGTCAAGGTAAGATATGCAAACACCCGATTATACAATAAAAACGGAATTTAATGGAATTCATTTTTAGCAAAAAATTGGTGTATTTTAAAATTTAGAAAAATTGCGTAAGTAGTGGGACTGTTGTTTGCAGGTAGGTCAATTAAGATGTGTCAAAATGTCAGCGGCGGCCTATTGGGCAATGTTTCAGCTGCAAACAGTGTCTTAATAGCTATCAAAGTTACTAAGATTTAGCAATTGACGTAATAATAAAGCATCTATAATTAAGAGGTAAGTAATGGTGAACAAAAGATTTTTGGGGTTTTGCTTTGATGGACTTGCTTGTCTTAGTTTGACATTAAAATGTGTGTGCGTTAATATTGATACTTAGTTGAGATTGTTTGACATTTTTGCATTTGTCATATATATTTTTTAATTCGTTTATTTAATTTCTATTTCTATCGATATGTGTTTTATTATTTTGGTTGAAATCTGACAGCTTTTGTGTTTTTGATAAAAAAGAACAAAATATTCATACGGAGCTTTTATACATGGACTTTGAGGCATGTATTGGTGAACTAAATTTGAAACAATATTTTTTTTGCACATCTTAGGTATTTCGAAACGGGACTTTTGTGAAGTTAAATTTTTGCGGTGGTCAAAAACTAATATTTTCAAGTTAAAATCGACCTTTCAGCGGCCAATCGATATTTCAGGTCCCGAAATGTGCCTGAAAACCAAGGTAAGAGGGAATTTAATGCAATATTTCACAAAACAAAATTTGGTAAGTGTTTAAAATTTAGGAAAATTGCGTAAGTACGAGGACTGGAAATATATTTTCAGGTAGGTCGATTGAGGTGTGTCAGAAAGCTTGCGATGGCCTTTTGGACAAAGTTTTTACTAAGATATTGCAATTCATGTTTATTTCTTTTTTTTTGTCATTTTCGTTTTCGACATATAATTTTTTATATTCGTTTATTTAATCTCAATTTCTATTTTTATTTGTGTTTGAATTTCTCTTAATTAACGTAAGTTATGATATTTGTGATTGAAATGTGTTTAAATGTTACCACATAAACCCTTTTGGTTCAAACCTGAATGCTTGTTTTGTTTAAAAAAAAAATATTTATACGGGTCTTTTAAACGGATTTTGAGGCATCTACTTGCGAACCAAATTTGAAATTATTTTTAATTCTTTGATTTTCGTTGCAAGTCAGTCACACGTTTGAGGTGACAAAAGACGCGACTTAGCGCGCACGAGTTAGAGCGTTTCCGGAACTAAAGAAGGAACAAAATTTTGCGCAGTGTTCAAAAAACCACTATTTTTGGGAGAAAAATATCGAGTTTTCAGCGGCCAATCGAATTGTCAGTTTGCAAAATGTGCCTGGAAGTCAAGGTAAGATATGCAAACACCCGATTATACAATAAAAACGGAATTTAATGGAATTCATTTTTAGCAAAAAATTTGTGTATTTTAAAATTTAGAAAAATTGCGTTAGTAGTGGGACTGAAAATTTGTTTGCAGGTAGGTCAATTAAGATGTGTCAAAATGTCAGCGGCGGCCTATTGGGCAATGTTTCAGCTGCAAACAGTGTCTTAATAGCTATCCAAGTTACTAAGATTTTGCAATTGACGTAATAATAAAGCATCTATAATTAAGAGGTAAGTAATGGTGAACAAAAGATTTTTGGGGTTTTGCTTTGATGGACTTGCTTGTCTTAGTTTGACATTAAAATGTGTGTGCGTTAATATTGATACTTAGTTGAGATTGTTTGACATTTTTGCATTTGTCATATATATTTTTTAATTCGTTTATTTTATTTCTATTTCTATTGATATGTGTTTTATTATTTTGGTTGAAATCTGACAGCTTTTGTGTTTTTGATAAAAAAAAAACAAAATATTCATACGGAGCTTTTATACATGGACTTTGAGGCATGTATTGGTGAACTAAATTTGAAACAATATTTTTTTTGCACATCTTAGGTATTTCGAAACGGGACTTTTGTGAAGTTAAATTTTTGCGGTGGTCAAAAACTAATATTTTCAAGTTAAAATCGACCTTTCAGCGGCCAATCGATATTTCAGGTCCCGAAATGTGCCTGAAAACCAAGGTAAGAGGGAATTTAATGCAATATTTCACAAAACAAAATTTGGTAAGTGTTTAAAATTTAGGAAAATTGCGTAAGTACGAGGACTGGAAATATATTTTCAGGTAGGTCGATTGAGGTGTGTCAGAAAGCTTGCGATGGCCTTTTGGACAAAGTTTTTACTAAGATATTGCAATTCATGTTTATTTCTTTTTTTTGTCATTTTCGTTTTCGACATATAATTTTTTATATTCGTTTATTTAATCTCAATTTCTATTTTTATTTGTGTTTGAATTTCTCTTAATTAACGTAAGTTATGATATTTGTGATTGAAATGTGTTTAAATGTTACCACATAAACCCTTTTGGTTCAAACCTGAATGCTTGTTTTGTTTAAAAAAAAAATATTTATACGGGTCTTTTAAACGGATTTTGAGGCATCTACTTGCGAACCAAATTTGAAATTATTTTTAATTCTTTGATTTTCGTTGCAAGTCAGTCACACGTTTGAGGTGACAAAAGACGCGACTTAGCGCGCACGAGTTAGAGCGTTTCCGGAACTAAAGAAGGAACAAAATTTTGCGCAGTGTTCAAAAAACCACTATTTTTGGGAGAAAAATATCGAGTTTTCAGCGGCCAATCGAATTGTCAGTTTGCAAAATGTGCCTGGAAGTCAAGGTAAGATATGCAAACACCCGATTATACAATAAAAACGGAATTTAATGGAATTCATTTTTAGCAAAAAATTTGTGTATTTTAAAATTTAGAAAAATTGCGTAAGTAGTGGGACTGAAAATTTGTTTGCAGGTAGGTCAATTAAGATGTGTCAAAATGTCAGCGGCGGCCTATTGGGCAATGTTTCAGCTGCAAACAGTGTCTTAATAGCTATCAAAGTTACTAAGATTTAGCAATTGACGTAATAATAAAGCATCTATAATTAAGAGGTAAGTAATGGTGAACAAAAGATTTTTGGGGTTTTGCTTTGATGGACTTGCTTGTCTTAGTTTGACATTAAAATGTGTGTGCGTTAATATTGATACTTAGTTGAGATTGTTTGACATTTTTGCATTTGTCATATATATTTTTTAATTCGTTTATTTAATTTCTATTTCTATCGATATGTGTTTTATTATTTTGGTTGAAATCTGACAGCTTTTGTGTTTTTGATAAAAAAGAACAAAATATTCATACGGAGCTTTTATACATGGACTTTGAGGCATGTATTGGTGAACTAAATTTGAAACAATATTTTTTTTGCACATCTTAGGTATTTCGAAACGGGACTTTTGTGAAGTTAAATTTTTGCGGTGGTCAAAAACTAATATTTTCAAGTTAAAATCGACCTTTCAGCGGCCAATCGATATTTCAGGTCCCGAAATGTGCCTGAAAACCAAGGTAAGAGGGAATTTAATGCAATATTTCACAAAACAAAATTTGGTAAGTGTTTAAAATTTAGGAAAATTGCGTAAGTACGAGGACTGGAAATATATTTTCAGGTAGGTCGATTGAGGTGTGTCAGAAAGCTTGCGATGGCCTTTTGGACAAAGTTTTTACTAAGATATTGCAATTCATGTTTATTTCTTTTTTTTTGTCATTTTCGTTTTCGACATATAATTTTTTATATTCGTTTATTTAATCTCAATTTCTATTTTTATTTGTGTTTGAATTTCTCTTAATTAACGTAAGTTATGATATTTGTGATTGAAATGTGTTTAAATGTTACCACATAAACCCTTTTGGTTCAAACCTGAATGCTTGTTTTGTTTAAAAAAAAAATATTTATACGGGTCTTTTAAACGGATTTTGAGGCATCTACTTGCGAACCAAATTTGAAATTATTTTTAATTCTTTGATTTTCGTTGCAAGTCAGTCACACGTTTGAGGTGACAAAAGACGCGACTTAGCGCGCACGAGTTAGAGCGTTTCCGGAACTAAAGAAGGAACAAAATTTTGCGCAGTGTTCAAAAAACCACTATTTTTGGGAGAAAAATATCGAGTTTTCAGCGGCCAATCGAATTGTCAGTTTGCAAAATGTGCCTGGAAGTCAAGGTAAGATATGCAAACACCCGATTATACAATAAAAACGGAATTTAATGGAATTCATTTTTAGCAAAAAATTTGTGTATTTTAAAATTTAGAAAAATTGCGTTAGTAGTGGGACTGAAAATTTGTTTGCAGGTAGGTCAATTAAGATGTGTCAAAATGTCAGCGGCGGCCTATTGGGCAATGTTTCAGCTGCAAACAGTGTCTTAATAGCTATCCAAGTTACTAAGATTTTGCAATTGACGTAATAATAAAGCATCTATAATTAAGAGGTAAGTAATGGTGAACAAAAGATTTTTGGGGTTTTGCTTTGATGGACTTGCTTGTCTTAGTTTGACATTAAAATGTGTGTGCGTTAATATTGATACTTAGTTGAGATTGTTTGACATTTTTGCATTTGTCATATATATTTTTTAATTCGTTTATTTTATTTCTATTTCTATTGATATGTGTTTTATTATTTTGGTTGAAATCTGACAGCTTTTGTGTTTTTGATAAAAAAAAAACAAAATATTCATACGGAGCTTTTATACATGGACTTTGAGGCATGTATTGGTGAACTAAATTTGAAACAATATTTTTTTTGCACATCTTAGGTATTTCGAAACGGGACTTTTGTGAAGTTAAATTTTTGCGGTGGTCAAAAACTAATATTTTCAAGTTAAAATCGACCTTTCAGCGGCCAATCGATATTTCAGGTCCCGAAATGTGCCTGAAAACCAAGGTAAGAGGGAATTTAATGCAATATTTCACAAAACAAAATTTGGTAAGTGTTTAAAATTTAGGAAAATTGCGTAAGTACGAGGACTGGAAATATATTTTCAGGTAGGTCGATTGAGGTGTGTCAGAAAGCTTGCGATGGCCTTTTGGACAAAGTTTTTACTAAGATATTGCAATTCATGTTTATTTCTTTTTTTTTGTCATTTTCGTTTTCGACATATAATTTTTTATATTCGTTTATTTAATCTCAATTTCTATTTTTATTTGTGTTTGAATTTCTCTTAATTAACGTAAGTTATGATATTTGTGATTGAAATGTGTTTAAATGTTACCACATAAACCCTTTTGGTTCAAACCTGAATGCTTGTTTTGTTTAAAAAAAAAATATTTATACGGGTCTTTTAAACGGATTTTGAGGCATCTACTTGCGAACCAAATTTGAAATTATTTTTAATTCTTTGATTTTCGTTGCAAGTCAGTCACACGTTTGAGGTGACAAAAGACGCGACTTAGCGCGCACGAGTTAGAGCGTTTCCGGAACTAAAGAAGGAACAAAATTTTGCGCAGTGTTCAAAAAACCACTATTTTTGGGAGAAAAATATCGAGTTTTCAGCGGCCAATCGAATTGTCAGTTTGCAAAATGTGCCTGGAAGTCAAGGTAAGATATGCAAACACCCGATTATACAATAAAAACGGAATTTAATGGAATTCATTTTTAGCAAAAAATTTGTGTATTTTAAAATTTAGAAAAATTGCGTTAGTAGTGGGACTGAAAATTTGTTTGCAGGTAGGTCAATTAAGATGTGTCAAAATGTCAGCGGCGGCCTATTGGGCAATGTTTCAGCTGCAAACAGTGTCTTAATAGCTATCCAAGTTACTAAGATTTTGCAATTGACGTAATAATAAAGCATCTATAATTAAGAGGTAAGTAATGGTGAACAAAAGATTTTTGGGGTTTTGCTTTGATGGACTTGCTTGTCTTAGTTTGACATTAAAATGTGTGTGCGTTAATATTGATACTTAGTTGAGATTGTTTGACATTTTTGCATTTGTCATATATATTTTTTAATTCGTTTATTTTATTTCTATTTCTATTGATATGTGTTTTATTATTTTGGTTGAAATCTGACAGCTTTTGTGTTTTTGATAAAAAAAAAACAAAATATTCATACGGAGCTTTTATACATGGACTTTGAGGCATGTATTGGTGAACTAAATTTGAAACAATATTTTTTTTGCACATCTTAGGTATTTCGAAACGGGACTTTTGTGAAGTTAAATTTTTGCGGTGGTCAAAAACTAATATTTTCAAGTTAAAATCGACCTTTCAGCGGCCAATCGATATTTCAGGTCCCGAAATGTGCCTGAAAACCAAGGTAAGAGGGAATTTAATGCAATATTTCACAAAACAAAATTTGGTAAGTGTTTAAAATTTAGGAAAATTGCGTAAGTACGAGGACTGGAAATATATTTTCAGGTAGGTCGATTGAGGTGTGTCAGAAAGCTTGCGATGGCCTTTTGGACAAAGTTTTTACTAAGATATTGCAATTCATGTTTATTTCTTTTTTTTTGTCGTTTTCGTTTTTGACATATAATTTTTTATATTCGTTTATTTAATCTCAATTTCTATTTTTATTTGTGTTTGAATTTCTCTTAATTAACGTAAGTTATGATATTTGTGATTGAAATGTGTTTAAATGTTACCACATAAACCCTTTTGGTTCAAACCTGAATGCTTGTTTTGTTTAAAAAAAAATATTTATACGGGTCTTTTAAACGGATTTTGAGGCATCTACTTGCGAACCAAATTTGAAATTATTTTTAATTCTTTGATTTTCTTTGCAAGTCAGTCACACGTTTGAGGTGACAAAAGACGCGACTTAGCGCGCACAAGTTAGAGCGTTTCTGGAACTAAAGAAGGA
This sequence comes from Lacanobia oleracea, assembly GCA_950371165.1. Lineage (NCBI taxonomy): Eukaryota > Metazoa > Arthropoda > Insecta > Lepidoptera > Noctuidae > Lacanobia > Lacanobia oleracea. The sequence continues at coordinate 4,323,088 of OX493398.1, forward strand.
ACAAAATTTTGCGCAGTGTTCAAAAAACCACTATTTTTGGGAGAAAAATATCGAGTTTTCAGCGGCCAATCGAATTGTCAGTTTGCAAAATGTGCCTGGAAGTCAAGGTAAGATATGCAAACACCCGATTATACAATAAAAACGGAATTTAATGGAATTCATTTTTAGCAAAAAATTGGTGTATTTTAAAATTTAGAAAAATTGCGTAAGTAGTGGGACTGTTGTTTGCAGGTAGGTCAATTAAGATGTGTCAAAATGTCAGCGGCGGCCTATTGGGCAATGTTTCAGCTGCAAACAGTGTCTTAATAGCTATCAAAGTTACTAAGATTTAGCAATTGACGTAATAATAAAGCATCTATAATTAAGAGGTAAGTAATGGTGAACAAAAGATTTTTGGGGTTTTGCTTTGATGGACTTGCTTGTCTTAGTTTGACATTAAAATGTGTGTGCGTTAATATTGATACTTAGTTGAGATTGTTTGACATTTTTGCATTTGTCATATATATTTTTTAATTCGTTTATTTAATTTCTATTTCTATCGATATGTGTTTTATTATTTTGGTTGAAATCTGACAGCTTTTGTGTTTTTGATAAAAAAAAAACAAAATATTCATACGGAGCTTTTATACATGGACTTTGAGGCATGTATTGGTGAACTAAATTTGAAACAATATTTTTTTTGCACATCTTAGGTATTTCGAAACGGGACTTTTGTGAAGTTAAATTTTTGCGGTGGTCAAAAACTAATATTTTCAAGTTAAAATCGAACTTTCAGCGGCCAATCGATATTTCAGGTCCCGAAATGTGCCTGAAAACCAAGGTAAGAGGGAATTTAATGCAATATTTCACAAAACAAAATTTGGTAAGTGTTTAAAATTTAGGAAAATTGCGTAAGTACGAGGACTGGAAATATATTTTCAGGTAGGTCGATTGAGGTGTGTCAGAAAGCTTGCGATGGCCTTTTGGACAAAGTTTTTACTAAGATATTGCAATTCATGTTTATTTCTTTTTTTTTGTCATTTTCGTTTTTGACATATAATTTTTTATATTCGTTTATTTAATCTCAATTTCTATTTTTATTTGTGTTTGAATTTCTCTTAATTAACGTAAGTTATGATATTTGTGATTGAAATGTGTTTAAATGTTACCACATAAACCCTTTTGGTTCAAACCTGAATGCTTGTTTTGTTTAAAAAAAAAATATTTATACGGGTCTTTTAAACGGATTTTGAGGCATCTACTTGCGAACCAAATTTGAAATTATTTTTAATTCTTTGATTTTCGTTGCAAGTCAGTCACACGTTTGAGGTGACAAAAGACGCGACTTAGCGCGCACGAGTTAGAGCGTTTCCGGAACTAAAGAAGGAACAAAATTTTGCGCAGTGTTCAAAAAACCACTATTTTTGGGAGAAAAATATCGAGTTTTCAGCGGCCAATCGAATTGTCAGTTTGCAAAATGTGCCTGGAAGTCAAGGTAAGATATGCAAACACCCGATTATACAATAAAAACGGAATTTAATGGAATTCATTTTTAGCAAAAAATTTGTGTATTTTAAAATTTAGAAAAATTGCGTTAGTAGTGGGACTGAAAATTTGTTTGCAGGTAGGTCAATTAAGATGTGTCAAAATGTCAGCGGCGGCCTATTGGGCAATGTTTCAGCTGCAAACAGTGTCTTAATAGCTATCCAAGTTACTAAGATTTTGCAATTGACGTAATAATAAAGCATCTATAATTAAGAGGTAAGTAATGGTGAACAAAAGATTTTTGGGGTTTTGCTTTGATGGACTTGCTTGTCTTAGTTTGACATTAAAATGTGTGTGCGTTAATATTGATACTTAGTTGAGATTGTTTGACATTTTTGCATTTGTCATATATATTTTTTAATTCGTTTATTTTATTTCTATTTCTATTGATATGTGTTTTATTATTTTGGTTGAAATCTGACAGCTTTTGTGTTTTTGATAAAAAAAAAACAAAATATTCATACGGAGCTTTTATACATGGACTTTGAGGCATGTATTGGTGAACTAAATTTGAAACAATATTTTTTTTGCACATCTTAGGTATTTCGAAACGGGACTTTTGTGAAGTTAAATTTTTGCGGTGGTCAAAAACTAATATTTTCAAGTTAAAATCGACCTTTCAGCGGCCAATCGATATTTCAGGTCCCGAAATGTGCCTGAAAACCAAGGTAAGAGGGAATTTAATGCAATATTTCACAAAACAAAATTTGGTAAGTGTTTAAAATTTAGGAAAATTGCGTAAGTACGAGGACTGGAAATATATTTTCAGGTAGGTCGATTGAGGTGTGTCAGAAAGCTTGCGATGGCCTTTTGGACAAAGTTTTTACTAAGATATTGCAATTCATGTTTATTTCTTTTTTTTTGTCGTTTTCGTTTTTGACATATAATTTTTTATATTCGTTTATTTAATCTCAATTTCTATTTTTATTTGTGTTTGAATTTCTCTTAATTAACGTAAGTTATGATATTTGTGATTGAAATGTGTTTAAATGTTACCACATAAACCCTTTTGGTTCAAACCTGAATGCTTGTTTTGTTTAAAAAAAAATATTTATACGGGTCTTTTAAACGGATTTTGAGGCATCTACTTGCGAACCAAATTTGAAATTATTTTTAATTCTTTGATTTTCTTTGCAAGTCAGTCACACGTTTGAGGTGACAAAAGACGCGACTTAGCGCGCACAAGTTAGAGCGTTTCTGGAACTAAAGAAGGAACGAAATTTTGCGCAGTGTTCAAAAAACCACTATTTTTGGGAGAAAAATATCGAGTTTTCAGCGGCCAATCGAATTGTCAGTTTGCAAAATGTGCCTGGAAGTCAAGGTAAGATATGCAAACACCCGATTATACAATAAAAACGGAATTTAATGGAATTCATTTTTAGCAAAAAATTGGTGTATTTTAAAATTTAGAAAAATTGCGTAAGTAGTGGGACTGTTGTTTGCAGGTAGGTCAATTAAGATGTGTCGAAATGTCAGCGGCGGCCTATTGGGCAATGTTTCAGCTGCAAACAGTGTCTTAATAGCTATTAAAGTTACTAAGATTTAGCAATTGACGTAATAATAAAGCATCTATAATTAAGAGGTAAGTAATGGTGAACAAAAGATTTTTGGGGTTTTGCTTTGATGGACTTGCTTGTCTTAGTTTGACATTAAAATGTGTGTGCGTTAATATTGATACTTAGTTGAGATTGTTTGACATTTTTGCATTTGTCATATATATTTTTTAATTCGTTTATTTAATTTCTGTTTCTATCGATATGTGTTTTATTATTTTGGTTGAAATCTGACAGCTTTTGTGTTTTTGATAAAAAAAAAACAAAATATTCATACGGAGCTTTTATACATGGACTTTGAGGCATGTATTGGTGAACTAAATTTGAAACAATATTTTTTTTGCACATCTTAGGTATTTCGAAACGGGACTTTTGTGAAGTTAAATTTTTGCGGTGGTCAAAAACTAATATTTTCAAGTTAAAATCGAACTTTCAGCGGCCAATCGATATTTCAGGTCCCGAAATGTGCCTGAAAACCAAGGTAAGAGGGAATTTAATGCAATATTTCACAAAACAAAATTTGGTAAGTGTTTAAAATTTAGGAAAATTGCGTAAGTACGAGAACTGGAAATATATTTTCAGGTAGGTCGATTGACGTGTGTCAGAAAGCTCACGTCAGTGTTTCTTTTTTTTTGTCATTTTCGTTTTTGACATATAATTTTTTATATTCGTTTATTTAATCTCAATTTCTATTTTTATTTGTGTTTGAATTTCTCTTAATTAACGTAAGTTATGATATTTGTGATTGAAATGTGTTTAAATGTTACCACATAAACCCTTTTGGTTCAAACCTGAATGCTTGTTTTGTTTAAAAAAAAATATTTATACGGGTCCCTCTCGGCTGGCTTGTGGATCCCCTCGGATCCACTACACAATACCGTCAACAGTCAGGTGGGTCCCTGTGGCTCCACCCGACCTACGGATTTAAAACTAAATTTTAGTAATTTTTACGGTTAATTTTCTTTTCTCAACGATTGAACTCTAGGGTATATAATATTTTTCATATGGGAACACTGTCGGAAAAAAAAAATACGCTTGACAAGAGAAGAAATGTCACAAAATACATTTGTCAAATCAAACAAACATTCGTTCAACTTGTGCGCGAGAATTTTCGATTTTTACGTGTTTTTCTGTGGAAAGTAAGCCAAGTATTGATAGAAATTCATAATTTACTTTATTTTCGTTAAATTTCAACTAATATTCAACGTCAAAAGTGTAAATTATCTGGTGAAAATTACGAAACAAAACTAATTACCGGATTTCTTCCCGTACGTAAGTAATTTGATATTTCAGAATTATAGTGGCATATTGTAACGATATACAATTAAAAATGAATTCGTGAATACATGGCTAGTAATCTAGAAACATTTCTTATTGGAATCTTATTGGAATATTCTTGATGTTTGTTTACAAAAATACAAATTACGTAAATCAAAATGTCTGCTCCGCGTACTATGAAGTTTGAGCTTAAATATTGCGGCAGTCGATTTTTATCTCGTAAAATAACATCATCACTAGATTACTTGTCTTTTTATGACCTTAATTCCAAAATTTTGTGTAAATTGATCCGACATTTGTGTCAGAAATCAACATAATAATACAACAAAATAGCTTTCAGCAAGTACTCTCGTATCTATCCAAAATGTTTACATTTCGGTTTGTTATAAGAATATTGTTTACATTCTAATACATAGTGACATAATTAAAGAACCCATAACAGTTTCAAGTGTGTGAATAGCTGCTTTGTGAGCGGAGAGATAAGGTTTTTTGTGCTGCGGGTCATATTACGCTTGCGATAAGCGGGCGCCCGCGAAACGCAACGGAGTATGACGTAAACATGACATTTGAAATTTGCCAGCCGAGAGGTTAATGGTATTAAGAATGATTCTCGGGTGATAACGGGAATGGGAGCAGAAAGTTACGAATTACTGGTTAATTTGTGTTCGCCGCATAAACCGAGTACAAAGACTTTCGAATAATGTAACAGCCATCATGGAAAAACAACTACAGCCTAAACAAAGCATTTTATAGCTGAGCGATTTAAATTCCACTAACAGAAACAAAACGCAAACGAAAGTATAGCTGAGTACATGGCTTTTTTGAAAAAGATGTCGAAATCTTGCGAGTTTGGGACATGGCTGGAAGAAAGTTTTTGGGATCAGTTCGTGTGCGGGATAAGCAGAGAAATCATACGTCAACGTTTATTTGCTGAGGATAAACTAGGCCTACAGTATGGCCATGAGTATGCAAGCAGCAGCGAAAAATGCAGGGTGGTACTAGGTCCAAGGACAAGATGAGCACAGCGGCTGATTGTCTAGCGGTGGTGACAACGAGGCGAAGCGACGAGACGTGGGCGACGCAATAGAGACCGACGGCAGCGAGGGTGAACGGCGACAGGCGGCGGAAAACGTAGAGCGCGCGCCATGTAGGCGAAGCATCGGTATTGGTGGCGCTGGAGGAGCGAGCACGGCGGAACCAACCGTGCCACCAAAATTTAATAGTAAAATCAATTACTAAAGTTCACTAACAGGAGAAGGAAATATAGTAAAAGGAAACGACACTTGCTATGGCGATAAAAGTCGTACCCTAAAGAATAAACAGTCGTTTATGGCATATTCCGCAAAGATTAAAGGGTTATAACGTTAACATAATCATCACGAAATAATTACTTCAGTAAGACGTCCAAAAATAAATCTAAAGCTTAGTACGAGTACCATAATTTTGTTAACTTTATATTTGCACCAAGTGCAACAGACTTTAGTGTCCAGGCTATCCAAATCCAATCCAGGTTGCCTAGAACAGATTGCGGAATGCAATAAGGCTGTCTATTGTATGTTTTTTAGTTTAGGATTTCCTTAATGGATTTTAAATTTGGTGTACAATAAAGTATTTATAAATAAATAAATAATTTAATTAATAACTTGAAGACCAATTTCCCTAAAGAACCAATTAGGCAAATTCAAAGAGCAACACAGACAACCAAGGACCCATTAAATACAGCACAGGCTTTTAACAAGTTTTTTATAAATCAAGTTACAAAATCAAAAAATTAAACTATTTACCCAAAATTGACGTGTGCTCAAATACTACACACTTTTTATTTTTGGAGCCGACCATACCTCAAGATACCTATAATAAATTATAATAACTCACTTCGAAATACAAAGAGTGTTGGTTATGACGGAGTATGCACCTAAGTTATTAAAGAAGAGTCTCATTACATAGCTCCACATCTCAGTCTCATAATAAATATGAGTATTTCTAGCGTTACGTTCTTTGATTAATTAAAAACGTCAATAATTGTACCATTGCACAAAAAAAATTGGACATATGTCAAATTATATGAAAAAACATGGATACCAATCAACGGGAGCGAAACAGCGCGTGTCAGCTAGTTTTATTATAAATTTAGAAAATACTAAAATTATGCATTTTTATCAAAGTATTCCGAATATTTTCCTTGATATTAGCTTTTTATGGACAAAAATAGAATCAACTACTGCTTCAATCAATTCAAAATTTAATGTCAATGCGTAAATACACAGGATCATTGCTATCTTGAAAAACAATCATCTCGACCTCTCTCCCAGCCCGCAGCAGGCGCACCGGGCGTCGTAGGAGGGCATACGCTTCCGGCCCCCCTAACTGGGTCCAGGGACGGCGGACTTGGGGATGTCCGTCGCCTTCCATTCATTCGGATCCGAGGTGGCGGCGCGTGGTGTTCCCGTGCGCCTCTCTTTGACGTCGTGGGGGGAGTCAAACACCTCACTCCCCCGCTGACCCGAGGTGGCCCGCAGAGACGGGCCGGCACCAGCCGGGGATTACGGAAGTCGCATTAGTTCTCGCGATCTCCGGTTGGTGAGAGATGGAGCACCGGGGTGGTTTTAGTCAGTAAGAGTCTGACAGACCCCTCCGCCCGCCCCAGGGCGGGGGACATCCATGAGGATTTCCCCTCGTTACAAAAAAAAGGCTGGCCCACTTGCAATAAACCTTGTGTAATATCAGTTATCGCACAGTTCTGAGTCAAGCTTGGAACGGGTCCTCCGTAACCTCAAGATGGTCAGAATTTAAGTTTGATACCGTCTGACAGGTACACTGACACAACACCAGCTTATTTGCAGCTAAGATGTGTTTTTTAATTTGAAATTGAGACCTTACATATTTATTATGAAGAGAACTATGTCAGTCCTCAAGTACCTGTATATCAGTTTGAAGGCGCTGCGTATCGATATCGTATTTTTTTTTACTATCCTCCAAGTAAACACGTTCTTTCCTCAGCGGAATATTTTTGGAAAAAAAAATTGTTGTTTTCTGTACCGATTATTATTATTTTTTATTCTATTAAGTTTTGCATATTTCTGAATTACCTTATGACTAACTTCAAATCTTATATTTTGTTTTAATAGGGAATCCTCAGTTAAGTCAATAGTAAATATAGAATGAGAGTTACAATTTGAATGCAATGCAATAATTAATAATACCACCATTTTTTTTTTTTTTTTTTTTGTTTATCAATTAAACAAAACACATTACAGAGTTATTTATATCAAATAGCAACCAAAAACCACTAAGGTTTAAACCCGTGCTATTAAGAGTCTATCAATATATTACATAAAACGCTAAATAATGAAACCTCCTCGTATAAGTTACTACAGTTGACGAAACCGTCCGTGATAACCCGCAGTTGGTCGCATTCATCAACAACATCTTGGTATTGCTGACTAAGGTCTACTTGCTCCCGTTTTAGGCAGGTGTTTTTGTGTACCATGTTCAATACTTCCTCTTCACCCTCCTCTCTTTTCTGCAACATTTTTTGGCATTGGTGTTCCGATTCCTTAAGTTTTTTGAGGGCCGTTCTTAGTTTTAGCTCCGTGTCCTGAGCAGTAGCCTTAGGGATCATCACAGATGTAGTTAAAGTCTCAGGGATATTTACTGAAAATAGAAATTAAGAAACGGTGAGAACCAATAGGATAGGCAAAATAAAGAAAAACTTAGATATGAAGGGAGAAATATATATATATATATGAAAATGGGGAAAGTTAGTGTAGCTAGTTCAGAGAAATAAGGTAGGCTGCTGTATTGGCTTGTAAAGCTTTTAGTTATTTTGAATTATGTAGATTTCGATTAGATTCCTTATGATGTTATACTTTATGTGGGTAGGATACCCAGAATATGAATTTATTATAAAACACGGTTTAAAACTATAACAATTGAAAAATTACTATCACAGACGTTATGAACAAGTATATTATTGAAATTAAAACATAAAAATAACAGAATTATGGAATAAATCTCAACTTTGTTTCGTTTCTACTATATAAACAAAACCAAAACCAGTCAAGTTACGAGTATTCTAGTGAATCTTAGAATGAGCGTTTTTCAAGAGACTAATGTGTGCTATTATAAATCAAATTAAAGTAACAATCCTCCCCGTATAATTTCACAGTTTGAACGTCAGCTGATCGTTTTAGGTTACCGGCGCTTTGGATGATTGTTTTTCAAGATAGCAATGATCCTGTGTATTTACGCATTGACATTAAATTTTGAATTGATTGAAGCAGTAGTTGATTCTATTTTTGTCCATAAAAAGCTAATATCAAGGAAAATATTCGGAATACTTTGATAAAAATGCATAATTTTAGTATTTTCTAAATTTATAATAAAACTAGCTGACACGCGCTGTTTCGCTCCCGTTGATTGGTATCCATGTTTTTTCATATAATTTGACATATGTCCAATTTTTTTTGTGCAATGGTACAATTATTGACGTTTTTAATTAATCAAAGAACGTAACGCTAGAAATACTCATATTTATTATGAGACTGAGATGTGGAGCTATGTAATGAGACTCTTCTTTAATAACTTAGGTGCATACTCCGTCATAACCAACACTCTTTGTATTTCGAAGTGAGTTATTATAATTTATTATAGGTATCTTGAGGTATGGTCGGCTCCAAAAATAAAAAGTGTGTAGTATTTGAGCACACGTCAATTTTGGGTAAATAGTTTAATTTTTTGATTTTGTAACTTGATTTATAAAAAACTTGTTAAAAGCCTGTGCTGTATTTAATGGGTCCTTGGTTGTCTGTGTTGCTCTTTGAATTTGCCTAATTGGTTCTTTAGGGAAATTGGTCTTCAAGTTATTAATTAAATTATTTATTTATTTATAAATACTTTATTGTACACCAAATTTAAAATCCATTAAGGAAATCCTAAACTAAAAAACATACAATAGACAGCCTTATTGCATTCCGCAATCTGTTCTAGGCAACCTGGATTGGATTTGGATAGCCTGGACACTAAAGTCTGTTGCACTTGGTGCAAATATAAAGTTAACAAAATTATGGTACTCGTACTAAGCTTTAGATTTATTTTTGGACGTCTTACTGAAGTAATTATTTCGTGATGATTATGTTAACGTTATAACCCTTTAATCTTTGCGGAATATGCCATAAACGACTGTTTATTCTTTAGGGTACGACTTTTATCGCCATAGCAAGTGTCGTTTCCTTTTACTATATTTCCTTCTCCTGTTAGTGAACTTTAGTAATTGATTTTACTATTAAATTTTGGTGGCACGGTTGGTTCCGCCGTGCTCGCTCCTCCAGCGCCACCAATACCGATGCTTCGCCTACATGGCGCGCGCTCTACGTTTTCCGCCGCCTGTCGCCGTTCACCCTCGCTGCCGTCGGTCTCTATTGCGTCGCCCACGTCTCGTCGCTTCGCCTCGTTGTCACCACCGCTAGACAATCAGCCGCTGTGCTCATCTTGTCCTTGGACCTAGTACCACCCTGCATTTTTCGCTGCTGCTTGCATACTCATGGCCATACTGTAGGCCTAGTTTATCCTCAGCAAATAAACGTTGACGTATGATTTCTCTGCTTATCCCGCACACGAACTGATCCCAAAAACTTTCTTCCAGCCATGTCCCAAACTCGCAAGATTTCGACATCTTTTTCAAAAAAGCCATGTACTCAGCTATACTTTCGTTTGCGTTTTGTTTCTGTTAGTGGAATTTAAATCGCTCAGCTATAAAATGCTTTGTTTAGGCTGTAGTTGTTTTTCCATGATGGCTGTTACATTATTCGAAAGTCTTTGTACTCGGTTTATGCGGCGAACACAAATTAACCAGTAATTCGTAACTTTCTGCTCCCATTCCCGTTATCACCCGAGAATCATTCTTAATACCATTAACTATAAAATAATTTTCAAGATGTTCCACAAACGCCCAAGCCACTCGACCACTGAGATAGTTATTATTGGACATAGATCCATCTTCATTAGCACTGACACATCGTTTTTGGGTTCTGAACGCTAGCAAAAAATTGGTGTATTTTAAAATTTAGAAAAATTGCGTAAGTAGTGGGACTGAAAATTTGTTTGCAGGTAGGTCAATTAAGATGTGTCAAAATGTCAGCGGCGGCCTATTGGGCAATGTTTCAGCTGCAAACAGTGTCTTAATAGCTATCCAAGTTACTAAGATTTTGCAATTGACGTAATAATAAAGCATCTATAATTAAGAGGTAAGTAATGGTGAACAAAAGATTTTTGGGGTTTTGCTTTGATGGACTTGCTTGTCTTAGTTTGACATTAAAATGTGTGTGCGTTAATATTGATACTTAGTTGAGATTGTTTGACATTTTTGCATTTGTCATATATATTTTTTAATTCGTTTATTTAATTTCTATTTCTATCGATATGTGTTTTATTATTTTGGTTGAAATCTGACAGCTTTTGTGTTTTTGATAAAAAAAAACCAAAATATTCATACGGAGCTTTTATACATGGACTTTGAGGCATGTATTGGTGAACTAAATTTGAAACAATATTTTTTTTGCACATCTTAGGTATTTCGAAACGGGACTTTTGTGAAGTTAAATTTTTGCGGTGGTCAAAAACTAATATTTTCAAGTTAAAATCGAACTTTCAGCGGCCAATCGATATTTCAGGTCCCGAAATGTGCCTGAAAACCAAGGTAAGAGGGAATTTAATGCAATATTTCACAAAACAAAATTTGGTAAGTGTTTAAAATTTAGGAAAATTGCGTAAGTACGAGGACTGGAAATATATTTTCAGGTAGGTCGATTGAGGTGTGTCAGAAAGCTTGCGATGGCCTTTTGGACAAAGTTTTTACTAAGATATTGCAATTCATGTTTATTTCTTTTTTTTTGTCATTTTCGTTTTTGACATATAATTTTTTATATTCGTTTATTTAATCTCAATTTCTATTTTTATTTGTGTTTGAATTTCTCTTAATTAACGTAAGTTATGATATTCGTGATTGAAATGTGTTTAAATGTTACCACATAAACCCTTTTGGTTCAAACCTGAATGCTTGTTTTGTTTAAAAAAAAAATATTTATACGGGTCTTTTAAACGGATTTTGAGGCATCTACTTGCGAACCAAATTTGAAATTATTTTTAATTCTTTGATTTTCTTTGCAAGTCAGTCACACCGTTGAGGTGACAAAAGACGCGACTTAGCGCGCACCAGTTAGAGCGTTTCTGGAACTAAAGAAGGAACAAAATTTTGCGCAGTGTTCAAAAAACCACTATTTTTGGGAGAAAAATATCGAGTTTTCAGCGGCCAATCGAATTGTCAGTTTGCAAAATGTGCCTGGAAGTCAAGGTAAGATATGCAAACACCCGATTATACAATAAAAACGGAATTTAATGGAATTCATTTTTAGCAAAAAATTGGTGTATTTTAAAATTTAGAAAAATTGCGTAAGTAGTGGGACTGAAAAATTGTTTGCAGGTAGGTCAATTAAGATGTGTCAAAATGTCAGCGGCGGCCTATTGGGCAATGTTTCAGCTGCAAACAGTGTCTTAATAGCTATCCAAGTTACTAAGATTTTGCAATTGACGTAATAATAAAGCATCTATAATTAAGAGGTAAGTAATGGTGAACAAAAGATTTTTGGGGTTTTGCTTTGATGGACTTGCTTGTCTTAGTTTGACATTAAAATGTGTGTGCGTTAATATTGATACTTAGTTGAGATTGTTTGACATTTTTGCATTTGTCATATATATTTTTTAATTCGTTTATTTAATTTCTATTTCTATCGATATGTGTTTTATTATTTTGGTTGAAATCTGACAGCTTTTGTGTTTTTGATAAAAAAAAAACAAAATATTCATACGGAGCTTTTATACATGGACTTTGAGGCATGTATTGGTGTTTGTAGGTCGATTGACGTGTGTCAGAAAGCTTGCGATGGCCTTTTGGACAAAGTTTCAGCCAAAAACCATTTAAAAATTGCTATCCTTTTTACTAAGATATTGCAATTCATGTTCTTTTTTTTTTCTCAATTTCATTGAATTTGTATGTACATGGACTTTGAGGCATGTATTGGCGAACTAAATTTGAATCTCCAAAGTCTTGAGTATCGACGACGAGTTGCTAGCTTGTCGGTTATCTACCGGTTGGATTTTGGAGAATTTGCGACGGAATTGCATATTTTATTCTGCCCAGCCCGTTCCATCATCGGACCACAAGACGAACGGCAATGCACCACCGGTACATGGTGGACATCCCACCCACGCGCACAAAACGTTTTGGGAACACATTCATAATGCGAACAGCTAAGGAGTGGAATTCCCTGCTGGAGTCTGTGTTTCCCTATAGCTACAATCTGGGAGTATTTAAGTCAAGAGTGAATAGGTTACTTCTAGGCAAGCGTGCTCCATATTCGACCACATCATCGCTTACCATAAGGTGAGATGATGGTCAGGCAGGTTTTTTTACTATTAATAGGCACGCTATTAATAGTAAAAAAATAAAATAAAATAAAGAAATATGTTTAAATTAGGAAAATAATCAAAGGGTCTCGGAGAGCAATAAAAAAACAAAATCTCCTAAAATTAAATATTTCACTGCGAAAAGACCCATTTTCCCTTCATCTATATAGCTCTTAAATCGGTATTATACTCTTAGGTAGGCTTATGTTCACAATGTTTTGTTTTTCACTATCATATACATATCGTTTTTTTTACTTTTCTTTGACAAACAAAGTTGGGAAACAACTTTTTCAATGTTGTTTGTATTAAATTAAACATAATCATTGCAAGTAATGAAAAAAAACCTTTTATTGCATTTTTTTTTTTTTTTTGTTGTCTGTAAGAGATTGCCCTGTGCGATAAGACCGCCCATTGTACACTAGTTTTTATAAGCGTTTTTACTGTGCTTGTTATGAGGTGTACAATAAAGTATATAATAATAATAATAAGAAGAAATAAATAAGAATAAATAAACTAAATAATAATAATAAAATCCGCAAGGCAGTTTTGTGGCGAACTTTTGGGCACTAGCGACCCCACGGACCTGATCTCCAGGGAGAATTCTTGTTCGTCATCTCCGGCTTGCCTTTATTGGCTGGCCGGAGTGAACACTGACGAGGAACAGAGCTCCCACCTCTTTCTAGCCTTAATCGGCCGGTCTGAGTGGAGACTCGCAAGAGCAAACGTGCTCGGGAGAAGGACGTATAATCCAGTAAGGTGCTGGTAGGGATCTGGACCGTACTTCCGGGATTGTCCTGATAGCCGTGGTATATCTTTCCACTTCTCTAGCACCTCAGGATATGTTGCCCCCTTGGCGCTACGTTACTTTATGCTAGCGAGCCTTTTCGGGGGGCCCATTTATTGAGTGTGCAAGTCACTCCCTGCTATTTTAAAGCCGTTTTAATTGTCAATGGTTCTTCCATAGTAAACGATAATTAGTCCACTAAACCAGCCAAACCCATAGCGTTTCATCTTTTGTTTCCTTATTTTGCAATAGTTTTGCTCCAACCGGGGATTGTCCTTGGGTATACTTTCACAGTGCATACAGGGATAATCGTCGGTTGGTGTCCCATTCCATTTGAAATGTCTAAAGAGGCCTCTGCGAGTTGGCATCGGCCCCTCGTACGCCTACCAAAGAACCGGGTCTCTAGGGACCCGAAAATATCGGGGAAGTGCAAGCAACTCCAACATCGCAATATTGCAAAGAATGCAGAACGCAATATTAAGAACAATGGCTAATAATCCGTGGTTCATTACAAACACTGAAATCCATTCACAACTAAATATAGCCACTGTGAAAGAGGAAATCCAGGCCTCAACAGAAAAATACCAGAAGCGGCTGGAAAATCACCCGAATATACTTGCAGCAAGTTTAATTAAGCGCAGTTATCAAAAGCGCCTCAAGAGAAAAGACATACTCTAGTGAATGTCATATATACAAAGAGTAGCCATCCTCGCTGGAGGATGCACTTGATCAGACAATATCTCACATTATATCTGCTTATAGTGGACAACTGATTGCAGATTAGCACCAAACAGAAAAGAAAAAAAAGTACTTTGTTCAGGCGGACAAAGAAGCGCTCCTTCAACGATTGTTTCATGTCAGTAGCACTAATGCCTAACGCTTCCGACATACCCAAATACTTGTAAGTTTCGGTTGAGGAGAGGACCTAAGGTCTATGGAATCCGAGAGTTGTGTTCCCACGGATTCCATAATCTCCCCTCGCTTTACATGCAGGACCGCACATTTGTCCAAACCAAATTTCATCCTGATGGCGCCACTGAAGGTTTCTGTTACCATCAGTAGCTTCATCAGTTGAAAGTTGTTAGGAGCAAAGAGTTTCAAGTCATCCATGTAAAGGAGGTGCGATATGACCTGACCACCTCTTCTCAACCGGTAGCCTTGGCCCGAACCCTTCAATAATGTGCTGAGAGGGTTGAGGGCCAGACAAAACCACAGTGGACTCAGACTGTCACCCTGAAATATGCCACGCTCGATCCTTATCGGTTCGCTGTTCGCCTGGATCTGTCAACACCCTGGATAGTGAAGAACCATCCTCCACTGCCCCATACACGACATCAGGAAGGTGCGTAAAACTGCATCAACTTTGTACAGCTCCAGCACCCTCATGAGCCATGTATGTGGCACCGAGTCATAGGCCTTCTTATAATCTATCCAGCATGTCGACAGATCTCTTCGGGAACGTCGAACCTGTTGGCTAATGGCTATGTCGATGAGGGGCAGCTCCTTAGTACCGCGGGACCCGTTCCTACATTCATTCTGAGAAGAAGACATTATTGAATTACTATCAATATGATGGTTAATCTTTCCACTCAAAATGGATGTAAGAACTTTATGGATCGTCGGTAAACACGTGATCGGTCTATAATTTTTAGGCTCCGCGGTACTACCTGATTTATGGAGCAGGTGGGTTATTCCTGTAGTTAGGAACTGGGGCAGCGACCCTGACTCTAACGCAGACTGGAATTGAGATGCCAAGCGAGCGTGCAATCTTTTGAACCATTGAATCCAAAAGTTGTGCAGCCCGTCCGGTCCCGGAGATTTCCAGTTAGGCAACGGACGGACTGCACGAGCTACGTCTTGGGGGCTGATGTTAATTGCCCCCATTTCTGGTATCGGATCGCACGCGCGCTCGACCTCCCGAGTCCAATCGCCCTCGGTATGACTGGCAGGCACCGACCAGATGCTGCGCCAGAATGAACACATGGCATCATCATCCGGTAGGCGCGTATCAGTCACACCTTGGTCTGGTCACTCCCAAGCCCTATAAACCCACCTCTCATTGCTTTGGAATGTGCGATTCTGAGTGTATCGCTCCACTCGCCGCTTGTACCGACGTATACGGTTTGCCCATGCATAGACTTTCTGCTTCAGGAAGTCGATACGCTCTGTGACGCGGGTCAGATATCCCGAGGACTAATATACTTATTATTAAAAACATCAACAAGAAATCGGGGAACATACATAAAAAAGATACATACAACCGAACATAAAACCTCCTCCTTTTTGAAGAAGTCGGTTAAAATGCAAAGCTTATATCTCTTCGCCTGTTTCGAAAATAAATGAACAAATCAATTGGAAAACCTACGACATTTCCAGTCTGCTTCCTGTTATGTATTTTCATTATCAATGATCTAAGTCAGATGATGTAACACTGTGTATCTGTGTATCAGTGTGTCTAGTTTAATTTAAAAAAAGGTTAACGTGTGAAATACTTATTTGTAACCTGTAAAGTAGCTTGTCCAAAATTATAAGGCTACAAAGCTGAAATTTAGAATATATGGAAATATCGTGCCTAGATTTATTTTGTATAAAATCTAAGCATCCGCTATGGTAGCTTTTTGTTTGTAAATTTCAATTTCAAGAGAGGGAAATTATTTGCATTCTGTAAAGTCGGTTTACGGACGATAATTTTACGTGATAATGTCATAAGAAAACCATTGAATTCTTAACAAACACGCCAAACACTTGGGCGGATTGTGCCTCTCTATCGCTTTATCAGCGCTCTCACTTGCACAAACCGTTCCATGTTGATCCATAAAACAGTGTCTAGAAACCAGCTCAAATATACTAGACTTTTATTAGTTATAAGAACTATGATATTATACAGTCGGTGAGAGAAATGTCCTTACGAATAAATGTAGCAAAGTATTCTTATGTTAGAAGAAAATAGTTTAATACTAAGAAAATAAATTTATAGGTATGGGATGAATAATAGTCGTCACGATAATTCTTTATGTTGTGGGCATCTATCCCATTTTTAGAGTTCCGTACGCAAAGGGTAACCAACGGATCTATAGTTTATATATAATTGCTAAATTTTCTATCTTGTCAGAACAAACATAACGACTAAATGCGCTGACGAGTGCAAGATGTTCTACACTCGACAAAATAAGAAGTGGAAGCAGTCGAGAAGCGAGAACATCCCACCAGAATAATCGATATTTTTGGTAAGAATTAATCTTAAATATTTCCCCATTCAAATAAGAATAAGATATGTTTTGCATTGTTTCAAAATTCCTCTAATAAAAATGAGCAACTACCTATGTGATTCTATTTTTATAATATTTTCACTGTATGATAACGCAAAGTTTTTTTTACCAGTGCCGGTGCCAGTCTCAAGCCTGGAATAAGGAGGAGAGGATGTTTTAATTATTATAAACCCATGAAAATAAGGCAAGCACCTAACTGTAAATTCCATTGTTACACTTACCGATCGATCAATCGATTAATATCAAACTGTCAGCTTCCTAAAATGTTCTTAATCTATGTTTCAGATACTATCCCTAGCGAAAGAAGTCGGCGGCTCAGTGGCGATCGAACAAAACTTTATCGACAGAAGATTCGTAGCCAGGGCCGGCCAGGGACCCGAGGCCGGCCCGGGCATTTTAGAGATGGTCGGCCTTTCTCTCTCAAGAGTGAGGAAAATTACATAGTGAGCGCGGGGCCTGTGGCAAATTTTGCTAAGTAGTCTGTGGCTCAGTTCTAAGCTGGCATTAGCTATTACGGTACATTTGCTACAAAAAAAAAAAAAAAATGTTAGATTCTCATATTTGTTCTTTAAATAAAGAGTACGAAATAGAATCAATGTTGAAGTCTAAGCCAGCATCTAAACTGAAGAGGGTGGCGAGAACAATATCACCGACCATCGCCTTCTACCTTCCTGAGTACTCCAGGCTGGATTAGGTAAGAAACAGTTTCATGGCTCATACTTGACTTGAATTCCGTCTGAATGTTGTGTTATTATTTTATTTTAATTTAAATAAACTGGTAGCAAATACTTATATTTTCTTATTTTTATATTACCTGACTTATACGAGGTACTTATGTGAGGCATAAATATTAGATTAGGTATTTCTCTATGCGAGTCCGTACCTAATCTATAAGATGCTATAATGCCCTGACCACCGTTAGCTTGGAAGGATCCACGCTACCGGTGGTCAGGGCATTTAGGAACAGGGGTTTCTGATACCACAGGGCTACTATTTTTTTTATTTTTGTATTTTTTATAGAAATATTTAAAAAATTAAATAGTATGTATATATTTGAATGAATGGAATAACAATTCTTTATTTTCGGAAAACAATGATCCAGCGTGTTAAACACTGAGATTTTTCAGCGACATCGTCCAGGAGCTAACAAACTACGTTGGGACACATCCGAAGCACCAAATAAAAATTGGTTGCCTGTAAAGTCGGTATACGGGCGAAAGTTTTACGTGACAACGACTTTTTATGTCTGTCTCTCTCGCTCTTAGGCGGGCTAACCATGCCCGAGTGGAAGGGACGCGTGCCTCTCACTCGCTCTCATTGTGAGCGCATAACTTGAGCGGAGCGTAACGCAGTTTCTTGAAGTGTCACCCGGCAAACCAATTTATAAGACGTTGTCACGTCAAAAACAATTTGGCTGAGATCGACTTGGGAGCATATTAAGAGAGGAAAAGATTTGTGTTGAAACATGGCGTGCGGTATGCCTGGCCGCTTGTAGAAAATTATAGATGGAGCGGTGTGCCACTCCGCTACTAATTACTAATCTACTGTGAAGTATTAGTTAACCACATTATGTGAATAAATTAACTGCTAAACCATTGAATATTTTCAGATTCTGTGGTGATGTGGTTGTTTGTGGTGATTCTGTGGTGATTTAATAAAATAACATGATGGTTCACTACATGTAACTATGAATCTTAATAAATTAATTCAATATCTCCACAACAAACTTTCGAACATTGCCATGCTTTCTTTTTACATTTATAAATGGTTAGGTTTGAATACGATAATTATAATATAATGTTCTTGTAGTAGTTTTGAACTAACTTAAGTATATTTTAATGCAATAAAATGTTTTTCATTGCTTGCAATGAATATGTTTTATTTTATACAAACAGCCCATTTAAAAAAGATATTTCCTAACTTCGTTTTTAAAGAGAAGTAAAAAAAAAGACGATGTTATAATAATAATGAAAATCGAAAGCCTACTGAAGAATTATAATACCGATTCAACTGCGGCTTCTTGTGATGATAGTTTCAGCTCTTTTACGGGCACCCAAAAGTTAAAAGTTCGATCCAAATGCTGATCAGCTGTTTAACGTTTCCACATTAACGCTCAAAGCATTCCAAGCCACCACGGCGAACTTTACGACACGTTTCCTTTCAACGACATTCATATCGTCCTGGTTTCTGAGGCCTGAACTTTTATCCACGACTTACTCTCACCCTGGTTTTGTTTTTTCCGGAATGATCGTATTGGCAAGAGAGGGGAGGGGGTGATGAAAATAAATACCTTTGCAGTGATTTCCTTTTATAATTCTTGCAACTTCGGCTTTCAATAATTCTGCTGAGATTTTGGCATCTAATTTCAACTTGTTTTAAATTTTGTCATGTCACTTTTGACGATAACTTTGTTTTTTATATTTTAATTTTAATTTTGACCAACTGACTGTTTACACTCCCGCAACTGTTTTGTTCAACTGATTTTGTACGCCATAAATGGCAAAACGTGTAGCAACCCCATCAATATTTATAAGACTGTATGCTGTACTCTTGTTTCACACTATAAATATATCTATCTATCTTTCTTTTTCTAGACGTTTGTGTCAAAGGAGCTAAAACTGTTCTAGGTGTCGCCTATTGCCCTATTAACCTTGCTTATTTCACCGAATTCGAATCGATACCAGAATCTTTAAAATTAAGAAAACTTTGAGTATTGACCCGTTCCTTTGAACGTGAGATTTTTACGATCTGGTGCACATTTGTTGGTAAAGTTTAATTATACTCTTTTATTTTATTTTTACGTCTTTATTTCTATTTATACATTCACTTGACGCATACCATGATCGGAATCAGGACCCCTATTAAGAAGGCGGTGGATGGTGAGAAATCACCATCCAAACCGACTTCATCACCACCTAACTTCAGGCGCAGCGTTGGGGAGTAGGAAACCGCTAAGCCCGCCAGCATGACACTTCCCGTAGGAGCCATGACGGTGCAGGCTGGTCCTTCAAAGGATGCGCAGAAACCTACACAGGCGCAGAAGAGCAAAACTCTCCATGTGCACTCCAAACTTGTGGAGGTTCACTCGCCGCCTAAAGCCCAGTATGCGGATCGGTCGACAGAAGCAAGGGCCTGTCTCAATAAAGCGAAGCTGTTGCTAAGCTCCTCGAGAAATACAAAGACTGAAATTAAGAACGGTATTACTGAGGCACTTGATCGGATGTTCCAGCTGGTGAAGGAGGCGGAAAGGCTTAGAAGGGTGGGGGTTTCGGGAGTGGGTAAAGCGAGCTTGCAACCCGAGGTCCCAGCTGCTGACGTCACCTTTTTTTGCCCAGCCGATCATAGCCTGGAAACCCAATTGAAAGCCCACTTTATGTTGCTGGAAAGCAACAACAGAAAGATGGAGGAGCTGAAAACAGCCATGGAACAGTCCAGAGGAAAAATAGAAAGTATCAACGCCAATGCCGCAACATACGCTAGTGTGGCGGCGACCCAGGTTGACAGGGCGATACAAAAGCGCACGCTGCACTCGGTCTGTGGAATCGGAAACAGGAGAGGAGGTGCTCAAAAAAGTTAAAAAGGCCATAGATGCCAAGAAAAGATGGATTAAGGTAGAGAGGGCAAGAAAAGCTAAGAATAGGAAAGTAATAATGGGCTTTGGGTTCAAGGAAGAACGGGATAAGGTGAAGGACCGAATAAGGAAAGAAGGAGGTAGCCTTACCATCGAGGATGTGGAAAACAAGAACCCGCTGGTCAGGCTTGGGGATGTCCTGTCAGTAAATACTGACGAGGATATCCTCAAGGCTCTCCGGAACCAAAACGGTTCTCTTTTCCAGAGCCTCAGTGAGGGGGATGATAGGATAGCAGTAAAATATAGAAGAAGAGCCAGAAAACCTCACACCACCCACGTTATCATAAGCGTGTCGCCCAGTGTCTGGAGGCGGGAGACAGAGAGAGGCTATGTTTACATATATCTCCAGCGAGTTCGAGTCGAAGACCAGACTCCACTTGTCCATTGCACGCGCTGCCTGGGGTACGGCCATGGCAGAAAGTATTGCCAAGAGACTGCAGACGCATGCAACACCAACCTCCTCGTCCACAACTCCCCTAGACACCCTATAATCCTCTGTTCACGCAAACATGAACACCAGGCGACGGCGGTGGCAGCGGCGGGGAAGTGGGAGCAGCGGGCCGCGCGACCGCGTTCCGTGCGGCAGCTCTCAACAAACAGAGCATTTAGAAACATTGTCGCGCAAACACCTTATTTTGTACTTTAATTTTTATATTATATAACTAATCATAAAAAGTCCACTATTTTATTCTCCCTGGCCTATCTTTCCTCCATCTTGTCTAGTCAGGCTGTCTGCACGCGACTGGCCCTGGTTGAATCCATGGTCCGGAGCTAGGAGGCATGGGAAACGGTCACCTCTTTCTGCGAAGCAGTAATGCTAGCGAAGGAGGAGGCTGAACGCGTGAGAGAGAGGGAAACCCCCAACCGCCGCAACAGGAGAAGACTTCGCGCGCTTTGGGCCTCGGCAATCGCACTGCGATCCCCGACCACCATAGGTGCGGTCCTGCGGACGGCGAGCATTGGGTGACTTACCGTCTGATCAGAACCAGGCCCGGGTCGACGGCACGCCGTGTTCCACGCGCGTCTCAAAGAGCTGTCAGCATAGAAGACGGGGCCCGCTAGGGCCAGTGCCTGCGGAATCTGTTAGAAAGAGGCACCACGACCCTGGAACACAAAGAGCATTAGGAGGAACACGGATGGGTATTAGTCAGTAAGAGTATGACATTTCCTTCTGCCCCACCCAAAGCGGGACGAGTCATTTGATGATTTCCTATCCTTAAAAAAAAGCTGTCCGCACGCTTAACTCAACTTTTCTCTGATAAAGTGGAGAAAAGTAAATTGTTCGATTCTGTTTATGATAAACAACCACTGCGCGATGATTGAAACAATCATCGTGGTTAGTTCTTTTGATTTAATTCATCCGTGTTGTTATAATGTTCATTCTCATTAACTGATCATTCGTGAAAGTCAAAAATCGTATCTCTAATTCTTGTCCCTTGTTCTGGAGTAAAAATGGCTGGAAAAACACGAAAAATACTTCAAGCGATTAGAGACGAAACCTACAAAAAGCTTCTCTCAGCACAAATAAGAGACCAAACCTACGGCAAGCTTCTTGTACTATTATGGGATTGATTCTGCATCAACCTTCTCTGAGTACTGGTATGAGTATGAGCATGACGTTTAATTATATTCTACTATTATTTTGAAACTTGTTATAATCGAACCAAAGCTGAGCTTCAGCGGTTCATCTGTCAAAAGGTCATTGGGCACCTTGAAAACCACACCCATGGCGGACACAAAGGAAATACAGCAGAGTGTATTGATATGTAGTTTTGATTTACTAAGACATTAGTCATATTGGTGTGAGCCACGGGAATCTTGCAAAATTCAAGTGTAGTGGTATAGGGAAGATGAATAAAATGCTAATTCATTAAAATATTTTTTAATCAATTTGATCAACATCAAGCATAAGATCATTTAAAAAGGCACCGGGTGCGCCTATTGCTTTCTGATGTTGAGCCCATGCTACCGATATGGAAGCAGCTTTAGTACTCTTCTATACTTTTTTTATTCTGTTTATTTAACACGGGGTTTTATCCACATCAATACGCCAATCCCATCGTATCCTATTAGTTCTCTTCTATACTTTGTTTAGGCTTTTAAATAAAAAAATATATTTTGAATCGGTCTACAATTGGCGCAGAAATCGGTGAACATAGATAAAAAAACATACATACAGCCGAACATTGAACCTCCTGGTTTTTGAAAAAGTCGATTAAAACAATACTGACACATTTACTTCGTCTCAATTGTAACCGATTAATCGTTATTAAAGCTCATCAGTTACTGTAGTACTTAGATAATGGCTAAGTATTCATTCATGTAGATTTTTGATGGAAGTCAAAAATCGTATCTCTAATTCTTGTCTCTTGTTCTGGTGTAAAAATTGCTGGACTAACATGAGAATTACTTCGACTAATTGCTCGATATGACGTGACTGGATTTGCCCTCCGCTCAATATCTTCATCATATCAGCCGAAAGATGTCCACTGCTGGACATATGACTCCCCCA
The DNA here is from genome assembly GCA_950371165.1 of Lacanobia oleracea. Classification (NCBI taxonomy): domain Eukaryota; kingdom Metazoa; phylum Arthropoda; class Insecta; order Lepidoptera; family Noctuidae; genus Lacanobia; species Lacanobia oleracea. The sequence goes on from OX493398.1 coordinate 4,346,102, forward strand.
AGTGAACCCATAAAAAAAAATCAAGTGCGTCTCGCATCCACTGGTTACCCGTGACCTTCACTAGTTTATCGGTCCACCTTGTAGGAGGCCTTCTAACGTTACGTGCGTCTTTCGGTACGTGGTCGCCACTCCAGACATTTTCGGCACCTATACTGACACGTTTATTTCGTCTCATGTGTAACCAATTAATCGTTGATAAAGCTCATTGGTTACTGTAGTACTTAGATAATGGCTAAGTATTCATTAACCCTCTGCGGCTGACGTGGTAGTCCAACAGACACCGCGAAATACAAAATCCCGTTTTTTACCGGCAATTTTCAAATTTGAGCGCCGCCGCTGCGAGTACCTTACTGTAGTGGGCTCGCACGTCGGTCAGACTGCGGCGGGCGGTCGCAGTGAGCACACGCGTGCGTAGCGGAAGGAAGTTGTCCACGAAACTACCACGTCAGCGTTAAAGTAAGTGTCCACGAGACTACCACCTCAGTCAAATGGTTATATCTTCATAGTGTCTCCTAAACAACCACGTCAGCCAATAGGTTTAAATGATGTATTATTTCGCGTTATTTTACAATTTTCATAAAAATAAATCGTTTACATAAAATATTTTATATCTATACTTATACTACAATTAGGATAGATTTGTGCTTTTGTTTGTAATCAATTAACTCGAAAAATAGTAAGCCGATTTTTTAAATTCTTTCCCTAATAGAATTATATACATATTATTATCACTGAATAACACACAGGCTACAGGAAACAATATCTGTTATTATATTATATATATTCTTCTTCTCACCATATTCAAGAAATAGATGAAGATACAGGAAAACCAGTTATGATTGCAGACTACAACCATACAAAAGGTGGAGTGGACGAGGTGGATAAAAAATTCTCTATATATTGTTGCAGTCGTAAATCTCGTCGTTGGCCTATGGCAATCTTTCAAAGGGTCCTGGACATGGCAGGCGTAAATAGCTTTGTATTGTATCAAAGTTGTAATGACAGTGATGGCAAAATGAGGAGAGGAACTTTTTTATTGAATATGGCCCGAGACTTAGTGCTGGATCATATGAAAAACCGAGTGTACAATGAAAGATTGCCAAGGGAGCTGCGAATGACTATCACTAGAGTGTTAGGCCAGGATACCCCCCCTCCACCACCAGTAGTTCGGTCTGTTCCACTAAGTGGCAAAAAATTATGTTACGTTTGTCCAACAAAAATAAAAAGACAAACTACATACCGTTGCTGTGATTGTTCGAAGCCAATTTGCCTTCAGTGTTCCAAGCCACTGTGTGATAATTGTCAAACAAAGCTGTGATTTTGAAATTCTCTAGTTTTTAAGTTGACCAACAAATGTATCTCATTTTTCCTAGACTGATTAATGTAATTGTAAACTTTTAAAATGTATAATGTTAAATTTGAAAAAAGTTAATTTTGTATTTTTTGTATGTCATAAATGTCTAAGTAGAAATTTATAGACTGATTTGTGTTAAGTAAATAAACGTTGTTTAATTTTGAAAATACACATTCTTTTTTTTTTATTTCAAGTAAATTTAACATATAAAATAGGCTAGAAATCTAATAAATTTATTATTTATTTATTTATTTAATTCTACAAAAATATTTGCTGTTGAAATGGTGTCTCGTGTACTACCACGTCAGTTGAATTGTAAAAATTGAGCCACGTCAGTCGCAGAGGGTTAATGTAGATTTTTGATGGAAGTCAAAAATCGTATCTCTAATACTTGTCCCTTGTTCTGGTGTAAAAATGGCTGGAAAAACACGAAAAATACTTCAAGCAATTAGAGACGCAACCTAAAAAAGCTTCTCTCAGCACGAATAAGAGACCGAGCCTACGGCATGCTTCTTGTACGAGTATGAGACCGATTCTGCATCAACCTTCTTTAAATACTGGTATGAGTATGAGCATGACGTTTAATCATTTTCTACTATTATTTTGACACTTGTTACAAACGAATCGAAGCTGAGCTTCAGCGGTTCATCTGTCAAAAGGTCATTGGGCACCTTAGTATGAAAACCACACCCATGGCGGAACAATCAATAGCCAAACTAAAGTGCTCACTGCCACTTTAGTTTGGCGATCTTTCAGCCTATGTCCGTAACCTTTATTCCTAATCTGATCACGCAAAGAAACTCTAAGTATTGCCCTCTTCATTGCCCTTTGAATGACTTTAAACTCTGGAGAAACTGGTATGTGGGACGAGAAGATACCACGCAACCAGAGGCGGCTCGTGATATTTTTTTATGGGTGTTCACTAAGAATAAAAACGAAAAACTAGAACTTACATTCATTTTATTTGTATAAAAAATCCATTCGCCGGTCTTTTTGGCGAGCGAAGACATCTATCACTTTCTTGTGAAAATCAGATATGGAATTAATTAAGCGTTTCTCTATGTTTATCATACACAACGCATTGAGACGGTCTTGCGTCCATAGTATTGCGCGTAAACGTTTTAATTTTATTTAACGTTGAAAAACAGCGCTCGCTTTCAACTGAGGTCATATGAATAGTGCAAACAATATTTAAAAGCTTCATGCTTTCAGCAAATACAGAATCTATTTTACCTTCATGTATATATCTTATAATCAATACAAGCTGCTGGATAGTAGAACAATCAGTTGATTCGTCTGCCTGAATTGCAACAAACTCTGCATTTTTTATTTGTATCTGTATCAGATCTGCAAACTTCATAAATAGCATCTAGAATATCATTCTGAATGGTTTTAGACGTACCTTTAAAAACCGAGCTGCTGGATAAGTGCTGTTTCATAGCCAAATCGATCTCCGACACAAAATCAACCAAACCTCTATAAATTTATAAATCTACGGGATTCAAGGATGTCCTCGTAAGGCAACTTAAAATGCACCACAAAATACCACGCAATCTATTAAACGCCGTAAAATGTATCGATTTTCATCAACTCGTTTATTGAACTCTCTAATAGATTTCCGATACGCAGAATCCAACGCCATACGAATATCTTGTCGGCCAATAGATGCCAATTGCACCTCACACAACATATGAAATCTAGATTGTGAATGTTTTTTCACTTTTATTGAAAGATGCGCTAAATCATCAACACCAGTTTCCATCCACGCAGATTCACCACCACCGCTGGCGCCAACCCCAAACAGTAGACACGGGAAACAAAATAATTTATTGCTGTCCTCACATCCACACAACCAAGGTGTTTTGGAATATTGTTCAGATTTAAAAACTCGCGTAAAACTTTTAGTTTTCGAACTACATTTCTGACTAAGTGCAATTACTGGCCGTGGCGGGCCCTTAGCTTTCAGTTCGAGACGCATTTCGAGAGTTTTTTCGCAATTTTTAATAAAAGTTACACAGTATCGGTTCATTTTGTAACACAAATGTCACGCACTAACTAATTTTTAATATATTTATAATTAAAATTGCGTAATTGTCGTAAAATACCGGCGCGCGAATCGACAATGTTTATTTAAATAAGATCGGCAAAAACGCATATTGCACTCAGTCACCAAAACAAAGCGGCAACGCAGCGCATGAGCGGCGCTCCAGATTCGGCTAATATCTCATACAAAATCTTCTGTCTCACGTGCTGCACTTTGTCGATATTTCTCTTTCGCACTCATTGAATAGAGCGCTAGGTATTGTACTAAACATTTTTTCAAAGGAGCGCAATCGCTGGCGCTCCACTCGACTCCAAATATTATGTTAGAGAACATAATGTTGTGCTTCGTAGATAATAAGTTCCTAGTACTGCTTTTAAGAGTGTATGTATAGGCACAGTAGTAACGTAGTAAGTGTGTATAGTCTTAAATAAATAAAATGTATTGTCATTTTTGTGGGAGTGCGCTGCACCAGCGCTCTTTAGAACGAGCCGCCTCTGCACGCAACAATGGTATCTTCTTGTCATCTAGAAGTGGGTGCTACATGAGTATTTACCATGATCTTGGTATTGTCCATGTTCATTTTAAAACCTACTCTTTCGAAAGCTTTACTGAGCTTATCGAGCATTACACTGAGGTCTTCCGTAATCTCAGCCATGACGACTATATCGTCGGCAAACCAAAAAGGTGACTTCCCCAGTCCAAAATCTAGAAGACATCCTCATTGCGGCCGTAAACAGTTTCGGAAAAAAATACGTCTCGCTGTCTCACACCCTGCTGCAGGAGGATAGGTTTCGAGGCCTGATCCTGAAGTAGGACTCACATGGTGGCAGTTTTGTACAAACATTTCAGCATCTCGATGTACCGATAGTCAATTTGGCACCATTGGAGAGACAGCTGCACAGCCCAAGTCTCGGTCAAATCGAAGACTGTCTGGTAGTTCACAAAAACACTTCGGTCTTCTGCATGACCTGCCGCAGCGTAGCTATGTGGTTTATGGTGCTTAAGCCTTTTTGGAATCCGGCTTTTTTGGCTGGAAGTCGTCAAACCTGCACGCGAGATGGGTCGTGACTCTGGAAAACAGCTTGTAGGTATGGCTCACAATTGCAATTATCGCCCTTCTTAAAGAAAAGTACCACCATATCTCTGCTTCATGCCTGTGGTGTTTTGCCCTCGAGTATGACGGAATTCCTGAAGGGCCTTAAGGACCGGTTTTCCACCCGCCTTCAGGAGTCCGGCCGTAATTCCATCCTCACCTGACGACTTGTTTTTTTTAAACTACTACAGAGCTTCCTTAATCTTATACAGGCTGATGTCCGGGATGTTTTCGGTATAGTGCCGGATGATGAAAATCCAGTCCTAAAGAAAATAACCTAAGTCCAGGAATCACCGTAGTCAACAATAGATAAAAATAGACAAAAGTACAGATCACAAGATAGCCAACGAAAGACTCTGCGGAGGGCGGTGACTCAGTGCACGAGCGCAACGAAACTTGTTCTACCTGTCTAATGTTACATTGCTTTATCTATACACCATGCTGTATGGTGTTGAAATTCATTTTATGCCTATAGAAGATAAAATAAAATCTTCTGAAACCGTATGTTTTTTATTTTATTAAACGGTCCTGTACAGTTTTCTCCATTAATTAACAATAGAATAATTATATGCAATGAAAAGTCATATTATTCCCCTTAGTTTAAAAATATTTTTGGTACTGTTCGCCACTTTTCGCAAAGCGGGTCAGATGTGCCAAATGACCTTTGCGGTTGATCATATTAAGTTGGTAAAGTGTAACTTTTGCCGCATTGATTTTTCGTTTTCTTTCCTTAAAATATGATGTTTTATATGGATTTCGTTGAACTTTCCCATTAGTTGACATTGGAAGAGTAAGAAATAAAATTATAAAATGCGCCACCGGTACATGATGGACATCCCACCCACACGCACAAAACGTTTTGGGAACACATTCATAGTGCATACGGCTAAGGAATGGAATTCCCTGTATGAGTCTGTGTTTCCTGATAGCTACAACCTGGGAGGGAGTCTTTAAGTCAAGAATGAATAGGTTACTTCTAGGCAAGCGTACTCTATCTTCGACCACATCATCGCTTACCATCATGTGAGAGATTGGTCAAACGCATGCCTATCAATAGTAAAAACGTAACTTTTATTTTACAACAAAGAAAACAAAACAAAGAAATTTAGTGTCAACAGTATGCAATAATGCTTTTGATCTTACGGATCTTTAGTTCTTTAAGAAGTACCGACTCTCCGTTACTGTCGTTTATTATGCCCCAGTAGGTGTGTGTTCAAGTATTCTCTATACCTCTTGTCTCTTATTTTTTGTAACTGGTTTGTAACAAACATTGGTAGGCCAGTCTCAATGTCATGCCGTATCACACCCTTCAGTTTCCCGAGCAATAAAAGAAGTGACTGCAGTTCTGAATATGCCACATGTTTTTAAAAATAATATTAAATTTCTAAAATTCAGTGAGGATCGTGATTAAATCAAAATAGGGCTAGGCATAGGAATATTTCCACTTCTATAAAAACCTAGATTTAGATCCTAATAACTATGTATACGTTCGCAGACTCTATAGAACAAGACCGCTCAACTTATTTTGAAGGCGGGCCATAAAATTGACTCCAAGTCAGCCAGTAGACCATCTAGCTTCAAACTTAACAAAATATTATGATATTACTTAGCTAAAAATTAAAAAAGAATTAATAAATATGGAATCAAAAATATTTATAAAAATATAAGAGAGATCATCTGAATGTTGATTGATCTAGATTTATATGGTCAAACATGCAGACTGACGAATAATAACAACAAACAAAAGTGTGACGAGTTTTTAACGACTCCTACTGGTGACGAACAAAATTCAAGCCTGAAAGAAAACCCCAACTTTTTTCGTTTATAACAGGTATCGGACGTAAAAGAATAGTACCATCCTATCACTTACCACGGGTATCGTAAGAAGCGACTAAGAGACTCACCAGAGAATGGTCAGGACCATCACCTGTACATAGCAACAGCTACACTGCGATAGCCAACCCGCCTGCCAAGCGTTGCGATTATAGCATATTAACCCATATGTATGTGTGCAAAGAATCCTCGGAGTGGCTCCGGCTACCCCTACAAACACTGGCGACTGGCAATCACGAACCCATTAAATACAGCTCAGGCTTTTAACAAGTTTTTTATTAAATAAGCTACAAAACAAAAAAAATAAAACTTTATACCGAAAATTGAGTACTTGAGCACACGTAGTACTTAAATACTACAAACTTTTTATTTATGGAGCCAACAATACCTCAAGATATAATTTATTATAATAACTCAATTCGAAATCCAAACAGTGTTGGTTATGACGGAGTATGCACCAAAGTTATTAAAGAAGTATCTCATTACATAGCTCCACATCTCAGTCTATTAATAAATGTGAGTATGTCTAGCGGAATTTTCCTGGATAAATTAAAAACGTCAATAATATACCATAGCACAAAAAAAATATAGACAAATTATAGGCAACCCTTTGCTGCCAGTGAACGGGAACGAAGCCGCGCGGGTCAGCTAGTTTTATTATAAACTTAGAAAAGACAAAAATAATGCATTTTTATCAAAGTATCCCGAATAGAATCCTTGATATTAGCTATTTAAGGACAAAAATAGAATCAATTATTGCTACCAAATGTCTCGGTATACATAGATAACAATTTGACTTGGAGACCCCAAACAGACGAAATAAGTAAAGAACTTAATGAATTTGCCAATGCTTTCTATATACCATCAAAAGTAGTGAAACTAGAATCCGTACTAACAGCCTATTTCATTATACAAAATAGCTATTAAAAGTTATACGCGATAAATATAAGTCAGAACTCAAAGTGACACATGGCAATACTGCATCTATACTAATATATGAAGCTGAAAAAAACGTTGGCAATACTGCCCAAGTGACATATCAAATTTGTGTCCCGTATTTCGCTCACGCGAAACAGCGCTTAACGCTCATTCTAAGATTTACCAGAATAACTTGACTGGTTTTGGTTTTGTTTAAATAGTAGAAACGAAACAAAGTTGAGATTTATTCCATAATTCTATCATTTTTATGTTTTAATTTCAATAATATACTTGTTCAAAACGTCTGCGATAGTCATTTTTCCATTGTTATAGTTTTAAACTGTGTTTTATGATAAATTCATATTCTGGGAATCCTACCAACATTAAGTATAACATCGTAAAGAACCTAATCGAAAGCTACATAATTCAAAATAACTAAAAGCTTAACAAGCCAATACCTTACCCACCTACCTTATTCCTCTGAATTAGCTACACTAACTTTTCCCATTTTCATATTTATATATTTCTCCCTTCATATCTAAGTTTTTTTTTTTTTGCCTATTCTTTTGGTTCTCACCGTTTCTTAATTTCTATTTTCAGTAAATATCCCTGAGACTATAACTGTGATGACCCTTAAGGCCACTGCTCAGGATATGGAGCCAAAACTAAGAACGGCCCTCAAAAAACTTAAGGAATCGCAACACCAATGCCAACTTAATGTTGCAGGAGAGAGAGGAGGGTGAGGAGGAAATATTGAAGATGGTCCACAAAAACACTTGCCTAAAACGGGTGCTAGTAGACCTTAGTCAGCAATACCAAGATGTTTACGTTGTGAGCTGCTACTTTCAATACTCACACCCAGTTACTCCACATATACATAATCTCCGTCACGTCTTGCGGTCGCTCGCGGGCTGCAAAGTTATAGTAGGTGCTGATGTAAATGCATCTTCTTCCCTGTGGTATGGCAAAGTTCGATCCACTGATTCCGAACGACGTTGTGCTGTTGAAGATTTTATTGCTGAGATTAATTTATCAATTCATAATACCCCAGACGCACCACCTATTTTTTGTAGCCAAATGGGCGAATCTTGTATTGACGTCACACTTTTTAGTGCAGACTTACGCTTGGATAGGTGGCGTGTCCTTCCTGACGCATCTTGTAGTGATCATCGCCTGATCGTGTACGAATTTGTTCCTATGTTTACTCAAGGTTCGTCACACTAAATTGGAAATTTTAGATATAAAAGCAAGGGCGTGAATTGGGAATTCTTCGGCTCACTTTTTTCTGGTCATGTCAAAGACTTCACTCGCGATGGACTGTCAGCTGAGGAAAGTGCTGAGATAATGTCTGACGCCTTCACTTACTGTGCTGACATTGCTATTGGTCGCGCATCCATGACCAATATTCGTAGATGTGATTGGTGGAGTGACTACCTTGTTGAACAACGTAAAAGCTTTCGTAGAGCTCGTAGACAGCTTAACAAGCTAAAAAAACGTAAGGTTACCGGGGACCTCCTTAATCTTGCTTAAAGTACTTTTAGAGTTGCCAAGTCACGCTACAGAGCATCTGTTGAAAAATCTAAGGGTAATTTATTGCTGATAAACTTGATAAGGAGGGTCCGTGGTCTCCTTTGTACCACGAGTTCAAAGCTAATAGATCTGTCGACCTTGCGTACGTTCAAAACATTAAAGTAAATAATAAACATACAACCGGCATTGAAGAAACAACTGATGCTCTGCTTGATTCTCTTATACAAGACGATTCATCAGTAAATGATAAATGATAATGAATACCACCAACAGATCAGAGCGTAGGCCGCGGTGTCACCTGAATCACCAAAGTCAGATCTTCCATCCACTGACGAATTCATAAACGTTGTCAAGAGACTGCCTCTCAACAAAAATCATCCAGTGAAGATAAAATATCTAATAGAATGATTATAGAAGCGTGTAAAACAGCGGGAGACGCGATCTTATCAGTATATAACCGATGCATTGCGGAAGGTATTATTATATATTAATATAGAGTAACCGATAATACTTCGCAGTAACACCATCAGCTCCGCGTTAAAAATTCGTAGAAATTAGACGCGTTGAGCTACGTGCGCAAAAACGTTATCAGTAGAATCGTGCAGTGTCAATTCACCGGGATACGTGTAGGCAAGGGGCAAATTTGGAGCAGCATATAACCGTAAAGGTCAGTGGAGTCGTTATGAAAATAATATCCTTGGAAGTTGCGGCAAAGGCAAATCCAACGACACACAGATAATCGAAATCGGAACAGGGACTTCGAAGTTATTAAGGGTAGAATATCGCCAAAACACGTGGTTTTTAGTGTTAAACTAACCTCACTTTCGGGCCACGTGTTACCCAAACACAAGGCGTGACGTATAGCCGATCATCTCAGCCTGTACTGAAGGCTTCGAAGCCGGCCGAGGAATCTGCCTGCCAACTAGACATCAGCGTGACGACTCCACGGTCCATCATCAGGTAAGCCCTGTGGGAACTCCTAAACCCTTTGTTATCCCCCCTCGTGTTTGGGCTCATACCTTACCGGAGCCAGCAAGGGTCTCTTCCCCCCCCACTTAATACACCCTCCCTGGAACGCCCTCCCCCCCCCTTTCTGAGATCCGAAAAAAGTTCACCACCACCACCTTGTGAGGACCTTCCTCTCACCCTCCTGACCACACGCGAGACCAACTTCTCCACCCCCCCTCTCACCAAAACGAGAGAACACCCTCCCAAACCCCTCACTCCCTTAACCTCCACGTGAAACTTCCCCCCCCCCCCCAAACCCCTCAGGGCTACCTCACCCCCCCCGCGGGGCTAACTTAGTACTCGCTTGAGCCAGGACAGCCGAGTTTGGGCTCGTTACAAAGGGCACACAGAGCTCTTTCATTTGGCTCCAACGGAATCCCGGAATTCAGCACCACTTACCAGCAGCGGTCCAGTGGCGTGCAGGATCCCACTGAGGACCACTATCAGCGCATACACAGGGCTAACAACATCTAGCCCTGTCAGTACCAGGCTCCTCATCGAACGGCAGACGCAGACCACCAGCGGAAGCATGCGTGAGTCCATCATAAAAAAAAAAACAGGCATTTTCATTAGCTGTTACAGTTACATTTAATAATATTTAGTAGACTACATATATAAACACAGCATGTCCTCCAAACAGTCCACCACCTCCCGTAAAATGTCCACGGACGCCGCAAAAGTCCCGAAGACCCTCACTTCTGAAGGTCTTTGGGACTTTTGCGGGTCCGTTGTCGTTGTCCTGAAAAACACGGCCAAGTCGGTGGTCTCAGAGAAAGCGGCGCGTGTATTACAGGCGCCACAGGTCACTAAGGCGGCGTCGGAACCGGACGCGACAAATACAACACCACCAGTATCCGTGGCACCTGAAGACTTCTTCACGCCAGAGGATCGTACTAGAATATCTGAGGTGGTCATAAACTGGGAGCAATGCGGCATCTCGGTCGAGGAAAGCTCTGTGGCCTTTTCGGGCAGCCAAGCAAACCGCCCCGGGAGCGGACGGCCCAGCCTTCTATACAGAAGGTCGAAAAGGGGCACAGGTGTGGAAATGGACCTGGCCACAAGGGAGGCCAACGTGCTTCTCCAAAAAGGGAAAGACGCCCTGGAAGCAGCGGGCTACATGAGACGGGAGTGCAAGGCCACCGCCTATGATTGCCTTCAGGGCCTGTACGAAACAGCCCTGTCACTGGCAGACTCGAGGGCGCGTCACAAGTACAACCTCGAGAAGGAGCGCTCTCGATACGCGCAAGAGCTTGTGCGTGTCGAGAGGGCTCACAATTGAGACCTCATGACGCTGAAAGTCGAGCTCTCCCTCATGCGGACGGTTTCTCGGAGACGAAGAAGGAGGCGAAAGGGATCCGAGAATGGCTGGGGCACGAGACCCTTGAAGCCCTTTAAGTCATCAAGGAGGTCAAGGAAGAGGTGAAATCAGCGAGCCTCATGAGCCTTCAGGAGCACGAGAAGACAAGGCAACAAAGCGCGCGAGTCCCGGGGGATCCCAAGTGGGAAACAATGGGGGCCGACTTTCTACGTCTTGATTTTTATATTGCCGGCATCTTCAACCAGCTGAACGTGCTCCGGAAGGCTCTTGAACGTCTGAAGGAGAACCTAAACCAGCCAAAAACTCAGACGGACCCAAGTAGCCGAGAGACAGACCAGGCGCTCTCACTCATTACCACCAAGCTCGAGGAGGAGTTCGGATAGCTGTCACACCAAATACAGGCAATCGCCAACAAGCCTGTGGCCTCCCCTCCACCACCACAACCGCCTTTTAATGTCACTCAACATCTAAAACCGATTGCGGAAAGGCTGGAGATAGTCTCTGCGGACATCGGCGTACTGCGAGACAAGGAACCGCCGATCCAGGCGCCCCCGGCGATAAACTTGGAAGCGGAACTCGCAGTCGGGGATGTCAAGAATACTCTCCAAAACATCGAAAAAGGGCTGGCAAACCTGGAAAAAGCGGAGTGACCGGTCCCGTAACAACTGGGCCCCAAAACCTTTGTCCAGGTCGCCAGTACACCCAAACCCCTAAAACAATCCCCACAACCCAACCACACCCTGATCGTTTCATCGACGAACCCCCGGCATACTGGGGACAACGTGATCGAGAGGATCAGGACTGCACTCGACCTGAAAACGAGCGGAGCCCGAGTCGACAGAGTCCGTAAAGCGCGGAACCAAAAAGTGGTTCTAAGGTGCGCCACTAAGTCGGATCTGAATTTGATCAAACATCAATTTAAGTCAAACTCAGAGCTCAAACCCTCTCGTGTGCATCATAGGAGTGCTGTCCAGCTACAGCGACGGGGAGATCGTCGATCTCCTAAAGGCGCAAAACAAGCACCTTCTGCGTGACGTAGCTGTGGATGAACAGACCCTAAAGGTGCGCTATAGGAAGCGCGCGAGGAATCCCCACGAGTGCCACCCTGTTTTGAATCTCTCTCCAGAGCTCTGAAAGTGCTACACACAAGCACAAAAACTCCACGTGGGCTCATGCGATGCTCGATTGAGGACCAGTCCCCTCTCGTACAGTGCACAAAGGGCCTCGGCCTTTTCCTTGCATATGGACACAACAGGTCCATATGCAAGGAAAAGCATTAAGCCTGCAGCTACTGCACGGGAGCACACGATGGAAGGGACTGCCCCACTCGGGCCGAAGGCAAACAGCCCACTTGCATGAATTGCAAGATAGCACCAAAGACGGGCTGGGACCTGGCACACTCAGCGTTCAGCGAAGACTGCCAGGAACGCCAAAAATGGGATGGAATAGCGAGATCGCGTGGAAACATGCGATTATATTTCTAAGGGCGACCACGAGAACACAACCACAAGTCAACCAGTCACCACTCTAAACGCAACAAGACCGACAGCAAGATTGAGGTTCATCCAAGTCAATCTTCAGCGCTCCAAGCTGGCCACAGAAGAGTTATACATGGCGGCTCAGACAAAGGGAGTTTCAGTAGCACTCATTCAAGAACCTTACGTAGGAAGAACGGTAGTGATGAAACAATGTCCTGGCACGCAAGTCATCTAGTGTAGCATCAACCGCCAAAAACCGGTTAAGGTGGCTGTCGTTTTTTTTGGGAACTATCTGGAGGTTATTCACGACCCGCAGATTGTGACCGAGAATATCGCTGTCGTCCAACTGAAGGTGGGCCAACTAAGTTTTGGGGTGCTGTCGGTCTATTTTGAGGGTGACCAGGAAATCGAACCGTACCTTTCCGTAACACACAACACTATACACAAACTCAACACAAACAACATCCTGGTGGGAGGATACATAGAACGCCTGGAGCCAGTGGTGGGGAAGTGTTTCCGAAAACCATTGTGGGGCAGCGTACAACGCATTCCTAAACGAATGCGAACTCCAGATCCTAAACACGGGTCAGACTTTCGAGATCGACAGAGGAGACAGGTGGTGCACAAGCGTCGTCGACGTGACGGCATGCAGCCTGTCGCTGCTAGGTCGAGGAACGACGAGTAGAAAGGAGTATAACAACTTCGGATCACAACGCAACTTCTCGATGCGTTTAGAAAAGGCCTTAGGACCCCCTAAGGTCGGTCTCGACGCGCATCTACAACACAAAAACGGCAAAGTGGTCCGACTTCATCTCGCACTTCAAGACCAGTCTAGCGGAAAACGGCATCACACCAGACAGAGTCTCGGAAGTCTCAAGCCCAGGGGACCTGGAGTCACTCAATTCACCAGTCGTGCGAATAAGCGATCCCAAAACTGGGATCGCCTAAACTCAAGCCCCCATGGTGGAATCCTTCTCTCGACCGTCTTCAAAAAGACGCAACGAGGAAAAAAAGAAGGATCCGTAACGCAGCCACAAGCCGAAGACAATTCACCATCGAGGAATACGTGCTGGCTAAAAACACTTACACCACAGCAGCGACGGAAGCAGCCATGGCCAACTGGAAAGAGTTCTGCTCGAAACAGGACCGAGAGAGCATGTGGGACGGCATCTACAGGGTAATGAGGAAGACAACCAGAAGACAAGACGATGCGCTCCTGAGAAATACCACAGGCGAGACGCTCAGTCCAGAGCAATCCGCGGATCTTCTGGCAAAAACCTTCTACCCCGATGACTCAACAGATGCCGAACAGCCATACCCTTCCAGACCCATAGAACTTCCAAAGAAACACTGAAGGTCTGCTAAGGGTACTGCTTGAGGAAGCCGAGGCGCTGGCTAAGTCCATCTTGGGGGCTCCAGATATGCAGGAAAATTGGGTGGTGCCCAGTATCAGGTGGGTGAACGACGTCCCCGGTTGCGGCAAGACAACCTAGGTGGTGAACCACTTCGATGAGGAAAAGGACGTCGTAGCCACCACAACTGAAGCGGCTAAAGATCTCAGAGAGAAGCTAGCGCACCGCTTGGGAGATCGAGTGAAGACAAAGGTGCGCACTATGGTCTCAATCTTAGTCAACGGGTTCAAGAAGCAAGAGAAAGTCTACCGCCTCACGGTAGTCGAGGCTTTAATGAACCATTTTGACCCGACAACTTCACGGCCATAGTCATGGCAGTGAAGTTGTCGGGAGCAAACGAGGTTGTCCTCATCGGAGACATAAACCAGTTACCATTCTTGGACAGAGAGAACCTATTTGAGTTAAGGTATACCCGTCCAACTCTGGTGGCTGGCATCAATCAGGAACTCTTTTGCACGCATCGAAATCCAATGCCTAAAACACCTAATTCCTGGTCCACATACAAGAAGAGAAAGTTTCTCTTATAAGCCAGGGATACGGATTCGTTGAAGGCTTAACCATCCACGAGGCTCAGGGGTTGACCTACGACAGCGTCATTATCATCAACACCAAGTCCAAGCAGCTCCAGGTTCATAACAGCATCTCCCATGCGGTAGTGGCGGTGTCGAGACACACGGTCAGTTGCTTTGCAAAGAGGGCGATGAATGCGCCGACTAAAAAGGTCGTCCACTACAACCTGCAGACGGCCATGCAGCATCGAGACACAGCGGTCATCAAACCTTTGATCAGGCTGGCGAAGTCCCTGGTCATTAGACCCCATTAAAATAACATCCACAAGTCCCCTAACACCCAACCTCATCTCAAATCCTCCTAATCTAGACGTAAAAAAAAAAAATATGAAAAAACAATAATAAGGATTAGTTGTTAAAAGTGTTCCGTGTGCAACTGTAGTTGCAATACTTATAAAAACATAGGATTGCGAGTATTGCAACTACATAAAGTAAATAAATTTTTAGTATTAATATTTTCTTTCAAAAATGTGTAGTTTAAGTACTAATAAGACTTAAAATGCCTGTCAATTATAAGTAATATAAATTTATACAAAAAAAAAAAAACAAAAAAAAATGTATTAAAAAAATAAATGCATGTGCATGGTTTGAAATAAATATTAATAACTAAAATAAAAAAAAAATCATAATAATCAATTTGGCTTCACTATTGGTAAATCTACCGTCGACGCGGTGCCCTCATTGGCGAATCTTTCTCGACATTTCTGGCGCTTTTGATAACGCATGGTGGCCGATGCTACTACTTACTCGTAAAATGAAAAACCGTGGTTGTTACAAAAACATCTAAGAGTCTAATTTGATTCTTTCTTACTTTCTAAACGGCTCCGTAAAACTCAAACTTAGACATCATTCCATTACTAAGTCTCTAACCATGGGATGTCCTCAGGACTCAGTTATCGGTCCATATGTTTAGAATATTGGCTACGATGATTTCCTAGCGCTTCCGCTGCTATGCGGCTCCTCATTAATCGGTTACGCGGACGATGGCTTGCTTCTCATTCAGGCAAGTACTCGGGCTGGCCTCGAGAATTTGGCTGACACATGCCTTTTTTTTTTTTTTTTTTTTTTTTAAGGATGGGAAATCATCAAATGACTCCTCCCGCTTTGGGTGAAGCAGAAGGGAGTGTCAGACTCTTACTGACTAAAATCCATCCGTGTTCCTCCTAGTGCCCTTTGCGTTCCAGGGTACGGTGCCTCTTTCGAACGAAGTCCGCAGCCCCAGCAGGCACTGGCCCTAGCGGGCCCCGTCTTTCACGCTGACAGCTCTTTGAGGCACGCGTGAAACACAGCGCGCCGTCCACCCGGGCCTGGTTCTGATCAGACGGCGAGCCACCCAATGCTCGCCGTCCGCAGGCTCGCGCTTACGGTGGCCGAAAATCGCCCTGCGACTCCCGACGCCCGGGGCGTCTTCTTCTGTTGCGGCGGCTGGGGCGTGAGGTTTCCCTTTCTCTCACACGTTCGGCTTCCTCCTTTGCTAGCATTACTGCTTCGCAGAAGGAGGTGACCGCTTCCCATGTCTCCTCGCTTCGGACCATAGCCTGAACCAGGGCCGGACGCGAGAGATCGCCGCC
This sequence comes from Lacanobia oleracea, assembly GCA_950371165.1. Lineage (NCBI taxonomy): Eukaryota > Metazoa > Arthropoda > Insecta > Lepidoptera > Noctuidae > Lacanobia > Lacanobia oleracea. The sequence continues at coordinate 4,362,230 of OX493398.1, forward strand.
GCCGATCGCCTCGGCGAGGACACGGCGGTGCTCCGCCCAAGCAGGGCAGACCTCAACCGTATGCTCCACCGTGTCCTCCGGGTGATCCTCGCAGTGTTGACACCCGGGCGAATCCTCCCGCCGTATTCGAAACAGGTACCTCCCGAAACAACCGTGTCCGGTGAGTACCTGCGTCAAGCGGAAAGTAAGGACGCCGTGGCGCCGCTCTAGCCACTCCTCAAAGAGGGGACTTATCGCCGCAATTGTGGCGTGACCAGCGCTGGGTTGGGACAGTCTTTGTCTCCAAACTGCCATGAGATCCTGCCGGAGCTCCGCCCGCCGTACTGCGATTTGCCGCGGCAGAGGAGTCTCGCCCCGGCGTAGCACTTCCAGGCGCCATTCGTAAATGAGTGCGAGGGCTCTCGCCTCTAGATCCCATGGCGGCAGTCCGGCAAGGAGGTTCGCCGCCTCGCCAGAGACCGTGCGGTATCCCCGGGCAAGCCGCATGGCCATCACCCTCTGGGACGAGTTGAGGTAACGGGCAGGTCGCTTCCTCAAAGTAGGCGCCCACACCGGCGCCCCATAAAGGGCCATGGACCGCACGATCCCCGCGTAAAGCCTCCGGCAGGAGGTGTTTGGACCCCCTAGATTGGGCAAAAGTCGCTTGAAGGCAGCCCCGGCTCGCTCCAGTCTAGGAGCCAAACGTCGGAAATGCTCAACAAAGTTCCACCGGCTGTCAATAACGAGACCCAAGTAAGTCATCGTCGATCCGACGCTGATTTGAACCCCTCCTACCGTTATTTGGGATCCCGACGGTGGTCTGTTCCGAGATCCATGAAAGCACATGGCTTCGGACTTGTGTAGGGCCACCTCGAGACCCAACTGCCGGATCCTCTCAACGACTATCGCAACCCCGCGTGTCATAGCGTCAGCCGCCGCTTGGTGCGATCCCCCTTGCGCCAGTACCAGCGTGTCGTCGGCATAGCACAAAACGCTGACGCCACTAGGGAGGTCGGCGCGCAGCACCCAGTCGTAGCCGATGTCCCACAGAAGCGGCCCCAGAACGGAACCCTGTGGAACACCACACGACATCTCTCGCCGGTTCCACTCTCCCAGGTGACCGGGGTAGATGACGGCTCTGTCCGTCAAGTAATCCTCGACTACGCGACGGAGGTAGGTCGGCACCCGGTGATACCGAAGTGCCTCCCTGATGCAACTCCAGGGCAGGGTGTTGAAGGCATTGGCGATGTCTAGAGACACCGCCAAGACAACACCGCTCCGGGAAACCGCGTCCCCCGTCGAGAGGGCTCTCACGCGCATGATGGCGTCCACCGTAGAGCGTCCCGTGCGGAAACCGAACTGGTTCTCCGCCAGATCCGGCCCCACCCTCCCTAGGCGCTCGACAAGGCGGTTTGCAATTACTCTTTCAAAGAGCTTGCCCACCTCATCGAGCAGCACAATGGGCCGGTATGCGGACGGAGAGTCCGCAGGGCGCCCCGGCTTCTTAATGAGGACCAGTTTCCCCGTCTTCCAACGAAGTGGGAACTGGCCCCTCTCCAAGCATGCGCTTAGGAACCCTCTTAGTCGAGGCCCGAGAGCCTCCAAGGCCAGGACCCAGGCTTTTCCAGGTAAGCCATCGGGTCCTGGGGCGGTATTTTTGGCCTTCAGCCTATTAACCGCCACTCTCAGTTCTGGCTGACACATGCCTACGATTAATATCTCAGTGGGGCGATCGAATTCGTCTGACCTTTGCACCGCATAAAACCTATCAACAAAGGAAACCTTAAATCCTGGCTTATTATTAAATTTAATTGCGTATCCGTTAAAAAAAAAGAATCCGTGTGCTATCTCGGTATCTTATTAGAAAATAACTTTTCATTTATTGATCATATAAAAACAGTAGGTGAGAAAGCAAAAAAAGAACCAAAGGCCGTCACCTCCACCAGCTTTTTCCATCTGTTCGTGAGCGGCTGGACAGGACATAGCTGGAGGTGGATCACTGTGTTGCCCAATTTCTCACAGGTCATGGCAACTTTAAGAGTAAATTATTTTCATTTAAGCTTGTGGCCTTGCCTTTATGTCAATGTTCTACAGCTGACCATGAATACGAACAATCCGCACATCACATCTTATGGGAGTGTGGTCTTTGGCAAACTGAACGCAATATTATGTTAGATAGTATTAAGGTTACACCTGGAGTAGTTTACTATACGGACCTTGTTGAAACCACAACAAATTTCCGTGCGTTCAAGCGATTTTGCCATAACTATTACTGGAATCATAAATAGCTCACAATTTAGGACCCATTTGTTTAAGTGGTAAGATATAATCCGTGGTGCTTGGCAACTGGGCTTAACCCAGTTGTATTTGTCCCTTGGTGCCTATTGGCCTAATTCTGTCTCCTGTTTGATACGGAGGGAAGTGGAAATTATAGTTTTGTTTTTTTTTTTTCCTACTCCTCGTTTCTCCGGGACTCGTCGGGTTTCATTGGCTCGGCGTTTTTCTGGTAGTCGCCACTGTTGATTCTGGCTTTCAGGAGTTGCAGTGGTTGGGAATGTGCGGAGGGCTTGTCCCAAAAAAAAAAATCCAGATGTTGTTGATGAACGCGACCAACTGCAGGTTATCACGGACGGTTTTGTCAACTGTAGTAAATTATATGAGGAGGTTTTAAGTAAAGTTAGGAATCTAAAAGATGAATAGGTTCATGCTCATAATCATTACCTCAGTTACAGAAATAATTGAAACCTGGGTAGGTTAAGGAAACAAACCATTTATATAATGAATTATTGCATTCAAATTGTAACTCTCATTCTATACTTACTATTGACTTAACTGAGGATTCCCTATTTAAGCAAAATAAAAGTTTTGAAGTTAGTCATACGATAATTTAAGAAATATGAAAAACTTAATAGAATAATAAAAAAATGTAATCGGTACAGAAAACAACAAAAACACTTTTCTAAAAATATTCCGCTGAGAAAAGAACGTGTTTACTTGCAGGATAGTAAAAAAATTACGATATCGATACGCAGTGCCTTCAAACTGATATACAGGTACTTGAGGACCGACATAGTTCTCTTCATAATAAATATGTGAGTTCTCAATTTCAAATTAAAGAACACATCTTAGCTGCAAATAAGCTGGTGATGTGTCAGTGTACCTGTCAGACGGTATCAACTAAATTCTGACCAGCTTGAGGCTACGGAGGACCCATCCCAAGCTGAGACTTAGAACTGAGCGTTAACTGATATTACACAAGGTTTATATCAAGTGGGCCAGCCTCAGACAACTAGTATTCAAATGTATAATAGTAATGATAGTTTTCATTCAGTTATATTCTCGAACAGTATAAGAAGAGGTTTAGGTAAATTATAAACTAACAAACTTAGTTATTGTACTCATAATTATTGTATACCTGGTTCAAACTACAAACATATAATGGATTTGGTTCAAGATATGTTTATATACCAAAAACCAATATTACTGTGTTTATAGGTAATAATTAAAAAGTCTTAGTACCTTGAAAAATTGAGGAGCTCGTGGCTAAATAATAACAGACGCACGGGTCGATCTTCAAGGTTAAGCAACGCTTGCCTAGGTTGGTCTGTGGATGGGGACCATCTTATCATACCGAGTTTCCTCCGTGCCTCGGAAAGCACGTTAAGCCGTTGGTCCCGGCTGTCATTTGTAGATCTTTGGCAGTCGCTACGGATGGTCAGAAGCCAGTAAATCTGACTCCAGTCTTGCCATGAAGTACCGTGTTACCCAGTTAATGGGTTGTGGAGGTCTGGTAGGCAGCCGCTCCTCGTAAAATACTGGTATTCAGCTAAATCTGGCTTGACTGGAAGCCGACCCCCATATAGTTGGGAAAAGGCTAGGCTGATGATGATAGTACCTTGAGAAATCCAACATATTAGTAAATGGAAACAAAGGGGATTTCGTGAGCAGAAAACAATCAATATTGCTATATATGACCTGCTTCTCCCCATTTTGACAAATGTAGATAAGAGAAATCCTGTATCTGCTATTTACATGGATGTAAGGGCTTTGATTATCTAGATTATACATAAACTTGAAAAATATGGGATCTCTTTTGATCTTATTTAACTGACAGAAAGGTTATTATGAGTACTTCTAGTGGACTTAACCTGGATAAATTAAAATCGTCAATAATTGTACCAATGCACAAAAAAATTATGTCTTAATGCCAGTCGACGGGAGCAAAGCGCGGGTCAACAGGTTTATTAAAAACTTAGAAAAGACTAAAATTATGCATTTCTATCAAAGGATTCCGAATAGAATCCTTGAAATTAGCTATTTAAGGACAAAACAACAAAAACACTTTTCCAAAAATATTCCGCTGAGAAAAGAACGTGTTTACTTGGAAGATAGTAAAAAAATACGATATCGATACGCAGCGCCTTCAAACTGATGTACAGGTACTTGAGGACCGACTTAGTTCTCTTCATAAAGTATTTCTAGCGGAGCGTTCCTTGATAAACTAAAAACGGCAATAATGTACCATTGCACAAAAAAAATATAGACATATTATGTTAAATTATATGACAAAGCATGGGAACCTACCAGTCGACGGGAGCGAAGCAGCGCGGGTTTAGTTAGTTTTATTATAAATTTAGAAAATACTAAAATTATGCATTTTTATCAAAGTATCCCGAATAGAATCCTTGATATTAGCTATTTAAGGACAAGAATAGAATCAACTACTGCTTCGAAATGTCTTGGTATTAATACAGATACCAATTTGACTTGGAGACCCCAAAACGACGAAATAAGTAAAGGACTTAATGAACTTGCTTACGCTCTCTAAATACTATCAAAAGTAGTGAGCCTAGAATCCGTACTAACAGCTTATCACGGATTTGTTGCATCACCACTCAGATATGGCGTACTATACTGGGGCAATTCAGTAGATAGAGAGAACTCGCGTTCAGAACCCAAAAATAATGTGTCAGTGCTAACTGTGGTCTTCAAAGTTCAGAGGGTTGTCAAGTGTTCTTTGTACGTCTGGAAATTCCATATAACCTTGCTATCACTGTACATATACTAAATGAATATATTTGTCAAAGCTAACATGTCATTACACAAAATAGCTACTAAAAGTTATTACAGAAAATTACGCGATTAAAAAGTCAGAACTGGAAGTAAAACCCGGCAATATGGTATAAACCTGAAGAGTCTGTTTATTTGTTTGCTTGAACGCGCTAAACTCAGGAACTATTGGTATGATTTGCAAAATTATTTCAGTGTTAGATAGGACATTTATCGAGAAAAGCTAAAGGATTTAATAATATCATCAGACCAATAAGAGCGGAGCAGTAATGAAAACTGTGATGCAGACGAAGTTGCGCGGGTCAGCTAGTTAATGAAATTGATTGCCTTATTTGTATTGTACAGTCAACAGCAAAAGTAGATGATCAAAATCAGAAATTCAATACTAATGAACGGAGTTCACGTCAGAACTGTGTAGCGTCGAAGTGATTCAAAAGTATGTTATTGTAAATTATACCAAACATTTACTACTAGTACAGCTGCCATATATTCGTGATCAGTTTTGACTCCAAAAGTTATTAACTCATTTCGCATCAGAACTAAGGAGTGAAAAAAATTTACAAAACTAGTGAACAGTTAAAATCAAAAATTAAATGATGAAACTGAGGCCACGTTATCATGAGGCATATAATTCATCCATCCTTATTTTTTAATTAACCCAGTAATTTAATTTGTTATGTTTTACGGAAAATCTGCTGAATTGGATAAAAATTTGCATATTAAATATATGCCAAATTTCATCCAATTGAACCCCTAAAAACCGTGTTACCCAGTTAATGGGTTGTGGAGGTCTGGTAGGCAGCCGAAACTCGTAAAATACTGGTATTCAGCTGAATCCGGTTTGACTGGAAGCCGACCCCAATATAGTTGGGAAAAGGTTAGGCAGATGATGAACCCCTAAAAAAGCATATGTTCATTAAAAAAAACTTTTTTACAAAAAAAAACAAGCGACTTCCAAAAAAAACACCACAAAGTGAAAAATAATAGAGTTATTTTTCACTTAGAAGTCGGTGTCTTTGGATCTGTGTTTTAGTTTTTTGCCACCGATTTCCAAAATTAAAGTTATTTTTCACTTTGAAGTGTTTTTTTTGGAAGTCGGTTGTATTTTTTTGTAAAAAGTTTTTATTTTTCACTTTCTAGTGGGTCAGTTTGTAATTTATCTAAGTTACAATAGCCCAATGTCAACTGCTCATCACCTTTTACAACATATTGCTTTTCTCGATGCAGGGACGTTAATTGTTGAGGAGTTCTCCTAGTAAGGACCAGGAGAACTGGAGCTCCATGGTGAAGGCATCATCATCACTATGCATTTTGACGAGCATAAATTACTTAGCAACCATATTAAAGTAATCGAATCGCAACCAGTGAAATACTTAGGTATAATTGAGTAGTTCCGATGCCCATCTGTGGTCTTCATCATCAGTTCCACTTCAGCAAATGGTGCTTTTCGAGAGCGAATGCACGAGTTACTATAAAAAATACCCAAATCACTATAGGTGTGCCTATAAAATTGGAGGGTTTCCCCTCGATTTCCATTGGATCCTTTCATCAGATTCTGACTTGGTGACAATGGGACCACATCGAGAGTATACCCTTTCAAACAAAAAAAGAAGTATGAAGTAGTTATGCCTGAACATACGTAAAACAAAATATATATATATATAAACTTCCGAATTGATTACCTCCTCCTTTTTCAGAAGTCCGTTAAAATCATATTAGAGAAAAACTTTACTATTTTAATTGTGTTTTTTTTGTAACTTCTGTCAAATGTTTAAAAGTAGCTAATGTGATACAAAGCGATAATTCAATGATTGTTTTTGCCCAGTCGGCTACAATATATTATTAAAACCGGAAGGTAGATTGATAGTTTTATCTTTAGGGCATTACCTACTTATATTGACTTGTTGCGCTTTTGTCGCACTGTTAGCGTTGAGTGCGTCTGTTGTCTATTGCATCGATTTATTATAGCCAAGAACTAATAGATTAAAAATATGACACACCATATAACAGAGCATGAACGACATAGAATTATATCGTTGCATGAAGACGGATTGAGTGTTAGTGATATAATGAGAGGAGTAAGTGTCACGGTGAGCAAGCATTCATTACTTCTTTATTGGAATATCTCCTAACATTTGGTAATTGGAAAAAGTGAAGACACATTTAAATTAAAGGTGTCAGTTTAGTCTGCTAGTCCAGATTAAACCTATTATTAGAATTACTATTTTTCATATTTTAAAAACTATTAGTAACATTTAGATATATTTGTAAGCGCCACGTCTGCCCATAAACTGCCAAACAGTTACCAACACTGGCACTGCCCTGCGCCCGCCACACCGAGACAAAAACAAATTCAAAAATTTGAAATTTGAGAAATTCGTAGGGGGATATTCTGAGTGCTACGTATATCTACATAAATATTCTATATAATATATATAAATAAATATGTATATGTATGTAATTATATATATATTAGGAGATATTCCAATAAAGAAGTAATGAATGCTTGCTCACCGTGACACCTACTCTTCTCATTACATCACTAACACTCAATCCGTCTTCATGCAATGATATAATTCTATGTCGTTCATGCTCTGTTATATGGTGTGTCATATTTTTAATCTATTAGTTCTTGGCTATAATAAATCAATGCAATAGACAACAGACGCACTCAACGCTAACAGTGCGACAAAAGCGCAACAAGTCAATATAAGTAGGTAATGCCCTAAAGATAAAACTATCAATCTACCTTCCGGTTTTAATAATATATTGTAGCCGACTGGGCAAAAACAATCATTGAGTTATGTTTTTGTATCGCATCAGCTACTTTTGAATAATGACAAAAAATCACAAACATGCAAAGATAATAATATTTATTGAATTATCGTTTTGTATCACATCAGCTACTTTTAAACATTTGACAGAAGTTACAAAAAAAACACAATTAAAATAGTAAAGTTTTTCTATTATATGATTTTAACGGACTTCTGAAAAAGGAGGAGGTAATCAATTCGGATGTTTATATATAAATATATATTTTGTTTTACGTATGTTCAGGCATAACTACTTCATACTTCTTTTTTTGTTTGAAAGGGTATACTCTCGATGTGGTCCCATTGTCACCAAGTCAGAATCTGATGAAAGGATCCAATGGAAATCGAGGGGAAACCCTCCAATTTTATAGGCACACCTATAGTGATTTGGGTATTTTTTATAGTAACTCGTGCATTCGCTCTCGAAAAGCACCATTTGCTGAAGTGGAACTGATGATGAAGACCACAGATGGGCATCGGAACTACTCAATTATACCTAAGTATTTCACTGGTTGCGATTCGATTACTTTAATATGGTTGCTAAGTAATTTATGCTCGTCAAAATGCATAGTGATGATGATGCCTTCACCATGGAGCTCCAGTTCTCCTGGTTCTTACTAGGAGAACTCCTCAACAATTAACGTCCCTGCATCGAGAAAAGCAATATGTTGTAAAAGGTGATGAGCAGTTGACATTGGGCTATTGTAACTTAGATAAATTACAAACTGACCCACTAGAAAGTGAAAAATAAAAACTTTTTACAAAAAAATACAACCGACTTCCAAAAAAAACACTTCAAAGTGAAAAATAACTTTAATTTTGGAAATCGGTGGCAAAAAACTAAAACACAAATCCAAAGACACCGACTTCTAAGTGAAAAATAACTCTATTGTTTTTCACTTAGTAGTGGTTTTTTGGAAAACGCTTGTTTTTTTTGTAAAAAAGTTTTTTTTAATGAACATATGCTTTTTTAGGGGTTCAATTGGATGAAATTTGACATAATATATTCAATATGCAAATTTTTATCCAATTCAACAGATTTTCCGTAAAACATAACAAATTAAATTACTGGGTTAATTAAAAAATAGGGATGGATGAATTATATGCCTCATGATAACGTGGCCTCAGTTTCATCATTTAATTTTTGATTTGAACTGTTCATTAGTTTTGTAAATTATTTTCACTCCTTAGTTCTGATGCGAATTGAGTTAATAACTTTTGGAGTCAAAACTGATCACGAATATATGGCAGCTGTACTAGTAGTAAATGTTTGGTATAATTTACAATCACATACTTTTGAATCACTTCGACGCCACACAGTTCTGACGCGAACTCCGTTCATTAGGATTGAATTTCTGATTTTGATCATCTACTTTTGCTGTTGACTGTACCTATTAGTATTGAAATATTACGATTGTGAAAGTTTACATAATTCTACGTAATTTAAATTCTACCACTTTATGATATTTTAAAAGTTAAATGTGTGTGAAAAAGCAAACATTCTGCAATGTTAATTACTTACTAAATATATAAATACGCGTCTGGGCAAATCGTAGAGGATCTACCTATCTGTACTATCTCGCCCTCTGTTGTAATTTGACCTATGTTTGCAAATAAAGCATTATGATTCTGATTCTGAACATCTCTCTACAGTTAAGAGTGGAGCTGGGCAGTAAATAACTGGAAATACATTGAACAGGAGCGTGAGGAAAAAGGAAATGCAGTCAGATAAATTTCTAAACACAGCGGACCTTCTAGAGCAAGGGCGTAGTTACCAAGCAGCTTTGGTGCAGTGATTGTGGTGGACCTCGAGACAATAAAAGAGATTAATTAAGGCAATAACATAAAGTAAAATTTATAGTAAATTGTTATAGATTTAAATTCATAGTTATAAATTTTACCAAAATAAGTACCTACCTACTTGACCAAGTAGTGAATTTTATTCTATTTTTAATTAATTCTTATGTTTTATTTTTAATATTGCACAAAGGTAATATATTAACAGGTTATAGGTTAGTGAATATGAGTAATGATATTTTGGTATGAGTGATGATATTTTGAAATTGTTTTTTTTTTTTATGTTGATAATGATATATATTCATCATCACCACCTGTACATGTGAAGACCTAATGGCTGCGTCAGCGAATGCTGTTACCGTTGCTGAATACTGGGCCAAACATACAAGGGTGTACACTAGGGTTTGTGGGGTCTTTAGAACTTACTGCACACACAATAAAAAGAAGAATGTCCAATATAAATTATTAAATTAAAACTAATTTGCATGCTAATAACAGGCAAAATAAATGTAATGTGCATAATCCATCAATTTCGATGTCTGGTAAAACGTACACACCTATTTTCAGTAAATTTATTCTTATTTTTATTGGTCATATGTTGTTGCCCTTTCTTCTCCACAGTCCAAGGGAATCTTTAGTTAAATGAGGCAACAAGTTTATAGATGACTCCTATTTCAAGCGTGTACCGTTCGAGATTTATCCATAGATAGTGGTTTCCCACTGAGTACTTGGACTATGCCTCAGATCATTGTGTACATATGCTGAACCTCCCCCCCCCTAGAGTCGTTTCTATAATTATAACTCCGCATTTACACATTCGTGTTCGCTATTCGCCTCCTCATTCGACGAAACATTCGTATACGAATGCCGTCGCGAACTACTGTTCACACATTCGCGGGATGAATTATTTTGTCATTCGCACACGAACACGGAGGACGTGAAAATAATTGCGGCATGCGCGCTACATCTTGAATGAATAAGTTTATTACTAATATTATAAATGCGAAAGTAAGTCTGTCTGTCTGTCGCGCTTTCACGCCAAAGCTACTGAACCGATTTAAATAAAATTTGGTACACAGATAGTCTAGAGCCTGAAAAAGGACATAAGCATTTTTATCCCGCTGGCAGAAGCTAGTTATTTATATATCCTGCATAGAAAAGTAAAAAAACTGGCCAAGTGCGAGTCGGACTCGCGTGTAAAGGGTTCCGAACGAATAATTGTTTTTTAACATGTTATTTTAACACTATAGATTTCTAATAGTTTTTACTGTAATCTATAAGTAAATATATAATATTTCCATTTTTTTTCAAAATTTTAGGAGATGTGTGGGGGGAATGGTCTTTTTTTGTCTAATTTCTTGAATAACTTCAAAACCAATTACTTTAAAATTATGGAAAAAAAAAATTAAAACCCTCACAGTAAGCCCTTTCATTTTGCACACGTCCTGTTGGGTCGGGCGCTAGCTATCAAATGAATGCAGGCGAATGTGTAAACAGTAAGTTCGTGTTCGCCATTCGTGCCCTTTGATTCGCGTCCGAAAAACCGCTCCCGACGCGAACACGCGAATCGCGAGGCGAATTACGAGGCGAATAGCGAGTGAACTGTTTACATATGCGTGTTCATTATTCGCCTCGCGATTCGCACGAATGTGTAAATGCGGTATAGCAGTGGATGTAAACGTCGATTTGCAGTGCTAAAGCTTCGGCTTCCGAACGAATACAGGTTTCTGTCACAACAATGACGTGTGCTATTTTCGGTAATGATTTTAACCGCATTTTAGTACGTCAAGTTTTCCTCTTTTACAAATACTTCTAGCATTAAGGTACAAGAACCTGAGGCGAGATTTTATGGCATTAATATGACGGTAGTTATTGAGCACTTGATACGTATTGCAATATGTATGGGCGAGTTAAGTGTCACTCATTAATTGGTTTTTTGGGTTTATAATTTTAATGAATATTTTATTTTATTATTATTTTAATTCGATTAAAGATTTTGTAATTTTTTAAGTTTTACTTTTGTAATTTTATATTTATTAATGTTTTGTTTTAATTTAATTGTAATATTGGGACTTAGTGCCCTAATAAACAAATTTATTATTATTTCGTTTATTTATTCTTATTTACATACAAAGTATATTTCTAAAAAACCATAAAAAATACATTTAAAAATATAAAAAGTAGTAGTCCGCCGGTGTCGGGAGCAGGGTCCAAGCTACCGGTGGTTAGGGCTACAGAGAAAGGAACCTCCTCACAATACGAGCCGTATCGAGGAGTACTGCCAGAAGGCAGTACTCCTCGATACGGCTCGTTCGGCTCGGCTCGTTTTGATTTTAAGCTGGCGTTACGCGGTTGGGTAAAGGGCCTGATACAGAAGTATCAGGCCCTTTACCCAACCGCGTAACGCCAGCTTAGACAGATTATTATTATTATTTCGTTTATTTATTCTTATTACATACAAAGTATATTTTTAAATATATCTCTAAAAACCATAAAAAATACATTTAAAAATATAAAAAGTAGTAGTCCGCCGGTGTCGGGAGCAGGGTCCAAGCTACCGGTGGTTAGGGCTCCAGAGAAAGGAACCTCCTCACAATACGAGCCGTATCGAGGAGTACTGCCTTCTGTATCAAGCCCTTTACCCAACCGCGTAACGCCAGCTTCGACAGATGTTCGTCGAAGCTTTTGGCCATCAGGCCATTGGCCGTAATGACTATCGGCACAATGACAGCTGAGTCCACATTCCACATGTCGACAACCTCGTGCGCTAAGTCGAGATACTTGATTTGTTTCTCTTTCTCGGCCTTCACGAGGTTCTCGTCATGCGGGATGGTAACATCAATTATCATTGTGCGGCGCGCTAATCGGTCTATCACCACTATATCAGGCTTATTGGCAACAATAGTCCTATCAGTGATGATAGATCGATCCCAGTACAACGTGACATGGTCATTTTCGAGAACTGGGTCGGGCACATACTTATAATACGGTACCTCAGCATCCACAAGTTTGTATTTCAAAGCTAGTTGCTGATGGATAATCCTGGCCACTTGGTTGTGCCTGTGCAAGTATTCGCCGTTAGCCAGACGAGAACAACCAGAGATAATATGTCTGATGGACTCACCCGGACGGTGGCATGCCCGACACACGTCCACCGTCCCATCCTTCATAATATGCCTCCGGTAGTTATTTGTCAAGATAACTTCGTCCATAATCGCACAGACAAAACCTTCAGTCTCCCCGAAGAGATCACTGAATCGTAGCCAGGCCACGGACGCTGAAAAATCTACATCGGACCCATGAAGAGCCCGATAGAAGCGCCCGTGAAGCTCCTTGCTTTTCCATACTTCCTTGCGGTCATCTGTGGTAAGTATCACAGGTTTGCGCCAGTTCTCCTTAGCCATGGATAACGGGGTGAGACCCTTGTCCACTGCGACAACATCTCGGTGCATACCCACATCAGCTTTGAGAAAATATTCTCTGAGATTGCACATCTCGCGGTTGTGGAGAGTCTTGGCGTTTAAAAAGCCTCGACCTCCACACTTTCGCGGGATGTACAATCTCATCACCGACGATCGTGGGTGATGCATCCGGTTTGCGGTCAGCAGTGTACGGACCCTCCTATCCAGGGCGTCAAGCTCAGTTTGAGTCCATTTGAGTATGCCGAAAGAGTACATTAATACCGGCATGACCCAACCGTTGAAGGCGCGCACCTTATTTCCGCCCGACAAAAGGCTATTCAAAACCTTTTTCAGGCGGCCAAAGAAGCGTTCCTTCAACGATTGCTTCATGTCAGTAACATTAATGCCCAACGCTTCCGATATACCCAAATACTTATAGGTTTCGGTTGAGCTGAGGGATCTAACCTGTATGGAATCCGAGAGTTGAAATCTCTCAGATTCCATAATCTCCCCTTTCTTTACATGCATGACTGCACATTTGTCCACACCAAATTCCATCCTGATGGCACTACTGAAGGTTTCAGTCACCTTCAGTAGCTCCATCAGTCGCGAATTGTTGGGGGCAAGAGATCATCCATGTAAAGAAGGTGAGATATGGCCTGATTATTATTATTATTATTATTATTATAGTGGGTGTACCGTGAATGTATTTGATTTTAAGCTCATTCTCACCATAATTTTCTATTACAATCTATTTTTGGTAAAGATTTTAAAACTTATTTTAGTTTGTCATTGAGGTACAAGAACCTGAGCCGAGATTTTGTGGCATCAGATTTATCTTACCGAACGTTAAAAAAAAAAGATTGCGACATAGTATTGAACAAAGAGAAACTTGAATTCGTCGAAAACACGGTTTTCCTGGGGATTACGCTTGACTCAAGGTTACAATTAACATCTCTTGCGGGACGGCTAAGTTCAGCAGCATACACTGTCAGAAAAATCCGTCAATTTACTGATATAGATACCGCGAGGAGTTTAGTTACTTTCATACTATCATGTCGTACGGTATCTTATTATAGGGACGTGCTGCAGACATCGAGTCTATATTTATCCTGCAAAAAAGAGCCATCAGAGCCATATACAATTTCTGTCGGCGTGAATTCCTAAGAGAACTGTTTAAGTATATCGACATCATGACGGTACTTTGTGAATAAATTTACGAAAATATAATGTATGTTCGGAAAAATCTTCATCTCTTTAGCAAGATTAGTGACAGGCAAAATTTTAATACTAGAAATAGGAAAAAATTAGATAAACCCTGATTCAGATTGGCTAAAGTACACACTTCTATCATTGGGTACTGTGTTAAATTTTATAATAAAATACTGGTTGATATTCTCGAACTGAATGACAGAAAATTTAAAGCATGCATAAAACGCACACTATGTAGACAAGCGTATTATAAACTGGAAGATTATATCCTCGATAAAAACGCTTAGCTGGTCCTGCTCCACAGTCACAACTGCTTGGGTCCACTTGTTAGGTTTTTATATTTGAAAGAGATCCTCACCCTCTTTTTTATAGGTACCTACTCACATGATTATTATAATCACTTATTTATTCTTTTTGATGTAAGAACTTAATCGTTGTTTTTATTAATTTATTTACATTATTTGGTCATAGACAACCATAGTTTTGTGTAGGGTAGAAGAATATTTTTCAAATTTTGTAAATGTGAGTACCATGAAGCCATTTACATTTTATGTGATTAGTTATAGTTTTACTTGTTGGAAATGAACGAGCATGGTGGTTGAGAGCATGTCATGCTCACTCAAATGTCTCGCTGATGGCGGCGCGTGGGTTTGATCATTCGGTTCCCTTCGAAATGGTTGAGCTGAAAGATGCCGCCGATACACGTGTCATGTTCGTCATGGCGCCGACGGTTGAGACTGGTCATCTCTTAACTGCCATTGGCTTATTGTAATCTTTATATTATAAATTCTTATAATAAGCTTTTTTTTTCATTTGCATTGTCCTCACATGAAGAAGCAACAAATATATGTAACTTAGAATTTTGTAAAACAAAACATGATTTAAAAGAGTGTCGGTGGAGTTTCTTGCACGTTCTTCTCCATGGAGATCTACGCTTTGGAACGTGCAAATAGCTTCCATATTTTGACTGACCGACCTTGACGTTTTAAAAGGGCCTGTGAATGGTTTATTTTAAATAAAATGCTTTGAATTCGAATTTAAATGCTCAATTTAATGAAACTATACCATTGCATTTTTTCTGGTTCTGTGGTTTTCAGTTTATGATAAATGGAAATGCATTTTCCTATTTAAATAACATGTTGGTTCACTACATATCTCAGTCACAATGCCGTGGTCGGGTGAGCATTGCGCATTCGCCATCGAGGCATTTTTCAAGAGTAACGATTCTTACGCGATTGTTCGTCGACAATTTTGCTCACGCTTCGGTATTTGGCGGATAAGTGACGGACCGAGTGTGAATTTAATTCGTTCCTGGGTGCAGAGGTTCCGCGCGAGTGCTTCGGCTTTGAACACCTCAAAGCCAGGGCCTAGTCGATCTTCAAGGAACCCCAATAACATTTATTTATTTATTTATACTTCATGCACACAAATGTACACCGGTGGAACGGAGTTTACATGAAAATACTTTAAATACGGAAAAAGGCGGCCTCATTGAGACATCCGAAAGACAACAATTATGAAATTTTGAAAAAGGATCTGAAATTCCATCCTTTTAAAATTCAAATTGTTCAAGAACTGAAAGCCAGTAACTTTCTCAGTCGCATTTCTTTTTTGTGATACGATGTTGGAGCGTTTTCGTACGGTGAATTCCATTTTTTGGAGCTACGAGCTCGTCGCTCCAGACATGGGATTTCTATTTAAACGGGCACGTTATCAAGCAAAATTGCCACTACTGGTAATGGAGCGAAAGAAGTCGGCGGTTCAGTGGAGATCGAACAAAGCTTCATCGATAACAAGTTCGTAGCCAGGGCCGGACTGGGACCCGAAACCGGCCCGGGCATTTTAGAGGTGGTTGGCCTTCCTCCCTTAAGAGTAATAAATAAGTAGTCTTTGGCTCAGTTCTAAGCTGGCATTGGCTTTTCCGCTGTAATAATTGCTAAATAAAAAGAATGTTTAATTCTCATATTTGTTCTTTTAATAAAGAGTACGTCTTTAAATCAATGTTAAAGTCTAGGCCAGCATCTAAACTGATGAGGGTGGCGAGAACAATATCAATGACTATCGACTTCTACCTCCCCAGGAACTCCAGGCTGGATCAGGTAAGATACAGTTTCATGGCTTCGCAAACTTAGATGTCAAACTTAAAATAAAATATAGATGTGGACACATAATAATTATAAACCTATCTGTAAAAATGCAAAGCTTATATTTCTTCGCCTGTTTCGAAAATAAATGAACAAATCCACTAAAAAACTGTTGGCCTGCGACAATTCCAGTGTGCTTCCTGTTATGTATTTTCATTACAATGATCTAAATGAAAATTACATTATTACACTTACCGATCGATCAATCGATTATTATCAAACTTGCAGCTTTCTTAAATGTTCTCAATCTTTATTTCAGATAATATCCATAGCAAAAAAAGTCGGCGGCTCAGTGGAGATCGAACATAGCTTCATCGATAAAAGATTCGTAGCCAGGGCCAGACTGGGACCCAAAATCGGCTCGGCATTTTAAAGGTTGCCAGCCCTCCTCTTTCAATAGTAAGGAAAATTACTTAGTTCCGAAAGCGCGGGGCTACTATTTTTACTCGCAGGTAAAGCCAGGAACTCCTATTGGCTGAAGTGTCACTGTGTGACTTGTGTTGCTGACTGTCAGGGTTTTACCAACTCAGACTACATTATAATACTTGAGAGTTCGAATGATTCTTATCCTTTGAATATACAGTCAACCTCTGAATCAAGTTAGGCACACTTAAAGTTTTATTTGGGAAAATCTATTAATACTTAATCATGGTGTTATGCTCAATAAATCTTAGACTAGTATGTAGTAACTTTCAAAATTATTTTTTTTTACCACAGGCTTAAAGTTTTAATATTTTGGCTTTTAGTTTTAATTTTATGTATACTGCCTTCATATTTATACACTGTTTTAAATAAGTTTTTCAATGTAAGCAAGCCGTTTATGCCTAGTTAAGAATAGTTTTTACTTTTCATACAATCAATGGATAAAATTTGGAATAAAATATTGATCAACTTTTTCTCTTTTCCAGAGTTCAAACCAGTACTGTGTCAGAATGGAAAACTAAGTGCTAACACCAGATTCGGAGAAGTCCAATTCCATTTATATTTATTATTATTTATATATTATTCATATCAATTTCGATTTACTTATTTACCTGAAGATGAGGAGAAGACATTGGAACATTGTTGTTATTGTGACAAGAAACTTTGAAGTGATCTGTTTTTACAAAAGTGCTTGAATGATTGTTTTTTTTGTACTTATGTTTGCCAGCTCAGTTTCAATTATAAATATCCTAACTAAGTAATCAAATTATATATATATTTTTTTAAAATGAGTCTTTTGTTTTAACACGTCACGATCGTGTATGGAATACTGCTCTCATCTTTGGGACGGATCTGCCAGATACCAGCTTGATGCCCTTGAGTCAATTGAGAAACGAGCCAAGAGGATCATCGGCAATGAGAGGCTTGTCGCGACGAAGCTCCAAAGTCTTGAGCATCGACGACGAGTTGCTGGCTTGTCGGTCTTCTACCGGTTGCATTTTGGGGAATGTGCGACGGAATTGCATAATTTAATTCCGCCAAGCCCGTTCCATCATCGGACCACAAGACGAACGGCGATGCGCCACCGGTACATGGTGGACATCCCACCCACACGAACAAAACGTTTTGGGAACACATTCATAATGCGTACAGCTAAGGAGTGGAACTCCCTGCCGGAGTCTGTGTTTCCCGATAGCTACAACCTGGGTGTCTTTAAGTCAAGAGTGAATAGGTTACTTCTAGGCAGGCGTGCTCCATCTTCGACCACATCATCGCTTACCATCAGGTGAGATGGTGGTCAAGCGCGTGCCTAACGATAGTAAAAAAAAAAAAAAACACAAATGGTTCATTTTGTTTTGTAACTAAATATAATACTCATGTAATACACACTGTGTAGAAGCTTCTTATTGATTATTATTTAAACCCGTCTGAATGTTGTGTTATAATTTGATTTTAATTTAAATAAACTGGTAGCAAATGCATGTCTTTTCTTATTGTTTATATTACCTGACTTATGTAAGGCATAAATATTCGATTAGGTATTTCTCTATGCGAGTCCGTACCTAATCTATAAGATATTATAATGCCCTGACCACCGGTAGCTTGGACCCTGTTCCTGATACCGGTGGGCTACTATTTTTTTATATTTTTTTCTTTTATGTTAGGTAACGTTTCGAAGTACGTGCACAAAAACAAACACACTAAATTTTTAAATTTTTGATGTGTCCTCCATTCACATTGATGCACAAATTATACCGACGGAGAATATTGTTATTTATTTTTCTAATTAGATCACTGTCCGTCGCTAAGCACTTTATTTTGTGAAATGCTTAAATAATCCTATTTTTTAACTCATCAATTGTATTTTCCTCTGAGGCATACACTTCACCCTTAATGTAACCCCACAAAAAGAAATCCATGGGAGTGAGGTCCGGAGATACTAATACTAAATAATAATAATCCCAAGTTACGTGTCCTATCACCATAAAAAACAGTCAATCACAAAAAAAAAACACTAATACTAAATAATAATAATCCCAAGTTACGTGTCCTCTCACAATAACAAAATAAAATTACAATTGTTTGCGCGCGAATTTCACAAACCATACGTTCCGATAAACAAGCGTGGGCGCACTGAGGGACTTACCGATCGCAAAAAACAAGGATGCAACAAACTGACCTATCTCTATTTCTTTCGCTCGCTTTATGTTAGTCGCTTTCGTAGTGAAAGTGCAAGTGTGTGTGTATTGATTGCTCCCTTGTTTGCATTGCCAATTTTTAGTGAATGTCCTTCGACATGCGTCAGAGCGGCAACAACGCATCGTAGATTTATCGTTGTAAGGTGCATGACCTATGCTTAGACGATAATCAGCTGTTAGAAAAGATACATCGTGTTCAAACCGTGCAAAAACTTTAAAAATCATTTGCGACTAAACTACTGCTCCTAATTAATTTATTTTTGGTACAGAGCTTGAAAATGGTACCTAGTATAGGCAGTTTAAAGGAAAGCCCCTCTGTCGTATCAACGTTGTATATAAAAATGAATCCCTATTTCCCTTGGTCATCGCATCACGCTTAAACGGCTCGACCGATTTGGATAATTCTTTTTTTGTTGTGAGCGTTCTGGCTACGAGAAGGTTTTAGGCTATATATTTTCACGTTATGTGCTTTGGAGGATGAGCAATATTCAAAAATGTCTGTTTTAACGACAGGCACAAGGTTTGATCCCCGGCCAGCAACAAATATTATTTTTGTATTTATTTTATGTTTTGAACTGTGTTTTTACACCATAATTTCGTAAAAAACATATTAAAATGGGTTTATGCGCACTTAAAATAAAATTCAAGTTCATAATCCACATTTTTCCAAACAGTTTAGTGAGAAATTGTTATAAGAAGCCACAACATATTACAATATTGCAGATACTTATGCGTCAATACTTTACCAATGTTCAAAAAATCATGACATAAGATCGGCTATTTTAATCATTTATCAACAATGCTCATAGACCGTCGGTTTAAAGACTGCCTTTCACATGACTTGGTGTGGGTTCGAATCCAAGCAGTGATATGAGTATTTCTGAATTTCATTAATTTTTTTAAATTATTCATTTTCTCTCTTTTTTAATTTTTACTAATATTTTTACACAACTAAGACTTTTTTTTTTTTTAACATGTTACTATTGTATTTTGTATTTTTTTTTAGCATTCATTTATGCCAAAATATAATGGCTAGGATGTTAACAGAAAGCATCACGTTCAAAAGTACAAAACCCATGTAGATAACTTTTAGACATAAACCGTATAGGAATTGTTGAAATTGTCATGAAATCAACAATACGTAATGCAGATATACATTCAGTCAAAAAAGTATCGGGAATGGATGATTTGTTTATGGTTCCAAATTCAAATTTTTGTTTTTTTTGTAGTTGTTAGATTGGCACAACTGTTTTCCATTTTGGCGCGGAGTTTGAGTTGCATCTGTTATTTATATTAAATACAGTGCCGGTTTTAGTAATATCATATATAGTGTGTATTGCGAATTTCATAATGGACAAAAATATCGAACAAAGAGTTTGCCTTAAATTTTGCATCGCCAATGGAATTTCGTGTTCGGAGTCACTGAAAATGTTACAGAAGGCTTACGGTGAATCGACTTTATCAACAACTCGTGCTTATGAGTGGTTCAAAGCGTTCAAAAGCGGTCGAGATGTGATGGAAGATTTGCCTCGCTCTGGTAGGCCGTTAACGTCTGCAACTGAAGTTAACATCGCAAAAGTGAAGGAAATAGTGACTGAAAATCCCCATTCAACTCTGAGAGAGATAGCCGCCGAACTTTCTGTATCTCACAAGTCGATCCGTACCATTTTAACTAATCATTTGGGTATGAAACATGTTGCTGCTCGGCTAGTCCCAAAAGATCTGAATTGGATTTTGCACCACGACAATGCGCCTTCGCACAAGGCTATCATTGTGAACGAATTTTTAATCAAACACTCAACAAATACCATCCAGCAACCACCATATTCACCAGATATGGCTCCTGCTGACTTTTTTCTTTTTCCTAAACTCAAATTACCACTTTGTGGCACCCGTTTTCAATCGATAGAAGACATAAAGGAGAATTCGCGGCGAGAACTGAACTCAATTCCGGAAGCAGCGTTTAAAAAATGTTTTGATGAATGGATTATTCGTTGGCACAAGTGTATCGTTTCTAAAGGAGCATACTTTGAAGGTAATAAAATAAATTTGGATGAATAACAGACATTTTGTGTATTATTGATCTTTTCCCGGTACTTTCTTGACAGAGTAGTACGTATCGCCATCTATTGGCCCAAATAGTAAACAATACAGTATGAGAATTACATCATAACATATTTTTTAGTTTTTATTGGTACTTTTAAAACGTCTTAAAAAAAAGTTATTCTTTTAATACCTTGAAAATATCGTTTTGTCTCCGAACCAATAGGTACTTAGACAGTTTAAATTCAGTTTCCATAGATGGCGTTATGCGTTTGATCTCGCGTGCGCTTACATATGCTAAGCTTAACTTGAGTTGCTCAGAAATAATTACGGGCCACGACCAGGGGTCACATTATATCACCCGTGAACAGCTGGCGAAGTCCCATGATAAAGGAGTTGCGGAAAGAGTTTGGTTAATCGGATGTCTGACTGTGTACTATAAACTTAAATTGTTTCGATTTGCGTTCCTGATTCGAAATAAATGAACTTGATTTATCAAGTAATAACTTTGTAGTTTGAAGAACAGCACCATTCATATAGTGCAAAAAAATATCAGCATAATAAAGATCAAATATGCAAATATATGGCCTTTTTATGGCCTAACGCCATAAAGCAGGCTTTTAAAGGCAGCATGCACAGAGCGGTCCACGCAGCAGAAGACCACATGGATACGTGTCGCGATTCTCAGCATTGAAGGAACGACGGAGAAGAAGAAAAATGCAAACACGATATTAGAAGGCCACTCAAATGCGCATTATTTTACGATTATTGTTAAAAATTGCCGATGGCATACAACACAATTAGGAGTCTGTGAACGG
This sequence comes from Lacanobia oleracea, assembly GCA_950371165.1. Classification (NCBI taxonomy): domain Eukaryota; kingdom Metazoa; phylum Arthropoda; class Insecta; order Lepidoptera; family Noctuidae; genus Lacanobia; species Lacanobia oleracea. The sequence goes on from OX493398.1 coordinate 4,384,128, forward strand.
GGAACCTACCGACCAAGCAGACCATTAATATGGATAATATTGACAAATGTTTTTGGGAAAAATAAGGAAAATATTTCCATGAAAACGCAAAGGAAGAAAATGATAGATACCATCCGATTAAATTTTATAATTTAAATATTTAGTTTCTAAAAACTAAAAGGCACTGTAAGCCTCCCAGGCTTACCTTCAGCAGTGGACGGCAATTGGCTGAAATGATGATGATGATGATAGTCGCCATAGACAGCCCAATGTACAGAGGTTACTTCGATACCGAGTAATCAGTCTTCGACTTAATTCGGGAAATGAGGCTTTTGCTACCCGACGTGCAAGAATCCTCGGAACGGTGAGGTTGCTCAGCAAAACCTATGTGCGTAGCTTCGCTGGCTAACCTAGCCAGGACTCCTAAGCACAACGGCGCGAATGGGAGTCTAAGTGCAGATAACGAAATCTCAACTGTACTCTTTCCTTTGCGGGGGTAGTCTTTTCGTCTAGATAGATTTCCCATTTCAAATTTATATAGCTCTATCGCGTGTTAACAACCCTAGCAACTTTCTTCATCATCGTGTATAGAAAAGTGTTACCATTAAAACGTTTCTCATTATGAAAAATTTGTAAGGTTGGTCGGCGTTTTGAATAGAAGAGGTGATACAAGAGGTGGTGCAATGCTAGAAGTTGACTGTTTGTATATCTTATGTTACAATGGTTGCTGGTCGCTCTCAATCAATGCACTCAAAGAGCAATAGAGAGGGTAATGCTTGGAGTTTCCATGCGTGATTGATTCAGGAATGATGATATTCGTAGAGAACCAAGGTTACTTACATAGCCCGAAGGATCGCCAAACTAAAGTGGTAGTGGGCAGGGCACATTGCTCGCAGAACAGATGGTCGCTGAGGCCGAAAAGTTCTGGAGTGGTGACCGCATACCGGAAGATGCAACATTGAAAGGCCTCCCACAAGGTGTACCGATTACCTGGTAAAGGTCGCGGGTAGCCGATGGATGCGAGACACATAGAACCGGTCGTAGTAGCAACGCTTTGGGGAGGCCTATGTCCAGCAGTGGAGGTCTTTCGGCTGATATGATGATCTCTTATCTTAGCGATTTTACCTAGCGACATCATTTTCCTATACGACGTACACGCAAACAAAGTTACGTGCAACAGCTATCTATCTTTTTCTAATCTTCTAATGTATAGAAATCTCGGAATACAGTTTTTGCTATCGAACTCCTCCGAAACGGCTTGACCGATTTTTATGAAATTTTTGTGTTTATTTATATGGCAAAACAACGTTTGCCGGGTCAGCTAGTATTTAATAAATCTAAGACTAATGACACAAATTCAAACAGCAACACAGACAATCACGAACCCATTAAATACAGCTCAGGCTTTTAACAAGTTTTTTATTAATAAGTTACAAAATAAAAAAAATAAAACTATATACCGAAAATTGAGTATTGGCGCACACGTAGTACTTAATTAAATACTACAAACTTTTTATTTATGGAGCCAACAATACCTCAATATATAATTAATTATAATAACTCACTTCGAAATCCAAAGAGTGTTGGTTATGACGGAGTATGCACCAAAGTTATTAAAGAAGTATCTCATTACATAGCTCCACATCTCAGTCTCAAAATAAATGTGAGTATGTCTAGCGGAATTTTCCTTGATAAATTAAAAACGTCAATAATATACCATTGCACAAAAAAATTATAGACAAATTATAGGCAATCCTCTGCTGCCAGTGAACGGGAACGAAGCCGCGCGGGTCAGCTAGTTTTATTATAAACTTGGAAAATACAAAAATAATGCGTTTTTATCAAAGTATCCCGAATAGAATCAATGATATTAGCTATTTAAGGACAAAAATAGAATCACTTACTACTACCAAATTTCTTGGTATATATAGATAACAATTTGACTTGGAGACCCCAAACAGACGAAATAAGTAAAGAACTTAATGAATTTGCCTATGTTTTCTATATACCATCAAAAGTAGTGAAACTAGAATCCGTACTAACAACCTATTTCATTGTACAAAATAGCTATTAAAAGTTATACGCGATAAATATAAGTTAGAACTCAAAGTGACACATGGCAATACTGCATCTATACTAATATTTAAAGCTGAAAAAAAACGTTGGTAACACTGCCCAAGTGACATATCAAAGTGTCCCGTATTTTAGAGTTACATTTGATTAGAGTGAAATTAGGGTTTGATAATTTGTGAAAACTTAATGTCAATGCGTAAATACACAGGATTATTGTTATCTTGAAAAACTATCATCCAAAGCACCGGTAACCTAAAACAATCTGCTGACGTTCAAACTGTGAAATTATACGGAGAGGATTGTTACTTTAATTTTACACACATTAGTCTCTTGAAAAACGCTCATTCTAAGATTTACCAGAATAACTTGACTGTTTTGGTTTTGTTTACATAGTAGAAACGAAACAAAGTTGAGATTTATTCCATAATTCTATCATTTCGATGTTTTAATTTCAATAATATACTTGTTCATAACGTCTGTGATATATATAGCCATTTTTCCATTGTTATAGTTTTAAACCGAGTTCTATAATAAATTTATATTCTGGGAATCCTACCCACATTAAGTATAGCATCATAAGGAACCTAATCAAAAGCTACATAATTCAAAATAACTAAAAGCTTTACAAGCCGATACCTTACCCACCTACCTTATTTCTCTGAACTAGCTACACTAACTTTTCCCATTTTTATATTTCTCCCTTCATATCTAAGTTTATTTTTATTTTTCCTATTCTTTTGGTTCTCATCGTTTCTTAATTTCTATTTTCAGTAAATATCCCTGAGACTATATCTGTGATGACCCCTAAGGCTACTGCTCAGGATATGGAGCTAAAACTAAGAACGGTCCTCAAAGAACTTAAGGAATCGCAACACCAATACCAACAAATGTTGCTGGAGAGAGAGGAGGGTGAGAAGGAAGTATTGAAGATGGTACACAAAAACACTTGCCTAAAACGGGAGCTAGTAGACCTTAGTCAGCAATACCAAGATGTTTACACTTCCGTCCCCACTTGTGCGCTGTGAGGTGTTTATTATATCGCTCCGTTCTGTAAATTCGGAATTTGCATTGTGTGTTTATTCTAAGGCTTGTGAATTGTTCCTAGCTGTGCCATAGTGTATTAAGTCCGTGTTTTGTAAGTTTTTAAAGCTGTCTGTCTATTCATTTATTGCTAATTCGTCAATTTCTTCAGCCTAACAATAATTCCTCCAGAAATAACTTAATCGGTAATCGGGTCGGTTCGGTCGGGTCTTAATCGGCTTAATCGGTATTTATTTGTTTAATTTTTAAATTTCATTCATTTGCGTTCTAATACGTTTATTTATCGTATTCTCCGTCAATGATGATGTCAACAAATGATGACCCATCAGATCGCGGCAGAGAAATATTTCGTAGAAATACTAAAACCCAAAGGTCGCCCGTGGCGACTAATTTGAAACGTTTGTTCAGCGCAATATTTCCATCATACATTTCACCCAATGATAGGTCCAAACGGCTTCCTCAAACATTCAAAACCATGGAAAAATCTTCGCCGATTTTAAATATCAGTGATGTGAGCAATACCGACTATTGTGACTTAGTTTCCGAAACTTAACGACCTGGTGAATGATCAGGGCTCTCGAATTAATGTTGCAAATAAATCTGCTATCATGGATATGACACAGTGTGTCACGGCCATTGTTTCTATGCTGGCCATAAAATCATCATGCAACGAGACGAAGTTAGCCAATACGGAATGCGAATTAGATAAAATCAAGTCGAATAACGCTGTCAATCCCGATCCTGTCAATAACAACAACTGTAAAATTTCACATGCGGACTCGTTGAAACTACGTTAATTGCCAAAAGTAGCTCCAGCAATTATGCAGTCCTGACCACCGTTACCTTGTGTGGTCGCATACCCTACCGCGGACCGGTCAGCTGACTATAACACTTCGTCCGCGACCAAACAGCGCTCATGAAGGCAATTGAGCCCAGTGACGACGGTTTTCAAATTGTAGGCGAAAAAAAAAACGGGAAATCAGGTGTCGTACTACGCGTTGCTAATGAAAATCAACTTAGAAAGTTAGAATCTGTGGATGCTATCAAGGCCGCTGGCGACTAGACGGTAGTAGACGCCCTAGAGTGTTAGTAAAGGATGTTCCATCATCAATGGATGATGGCGCTTTTCAGAACGCGCTTTACCGCCAAAATATTAAGGATGAGCTGCAAATTAAAGAATATGACTTTATAAAGTCTACCAAAATTATCCGTAGGCGCTCCGTAAATAACGGTTGAAAATGGATTGGCATTGAAATAGAACCCGCCGTACGTAAACACTTAGTGACTACCAAGGATAAGTTATTTATTGATTGGGCTACCTGCCGTTTTATTAATGATGTAGAAGTTGTTCGGTGCTTGCATTGCCAACAGTTCGGTCACGTTAAGAAACACTGCGCTAGTAAGGAACTGACCTATGCCAATTGTTTGGAGGCACACGAAACAAATGATTGCCGGCATAAGGACGACTTAAATTTTAAACCGACTTGCGTGGCGTGCAAACCCTTTAAAAAACTGTGTGATCATCGCTGCGGATCTCAAGAATGTACTACCTACAAACTGAAACTCGAACAATTAATCCTAAACACTAACTACCAATAATGGATATTTTAAATATCCATAACGATAGGGTGGTGATATCACAGGCTTACGTCACAGGGTGGTTCAGTTGACTGCAAGGCGCGAGCCAGAATTTATGTAGCGCGTTCTTCGGGCTTTACTGTAACACCTATAAGTAATGGCTTACGTCACAGGGTGGTTCAGCTGGACTGCAAGGCGCGAGCCGGAATTTATGTAGCGCGTTCTTCGGGCTTTACTGTAACACCTATAAGTAATCTCATGACGCCTCATTGCGCCGTGGCGGAAGTATCATCGCCTATCTTTAAGGTTTACGTTGTGAGCTGCTACTTTCAATACTCAGACCCAGTTACTCCACATATACATAATCTCCGTCACGTCTTGCGGTCGCTCTCGGAAAGTTATAGTAGGTGCTAACGTAAATGCATCTTCTTCCCTGTGGTATGGCAAAGTTCGATCCACTGATTCCGAACGACGTTGTGCAGTTAAAGATTTTATTGCTGAGATGAATTTGTCAATTCATAACACCCCAGACGCACCACCTTTTTTTTGTAGCCAAATGGGCGAATATTGTATTGACGTCACACTTTCTGGTGCAGACTTACGCTTGGATAGGTAGCGTGTCCTTCCTGACGCGTCTTGTAGTGATCATCGCCTGATCGTGTACGAATTTGTTCCTATGTTTACTCAAAGTTCGTCACACTTAATTGGAAATTTTAGATATAAAAGTAAGGGCGCGAATTGGGAATTCTTTGGCTCACTTTTTTCTGGTCATGTCAAAGACTTCACTCGCGATGGACTGTCAGCTGAGGAAAGTGCTGAGATAATGTCAGACGCCTTAACTTACTGTGCTGACATTGTGCATCCATGACCAATATTCGTAGATGTAATTGGTGGAGTGACTACCTTGTTGAACAACGTAAAAGCTTTCGTAAAGCTCGTAGACAGCTCAACAAGCTAAAAAAACGTAAGGTTACCGGGGACCTCCTTAATCTTGATTTAAGTACTTTTAGAGTTGCCAAGTCACGCTACAGAGCATCTGTTGAAACATCTAAGGGTAATTTACTGCGGAAAATTGTTGATAAACTTGACAAGGAGGTTCCGTGGTCTTCTTTGTACCACGTGTTCAAAGCTAATAGATCTGTCGACCTTGCGTACGTTCAAAACATTAAAGTAAATAATAAACATACAACCGGCATTGAAGAAACAACTGATGCTCTGCTTGATTCTCTTATACCAGACGATGCATCAGTAAATGATAATGAATACCACCAACAGATCAGAGCGTAGGCCGCGGTGTCACCTGAATCACCGGAGTCAGATCTTACATCCACTGACGAATCCATAAACGTTGTCAAGAGACTGCCTTTCAACAAAATAATCATCCAGTGAAGATAAAATATCTAATAGAATGATTATAGAAGCGTGTAAAAAAGCGGGAGACGCGATCTTATCAGTATATAACCGATGCATTGTGGAAGGTATTATTATATATTATTATAGAGTAACCTATAATACTTCGCAGCAACACCAGCAGCTCCACGTTAAAAATTCGCAGAAATTAGACGCGTTGAGTTACGTGCGCAAAAACGTTATCAGTAAAATTGTGCAGTGTCAATTCACCGGGATACGTGTAGGTAAGTGTCCATCTCAAAGGGTTGCGGAGCAGAACCCCCTGAACTTTAAAGCAGCATATAACCGTAAAGGTCAGTGGAATCATTTTGACAATAATATCCTTGGAAGACGCGGCAGAGGCAAATCCAACGACATACAGATCATCGAAATCGAAACAGAGACTTCGAAGTTATTAAGGGTCGAATATCGCCAAAACACGTGGTTTTTAGTGTTAAACTAACCTCACTTTCAGACCACGTGTTACCTAAACACAAGGCGTGACGTACAGCCGGTCATCTCAGCCTGTACTGAAGACTTTGAAGCCGGCCGAGGAATCTGCCTGCCGACTAGACACCAGCGTGATGACTCCACGGTCCATCATCAGGAAAGCCCTGTGGGAACTCCTGAACCCTTTGTTATCCCCCCCGTGTTTGGGCTCATCCGTCTTGAAATTTTGAGACCTTACCGGAGCCAGCAAGGGTCACTTCCCCCCCCCACTTGATACACCCCCCCGAGACGCCCTCCACACTTCCCCCTATCTGAGATCCGAAAAAGGTTCACCACCACCACCATGTGAGGATCTTCCTCAAACCCTCCTGACCACACGCGAGACCAACCCCTTCACCCCTCCTCTGACCAAAACGAGAGAACAAAAAAACGAGCATTTTCATTAGCTGTTACATTTAATAATATTTAGTAGACTACATATATAAACACAGCATGTCCTCCAAACAGTCCACCACCTTCCGTAAAATGTCCACGGACGCCGCAAAAGTCCCGAAGACCCTCAGAGTGAAGGTCTTGAAAAACACGGCCAAGTCGGTGGTCTCAGAGAAAGCGGCGCGTCCAACACAGGCGCCACAGGTCACTAAGGCGGCGTCGGAACCGGACGCGACAAATACAACACCACCAGTATCCGTGGCACCTGAAGACTTCTTTACGCCAGAGGATCGTACTAGAATATCTGCGGTGATCATAAACTGGGTGCAATGCGGCATCTTCCCCCCCCCCCCGCCAGATCATCTCGGACGAAGAAAGCTCTGTGGCCTCTTCGGGCAGCCAAGTAAAACGCCCCGGGAGCGGACGACCCAGCCTTCTATATAGAACGTCGAGAAGGGGCACAGGGGTAGAAATGGACCTGGCCACAAGGGAGGTCAACGAGCTTCTCCAAAAAGGGAAAGACGCCCTGGAAGCAGCGGGCAACATGAGACGGGAGTGCAAGGCCACCGCCCATGAATGCCTTCAGGGCCTGTACTAGCTGGAGCTGCTCCGGAAGGCTCTTGAACGTTTGAAGGAGGACCTTAACCAGCCAAAAACTTAGACGGACCCAAGTAGCCGAGGGACAGACCAGGCGCTCTCACTCATTACCACCAAGCTCGAGGAGGAGTTCGGATAGCTGTCACACCAAATTCAGGCAATCGCCAACAAGCCTGTGGCCTCCCCTCCACCACCACAACCGCCTCTTAACATCACTCAACATCTAAAACCGATTGCAAAAAGGCTGCAGATAGTCTCTGCGGACACCCGCGTACTGCGAGACAAGGAACCGCCGATCCAGGCGCCCCCGGTGATGAACTTGGAAGCGGAACTCGCAGTCGAGAATGTCAAGAATACTCTCCAAAACATCGAAAAAGGGGTGGCGAACCTGGGAAAAGCTGAGAGACCGGTCCCGCAACAACTGGGCCCCAAAACCTTTGCCCAGGTCGCCAGTACACCCAAACCCCTAAAACAATCCCCACAACCCAACCACACCCTGATCGTCTCGTCGACGAACCCCCGGCATACTGGGGACAACGTGATCGAGAGGATCAGGACTGCACTCGACCTCTAAACGAGCGGAGCCCGAATCGACAGAGTCCGTAAAGCGCGGAACCAAAAAGTGGTTTTAAGGTGCGCCACCAAGTCGGATCTGAATTTGATCAAAGATCAATTTAAGTCAAACTCAGAGCTCAAACCCTCTCGTGTGCATCAAAGGAGTGCTATTCAGCTACAGCGACGGGGAGATCGTCGATCTCCTAAAGGCGCAAAACAAGCACCTTCTGCGTGACGTCGCTGTGAATGAACAGACCCTAAAGGTGCGCTATAGGAAGCGCGCGAGGAATCCCCACGAGTGCCACCCTGTTTTGGAGTTCTCTCTGGAAGTGCTACACATAAGCACAAAAAGTCCACGTGGGCATCAAGCGATGCTCTATTGAGGACCAGTCTCGTACAGTGCACAAAGTGCCTCGGATATGGACACAACAGGTCCATATGCAAGGAAAAGCATGAAGCCTGCAGCTACTGTACGGGAGCACACGATGGAAGGGACTGCCCCACTCAGGCCGAAGGCAAACTTGCATGAATTGCAAGATAGCGCACAACCTGGCACACTCAGCGTTCAGCGAAGACTGCCAGGAACGCCAAAAATGGGATGGACTAGCGAGATCGCGTGTTTCCTATTGCTAAGGGCGACCACGAGAACACAACCACAAGTCAACCAGTCACCACTCAAAACGCAACAAGACCGACAGCAAGATTGAGGTTCATCCAAGTCAATCTTCAGCGCTCCAAGCTGGCCACAGAAGAGTTGTACATGGCGGCTCAGACAAAGGGAGTTTCAGTAGCACTCGTTCAAGAACCTTAGGAAGAACGGGAGTGATGAAACAATGTCCTGGCACGCAAGTCATCCAGCCAAGTGTAGCCTCAACCGCCAAAAACCGGTAAAGGCGGCTGTCGTTGTTTTTGGGAACTATCTGGAGGTTATTCACGACCCGCAGATTGTGACCGAGAATATCGCTGCCGTCCAACTGAAGGTGGGCCATCTAAGTTTTGGGGTGCTGTCGGTCTATTTTGAGGGTGACCAGGAAATCAAACCGTACCTTTCCGTAACACACAACACTATACACAAACAACATCCTGGTGGGAGGAGACATAAACGTCTGGAGCCAGTGGTGGGGAAGTGTTTCCGAAAACCATCGCGGGGCAGCGTACAACGCATTCCTAAGCGAATGCGAACTCCAGATCCTAAACACGGGCCAGACGCCGACTTTCCAGATCGACAGAGGAGACAGGTGGTGCACAAGTGTCGTCGACGGGACGGCATGCAGCCTGTCGCTGCTAGGCAAGGTCAAAAAATGGCGAGTAGAAAGGAGTGTAACAACTTCGGATCACAACGAAATAACCTTCTCGATGCGTTTAGAAAAGGCATTAGAACCCCTAAGGTCGGTCTCGACGCGCATCTACAACACAAAGAAGGCTAAGTGGTCCGACTTCATCTCGCACTTCAAGACCAGTCTGGCGGAAAACGGCTTCACACCAGACAGAATCTCGGAAGTCTCAAGCCCAGGGGACCTGGAGTCACTCATCACCATCTACACTCAACAAATTCACCAGTCGTGCGAAGTGAGTTTAGGCGATCCCAAAACTGGGATCGCCTGAACTCAACGCCAAGCCCCCATGGTGGAATCCTTCTCTCGACCGTCATCAAAGAGACGCAACGAGGAAAAAAAGAAGGATCCGTAACGCAGCCGCAAGCCGGAGACAATTCACCATCGAGGAATACGTGCTGGCTAAAAACACTTACACCACAGCAGCGACGGAAGCAGCCATGGCCAACTGGAAAGAGTTCTGCTCGAAACAGTACCGAGGGAGCATGTGGGATGGCATCTACAGGGTAATAAGGAAGACAACCAGAAGACAGGACGACGCGCTCCTGAGAAATACCGCAGGCGAGACGCTCAGTCCAGAGCAATCCGCGGATCTTCTGGCAAAAACCTTCTACCCCGATAACTCAACAGATGCCGAACAGCCATACCCTTCCAGACCCATAGACCTTCCAAAGAAACACTGAAGGTCTGCTAAGGGCTCGAGGAAGCCGAGGCGGCCGTGTACGACAACGTCAAATCTCAAGTCATCATAGGAGAAATGAGGGGGTCGTACATGGCAGCCTTCAGCGCGGAAAGTGGCTTCGTGGCACTGGACGAAGAGGAAACGGAGCGCTCAGGCAAAATGAAGTTCAGAGCACCGAGCACCGACCCGATACTGGTTACCGCCAAATGTACCAAAATCATGCTGGACGATAAGATCCTCGAAATGTCTAAGGCTAAGTCCATCTTGGGGGCTCCAGATATGCAGGAAAATTGGGTGGTGCCCAGTATCAGGTGGGTGAACGGCGTCCAAGGTTGCGGCAAAACAACTTGGGTGGTGAACCACTTCGATGAGGAAAAGGACGTCGTAGCCACCACGACAACTAAAGCGGCTATAGATCTCAGAGAAAAGCTAGCGCACCGCTTGGGAGATCGAGTGAAAACAAAGGTGCGCACTATGGCCTCAATCTTAGTCAACGGGTTCAAGAAGCAAGAGAAAGTCTACCACCTCACGGTAGTCGAGGCTTTAATAAACCATTTTGACCCGACAACTTCACGGCCATAGTCATGGCAGTGAAGTTGTCGGGAGCAAGCGAGGTTGTCCTCATCGGAGACATAAACCAGTTACCATTCTTGGACAGAGAGAACCTATTTGAGTTAAGGTATACCCGTCCAACTCTGGTGGCTGGCATCACTCAGGAGCTTCTTTGCACGCATCGATATCCGATGAATGTCGCGTTTGCACTGAGCGAGATATACTCCGGTATCTATTCCTCCAAGTCGTCGCTGTCGCGGGTCCAATCCCTGAAAGTGGAAGGTTACACTGGTGCGCAAATACCAAGAACTGCCCAAAACACTCTATTCCTGGTCCACACACAAGAAGAGAAAGCTTCTTTTATAAGCCAGGGATACGGATCCGGTGAAGGCTCGCGCACGTTAACCATCCACGAGGCTCAGAGGTTGACCTACGATAGCAGCATCAAGACACAGCGGTCATCGAACTATTGATCAGACTGGCGAAGTCCTTGGTCATTAGACCCCATTAAAATAACATCCACAAGTCCCCTAAAACCCAACCCCATCTCAAATCCTCCTAATCTAGTCGCAATAAAAATAAAAAAAAATAATAATAATAATCTGTGGTCCGGCTGTCAACTTGACTGACAAGAAAAATTTTCATCCCGATTTTTTATATTGTTTAAATAAAAACTGATTCTCAAAATGAACAAAATCCTAGAAACTTCAAGAAAAAAAAACAAACTACATGTAAACTAGTAAAATTTGTACGAAAACAGTAACAAACATCACAACAATCAATGCTGACAAGAAGCCGGACAAGAACACAAGCCGCACCAACATCATCTTCGGGTTCGTCGCTCAGCTCCGCCTCGCAGCCGCCGGGACCAGCGCCAGCCGTGAATCCTGAGATTCCGGTAGCTGCAGTTGCGTCGAGTTCGAGCGACGAATACTTCTCGCCGCCGACGACACCGCCACCTGCGCGTCGGCGCGGACGAGGCCGACCACCGGCCAGCTTAGGACTTCGAGGCCCACCGGCCTCTGACAGGGTCCCCGCTACCGGTGGAAGTGTGCAGCGTATGAAATGGTCGCAATCGATAAACGAGAATGTGATACGCTCATACTTCGGGGCTACAGAGGGGGGAACTAACCTGACTGCGTACCGTGGTCGGATGCTCTCTCTGTTTCAGGTACTTGAGCCATCTGTCAACGTTTCAGCCCAACGATTGTCGGATCAGGTGCGGGTCATCCAGCGTAACCATATGTTGGATGACGCCGTACTTGATAGACTGCGTCTGGAATCACGGAGCGGCCGCGTCTCACCTGCGTCGCCACCGGCCGCGGTGCAAATACAACTCAGTGTTTCACCGCGACCCAACCTTGTTGGTGAGGATGATGACGACGGGGCTATATCCGTGAGTACCCAATGCAACGAGCGATTGAGGAGCGCTTTGGAGGATGCTTTCCGAGAGTATCGCTCCACACCGCCAGAGCTTAGGCCTCGGCTACCTCGTTTGCCCATGCATAATAAAAATAGGGCGCTGGTGTGTGCTCTAGATTCGCAACTAGCAAGTTATTTTGATAGCAGCGAAGACCTTACCGATACCCACTCGATCTTGTACTGTGCGGCTGCAGCGGCATGTCGTGTAGCTCATGTCAAATTTCCTAGCAGTGACAGAGTTACACGACCAGCTGTACCAGCTTGGCAGAGCAGGATCGAGTGTCGTATCGGTGAGGCTAGAGCACTCATCGGCAAACTTATCTGTTTCAGGGAGGGCAACACTCGACGCAGAGTGATGCGCTTTGTGAGGCGGGCGTTCTCGGGGACTGACATCCATCCTCGGGATTATCTCACCCGCGTCACAGAGCGTATTGACTTCCTGAAGCAGAAAATCTATGCATGGGCAAACCGTATACGTCGGTACAAGCGGCGAGTGGAGCGATATACTCAGAATCGCACATTCCAAAGGAATGAAAGGTGGGTTTATAGGGCTTGGGAGCGACCGGACCAAGGCGTGACTGATACGTGCCTACCGGATGATGATGCCATGAGTTCATTCTGGCGTAGCATCTGGTCGGTGCCTGTCAGTCACACCGAGGGTGATTGGACTCGGGAGGTCGAACGTGCGTGCGATCCGATACCAGAAATGGGGGCAATTACCATCAGCCCCCAAGATGTAGCTCGTGCAGTTCGCCCGTTGCCTAATTGGAAATCTCCAGGACCGGACGGGCTGCACAACTTTTGGATTAAATGGTTTCAAAGATCGCATGCTCGCTTGGCATCTCAATTCCAGTCTGCCTTAGAGTCAGGGTCGCTGCCCCAGTTCCTAACTACTGGATTAACCCACCTGCTCCATAAATCAGGAAGTACTGCGGAACCTAAAAATTATAGGCCGATCACGTGTTTACCGACGGTCTATAAAGTTTTTACATCCATTTTGAGAGGAAAGATTAACCATCATGTTGATAGTAATTCAATTATGTCTGCCTCTCAGAATGGATGTAGGAACGGGTCCCGCGGTACTAAGGAGCTGCTCCTCATCGACATTGCCATTAGCCAACAGGTTCGTCGTTCCCGAAGGGATCTGTCGACATGCTGGATAGATTATAAGAAGGCCTATGACTCAGTGCCACATACATGGCTCATGAGGGTGCTGGAGCTGTACAAAGTTGATGCAGTCCTACGCACCTTCCTGAAGTCGTGTATGGGGCAGTGGAGGACGGTTCTTTACTATCCAGGATGTCGACAGATCCAGGTGAACAGCGAACCGATAAGGATCGAGCGTGGCATATTTCAGGGTGACAGTCTGAGTCCACTGTGGTTTTGTCTGGCCCTCAACCCTCTCAGTACATTGCTGGAGGGTTCGGGCCAAGGCTACCGGTTGAGAAGAGGTGATCAGGTCATATCGCACCTCCTTTACATGGATGACTTGAAACTCTTTGCTCCTAACAACTTGCAACTGATGAAGCTACTAAAGGTAACAGAAACCTTCAGTAGCGCCATCAGGATGGAATTTGGATTGGACAAATGTGCGGTCATGCATGTAAAGCGAGAGGAGATTATGGAATCCGTGGGAACACAACTCTCGGATTCCATACACCTTAGGTCCCTCTCCTCAACCGAAACTTACTATATATATATATATATATATATAATATATATTCCACACAACTATCACACAACGCCATCTAGTCCCAAGCTAAGCAGAGCTTGTGTTATGGGTACTAGACAACTGATAAACATACTTATATATTTCTAAATACATACATATTATAGATAAACTACACCCAGACACAGAACAAATGATCATGCTCATCACACAAACATTTGTCCTGGGTGGGAATCGAACCCACAACCTCTGGCATAGCAGTCAGGGTCACTAACACACACTAGGCATCAGTGCTGCTGACATGAAACAATCGTTGAAGGAGCGCTTCTTTGGCCGCCTGAACAAAGTACTTAACAGTCTTTTATCAGGCGGAAACAAGGTGCGCGCCTTCAACGGTTGGGTCATGCCGGTTTTGATGTATTCTTTCGGCATACTCAAATGGACTCAGACGGAACTTGACGCCCTGGATAGGAGGGTACGTTCACTGCTTACCGCAAATCGGATGCATCACCCACGGTCATCGGTGATGAGGCTGTATATCCCGCGGAAGTGCGGGGGTCGTGGCTTCTTAAATGCTAAGACCCTGCACAACCGCGAGGTATGCAGCCTTAGGGAATACTTCCTAGAGGCCGACGTGGGTATGCATCGAGATGTGGTAGCGGTGGACAAAGGCCTTACCGCGCTCTCCTTGACTAACGAGAACTGGCGCAAACCTGTGGTATTAGATACTAATGACCGCAGGGAGGTATGGCAGAGCAAGGAGCTTCACGGACGCTTTTATCGGGTCCTACATGGGCCCGATGTAGACTTCTTAGCGTCCGTAGCCTGGCTTCGTTTTGGTGACCTCTTCGGGGAAACCGAAGGTTTTGTTTGTGCAATTATGGACGAAGTTATGATGACTAATAACTACCGGAAATACATTGTGAAGGACGGTTGACATATGTCGGGCATGTCACCGGCCCGGGGAATCCATCCGCCACATTATTTCCGGTTGTTCTAGTCTGGCTAACGGAGACTATTTGCACAGGCACAACCTTGTAGCCAGGATTATCCACCAGCAACTTGCTCTTAAATACAATCTTGTGGAATCGGAAGTACCGTACTATAGGTATGTGCCCGACCCAGTTCTCGAAAATGGTAGTTGCACATTGTATTGGGATCGGTCTATCATCACTGACAGGACTATTGTTGCCAATAAGCCTGATATAGTGGTGATAGACCGACTAGAGCGTCGCGCAATGATTGTTGATATAGCAGTCCCTCATGACGAGAACCTCGTGAAGTCAGAGAGAGATAAACAAACGAAGTATCTTGACTTGGCTCGCGAGGTTGTCGACATGTGGGATGTGAACACAGCAGTTATTGTGCCGATAATCGTGACGGCCAATGGCATTATTGCCAAGAGCCTCGACCAACATCTCAAGAGGCTCTCGTTGGGCAGCTGGATCAAGGGCTTGATCCAGAAAGCAGTACTACTGGACACGGCGCGCATCGTTAGGAGGTTCCTCTCTCAGAAGCCCTGACCACCGGTAGTTTGGACCCTGTTCCCGATACCGGTGGGCTACTATTTTTTATATTTTTAAATGTTTTTTGTATTTTTATTGAAATATTTAAAAATGTAATAAGTAAGTATATATAAATAAATAAATGAAATAATAATAAGAGATGCCCCAAACCTATTAACTTATTTTAAAAGGAAACCTTAAATCCTGGCCCAGTATTAAATTTAATTACGTACCCGTTAAAAGAAAAGAATCCGTGTGCTATCTCGGTATGCTATTAGAAAATAACTTTTAATTTATTGATCATATAAAAAAAGTAGGTGAGAAAGCAAAAAAGAACTTCTACGCCTTGACGAGAATATCCAAAGCTACTTGGGGTCTATCTTTTCAAACCTTAAAAACTATTTACGGGGCTACCTATTTGGGTTGTATGTGCTACGGGACACCTGTCTGGGCCGATAGAGCCACCATAGGTGCGGTACGACGTAAATTACTTCAAAGCCAGCGTTTGGCTTTGATATTCTTATGCAAGGCGTATAGGATGGTTAGTACTGAAGCCTTACCAGTGCTGGCGGGTGTTCTCCCAGTCGATCTAGAAGTGCAGCGGCGTGCTGCAATGTACTACTACGCTCGAAAGATTACGGACCCAGAGTTCTTACCGCAACGCGGCCGTGCTAAGATCTCTAGATTACTAAAACCCCAGACTGATGTCTGGGAGGAACTTTTATCCGAGTGGCAATGTAGGTGGGAAAATTCCATCAAAGGCCGTCACCTCCACCAGCTTTTTCCATCTGTTCGTGAGCGGCTGGACAGGAAATAGCTGGAGGTGGATCACTGTGTTGCCCAATTTCTCACAGGTCATGGCAACTTTAAGAGTAAATCATTTTCCTTTAAGCTTGTGGCCTTGTCTTTATGTCAATGTTCTACAGCTGACCATGAATACGAACAATCCGCACATCACATCTTATGGGAGTGTAGTCTTTGGCAAACTGAACGCAATACTATGTTAGATATTATTAAGGTTACATCTGGGGTAGTTTACTATACGGACCTTGTTGAAACCACAACAAATTTCCGTGCGTTCAAGCGATTTTGCCATAACTATTAGTGGAATCATAAATAGCTCACAATTTAGGACCCATTTGTTTAAGTGGTAAGATATAATCCGTGGTGCTTGGCAACTGGGCTTAACCCAGTTGTATTTGTCCCTTTGTGCCTATTGGCCTAGTTCTATTCTGTCTCCTGCTTGATACGGAGGGAAGTGGAAATTATATTTTTGTTTTTTTTTTTCCTATTCCTCGTTTCTCCGGGACTCGTCGGGTTTCATTGGCTCGGCGTTTTTCTGGTGGTTGCCACTGTTGATTCTGGCTTTCAGGAGTTGCAGTGGTTGGAAATGTTCGGCGGGCTTGTCCCAAAAAAAAAAAAATTAAGATGTTGACGAACGCAACAAACTGCAGGTTATCACGGACGGTTTCGTCAACTGTAGTAACTTATATGAGGAGGTTTTAAGTAAAGTTAGGAATCTAGAAGATGAATAGGTTCATGCTCATAATCATTACCTCAAGTTACAGAAATAATTGAAACCTGGGTAGGTTAAGGAAACAAACCATTTATATAATGAATTATTGCATTCAAATTGTTACTCTCATTCTATACTTACTATTGACTTGACTGAGGATTCCCTATTTAAGCATAATAAAACTATTGAAGTTAGTCATAAGATAATTAAGAAGTATGCAAAACTTAATAGAATAATTAAAAAAATGTAATCGGTACAGAAAACAACAAAAACACTTTTCCAAAAATATTCCGCTGAGAAAAGAACGTGTTTACTTGCAGGATAGTAAAAAAAAATACGATATCGATACGCAGTGCCTTCAAACTGATATACTGGTACTTGAGGACCGACATAGTTCTCTTCATAATAAATATGTGAGTTCTCAATTTCAAATTAAAGAACACATCTTAGCTACAAATAAGCTGGTGATGTGTCAGTGTACCTGTTAGACGGTATCAACTTTACCAGCTTGAGGCTACGGAGGACACTTTTTTTTTTTTTTTTTTATAACGGGGGAAATCCTCATGGATGTCCTCCGCCAACTACAACTATAAAAACTATAAAACTATAAAATTTATAACTATGAATTTAAATCTATAACAATTTACTATTTTACTTTATGTTATTGCCTTAATTAATC
Source organism: Lacanobia oleracea (assembly GCA_950371165.1). NCBI lineage: Eukaryota > Metazoa > Arthropoda > Insecta > Lepidoptera > Noctuidae > Lacanobia > Lacanobia oleracea. The sequence continues at coordinate 4,401,581 of OX493398.1, forward strand.
TCTTTTATTGTCTCGAGGTCCACCACAATCACTGCACCAAAGCTGCTTGGTAACTACGCCCTTGCTCTAGAAGGTAATCCGGACGTCGAGACTCGCTGTGTTTAAATATTTATCTGACTGCATTTCCTTTTTCCTCACGCTCCTGTTCAATGTATTCCCAGTTATTTACTGCCCAGCTCCACTCTTAACTGTAGAGAGATGTTCAGAATCAGAATCATAATACTTTATTTGCAAAAATAGGTCAAATCACAACAGAGGGCGAGATGGTACAAATAGGTAGATCCTCTATGATTTGCCCACAGGCTTACATATATATTCTTCACACACATTTAACTTTTAAAATATTATAAAGTGGTAGAATTATGTTAACTTTCATAATAAAAATATTTCAATATTAATAGGTACAATACAAATAAGGCAATCAATTTCATTAACTAGCTGACCCGCGCAACTTCGTCTGCATCACTCCGCTCCTATTGGTCTTAGCCTGGTGACATAATTGTATCCTATAGGCTTTCTCGATAAATGGGCTATCTAACACTGAAATAATTTTGCAAATCATACCAGTAGTTACTGAGTTTAGCGCGTTCAAGCAAACAAATAAACAAACTCTTCAGCTTTATATATTAGCTTTTCTATTCTATTGCCGGGTTTCACTTCCAGTTCGGACTTATTTTCCTGGCGTAATTTTCTGTAATAACTTTTAGTAGCTATTTTGTGTAATGACATGTTAGATTTGATGACAAATATATTTATTTAGTATATGTACAGCGATGGCAAGGTTATATGGAATTTTCAGAAGTATAAAGAACTCTTGACAACTCTTTGTGCTTTTCAGACCACACAAAGCGCTGATACATCGTTTTTGGGCTGTGAATACGAGTTCTCTTTCTACTGAATTGCCCCAGTATAGTACGCCATATCTGAGTGTTGATGCAACAAATCCGTGATAGGCTGTTAGTAAGGATTCTAGGCTCACTACTTTTGATAGTATATAGAGAGCATAGGCTTCATTAAGTCTTTTACTTATTTCGTCTGTTTAAGGTCTCTAAGTCAAATTGTTATCTGTAATAATACCAAAAAAAGAAGCAGTAGTTGATTCTATTTTTGTCCTTAAATAGCTAATATTAAGGATTCTATTCGGGATACTTTGATAATAATGCTTAATTTTAGTATTTTCTAAATTTATAATGAAACTAACTAAACCCGCGCTGCTTCGCTCCCGTCGACTGGTAGGTTTCCCATGCTTTGTCATATAATTTGACATAATTTGTCTATATATTTTTTTTCGTGCAATGGTACATTATTGACGTTTTTAGTTTATCAAGGAACGTTCCGCTAGAAATACTTTATGAAGAGAACTATGTCGGTCCTCAAGTACCTGTACATCAGTTTGAAGGCGCTGCGTATCGATATCGTATTTTTTTTACTATCCTCCAAGTAAACACGTTCTTTTCTCAGCGGAATATTTTTGGAAAAGTTTTTTTGTTGTTTTGTCCTTAAATAGCTAATTTCAAGGATTCTATTCGGAATCCTTTGATAGAATTGCATAATTTTAGTCTTTTCTAAGTTTTGAATAAACTGGTTGACCCGCGCTTTGTTTCCGTCGACTGGTATTAAGACATAATTTGTGTATAATTTTTTTGTGCATTGGTACAATTATTGACGATTTTAATTTATCCACTAGAAATACTTATAATAACCTTTCTGTCAGTTAAATAAGATCAAAAGAGATCAAGTATATTTCCCTTGATACCATATTTTTCAAGTTTATGTATAATCTAGATAATCAAAGCCCTTACATCCTTGTAAATAGCACATACAGGACTTCTCTTATCTAAATTTGACAAAATGGGGAGAAGCAGGTCATATATAGCTATATTGATTGTTTTCTGCTTACGAAATCCCCTTCGTTTCCATTTACTAATATATTTGATTTATCAAGGTACTAAGACTTTTGAACTATTACCTATAAACACAGTAATATTGGTTTTTGGTATATAAACATATCTTGAACCAAATCCATTGTATGTTTGTAGTTTGAACCAGGCATACAATAATTATGAGTACAACATTTAATTAGTTATTTAATAATTTACCTTAACCTCTTCCTATACTGTTCGAGAACATATTTGAATGAAAACTATCATTACTATTATACATTTGAATGCTAGTTGTCTGAGGCTGGCCCACTTTACCACAGAGTGCCCCGTTACCTCCGCCGCATAATTGGGGCTTATTTGACGGATAGGTGTGTCACCTACAGGGGACGTGACGGTGAGGGCCGTCGTGATATGTCGTGCGGTGTTCCACAGGGTTCGGTCTTGGGCCCACCCCTGTGGAACATCGGTTACGACTGGGTGCTGAGGGGCGAGCTCCAACCGGGAGTAGATCTGACGTGTTATGCGGACGACACGCTGGTCACGGCCCGGGGGAGCTCGTACAGGGAGGCAGCGTTGCTTGTGACGGCTGCGGTCTCACAAGTGGTGAGTCGCATACGGCGCCTGGGTCTAGAGGTAGCCTTGGAGAAGTCGGAGGCCATGGTCTTTCACGGCCCCCGACGGGCGCCGCCACCAGGGTCGCACATCGTGGTCGGGGGAGTCGAAATTGCTGTCGAGTCTACCATGAAGTACCTAGGATTGGTGCTCGACAGCCAGTGGAACTTTGGCCCCCACTTTCGGCGGCTGACGCCCAGGTTAATGGGTGCCGCAGGCGCGCTCGCAACGCTGCTTCCCAATCTGGGGGGCCCGAGCACCGCCTGTAGGCGCTTATACCTAGGGATCGTGCGATCCATGGCCCTTTATGGGGCCCCGGTGTGGGCTTCTGACCTGACGGCCGGCAGCATCGCGATACTGCGAAGACCGCAGAGGGCGATGGCCGTCAGGGCTATCAGGGGGTATCGCACGATCTCCTACGAAGCGGGTTGTGCACTGGCCGGATCACCGCCCTGGGACTTAGAGGCGAGGGTTCTCGCCTCTCTTTACCGGTGGCGCGAGGAGGTGCGGACGCGGGTTGGTGAACCGATGCAGCGCGAGATCGAGTTGCGTCGGTCACAACTCCGCGAGGCCATGGTGAGGGAATGGCGGGAAAGGCTTTCGCGACCGGTAGTTCGGAGACCGGCCGGCCTCGCCACTATCGAGGCCATCCGGCCAGTGCTCGACGAATGGCTCGGGAGGAAGCACGGCTCCCTGTCGTTTCGGGCGACGCAGGTGCTCTCGGGGCATGGCTGCTTCGGGAAGTACCTGTGTCGCATAAAAAGGGAGCCGGACGCTCGGTGCCATCACTGCACCGACTGTCGGGAGGACACGGCGCAGCACACACTGGCAGAGTGTGCCGCATGGGAGGAGCAGCGCCGTGCCCTCGTATCCGAAGTGGGACCCGACCTGTCGCTGCCGACCGTCGCTCGTTCGATGGTCGGGAGCGCCGAGTCATGGAATGCGGTGATCTCCTTCTGCGAAATCGTAATTTCGCAAAAGGAGGCTGCGGAGAGGGAGAGGGAGGCCGTGGCCACTCTCCCGTGCCGCAGTAGGCGAACCGGGCGTCGGCGGAGGGCAGACAACGCCCTCTTCCAGCCCCCGTAGAAAGGTCCGGAGGGACGGTGGACTCGGGGTCGTCCGCCGCCCCCAATCCAGCAGGACCCGAGACGGTGGCGCGTATTGTTCCAGACGCGCCCCCACTGGACGTTGCGGGGGGACCTTGTTCCTCCCGCGGGCCTGAGGTGGCTTGCATACGCGGGCAGTAGCCGGGGATTATGGAAGGCGTACTAGCTCTCACAATCCTCGGTCAAGTGTGAGATGGAACACCGGGGTGGTTTTTAGTCAGTAAGAGTCTGACAGACCCCCTTCGCCCGCCCCAGGCGAGGGACATCCATGAGGATTTTCCACCCCGGCAACAAAAAAAAAAAAAAAAAAAAAAAAGGCTGGCCCACTTGATATAAACCTTGTGTAATATCAGTTAACGCACAGTTCTAAGTCAACCTCTTAGCTTGGGACGGGTCCTCCGTAGCCTCAAGCTGGTAAAGTTGATACCGTCTAACAGGTACACTGACACATCACCAGCTTATTTGTAGCTAAGATGTGTTCTTTAATTTGAAATTGAGAACTCACATATTTATTATGAAGAGAACTATGTCGGTCCTCAAGTACCTGTATATCAGTTTGAAGGCACTGCGTATCGATATCGTATTTTTTTTAACTATCCTGCAAGTAAACACGTTCTTTTCTCAGCGGAATATTTTTGGAAAAGTGTTTTTGTTGTTTTCTGTACCGATTACATTTTTTTAATTATTCTATTAAGTTTTGCATACTTCTTAATTATCTTATGACTAACTTCAATAGTTTTATTATGCTTAAATAGGGAATCCTCAGTCAAGTCAATAGTAAGTATAGAATGAGAGTAACAATTTGAATGCAATAATTCATTATATAAATGGTTTGTTTCCTTAACCTACCCAGGTTTCAATTATTTCTGTAACTTGAGGTAATGATTATGAGCATGAACCTATTCATCTTCTAGATTCCTAACTTTACTTAAAACCTCCTCATATAAGTTACTACAGTTGACGAAACCGTCCGTGATAACCTGCAGTTTGTTGCGTTCGTCAACAACATCTTAATTTTTTTTTTTTTGGGACAAGCCCGCCGAACATTTCCAACCACTGCAACTCCTGAAAGCCAGAATCAACAGTGGCAACCACCAGAAAAACGCCGAGCCAATGAAACCCGACGAGTCCCGGAGAAACGAGGAATAGGAAAAAAAAAAACAAAAATATAATTTCCACTTCCCTCCGTATCAAGCAGGAGACAGAATAGAACTAGGCCAATAGGCACAAAGGGACAAATACAACTGGGTTAAGCCCAGTTGCCAAGCACCACGGATTATATCTTACCACTTAAACAAATGGGTCCTAAATTGTGAGCTATTTATGATTCCACTAATAGTTATGGCAAAATCGCTTGAACGCACGGAAATTTGTTGTGGTTTCAACAAGGTCCGTATAGTAAACTACCCCAGATGTAACCTTAATAATATCTAACATAGTATTGCGTTCAGTTTGCCAAAGACTACACTCCCATAAGATGTGATGTGCGGATTGTTCGTATTCATGGTCAGCTGTAGAACATTGACATAAAGACAAGGCCACAAGCTTAAAGGAAAATGATTTACTCTTAAAGTTGCCATGACCTGTGAGAAATTGGGCAACACAGTGATCCACCTCCAGCTATTTCCTGTCCAGCCGCTCACGAACAGATGGAAAAAGCTGGTGGAGGTGACGGCCTTTGATGGAATTTTCCCACCTACATTGCCACTCGGATAAAAGTTCCTCCCAGACATCAGTCTGGGGTTTTAGTAATCTAGAGATCTTAGCACGGCCGCGTTGCGGTAAGAACTCTGGGTCCGTAATCTTTCGAGCGTAGTAGTACATTGCAGCACGCCGCTGCACTTCTAGATCGACTGGGAGAACACCCGCCAGCACTGGTAAGGCTTCAGTACTAACCATCCTATACGCCTTGCATAAGAATATCAAAGCCAAACGCTGGCTTTGAAGTAATTTACGTCGTACCGCACCTATGGTGGCTCTATCGGCCCAGACAGGTGTCCCGTAGCACATACAACCCAAATAGGTAGCCCCGTAAATAGTTTTTAAGGTTTGAAAAGATAGACCCCAAGTAGCTTTGGATATTCTCGTCAAGGCGTAGAAGTTCTTTTTTGCTTTCTCACCTACTTTTTTTATATGATCAATAAATTAAAAGTTATTTTCTAATAGCATACCGAGATAGCACACGGATTCTTTTCTTTTAACGGGTACGTAATTAAATTTAAATTTAATACTTTTTTTTTTTTTTTATAACGGGGGGAAATCCTCATGGATGTCCTCCGCCCTGGGGCGGGCGGAGGGGTCTGTCAGACTCTTACTGACTAAAACCACCCCGGTGCTCCATCTCTCACCAACCGGGGATCGCGAGAACTAATGCGACTTCCGTAATCCCCGGCTGGTGCCGGCCCGCCTCTGCAGGCCACCTCGGGTCAGCGGGGGAAGTGAGGTGTTTGACTCCCCCCGCAACGTCAAAGAGGGGCGCACGGGAACACTACGCGCCGCCACCTCGGGTCCGAATGAATGGGGGGCGACGGATATCCCCAACTCCGACGCCTCAGGACCCAGTTAGGGGGGGCCGGAAGAGGGCAGCGTATGCCCTCCTCCGACGCCCGGTGCGCCTACTGCGGGCCGGGAGAGAGGTGGAGATGTCCCTCTCCCTTTCCGCAGCCTCCTTCTGCGCGACAACTGCTTCACAGAAGGAGACCACCGCGTCCCAGGACTCCTCGCCGTCGACCATAGCACGAACTACGGCCGGCAGCGAGAGATCACTGCCTACCACAGAGATGAGGGCACGGCGTGGCCCCTCCCAAGCGGCACACTCTGCCAGTGTATGCCGCGCCGTGTCCTCCCGACAGTCGACGCAGTGGTGACACCGAGCGTCCAACTCCCTGCCTATGCGACACAGGAACCTCCCGAAGCAGCCATGCCCCGAGAGGACCTGCGTCACACGAAATGTCAAGGAGCCGTGCCTTCTCCCGAGCCACAGGTCGAGCACCGGCCGGATGGCCTCGATAGTGACGAGGCCAGCGGAAGGGCGTGAGAGCCTGTTCCGCCATTCCGCCACCAGAACCTCGCGCAACTGCGACTGACGCAGCTCAATGTGCCGCTGCATCAGTCGCTCGCCGCGCGCCCGCGCGTCCTCACGCCACCGGTGCAGTGACGCGAGGACTTTTGCCTCCAGGTCCCAGGGCGGAGATCCGGCCAGTACGCAAGCCGCCTCGTAGGAGATCGTGCGATAACCCCTGATGACTCTGACGGCCATCACCCTCTGCGGCTTCCTCAGAACAGTGATGGTGCCGGCCGTCAGGTCAGCCGCCCAGAAATTAAATTTAATACTGGGCCAGGATTTAAGGTTTCCTTTTAAAATAAGTTGATAGGTTTGGGGCATCTCTTATTATTATTATTATTATTTTTTTATTTTATTTTTTTTTTATTGCGACTAGATTAGGAGGATTTGAGATGGGGTTGGGTTTTAGGGGACTTGTGGATGTTATTTTAATGGGGTCTAATGACCAAGGACTTCGCCAGTCTGATCAAAAGTTCGATGACCGCTGTGTCTTGATGCTGCTATCGTAGGTCAACCCCTGAGCCTCGTGGATGGTTAACGTGCGCGAGCCTTCACCGGATCCGTATCCCTGGCTTATAAAAGAAGCTTTCTCTTCTTGTGTGTGGACCAGGAATAGAGTGTTTTGGGCAGTTCTTGGTATTTGCGCACCAGTGTAACCTTCCACTTTCAGGGATTGGACCCGCGACAGCGACGACTTGGAGGAATAGATACCGGAGTATATCTCGCTCAGTGCAAACGCGACATTCATCGGATATCGATGCGTGCAAAGAAGCTCCTGAGTGATGCCAGCCACCAGAGTTGGACGGGTATACCTTAACTCAAATAGGTTCTCTCTGTCCAAGAATGGTAACTGGTTTATGTCTCCGATGAGGACAACCTCGCTTGCTCCCGACAACTTCACGTCAAAATGGTTTATTAAAGCCTCGACTACCGTGAGGTGGTAGACTTTCTCTTGCTTCTTGAACCCGTTGACTAAGATTGAGGCCATAGTGCGCACCTTTGTCTTCACTCGATCTCCCAAGCGGTGCGCTAGCTTTTCTCTGAGATCTATAGCCGCTTTAGTTGTCGTGGTGGCTACGACGTCCTTTTCCTCATCGAAGTGGTTCACCACCCAAGTTGTTTTGCCGCAACCTTGGACGCCGTTCACCCACCTGATACTGGGCACCACCCAATTTTCCTGCATATCTGGAGCCCCCAAGATGGACTTAGCCTTAGACATTTCGAGGATCTTATCGTCCAGCATGATTTTGGTACATTTGGCGGTAACCAGTATCGGGTCGGTGCTCGGTGCTCTGAACTTCATTTTGCCTGAGCGCTCCGTTTCCTCTTCGTCCAGTGCCACGAAGCCACTTTCCGCGCTGAAGGCTGCCATGTACGACCCCCTCATTTCTCCTATGATGACTTGAGATTTGACGTTGTCGTACACGGCCGCCTCGGCTTCCTCGAGCCCTTAGCAGACCTTCAGTGTTTCTTTGGAAGGTCTATGGGTCTGGAAGGGTATGGCTGTTCGGCATCTGTTGAGTTATCGGGGTAGAAGGTTTTTGCCAGAAGATCCGCGGATTGCTCTGGACTGAGCGTCTCGCCTGCGGTATTTCTCAGGAGCGCGTCGTCCTGTCTTCTGGTTGTCTTCCTTATTACCCTGTAGATGCCATCCCACATGCTCCCTCGGTACTGTTTCGAGCAGAACTCTTTCCAGTTGGCCATGGCTGCTTCCGTCGCTGCTGTGGTGTAAGTGTTTTTAGCCAGCACGTATTCCTCGATGGTGAATTGTCTCCGGCTTGCGGCTGCGTTACGGATCCTTCTTTTTTTCCTCGTTGCGTCTCTTTGATGACGGTCGAGAGAAGGATTCCACCATGGGGGCTTGGCGTTGAGTTCAGGCGATCCCAGTTTTGGGATCGCCTAAACTCACTTCGCACGACTGGTGAATTTGTTGAGTGTAGATGGTGATGAGTGACTCCAGGTCCCCTGGGCTTGAGACTTCCGAGATTCTGTCTGGTGTGAAGCCGTTTTCCGCCAGACTGGTCTTGAAGTGCGAGATGAAGTCGGACCACTTAGCCTTCTTTGTGTTGTAGATGCGCGTCGAGACCGACCTTAGGGGTTCTAATGCCTTTTCTAAACGCATCGAGAAGGTTATTTCGTTGTGATCCGAAGTTGTTACACTCCTTTCTACTCGCCATTTTTTGACCTTGCCTAGCAGCGACAGGCTGCATGCCGTCCCGTCGACGACACTTGTGCACCACCTGTCTCCTCTGTCGATCTGGAAAGTCGGCGTCTGGCCCGTGTTTAGGATCTGGAGTTCGCATTCGCTTAGGAATGCGTTGTACGCTGCCCCGCGATGGTTTTCGGAAACACTTCCCCACCACTGGCTCCAGACGTTTATGTCTCCTCCCACCAGGATGTTGTTTGTGTATAGTGTTGTGTGTTACGGAAAGGTACGGTTTGATTTCCTGGTCACCCTCAAAATAGACCGACAGCACCCCAAAACTTAGATGGCCCACCTTCAGTTGGACGGCAGCGATATTCTCGGTCACAATCTGCGGGTCGTGAATAACCTCCAGATTGTTCCCAAAAACAACGACAGCCGCCTTTACCGGTTTTTGGCGGTTGAGGCTACACTTGGCTGGATGACTTGCGTGCCAGGACATTGTTTCATCACTCCCGTTCTTCCTAAGGTTCTTGAACGAGTGCTACTGAAACTCCCTTTGTCTGAGCCGCCATGTACAACTCTTCTGTGGCCAGCTTGGAGCGCTGAAGATTGACTTGGATGAACCTCAATCTTGCTGTCGGTCTTGTTGCACCACAATCAAGAGATGGCTAGGTTATTTTAGAAGAGAGCCTGTGTTGTTCCGTTGCTTCAGAATTAATTCATTACTTCTGTGAACGGGGAGTCCACCGACCAAGCAGACCATCATTACGTATAATATTGACAAACGTTTTTGGGAAAAATAAGGAAATTATTTCCATGAAAACGCAAAGGAAGAAAATGATAGACACTATCCGATTAACTTTTATGATTTCTATTTAAATACGTAATTTCTAAAAAACTTTGCAAAGGCACTCGGTTGAAAGTCACACATATCCAACAAACTGTCATAGTAGCCGAAATAATACTTCGGCTGATTGCTCCGGCATGGTTAAAAACTGTTCAATTTCCAGTGAAGCAACAGCTCAGGGCAAAAAATATCTGTTGCAAGTTATACTTTCACCCTCCAGTGGATCATGGGAAACTGTAAATCCCCAAGCAATGACGTCAGAGACAAACTAAACGGTTCTTACCTTTCTTACCGATTTGTACATTAATTTTCCAGAGATCAACTGAACTTCAAGACAACAAATGATCACGGGCTATAAATTACAGGCAGTCAAAAATGGCAATGTTAAGCCTATACATGCTACTAACTAAGCCACTTCTCAACCCAAGTAGAAATACCCTCCGAATAATAATAGTTATAAATCCGGGTCAATCCCCCACTGAAAAAATATCTTTTCAACATAGTCACTTCAGCACGATGGATCGATGATTTAAAAAAGGTGGCACAAGACCGGGATGGTTCGCTCTTTTTGGGAGGCTTACATTCAACAGTGGACGGCTATTGGCTGGCATCATTATTTGATGATGATAGTCCCCATAGACAGCCATATGTACAAAGATTACTTTGATACCGAGAAATTAGTCGCCGACTTCATTCTGGAAATGAGGCCTTTGCTACCGGACGTGCAAAAATACTCGGAACGATGAGGACGCTCAGCGAAACCTATATGCGTAGCTTCGCTGGCGCGAATGGGAGCCTAAGTGCGGATAACGGAATCACAACTGTACTCTCTCCGTTGCGGGGTTAGTCTTTTTGTCTAGATAGAGTTTCGCATTTCAACTTTATGTAGTTCTATAACTCTAACAATTTTGTTCAACATCGTGTATAGAAAAGCGTTATCATTAAAACGTTTCTCATTACGAAAAATTACTAAGATTGGTCGGTGTTTTGAATAAAAGAGGTGAAACAGCCAATGCCTTGCATTCTAAGGGGGTCAAGCAATGTTAGAAGTTGACTGTTCGTATATCTCATGTCACAATGGTTGCTGGTCGCTCACAATGGGCTTCATCAGAAGGCTTAAAGTCACTCAAAGGGCAATGGAGAGGGTAATGCTTGGAGTTTCCTTGCGTGATCGAAACAGGAATGATGATATTCGTAAAGCACCAAGGTTACTTACATAGCCCGAAAGATCGACGAACTAAAGTGGCAGTGGGCAAGGCATATTGCTCACAGAACAGATGGTCGTTGGGGCCGAAAAGTTCTGGAGTGGCGACCGCGTATCGGAAGACGCATCGTTGGAAGGCCTCAAGGTGGACCTGGTGAAGGTCGCGGGTAGCTGATGGATGCGAGATGTGCCGAACCGGTCGTTGTGGCAACGCTTGGGGGAGGCCTATGTCTAGCAGTGGAAGTCTTTCGACTGATATGATGATATCTTATCTTAGCGATCTTACCTAGCGACATCATTTTACAATACGACATACACGCAAACGAGGTCGCGTGCAACAGCTATCTTTTTCTAATCTTCTAATGTATTAAAATCTAGGATTACGATGTTTGTTATCGAACTCCTCCGAAATTACTTGACCGATTTTTATGAAATTTTTGTGTTTATTTATATGGCAAAACAACGTTTGCCGGGTCAGCTAGTTTTTTATATTACCTGACTTATGTAAGGCATAAATATTCGATTAGGTATTTCTCTATATCGATTAAAGATTCGTTGCCAGGGCCGGACTGGGATCTGAAACGGGCCCGGGCATTTTCAAGGTGGCAGGACCTTCTCTCTCAAGAGTAATAAATTAGTAGTCTGTGGCTCAGTTCTAAACTGGCATTGGCACAAAAAAAAAGAATGTTAAATTCTTATATTTGTTCTTTAAATAACGAGTACGACATAGAGTAAATGTTGAAGTCTAAGCCAGCATCTAAAATGATGAGAGTGGCGAGAACAATATCACCAACCATCGCCTTCTACCTTGATCATTTTACGTATTATTTAAGCACATTAATTAAATAAATGCTTAATTTAATGAAACTACACAATTGATGCTAAACCATTGAAATTTTTTAGGTTCTGTGGTTTTGAGTTTGTAATAAATGGAAATGAGTTTTCCTATTTAAATAACATTTTGGTTTACTACATATCTCAGTCACGATGCCGCAGTGGTCGGGTGAGCATTGCGCATTCGCCATCGAGGCATTTTTCAAGAGTAACGATTCTTACATGATTGTTCGTCGACAATTTTGCTCACGCTTCGGTATTTGGCGGATAAGTGACGGACCGAGTGTGAATTTAGTTCGTTCCTGGGTGCAGAGGTTCCGCGCGAGTGCTTTGGTTTTGAACACCCCAAGGCCAGGTCGATCCCCAAGGACCCCCGATAACATTGAACTGGTGGATCGGAGATTACATGAAAATCCACGACTTTCAATACGGAAAAGGCCGGCCTCATTGAGACTTCCGAAAGACATAATATACGAAATTTGGGAAAAAGTTCTGAAATTCCATCCTTTTAAAATTTTAATTGTATAAGAACTAAAAGACAGTGACTTTCTCAGTCACATATTTTTGTGAAGCCTCGTCGCTCCAAACATGGGATTGCCATTTAAATGGGCATGTTAACAAGCAAAATTGCCACTACTGGTAAAGGAGCGAAAGAAGTCGGCGGTTCAGTGGAGATCGAACAAAGCTTCATCGATAAAAGATTCGTAGCTAGGGCCGGATTGGGACCCGAAATCGGCCCGGGCCTTTTAGAGGTGGTCAGCCGTCCTCTCTCAAGAGTTATAAATAAGTTGTCTGCGGCTCAGTTTTAAGCTGACATTGGCTATTCCGCTGTAATAATTGTTACAAAAAAAGAATGTTTAATTCTTATATTTGATCTTTAAATAACGAGTACGACATAGAATCAATGTTGAAGTCTAAGCCAGCATCTAAACTGATGAGGGTGGCGAGAACAATATCACCGACCATCGACTTCTACCTCCCCAGGAACTCCAGGCTGGATCAGGTAAGAAAGAGTTTCATAGCTTCGCATACTTAGATGTCAAACTTAAAATAAAATATAGATGTGGACACATAATAATTATAAACCTATCTGTAAAAATGCAAAGCTTATATTTCTTCGCCTGTTTCGAAAATAAATGAACAAATCCACTAAAAAACTGTTGGCCTGCGATAATTCCAGTGTGCTTCCTGTTATGTATTTTCATTACCAATGATCTAAATGAAAATTACATTATTACACTTACCGATCGATCAATCGATTATTATCAAACTTGCAGCTTTCTTAAATGTTCTCAATCTTTATTTCAGATAATATCCATAGCAAAAAAAGTCGGCGGCTCAGTGGAGATCGAACATAGCTTCATCGATAAAAGATTCGTAGCCAGGGCCAGACTGGGACCCAAAATCGGCCCGCCATTTTAAAGGTTGCCAGCCCTCCTCTTTCAATAGTAAGGAAAATTACTTAGTTCCGAAAGCGCGGGGCTACTATTTTTACTCGCAGGTAAAGCCAGGAACTCCTATGGCTGAAGTGTCACTGTGTGACTTGTGTTGCTGACTGTCAAGGTTTTAACAACTCAGACTACATTTTAATACTTGAGAGTTCGAATGATTCTAATCCTTTGAATATACAGTCAACCTCTGAATCAAGTTAGGCAAACTAAAGTTTAATTTGGGAAAATGTATTAATACTTAATCATGGTGTTAATATGCTCAATAAATCTTAGACTAGTATGTAGTTACTTTCAAAATTCATTTTTTTTACCACAGGCTTAAAGTTTTAATATTTTGGCTTTTAGTTTTAATTTTATATATACTACCTTCATATTTATACACTGTTTTAAATAAGTTTTTCAATGTAAGCAAGCCGTTTATGCCTAGTTAAGAATAGTTTTTCCTTTTCATACGATCAATGGATAAAATTTGGAATAAAATGTTGATTAACTTTTTATCTTTTCCAGAGTTCAAAGCAGTACTGTGTCAGAATGGAAAACTGTGTGCTAACACTAGATTCGGACAATTCCAATTCCATTTATATTTATTATTATTAATATATTATTCATATCAATTACGATTTACTTATTTACCTGAAGATGAGGAGAAGACATTGGAACATTGTTGTTATTGTGACAAGAAACTTTAAAGTGATCTGTTTTTACAAAAGTGCTTGAATGATTGTTTTTTTTGTACTTATGTTTGCCAGCTCAGTTTCAATTATAAATATCCTAACTAAGTAATCAAATTATATCATTTCTTATAAAAAATGAGTCTTTTGCATTAACACAAATGGTTAATTTTGTTTTGTAACTGAATATAATACTCATGTAACACACACTGTGTAGAAGCTTCATATTGATTATTATTTAAACCCGTCTGAATGTTGTGTTATAATTTTATTTTAATCTAAATAAACTGGTAGCAAATGCATGTATTTTCTTATTTTTTATATTACCTGACTTATGTAAGGCATAAATATTCGATAATGTGTTTCTCTATATCGATAAAAGATTCGTAGCCAAGGCCGGACTGGGATCCGAAACGGGCCCGGGCATTTTCGAGGTGGTAGGCCCTTCTCTCTCAAGAGTAATAAATTAGTAGTCTGTGGCTCAGTTCTAAGCTGGCATTGGCACAAAAAAAAGAATGTTAAATTCTTATATTTGTTCTCTAAATAACGAGTACGACATAGAATCAATGTTGAAGTCTAAGCCAGCATCTAAACTGATGAGGGTGGCGAGAACAATATCACCGACCATCGACTTCTACCTCCCCAGGAACTCCAGGCTGGATCAGGTAAGAAACAGTTTCATGGCTTCGCATACTTAGATGTCAAACTTAAAATAAAATATAGATGTGGACACATAATAATTATAAACCTATCTGTAAAAATGCAAAGCTTATATTTCTTCGCCTGTTTCGAAAATAAATGAACAAGTCCACTAAAAAACTGTTGGCCTGCGACAATTCCAGTGTGCTTCCTGTTATGTATTTTCATTACAATGATCTAAATGAAAATTAGATTATTACACTTACCGATCGATCAATCGATTATTATCAAACTTGCAGATTTCTTAAATGTTCTCAATCTTTATTTCAGATAATATCCATAGCGAAAAAAGTCGGCGGCTCAGTGGAGATCGAACATAGCTTCATCGATAAAGATTCGTAGCCAGGGCTGGACTGGGACCCAAAATCGGCCCGCCATTTTAAAGGTTGCCAACCCTCCTCTTTCAATAGTGAGGAAAATTACTTAGTTCCGAAAGCGCGGGGCTACTATTTTTACTCGCAGGTAAAGCCAGGAACTCCTATGGCTGAAGTGTCACTGTGTGACTTGTGTTGCTGACTGTCAAGGTTTTACCAACTCAGACTACATTTTAATACTTGAGAGTTCGAATGATTCTTATTCTTTGAAAATACAGTCAACCTCTGAATCAAGTTAGGCACACTAAAGTTTTAGTTAGGAAAATCTATTAAAACTTAATCATGGTGTTAATATGCTCAATAAATCTTAGACTAGTATGTAGTAACTTTCAAAATTTAATTTTTTTACCACAGGCTTAAAGTTTTAATATTTTGGCTTTTAGTTTTAATTTTATGTATACTACCTTCATATTTATATACTGTTTTTAATAAGTTTTTCAATGTAAGCAAGCCCTTTATGCCTAGTTTAGGCTTGTATATTTGCCAATGACCTTGTGCATACAAACGGAGCTAACTACACCTCGGCGCACCACTCCGCTACCCGTGTTTTTATTTTTTTATAATAAAACAAATACATATTTTCAAAAAGTAACAAAACCAAGTTATTTTCGTTTGTATTGCACAGCAGTAGATATTTTTTTTCTTGTATTTTGTTGAAAAATGAAGCAGTTAAATGATTTCATCTCAATGATTCGGAGGTGATTTGGTGTATTTTTTTCTTATTATGTGATACAAATACATAAATTCTGGCTAAACCCAGTTACGTGCAATATCATGTAGATTACTGCCTATTTTTTTCAGATGTAATTTCTCAGTAAATGTAGACAAAAAACTGCTTCATCTGCACGCTATTTTGAAGTATTTTCGAGTTGCACCCTTAAGAATAGTTTTTCCATTTCATACAATCAATGGATAAAATTTGGAACAAAATATTGATCAACTTTTTATCTTTTCCAGAGTTCAAACCAATACTGTGTCAGAATGGAAAACTGTGTGCTAACACCAGATTCGGAGAATTCCAATTCCATTTATATTTATTAATATATTATTCATATCCATTTCAATTTACTAATTTACCTGAAGATGAGGAGAAGACATTGGAACATTGTTGTTGTTGTGACAAGAAACTTTGAAGTGATCTGTTTTTACAAAAGTGCTTGAATGATTGTTTTTTTTTTGTACTTATGTTTGCCAGCTCAGTTTCAATTATAAATATCCTAACTAAGTAATCAAATTATATCATTTTTTATAAAGAAATGAGTCTTTTGTAATAACGCAAATGGTTAATTTTGTTTTGTAACTAAATATAATACTCATGTAACACACACTGTGTAGAAGCTTCTTATTGATTATTATCTAAACCCGTATAAATTTTGTGTTATAATTTTATTTTAATTTAAATAAACTGGTAGCAAATGCATGTAACTTCTAATTTTTTATATTACCTGACTTATGTAAGGCATACATATTCGATTATGTGATTCTCTATATCGATAAAAGATTCGTAGCCAAGGCCGGACTGGGATCCGAAACGGGCCCGGGCATTTTCGAGGTGGTAGGCCCTTCTCTCTCAGGAGTAATAAATTAGTAGTCTGTGGCTCAGTTCTAAGCTGGCATTGGCACAAAAAAAAGAATGTTAAATTCTTTAAATAACGAGTACGACATAGAATCAATGTTGAAGTCTAAGCCAGCATCTAAACTGATGGGGGTGGCGAGAACAATATCACCGACTATCGACTTCTACCTCCCCAGGAACTCCAGGCTGGATCAGGTAAGAAACAGTTTCATAGCTTCGCATACTTAGATGTCAAACTTAAAATAAAATATAGATGTGGACACATAATAATTATAAACCTATCTGTAAAAATGCAAAGCTTATATTTCTTCGCCTGTTTCGAAAATAAATGAACAAATCCACTAAAAAACTGTTGGCCTGCGACAATTCCAGTGTGCTTCCTGTTATGTATTTTCATTACCAATGATCTAAATGAAAATTACATTATTACACTTACCGATCGATCAATCGATTATTATCAAACTTGCAGCTTTCTTAAATGTTCTCAATCTTTATTTCAGATAATATCCATAGCAAAAAAAGTCGGCGGCTCAGTGGAGATCGAACATAGCTTCATCGATAAAAGATTCGTAGCCAGGGCCAGACTGGGACCCAAAATCGGCCCGCCATTTTAAAGGTTGCTAGCCCTCCTCTTTCAGTAGTAAGGAAAATTACTTAGTTTCGAAAGCGCGGGGCTACTATTTTTACTCGCAGGTAAAGCCAGGAACTCCTATGGCTGAAGTGTCACTGTGTGACTTGTGTTGCTGACTGTCAAGGTTCTACCAACTCAGACTACATTTTAATACTTGAGAGTTCGAATGATTCTTATCCTTTGAATATACAGTCAACCTCTGAATCAAGTAAGGCACACTAAAGTTTAATTTGGGAAAATGTATTAATACTTAATCATGGTGTTAATATGCTCAATAAATCTTAGACTAGTATGTAGTAACTTTCAAAATTCAATTTTTTTACCACAGGCTTAAAGTTTTAATATTTTGGCTTTTAGTTTAATTTTTTTTTTTTTAAAAAAGCTGTTTATTTCAATTTAAAATACAGTTTTATACAATTCTTAACTTAATCTTAAACAAAAATAGAAAAGATTTTACAGTTGAGGAGTTGCTATTCGATTACAATTCATTAAATGTCGCTTGAATATGTTATAGGTCTGCCTTTTATTTTTGTTTTCCAGTTTACAAACTATGTGTTTTGGTAACTTGTTTAGTATTCGGGCGAGACTGACATTCCATACTCTCTCACCATAATCGTTTTTACATTTTGGTATTTCAAAGGTCGGGAGGTAGTCTAGTTTACGTAATGTGATTAATCTTTTTGCCCTATTCAATTTACACATGTCACTACTGTACTGAGTTACAATTGCTAAATCTCTCTTATCAAATATACTCAAAACCTTACAATAATGAAACAAGTTGTGGTAATTATCTTTGTTCATGAATTTGACTTTTAAAGGAACAATTGTTTTTAAAATTCTAATCTGCAAATTATATATATCATTTAGATACGTTTTATACGTTCTTCCATAGCTAGATAAGCCATAACTGATGACAGAATCAGCTAAAGACATATACATAAGTCTCAGTGTTCTATATGGCACTTTATGTTTGAGCACACATAGTTTTGACAAAATAGCTCTTAGCTTGTTGCATATTAGGTTAACATGTGATCCCCAATTAAACTTATGATCTATTTTTAGGCCAAGGTAGGTGTGTTCTTTCACGATTTCGAGTTGCTTACATGTACACGCGTTATTGTTTAGATGCATGCAACTGTGCTCATAGGCGATGATCATCGGCAGCGAAACAGCTTTTTTGTAAGGCGAGTGTATGTACATTAATTTAGTTTTTTTATAGTTAATTGATAAACCTAGATCATGAGCCCATTTGCACAATGTATCAAAATCTTCCTGCATCATACTTTGCGCCTTGATAATGTCTTTATGAGCAGAGATCAAACACGTATCATCGGCAAATTGGTACACCGAGACATGTTGGAATATATTACACATATCATTTACGTACAATAAATATTCTGTCGGTCCCAGTACCGAACCTTGGGCCGTGCCAAATTGTGTTCGGATTTGGTCACTTTGCTCCCCAGCTATGCTTACAGTATTATATCTATTTGTGTGATAATTTTTGAGCAGTTCCAACATTGGTCCCTGTACACCATTTTGTTCCATTTTTTGGTACAATGTTTCAAAATTCAATGTATCAAATGCTTTGCTAAAATCAACCATAACAGGTAAAACATGGTTTCTATTATCAAAATGCTTATTTATTTCATCTGAAAAAGTTGCCAGTAACTGAGAAGTACTTTTATTTTTTTGAAATCCATACTGTTTTTCATGCAGAATGTTGTTACTTGTAAGGAAGTTATTTATTAAATGCCCAAAATATTTTTCAATTATTTTATTTATACATGATAGTATTGTTATTGGTCTATAATTATTTGTATCATCATGTTTACCCTTTTTATGTATCGGCCTAATAAGACCTATCTTTAGCCTATCTGGATAATATTGATCGAGTTATACATGTGTTAATTAAGTGAGTGAGCACTGGGGTCAATTTGTCTGATATATATTTAATGTCTGTTGCCCTTATTTTGTCGTGCCCTGGACTTTTTTTTTCATTTATATTTTTGACTATTTTATGTAAAATTTCTTCACTAATTTTCTTAAGTCTCAACGACATTATTGGTGCAATTATGTATGTTTTCTCATTCAATAATGGCTTATTACAAGTGTTAATTACATTCTCAACATTATTATCAAAATCACGTGCAAACATATTTGACAATACTTTTGCGGGTAACTTGAAATATTTAAGAAGCAAGTCATCAATCGATTTAACAATTCTACCGGTCAAGTTATTAATAATATTCCATAACTGTCTTGGGTTCTTAAAGTTATCACATATTTCCTTTTTGATCGAGTTATTTCTAGCCTTGCTTATCATCCTATTAGTCTTATTTCTATATCTTTTGTATACTAGTTTGTTTTGTTTATTGTCGGTGTCGCTTAAATATATTTTCAACAGTTCTTTTTTTTTAACAGTCATTGAAATTAATTTCTCGGTTATCCATTTACACTCGTGCTTCTTTACATTTATTATTTTGGATTGATAGGTACACCTTTCATAGGCTGATTGTATTTTATTTACAATAAAATCAATTATTTCATTCGGGTCGTCGCAGCCGAGTGCAGGTTCCCAATCAATGTTACGTAGTTCCTTTTTTACTTCGTCATTATTTAATCTATTTACAACTTTATAATTGTTTTTGCGTCCCGAACTAGTTACCGTTAGGCCTGTTATGAAATGATCGGCTAATGAGTCACACACAACCGCAGCTTGTATTGAGTGACCTCGCGTACTTCGGCTGCACACGTCACGAATGAATAAATGATCTATACATGATTTAGATGTGGCGTTTATATTCGTCTCGATTCTGGTAAACTGTGTTATACAGCTTTCAAAACCTAGTCCGTTTAGATTGTTAAGGTATGACTTGACAGTATTGTTTGTGCAACTTATATCTATGTTAGTATCGCCAGCTAAAATACAATTCACGTTTGTAGGATACGAAGATAAAATCTGTGTTAGTTCATTAACAAAATTATTTTTACTTAGGTTAGGCGGTCTGTAAATAGAACACAGGTTAGTTTTATAGCCATAAGAAGTTGTTACCTCACCACACAAACACTCGAAGTTTACCGTATTCACTGATTTTTGCACGAATGAAATACTCTTGTGAGCGTAAACAATAATGCCGCCTCCTTTCCTGTTGTTTCGTAGTTCTGTGTACATAACATACTCCTTTATTTCGAATAAACTTGACATTGCATCGATGATGTTTGCTTCTGTTATAATAAGCAGGTGTATAATGGTCGGGCTTCCTGCTATAATGTATTCTAATTTTTGGTAATTTTTGATCAAAGAACGAATGTTGACATGTAGTAAAACAAGTCTATTTTGTTCGTCGAGTAATGCAGAAACATATTCATTCCATGAGTAATACTTGCTCTTGGTTATGTTTGTATTGAAACAGTCCATGCAATACTACGTAAACATGTTGCCAAACCTTATCTATGGATAGATTATCTAGCATTTATTTGCTTACTTATCATTTATTTCCGCAGTTCTTTGCCAATTCGGTCGATGTCTTTTTCGGATCGGACGTAATATATTTTCTTATCACCTTCTTTTTTACGGACCATTATCTGTCCGTTTCTACACCAGACATACTTGCAGAGTGCTTTCTCCTTAAGATTTGTTTTAGTTTTCCATAGTAAGTAAGAGATAGTCGGTGATAATGCCTCACGTAGATACACTTTATTATCACTTTCTCCACCCAGGTCCTTAGTTGTTACGCTTACTGTTCGCGCGGCTTCATATCATTGTTCACGGCTACCTTCACGTAAAGATATTATAATTGGTGCATCGACCTTTAACCGTTCTGCCTGCACCGTTCCCGGGCGAATAGGTTTCTTTTTTCTAACAGCTCTGATGATATCATCTGGATTTTGTTTCAGCAATTGACAATAAGTTGTCGCAATATTTTTGATGTCTTCATTTTGTTGTTCTTCTATACCACAAATTTCTAATTCATTGTAAGATTGCGCTTGTTCAAGTTTACTCAGTTTTTGCTCCAAAACTTCATTTTTTAGGGTTAGATTGGTGCACATATCGTTTAAGTTCTTATATTGGTTCTCCATTATTTTTACACGCAATTCATAGCTTTTTACTTTCTCCTAATATTCATCAATTTTATTAGAATAAAATTTGAGGGTATTCTGTAGCTCATCGCGTATAATATCTTTAACGTTCTGACGTAATTGTCTAACTTCTTGGTGGATTTCAAATAACGTTTTATCTTGTTGATTATTGATTCCTTCAGCATCAGACTCTTCATCTTCGGGGTCAGGGAGTATGACCGATATACGCCTGCCTTTCCCACCAACTGCTATAACGCATACACGACACTTCCAGTCAACCGATTCCATTGATGACAATGCAGTTAGTTGTTCCGCTGTAAGCGATGCACATGAGCCGTGATACCACTTGCTACATTTATTGCACTGCACACCGGGACTTTTTTTGATTACTGTCTTACTACACTTCGCACATTTGGCCATATTGGCAATGAAACGTGGCGCACAATTCAACCGATTCGCTTTGGAATGTCACACGCGCTTACGCGACGACAGCGCAGTTGCAACTGATGTATACTACCTTCATATTTATACACTGTTTTAAATAAGTTTTTCAATGTATGCAAGACGTTTATGCCTATTTAAGAATAGTTTTTCCTTTTCATACAATCAATGGATAAAATTTGGAACAAAATATTGATCAACTTTTTCTCTTTTCCAGAGTTCAAAGCAATACTGTGTCAGAATGGAAAACTGTGTGCTAACACCAGATTCGGACAATTCCAATTCCATTTATATTTATTATTATTAATATATTATTCATATCCATTTCTATTTACTAATTTACCTGAAGATATTGAGAGGAGAAGACATTGGAACATTGTTGTTATTGTGACAAGAAACTTTGAAGTGATTTGTTTTTACAAAAGTGCTTGAATGATTGTTTTTTTTTGTACTTATGTTTGCCAGCTCAGTTTCAATTATAAATATCCTAACTAAGTAACCAAATTTTTATAAATAAATGAGTCTTTTGTATTAACACAAATGGTTAATTTTGTTTTATTACTAAATATAATACTCATGTAACACACACTGTGTAGAAGCTTCTTATTGATTATTATTTAAACCCGTATAAATTTTGTGTTATAATTTTATTTTAATTTAAATAAACTGGTAGCAAATGCATGTATTTTCTAATTTTTTATAATTACCTGACTTATGTAAGACATAAATATTTGATTATGACTGTGTCTCTCTTTATCGATAAAAGATTCGTAGCCAAGGCCGGACTGGGATCCGAAACGGGCCCGGGCATTTTCAAGGTGGTAGGCCCTTCTCTCTCAAGAGTAATAAATTAGTTGTCTGTGGCTCAGTTCTAAGCTGGCATTGGCACAAAAAAAAGACACAAGAACAAATATAAGAATTTAACATTCGTTTAACATAGAATAAATGTTGAAGTCTAAGCCAGCATCTAAAATGATGAGACTGGCGAGAACAATATCACCAACCATCGCCTTCTACCTTGATCATTTTACGTAATATTTTAGCACACTATTTAAATAAATGCTTAATTTAATGAAACTACACAATTGATGCTAAACCATTAAAATTTTTCAGGTTCTGTGGTTTTGAGTTTGTAATAAATGGAAATGAATTTTCCTATTTAAATAACATTTTGGTTTACTACATAATCTCAGTCACGATGCCGCAGTGGTCGGGTGAGCATCGCGCATTCGCCATCGAGGCATTTTTCAAGAGTAACGATTCTTACATGATTGTTCGTCGACAATTTTGCTCACGCTTCGGTATTTGGTGGATAAGTGACGGACCGAGTTTGAATTTAATTCGTTCCTGGGTGCAGATGTTCCGCGCGAGTGCTTTGGCTTTGAACACCCCAAGGCCAGGGCCTAGTCGATCTTCAAGGACCCCCGATAACATTGAACTGGTGGAACGGAGTTTACATGAAAATCCACGACTTTCAATACGGAAAAGGCCGGCCTCATTGAGACTTCCTAAAGACAAAATTCACAAAATTTTGAAAAAAGTTCTTAAATTCCATCCTTTTAAAATTCAAATTGTTCAAGAACTGAAAGACAGTGACTTTCTCAGTCGCATTTTTTTTGTGAAGCCTCGTCGCTCCAAACATGGGATTTCCATTTAAATGGGCACGTTAACAAGCAAAATTGCCACTACTGGTAAAAAAGCGAAAGAAGTCGGCAGTTCAGTGGAGATCGCACAAAGCTTCTTCGATAAAAGATTCGTAGCCAGAACCGGACAGGGACCCGAAACCGGCCCGGGCATTTTAGAAGTGGTCGGCCGTCTTCTCTCAAGAGTAATAAATAAGTAGTCTGCGGCTCAGTTCTAAGCTGACATTGGCTATTCCGCTGTAATAATTGTTACAAAAAAAAGAATGTTAAATTCTTAAATTTGTTCTTTAAGTACCGAGTTTCCTCCGTGCCTCGGTAAGCACGTTAAGCCGTTGGTCCCGGCTGTCATTTGTAGATCTTTGGCAGTGGTTACGGATTGTCAGAAACCAGTAAATCTGACTCCAGTCTTGCCAAGAAGTATCGTGTTACCCAGTTAACAACCCAGACCAGTGTTTTACACCAGACCTCCACAGGGTTGTGGAGTAACATGGTATACATTGACCGTGAAGGTCCATGTATACCATGTTTCTCATCTCAATTTTAACGCGCCAAGGATTTATTAAAGATTTAAAAGAAAAGTTATGATAATAAAATAGGTACCTCAAGCTGAACATTATTATTGATTTCTGCTTCTTGAGCAGTGATACGTAAAATTAAGTGACATTCATGGAATGTTTCAAATAATGTAAGAAATTTTGTATATTGTAGTCAAATGTTGAATAACTCGAAATAATATTAATTGTTAGGTTACCAAAACATTGACGAACTTTACAAAAGTAAGGTTAGTGTTACAAAACGTTTTGGGAACACATTCATAATGCGTACAGCTAAGGAGTGGAATTCCCTGCCGGAGTCTGTGTTTCCCGATAGCTACAACCTGGGAGTCTTTAAGTCAAGAGTGAATAGGTTACTTCTAGGCAGGCGTGCTCCATCTTCGACCACTTCATCGCTTACCATCAGGTGAGATGGTGGTCAAGCGCGTGCCTATCAATAGTAAAAAAAAAAAAACACAAATGGTTCATTTTGTTTTGTAACTTATATAATACTAATGTAACACACACTGTGTAGAAGCTTCTTATTGATTATTATTTAAACCCGTCTGAATGTTGTGTTATAATTTTATTTTAATTTAAATAAACTGGTAGCAAACGCATGTATTTTCTTATTGTTTATATTACTTGACTTATGTAAGGCATAAATATTCGATTAGGTATTTCTCTATGCGAGTCCGTACCTAATCTATAAGATATTATAATCCCCTGACCACCGGTAGCTTGGACCCTGTTCCTGATACCGGTGGGCTACTATTTTTTTTATATTTTTAAATATTTCTTGTATTTTTATATAAATATTTAAAATTGAAAATAGTATATATATATTAGACTAAATGGAATAGGTAATAATAATTCTTTATTTTCGAACAACAATGATCCAGCGTGTTAAACACTGGGAATTTTCAGCGACATCGTCCAGCAGCTAATAACCTACGTTGGGACACATCTGAAGTGCCAAATAAAAACAATTTGGCTGAGATCGTGTGATCGACTTGGGAGCATATTAAGAGAGGAAAAGATTC
This sequence comes from Lacanobia oleracea, assembly GCA_950371165.1. Classification (NCBI taxonomy): domain Eukaryota; kingdom Metazoa; phylum Arthropoda; class Insecta; order Lepidoptera; family Noctuidae; genus Lacanobia; species Lacanobia oleracea. Next base: position 4,426,422 of record OX493398.1, read on the forward strand.
GTGTTGGAAAATTTTCAGATTTTGTGGTGATGTGGAAGTAATATTATAAATGAAAAGCATTTTCCTATTAAAATAACATGTCGGTTCACTACTTATAACTATGAATCTTAACAAATTAATTCAATATCTCCATAACAAACTTCCGAACATTGGCATGTTTTTTTAAATTTATAAATGGTTAGGTTTGAATACGATAATTATTATATAATGTACTTGTGTTAATTTAGAACATACATAAGTATATTTTAATGCAATGAAATGTTTTTTATTACTTGCAATGATTATGTTTAATTTTATTCAATTTATTCACGAAGTTGGGAAATATCTTTTTTAAATGAGCTAGCTCATTTAAAAAAGATATTTCCCAACTTCGTTTGTTAAAGAGAAGTAAAAAAAAGAGGATATTATAATAATAATGAACAACTAAACATTATCTACAAAAAGCCTACTGAAGAATTATAATACCGATTTAACTGCCGCTTCTCGTGATGATAGTTTCAGCTCTTTTACGGGCACCCAAAAGTTAAAAGTTCGATCCAAATGCTGATCAGCTGTTTAACTTACCTACATTAACGCTCAAAGCATTCCAAGCCACCATGGCGAACTTTACGACACGTTTCCTTTCAACGACTTTCATGCCGTCCTGGTTTCCGAGACCTGGTCAAACTTGAACTTTTATCTACGTCTTACTCTCTCCCTGGTTTCGTTTCTCTCCGGAACGATCGAATTGATAAGAGAAGGGAGGGGGTGATGAAAATAAATACCGTCGCAGTAATTTCTCTTTTAAAAATCTTGCTACTTCGTTTACTAACGACTCTGCTGAGGTTTTAACATCTAATTTCAATTCGTTTTAAATTCTGACCTGGCAATTTTGAGGATAACTTTATTTTTACATTTTAATTTCAATTTAATTAAAATTTTGATTTTAAATATTTTTTTGTTTTGTTCAACAGATTTTATATGCACTAAACGGCAAAACATGTAGCAACCTCATCAATATTTATAAGACTGTATGCTGTACTCTTGTTTTACAAAATAAATGTATCTATCTATCTTTCTTTTTCTAGACGTTTGTATCAAAGGCGCTAAAACTGTTCTAGATGTCGCTTATTGCCCTCCTACCCTTGATTATTTCACCGAATTTTAATCGGTACTAGAATCTTTGGGGTCTGAGTATGCACATCATATCATCATGGGAAATTTTAACACCAACCTCCTCGTCCACAACTCCCGTAGATCCCGTATACTCCTTTGTCATGTCGACCGGCCCTGGTTCAATCCATGGTCCGGAGCAAGGAGACATGGGAAGCGGTCACCTTTTTCTGCGAAGCAGTAATACTAGCATAGGAGGTTCCCTGTTCTCTCATGGAACCGAACAGGAAAAAACAAGAAAAAACAAGTTGTTTGATTCTGCTTACGATATTGAATAATACAACCACTGTGCAATGATTAAAATGCTGCTGAAGTATTTATAATAAACATAAGTTTTGATCATAATTTATGTTACTATTTATTTTTTAATAAAATTTAACATCTTAACAGTCAACCACTACGACGACGCGAACGCACAAAGCAAAATCCCACAAAAATAAAAAAGGACGGGTTGAGGAACCATCTACATCGAAAGAGACGCCGTTTCGCTACAAATTACTCATATACTTTTAAGTATTATTTAAGCACACTATTTAAATAAATGCTCAATTTAATGAAACTACACCATTGATGCTAAACCATTGAAATTTTTCAGGTTCTGTGGTTATGAGTTTGTAATAAATGGAAATGCATTTTCCTATTTAAATAACATGTTGGTTCACAACATACCTCATCCTTTCTGTCCAACAAGAGTTTTCGAGTGGTGGTTGACGACGCGCTGTCCACCCCCCGCCACTCCCGGGCGGGCGTGCCACAGGGCAGCTGCGTGTCGCCAGAGTGTTACTCACGTTACACCGACGACATCCCCGTCGCCTCACTTGTTATGCTCGCACTGTTTGCTGACGACGCCGCGTACCTTGCAAGCTCTCACAACACTAGCCACGCGGCGTCTAAGATGCAGCACGCGCTAAATGTACTTCCCACCTGGCTCGCCAAGTGGCGGCTGTCGGCTAACGTGAGTAAGACGCAAGCGATCGCTATAGGTTCAGCGTGCCTCCCACCGCCTCTGTAGCTGTTGACGTCGAGTGGTCCCCCCGGGCGAAGTACCTCGATGTGACCATCGACCGTCGGCTCACGATGGGGCCGCACGTCCACCGGGTCGCCGCCCAGGCGAAAGTCGCCCGCGCTCGGCTCCGCCCAGTGTTCTCGTCCCAGCTGCCGGCGCGCGTCAAGTTGGGTGTGTACAAGACGTAGATACGCTCGATTTTGACGAACGCCGCCCCCGCTTGGTCCGCCCTTACGTGCGAGGGGAACCGCGCGAAGCTCCACGCGCAACAACATCTTGCGCTGCGGACCATTGTGCATGCCCCTTACACAGTGAGGAATGACGCCATCCAGCGGGACCTCGGGATCGAGAGCCTGGATAAGTTTGTGCAGCGCCTCGCGGAAGGCATGTTCGCGCGCGCCGACGCATCCGCTTGGCCCCATGTCAAGCCGTGGTGCGAAATTCGTTCGAAAGAGACGCCGCAACCCTGGAATGCAAAGGGCACTGGGTGGAACACGGATGGGTTTTACTCAGTAAGAGTCTGACATTCCTTTCCGCTCCGCCCAGAGCGGAAACAAAAAAAAATGGTCCCATGTCAAACAAACTGCGCCCTGGCGCGCGCGCCGCTTCCCACTTCCCGCTGCACGCGACCTACTCCAACAATGACACTTCACACTCAACTCGCATCCCAGCGCGCGACCTGTGCTAAGTTAATATAGGCAGGTTACGTTCCGAAAATAACACAGTCACCACTAGACAAGCGCTAGTACTCACGCACCGAATATGTTTCCTAGGTTAATATAGGCTTAGTCGGTGCTTACGCATTGGGCGGCAGTACACACAATACACGGCCGCCCATACTCACATATTCGGCTCTGCAGTCCAGGCCGCGATCGGCTAGAACTGAGACCAGTGCGGACGAGAGCCACTCACTCCTTGCTGCAGGTGCGTCACCAAAGTTGGCACCTTCGTCGCTGGTCGTTCTCGCTGGGGAAGGTGTTCGTGAAAAATTTTGCTCACGCTTCGTTATGCGGCGGATAAGACGGACCGAGTGTAAATTTAATTCTTTCCTGGGTGCAGAGGTTCCGCGCGAGTGATTCGGCTTTGAACATCTCACGACCAGGGCCTAGTCGATCTTCAAGGACCCCCGATAACATTGAACTGGTGGAACGATGTTTAAATACGGAAAATGGCGGCCTCATTTAGACTTCCAAAAGCTATCATTTACGAAATTTTGAAAAAGGATTTGAAATACCATCGTTTAAAAATTCAAATTGTTCAAAAACTGAAAGAAAGTGACTTTCTCAGTCACAATTTTTTTTGTGAAACGATGTTGGAGCGTTTTCGCTCGGTGAATTCCATTTTTGGAGCGACGAGGCTCATTTCCTTTTAAACGGGCACCTTAACAAGCAAACTTGCCGTTACTCGTCTACAAATACCCGTAACCCTTGACTGAAACACCAAAAACCATTGCACTGCCCCAGGGTAACTCTTTGGTGCGCTTTATCCACGAATGCGATAATTGAACCTTTTTTTTTAATGCCCGGGCCAGGCGAAAACTGTCAATAGTGAGAATTACGGACGTATGATTACGGATTTCTTTTTGCCGAACCTGCGAGCTCATCCATTGTCCTCATCACACACGTGGATCCAACAGGATGGTGCGACCGCGTACACGGCCAGAGCTTCGGTGAATTTGCTTCGAGAACTTTTCCCTCACAAATTGATTAGTCGCTTTGGAGACATACCGTGGCCACCGAGATCGCCCGGTTTGACCCCGATGGATTAATTTTTACGGGGATATCTCAAAGAGAGAGCATATACAAACAATCCGCAAAATATTGCGGATTTAAAAGAAAACATTCATCGAGCAATCGGCGCAATTGATCCGAGCTTACTGCAGCGTGTGGCGCGAAACAAGAGTCTCCGTTTTGAACATTGCGTGCAACTCGATGGAAGACATCTGAATGATGTAATCTTTAAAAAATAAAATCCGCACTTTTACACTATCTACTTTACTTTTAACCTCCTGGTTTTTGAAGAAGTCGATTAAACATTTACTTCGTCTCAATTGTAACCGATTAACCGTTGTTAAAGCTCATCGGTAACTGTAGTACTATGTAGATTTTTGATGGAAGTCAAAAATCGTATCTCTAATTTCTTGCCCCTTTTTTTGGTGTAAAAATTGCTGGACTAACATGAGAAATACTTTAACTAATTGCTCGATATGACGTGACTAGATTTGCTCTCCGCTCAATATCTTCATCATATCAGCCGAAAGATGTCCACTGCTGGACATATGACTCCCCCAAGTGAACCCATAAAAAAAATCAAGTGCGTCTTGCATCCATAGGTTACCCGTGACCTTCACTAGTTCATCGGTCCACCTTGTAGGAGGCCTTCTAACGTTACGTGCATCTTCCGGTACGCGGTCGCCACTCCAGACATTTTCGTCAACTATACTGACACGTTTATTTTGTCTCAAGTGTAACCGATTAATCGTTGTTAAAGCTCATTGGTTACTGTAGTACTTAGATAATGGCTAAGTATTCATTAATGTAGATTTTTGATGGAAGTCAAAAATCGTATCTCTAATACTTGTCCCTTGTTCTGGTGTAAAAATGACTGGAAAAACACGAAAAATACTTCAAGCAATTGGAGACGCAACCTAAAAAAGCTTCTCTCAGCACGAATAAGAGACCGAACCTACGGCATGCTTCTTGTACGAGTATGAGACCGATTCTGCTTTAACCTTCTTTGAATACTGGTAAGAGTATGAGCATGACGTTTAATCATTTTCTACTATTATTTTGACACTTATTACAATCGAATCGAAGCTGAGCTTTAGCGATTCATCTGTCAAAAGGTCATTGGTCACCTTAGTATGAAAACCACACCCATGGTGTAACAATCAATATGCCCTGCTCACTACCACTTTAGTTCTGCGATCTTTCAGGCTATGTCCGTAACCTTTATTCCTTATCTGATCACGCAAAGAAACTCTAAGTATTGCCTTCTCCATTGCCCTTTGAGTAACTTTAAACTCTGGAGAAAGGTATGTGGGACGAGAAGATACCACGCAACAATGGTCACTTCTCGTCATCTAGAAGTGGGTGCTACATGAGTATTTACCATGATCTTGGTACTGTCTATGTTCATTTTAAGACCTACTCTTTCGAAAGCTTTACTGAGCTTATCGAGCATTACACTGAGGTCCTCCGTAATCTCAGCCATGACGACTATATCGTCGGCAAACCAAAAAGGTGATTTCCCCAGTCCAAAATCTAGAAGACATCCTCATTGTGGCCGTAAACAGTTTCGGAAAAAATTACGTCTCGTTGTCTCACACCCTGCTGCAGGAGGATAGGTTTCGAGGCCTGATCCTGAAGTAGGACTCACATGGTGGCAGTTTTATACAAACATTTCAGCATTTCGATGTACCGATAGTCAATTTGGCACCCTTGGAGAGACTTCTGCACAGCCCAAGTCTCGGTCAAATCGAAGACTTTCTGATAGTTCACAAACACACTTTGGTATTCTGCATGACCTGCCGCAGCGTAGCTATGTGGTTTATAGTGCTTAAGCCTTTTCGGAATCCGGCTTTTTTGGCTGGAAGTCGTCAAACCTGCACGCGAGATGGGTCGTGACTCTGGAAAACAGCTTGTAGGTATGGCTCACAATTGAGATGGGTCTGTAATTCTCAAGCAGGGCATTATCGCCCTTCTTAAAGAAAAGTACCACCATATCTCTGCTTCATGCCTGTGGTGTTTTGCCCTCGAGTATGACGGAATTCCTGAAGGGCCTTAAGGACCGGTTTTCCACCCGCCTTCAGGAGTCCGGCCGTAATTCCATCCTCACCTGACGACTTGTTGTTTTTAAACTACTTCAGAGCTTCCTTAATCTTATACAGGCTGACGTCCGGGATGTTTTCGGTATAGTGCCGGATGATGAAAATCCAGTTCTAAAGAAAATAACCTTAGTCCAGGAATCACTGTAGTCAGCAATAGATAAAAATTAGACAAAAGTACAGATCACAAGATAGCCAACGAAAGACTCTGCGGACACTGCTCTTATTCTACCTGTCTAATGTTACATTGCTTTATCCATACACTATGCTGTATGGTGTTGAAATTCATTTTATGCCTATAGAAGATGAAATAAAATCTTCTGAAATCGTTTGTTTTTTATTTTTTTAAACGGTCCTGTACATTTTTCTCCATTAATTAACAATTGAATAATTATATGCAATGAAAAGTCATATTATTCCCCTTAGTTTAAAAATATTTTTGGTACTGTCCGCCACTTTTCGCAAAGCGGGTCAGATGTGCCAAATGACCTTTGCGGTTGATCATATTAAGTTGGTAAAGTGTAACTTTTGCCGCATTGATTTTTCGTTTTTTTTTCCTTAAAATATGATGTTTTATATGGATTTCGTTGAACTTTCCCATTAGTTGACATTGGAAGAGTAAGAAATAAAATTATAAAATGCGCCACCGGTACATGATTGACATCCCACCCACACGCACAAAACGTTTTGGGAACACATTCATAGTGCATCTGGCTAAGGAATGGTATTCCCTGTATTAGTCTGTGTTTCCTGATAGCTACAACCTGGGAGGGAGTCTTTAAGTCAAGAATGAATAGGTAACTTCTAGGCAAGCGTACTCTATCTTCGAACACATCATCGCTTACCATCAGGTGAGATAGTGGTCAAACGCATGCCTATCAATAGTAAAAATAAAAGAAAACAAAGAAATTTAGTGTCAACAGTATGCAATAATGCTTTTGATCTTACGGATTTTCAGTTCTTTAAGAAGTACCGACTCTCCGTTACTGTCGTTTATTATGCCCCAGTAGGCGTGTGTTAAAGTATTCTCTATACCTCTTGTCTCTTATTTTTTGTAACTGGTTTGTAACAAACATTGGTAGGCCAGTCACAATGTCATGCCGTATCACACCCCTCAGTTTCCCGAGCAATAAAAGATGTGACTGCAGTTCTGAATATGCCACATATTTTTAAAAATAATATTAAATTTCTAAAATTCAGTGAGGATCGTGATTAAATCAAAATAGGGTAGGCATAGCAATGTTTCCACTTCTATACAAACCTAGATTTAGATCCTAATAACTATGTATACGTTCGCAGACTCTATAGAATAAGACCGCTCAACTTATTTTGAAGGCGGGCCATAATATTGACTCAAAGTCAGCCAGTGGGCCATCTAGCTTCAAACTTAACAAAATATTATGATATTACGTAGCTAAAAATTAAAAAAGAATTAATAAATATGAAATCAAAAATATTTATAAGAATATAAGAGAGATCAATCTGAATGTTGATTGATCTAGATTTATATGGTCAGACATGCAGACTGACGAATAATAACAACAAACAAAAGTGTGACGAGATTTTAACGACTCCTAATGGTGACGAACACAATTCAAACCTGAAAGAAAACCCCAACTTTTTTCGTTTATAACAGGTATCGGACGTAAAAGAATAGCACCATCCTATCACTTACCACGGGTATCGTAAGAAGCGACTAAGAGGCTCACCAGAGAATGGTCAGGACCATCACCTGTACATAGCAACAGCTACACTGCGATAGCCAACCCGCCTGCCAAGCGTTGCGATTATAGCATATTAACCCATATGTATGTGCTAAGAATCCTCGGAGTGGCTCCGGCTACCCCTACAAACACTGGCGACTGTTATATGTTGACGGGCCTACATTTACGCCCCAACCTTTAACACACCCTAATTACTAGTTATTAATACTAGTTGTAACAAAAGCATTCAGTGAAAACTACTTTTGACTGGAGAAAACTCGTTGTTACTAAGAACGGGTTTTATTATATTTATACAGGGTTCCCCGATCTAGTTTAGATATTTTGTTTTGTAAATTCAAATGATATTTTGTATTTACTATGTTTAAAAAATATTGTCTTATGTGGGGACTTCAACATAAACTTGTTGAAAAGAAATAAAAAAAAAACAGATTTCGAATTTACATTGTTAAATCATAATTTAAAATTTTAATTTTCTCAACCTACTAGGCTAAGTAGCGCGACATGCTTGGACAATATAGCGCATAATGTATAAGGTTGTAAAGGAGAAATTATAGAATTAGGCCTGTCAGTTCATGCCTTACAAATTTTGAAATGTCCTGTTAAGAAGAGATGTGTCTTAAAGAGTTGGAAAATAAAAAGACGCAATTACTGTTAAGATAATATACAGAAATTTAGAAATTGCAAAAAAAAGTCAGACTTTTTCGAACAAAATATACAGCTGGCGATGTTAATAATAAGGCCTTTGACCATTTTTCTGACATATTCAGATGTTTTTTACGATATTTGCTTTCCTTACAATATATTAACAAAATCAATTACTAAAAAATCAAACTGGATCACTTACAGGATACGGAAATGTAGTAAAAGCAAACGGCACTTGCTATGGCGATATAGAACAAATCGTATCCAAAAGAATAAAGTCGTATAAGGCATATTCAGCAAGGTTTAAAAGGGTTATAACGTCAACAAAATTATCACGAAATAATTACTTCTTTAATACGTCCAAAAATAAATCTAAAGCTACATGTACCATAATTAATAACTCTAAGACCAATGACACAAATTTGAACAGCAACACAGACAATCACGAACCCATTAGACACAGCTCAGGCTTTTAACAAGTTTTTTTATTAATCAAGTCACAAAATAAAAAATAAATAAAACTATTTACCCAAAATTGACGTGTGCTCAAATACTACAAACTTTTATTTATGGAGCCGACCATACCTCAAGATATAATTAATTATAATAACTAACTTCGAAATACAAAGACTGTTGGTTATGACGGAGTATGCACCAAAGTTATAAAAGAAGTATCTCATTACATAGCTCCACATCTCAGTCTCACAAAAAAAATATAGGCAAATTATAGGCAATCCTCTTTTGCCAGTGAACGGAAACGAAGCCGCGCGGGTCAGCTAGTTTTATTATAAACTTAGAAAAGACAAAAATAATGCATTTTTATCAAAGTATCCCGAATAGAATCCTTGATATTAGTAAAAGTATGCTCTCTAAATACTATCAAAAGTAGTGAGCCTAGCCTATCACGGATTTGTTGCATCAACACTCAGATATGGCGTACTATACTAGGGCAATTCAGTAGAAAGAGAACTCGTATTAAGAGCCTAAAAACGATGTATCAGCGCTATGTGTGGTCTGAAAAGCACAGAGTTGTCAAGCGTTCTTTGTACGTCTGAAAATTCCACACAACCTTGCCATCCATGTACATATACAAAATAAATATATTTCTCAAATCTATTATTTATGTAATTTTACAAAATAGCTATTAAAAGTTATACGCGATAAAAATAAGTCAGAACTCAAAGTGACACATGGCAATACTGCATCTATACTAATATTTAAAGCTGAAAAAAAAACGTTGGGAACAATGCCCAAGTGACATGCAATTTGAGTCCCGTGTTTTAGAATTAAATTTGATTAGTATTTAAGTGAAATTAGGGTGTAATTATTTGTGAAAACTTAATGTCAATGCGTAAATACACAGGATTATTGTTATCCTGAAAAACGTTCCTGAAAAACAAGAGATTATGAGGAGTTAAAGGCTAGATAATAACAGTCACACGGGCCGATCTTCAAGGTTAAGCAACGTTCGCCAAGGTTGGTCTGTGGATGGGTGACCATCTTAATATACCGAGTTTCCTCCGTGCCTTGGAAAGCCGTTGGTTTTGGCTGTCATTCGTAGATTTTGGCAGTCGTTACGGATAGTCAGAAGCCAGTAAATCTGACTCCAGTCTTGCCATAAAGTACCGTGTCACCTAGTTAATGGGTTGTGGAGGTCAGGTAGGCAGTCGCTTTTCGTAAAATACTGGTATTCAGCTAAATCTAGCTTGACTGGAAGCCGAACCCAATTTAGTTGGAAAAAGGCTAGGCAGATTTTTATCCTGAAAAACTATCATCCAAAGCACCGGTAACCTAATACAATCAGCTGACGTTCAAACTGTGAAATTATACGGAGAGGATTGTTACTTTAATTTTATTTAAAATAGCACACATAAGTCTCTAAAAAACGCTAACTTTAAGATTTACCAGAATAACTTGACTGGTTTTGGTTTTGTTTACATAGTAGAAACGAAACAAAGTTGAGATTTATTCCATAATTCTATTATTTTGATGTTTTAATTTCAGTAATATACTTGTTCATAACGTCTGTGACAGTAATTTTTCCATTGTTATAGTTTTAAACCGTGTTTTATAATAAATTCATATTCTGGGTATCCTTACCCACATTAAGTATAAAATCAAAAGGAACCTAATCGAAATCTACATAATTCAAAATAACTAAAAGCTGTACAAGCCAATACAGCAGCCTACTTTATATCTCTGAACTAGCTACACTAACTTTCCCCATTTTCATATATATATATTTCTCCCTTCATATCTAAGTTTTTCTTTATTTTGCCTATCCTATTGGTTCTCACCGTTTCTTAATTTCTATTTTCAGTGAATATCCCCGAGACTTTAACTACATCTGTGATGACCCCTAAGGCTACTGCTCAGGACACTTGACTAAAACTAGGAACGGCCCTCAAAAAACTTAAGGAATCGGAACACCAATGCCAAAAAATATTGCAGAAAAGAGAGGAGGGTGAAGAGGAAGTATTGAACATGGTACACAAAAACACTTGCCTAAAACTGGAGCAAGTAGACCTTAGTCAGCAACACCAAGATTTTGTTGATGAACGCGACCAACTGCGGGTTATCACGGACGGTTTCGCCAACTGTAGTCACTTATATGAGGAGGTTTTAAGTAAAGTTAGGAATCTAGAAGATGAATAAGTTCATGCTCATAATCATAACCTAAAGTTACAGAAATAATTGAAATGTACCCAGGCTAAGGAAACAAATCATTTATATAATTAATTATTGCATTCAAATTGTAACTCTCATTCTATACTTACTATTGACTTAACTGAGGATTCCCTGTTAAAACAAAATAAAAGTTTTAATGTTAGTCATAAGATAATAAGGAAATATGCAAAACTTAATAGAATAATACAAAAATGTAATCGGTACAGAAAACAACATAAACACTTCTCCAAAAATATTCCGCTGAGAAAAGAACGTGTTTACTTAGAGGATAGTAAAAAAAAATACGATATCGCTACGCAGCGCCTTCAAACTGATATACAGGTACTTGAGGACCGACATAGTTCCCTTCATAATAAATAAGTGAGTTATCAATTTCAAATTAAAGAACACATCTTAGCTGCAAATAAGCTGGTGATGTGTCAGTGTACCTGTCAGACGGTATCAAAACTAAATTCTGACCAGCTTGAGGCTACGGAGGACCCGTCCCAAGCTGAGAGGTTGACTCAGAACTGTGTGATAACTGATATTACACAAGCATTCAATTTTATAATAAAAATGATAGTTTTCATTCAGTTATGATCTCAGATAGTATAGGAAGAGGTTTAGGTAAACTAAATAACAACCTTATTAATTGTACTTATAATTATTGTATACCTGAGTCAAACTACAAACATTATAAAGGATTTGGTAATAAGAAATGTTTATAAACCAGAACCAATATTAATGTGTTTATAGGTTTTTTCAAAAGTACCTTGAGAAATCAAATATATTAGCAAATGAACAAAAGTGATTTCGTGAGCAGAAAACAATCAATCCTGCTTCTTCCCATTTTGTCAAATGTAGATAAAAGAAATCCTGATTGTGCTATTTACATGGATCTAACAATGGGCTTTGATTATGTAGATTATATATAAACTTGAAAAATATGGTACGTATTATATTTTAAGGGAAATATACTTTGATATCTTTCGATCTTATTTAACGAACAGAAAGCAATTTGTAGAAATCATTCAAATAACCTCAAATATCAGGTACGAGAAAAATGCCACTACGAAAGTGAGATTTTAAAATAATAAGTATAAAAATATTTAAAAAATATGAGTAGGTAGGTAAATAGGGTAGCCAGTCGACGGGAGCAAAGCCGCGCGGGGCCAGTTTTATTATTACAGAACTTCACTTATAATTATATTGCAATTACAACACTTCAACTTATTAACCGCCATTGTTTACACAGGACCAGCGCGCAGGAACATAACATAATGGAAATCGACGGGAGCAAAGCCGCGTGGGTCAACCAGTTTTATTAAAAACTTAAAAATCAATAAAATTATGCATTTTTATCAAAGGATCCCAAATAGAATCCTTGAAATTAGCTATTTAAGGACAAAAATAGAATCAACTACTGCTACAAAATTTCTTGAGATAACAATTTGACTTGGAGACCTTAAACATACGAAATATGTTAATAAACTTAATAAATTTGCCTATGCTCTCTATAAACTATGAAAAGTAGTGAGCCTAGAATCCGTACTAACAGCTTATCACATTTATGTTGCATCACCACTCAGATATGGCGTACTATACTGGGGCAATTCAGTAGATAGAGAATTCGCGTTCAGAACCCAAAAACGATGACATTGTGTCAGTGCTAATAAAGATGGATCTACGTCCAATAATAACTATCTCCGTGGTCGAGTGGCTTAGGCGTTTGTGGATCGTCTTGAAAATTATTTTATGGTTAACGGTATTAAGGATTATTTTGCGGGTGCTGACGTTGATAACGGTAATGGGAGCAGAAAGTTACGAATTACGGGTTACCTTGTGTTCGCCGCATAAACCGAGTACAAAGACTTTCGAATATGTAACGACCATCATGGAAAAACAACTACAGCCTAAACAGAGCATTTTATAGCTGAGCGATTTAAATTCCACTAACGGAAATAAAACGCAAACGAAAGTATAGCTGAGTACATAGCTTTTTTGAAAAAGATGTCGAAATCTTGCGAGTTTGGGACATGGCTGGAAGAAAGTATTTAGGATCAGTTCGTGTGCGGGGTAAGCAGAGAAATTATACGTCAACGTTTATTTGCTGAGGATAAACTAGACTATATGAAGGCCTACAGTATGGCCATGAGTATGGAAGCAGCCGAGAAAAGTGCAGCTGAGGTCTAGGGCGGTACTAGGTCCACGGACAAGACGAGCACAGCGGCTGATTGTCTAGCGGTCGTGACAACGAGGCAAAGCGACGAGACGCGGGCGACGCAACAGAGACCGGCGGCAGCGAGGGTGGACGGCGACAGGCGGCGGAAATCTTGGAGCGCGCGGCGGCGCGGCAGCGACGCGCACCGCTCGCACCTTATAGGCGAAGCACCGGTATCGGCGGCGCGGCGCCGGAGGAGCGAGCTCTAACTGTGTGATATGATAACTGATATTACACAAGGTTAATGTCAAGTGGGCCAGCTTAAGACAACTAGCCTTCAATTTTATAATAGTTTTGATAGTTTTCATTCGTTATGTTCTCGGACAGTATAGAAAGAGGTTTTGGTAAATTATTAAATAACAATCTTAGCTATTGTACTCATTTGTAAACTTGGGTCAAACTACAAACATATAATGGATTTGGTTCAAGATATGTTTATAAACCAGAAACCAATATTACTGTGTTTATAGGTAATAGTTCAAAAGTCTTAGTACCTTGAGAAATCAAACATATTAGTAAATGGAAACAAAGGTTTTTTCGTGAGCAGAAAACAATCAATATAGCTATATATGACCTGCTTCTCCCCATTTTGTCAAATGTAGATAAGAGAAATCCTGTATGTGCTATTTACATGGATCTAACAATAGGCTTTGATTATGTAGATTATACATAAACTTGAAAAATATGCTATCAAGGGAAATATACTTGATCCCTTTCGATCTTATTTAATGGAGAGAAAGGTTATTATGAGTATTTCTAGCGGAATTTACCTTGATAAATTAAAATCGTCAATAATTGTACCAATGCACAAAAAAATTATACACAAATTATGTCTTAATGCCAGTCGACGGGAGCAAAGCGCGGGTCAACCAGTTTTATGAAAAACTTAGGAAAGACTAAAATTATCCATTTTTATCAAAGGATCCCGAATAGAATCCTTGAAATTAGCTATTTAAGGACAAAAATAGAATCAACTACTGCTACCAAATTTCGTGATATTAATACAGATAACAATTTGACTAGAGACCTTAAACAGACAAAATAAGTAAAGGGCTTAATGAATTTGCCTATGCTCTTTACAAACTATCAAAAGAAGTGAGCTTAGAATCCGTACTAACAGCTTATCACGGATTTGTTGCATCAACACTCAGATATGGTGTACTATACTGGGGCAGTTCAGTAGATAGAGAACTCATATTCAGAGCCCAAAAACGATGTATCAGCGCTATGTGTGGTTTGAAAGGTACAAAGAGTTGTCAAGAGTTCTATAAACGTCTGAAAATTCTATATAACCTTGCCATTGCGGTAAGTTTACGAAATAAATATGTGTCAAATCTAACATTTCGTTATACAAAAAAGCCACTAAAAGTTATTACAGAAAATTACGCGATAAAAGAGTCAGAACTGGATGTGATACACGGCAATAGAATAGAAAAGCTAATAATTATTATAGGTACAATGCTGAAGAGTTTGTTTATTTGTTTGCTTGAACGCGCTAAACTCTGGAACTACTGGTATGATATGCAAAATTATTTCAGTTTTAGATAGCCCATTTATCAAGAAAGGCTAAAGGATTTAATAATATCATCAGATCAATAGGAGCGGAGCAGTAATGAAAACTGTGATGCAGACGAAGTTGCGCGGGTCAGCTAGTTAATTAAATTGATTGCCTCATTTGTATTGTACCTATCAATATTGAAATATTATTACTGTGAAAGTTTACATAATTGTACGTCATATAAATTCTACCACTTAATGAAATTTTAAAAGTTAAACGTGTGTGAAAAAACAAAAAATTCTACAATGTTAATTACTTACTAAATTGATAAATACGCCTCTGGGCAAATCGTAGAGGATCTCCCTATCTGTACCATCTCGCCCTCTGTTGTAATTTTACCTATGTTTGCAAATAAAGCATTATGATTCTGATTCTGAACATCTCTCTACAGTTAAGAGTGAAGCTGGGCAGTAAATAACTGTAAATATATTGAACAGGAGCGTTAGGAAAAAGTAAATGCAGTCAGATTAATTTCTAAACACAACGGGTCTCGACGTCCGGATTACCTTCTAGAGCAAGGGCGTAGTTACCAAGCAGCTTTGGTGCGGCGATTGTGGTGGACCTCAAGACAATAAAAGAGATTAATTAAGGCAATAACATAAATTAAAATAGTACATTGTTATAGATTTAAATTCATAGTTATAAATTTTACCAAAATAAGTACCTACCTGACCAAGTAGTAAATTGTACTCTAATTTTAATTGAATTTCATTACAATGTTTTATTTTTATTATTGCACATAGGTATTAATTATAAATAGGAGTAATGTAATATTATGAAATTGTTTTTTTTTTATGTTGATAATGATATGTATTCATCATCACCACCTGTACATGTTAAGACCTTATGACTGCGTCAGCGAATGCTGTTACCGTTATTGAATACTGGGCCAAACATATTTTTGTTTTTTTTTGCCATCGACACGCTACACAGAAGATCATCATCTTTATATCAGCCGAAAGACCTTCACTGCTGGACATAGGCCTCCCCCAAGCGTCGCCATAACGACCGGTCCTGTGCGTCTCGCATCAATATCAGTGCGTGTTGCCAGTGATGACATATGGAACTAAAACGTGGTCGCTCACAATGGGCCTCATCAGAAGGCTCAAAGTCACTCAAAAGGCAATGGAGAGGGCAATGCTTGGAGTTTTCTTTCGTGATCGAATCAGGAATTATGATATTCGCAAGAGAACCAAGGTTACCGATATGGTCCGAAGGATCGCCAAACTAAGGTGGCAATAGGCTGGGTACATTACTTGCAGAACAGATGGTCGATAGGGCCGAAATGTTCTACAGTGGCGACCGCGTACCGGAAGACGCAACGTTGGATGGCCTCCCTCAAAGTGGATCGACGACCTGGTGAAGGTCGCGGGCAGCCGATGGATATGTATTTTTAGGTACCTAATAAAAACGGGTCTATGTCCAATAATAACTATCTCCGTAGTCGAAGCCACACGACCACGGCGAGGCGTTTGTGGAACATCTTGAAAATTATTTTATAGTTAACGGTATTAAAGATGATTTTGTAGATGCCGACGTTGATAACGGTAATGGGAGCAGAAAGTTACGAATAACTGGTTAACTTGTGTTCGCCGCATAAACCGAGTACAAAGACTTTTGTATATGTAACAGCCATCATGGAAAAACACCTACAGCCTAAACAGAGCGTTTTATAGCTGAGCGATTTAAATTCCACCAACGGAATCAAAACGTGAACGAAAGTATAGCTGAGTACATGGCTGTTTTGGAAAAGATGTCGAAATCTTGCGAGTTTGGGACATGGCTGGAAGAAAGTGTTCGGGATCAGTTCGTGTGCGGGATAAGCAGAGAAATCATACGACAACGTTTATTTGCTGAGGATAAACTAGACTCACTCACTTTCCCTTCCCGCTTGTGCGCTGTGAGGTGTTTATTATATCGCTCCGTTCTGTAAATTCGGAATTTGCATTGTGTGTCTATTCTAAGGCTTGTGAACTGTTCCTAGCTGTGCCATAGTGTACTTAGTGCGTGTTTTGTAAGTTTTTAAAGCTGTCTGTCTATTCTTTTATTGCTAATTAGTCAATTTCTCAAGCCTTCGGTAAGTGCATTTATTTTTTTCTGTGTGTGGGTACCGCGAAATAACTTAATCGATCGATATTTATTTGTTTAATTCTTTAATTTCATTCATTCGCGTTATAATACGTTTATTTATCGTATTCTCCGTCAATGATGATGTCAACAAATGATGACCCACCAGATCGCGGCGGAGAAATATTTCGTAGAAATACTAAAACCCAAAGGTCGCCCGTGGCGACCTCCGCTAATTCGAAACGTTTATTCAGCGAAATGTCTCCATCATACATTTCGCCCGATGATAGGTCCAAACGGCTTCATCAAACATTCGAAACCGTGGAAAAATCCTCGCCGATTTTAAATATCAGTGATGTGAGCAATACCGACTATTGTGACTTAGTTTCCGAGGCGTCGTCATACCTGTCTAAAATAAACGACCTAGTGAATGATCAGGGCTCTCGAATTAATGTTGCAAATAAATCAGCTATCATGGATATGACACAGCGTGTCACGGCCATTGTTTCTATGCTGGCCATAAAATCATCATGCAACGAGACGAAGTTAGCTAATACGGAACGCGAATTAGATAAAATCAAGTCGAATAACGCTGTCAATCCCGATCCTGTCAATAACAACTGTAAAATTTCATATGCGGACTCGATGAAACTACGTTTGCCAAAAGTAGCTCCAGCAATTATGCAGTCCCGACCACCGTTACCCTGTGTGGTCGCATACCCTACCGCGGACCGGTCAGCTGACTATAACACTTTGTCCGCGACAAAATAAGCGCTCATGAAGGCAATTAAGCCCAGTGACGACGGTTTTCAAATTGTAGGCGTGAAAAAAACCGCGAAATCTGGAGTCGTACTACGCGTTGCTAATGAAATTCAACTTAGAAAGTTAGAATCTGTGGATGCTATCAAGGCCGCTGGTTAACGACTAGGAAAGCCAAAGCGTAGACGCCCTAGAGTGTTAGTGAAGGATGTTCCATCATCAATGGATGATGGCGCTTTTCTAAACGCGCTTTACCGCCAAAATATTAAGGATGAGATGCAAATTAAAGAGGATGACTTTATAAAGTCTACCAAAATTATTCGTAGGCGCTCCTTAGATAACGGTCGGAAATGGATTGGCATTGAAATAGAACCCGCGGTACGTAAACACTTAGTGACTACCAAGGATAAGTTATTTATTGATTGGGCTACCTGCCGTTTTATTGATGATGTAGAAGTAGTTCGGTGCTTGCATTGCCTACAGTTCGGTCACGTTAAGAAACACTGCGCTAGTAAGGAACCGTCCTGTGCCAATTGTTCGGAGGCACACGAAACAAATGATTGCCCGCATAAGGACGACTTAAATTTTAAACCGACTTGCGTGGCGTGCAAACGCTTTAAAAAACCGTGTGATCATCGCTGCGGATCTCAAGAGTGTACTACCTACAAACTGAAACTCGAACAATTAATCCTAAACACTAACTACTAATAATGGATATTTTAACCATAGGACAATTAAATCTCCATAACGATAGGGTGGCGACATCTGAGCTGGATAAATTGATTGTGGATTATAATCTTGACATAGTGCTTATTCAGGAACAATACCAAAACGCGCGCTTACGTCACAGGGTGGTTCAGCTGGACTGCAGGGCGCGGGCCGGAATTTATGTAGCGCGTTCTTCTGGCTTTACTGTAACATTTATAAGTAATCTCATGACGCCTCATTGCGCCGTGGCGGAAGTATCATCGCCTACCTTTAAGGTTTACGTTGTGAGCTGCTACTTTCAATACTCAGACCCAGTTACTCCACATATACATAATCTCCGTCACGTCTTGCGGTCGCTCGCGGGCTGCAAAGTTATAGTAGGTGCTGATGTAAATGCATCTTCTTCCCTGTGGTATGGCAAAGTTCGATCCACTGATTCTGAACGACGTTGTGCGGTTGAAGATTTTATTGCTGAGATGAATTTATCAATTCATAACACCCCAGACGCACCACCTACTTTTTGTAGCCAAATGGGCGAATCTTGTATTGACGTCACACTTTCTAGTGCAGACGTACGCTTGGATAGGTGGCGTGTCCTTCCTGACGCGTCTTGTAGTGATCATCGCCTGATCGTGTACGAGTTTGTTCCTATGTTTACTCAAGGTTCGTCACACTTAATTGGAAATTTTAGATATAAAAGTAAGGGCGTGAATTGGGAATTCTTCGGCTCACTTTTTTCTGGTCATGTCAAAGACTTCACTCGCGACGGACTGTCAGCTGAGGAAAGTGCTGAGATAATGTCGGACGCCTTCACTTACTGTGCTGACATTGCTATTGGTCGCGCATCCATGACCAATATTCGTAGATGTGATTGGTGGAGTGACTACCTTGTTGAACAACGTAGAAGCTTTCGTAGAGCTCGTAGACAGCTTAACAAGCTAAAAAAACGTAAGGTTACCGGGGACCTCCTTAATCTTGCTTTAAGTACTTTTAGAGTTGCCAAGTCACGCTACAGAGCATCTGTTGAAAAATCTAAGGGTAATTTATTGCGGAAAATTGTTGATAAACTTGATAAGGAGGGTCCGTGGTCTCCTTTGTACCACGAGTTCAAAGCTAATAGATCTGTCGACCTTGCGTACGTTCAAAACATTAAAGTAAACAATAAACATACAACCGGCATTGAAGAAACAACTGATGCTCTGCTTGATTCCCTTATACCAGACGATTCATCAGTAAATGATAATGAATACCATCAACAGATCAGAGCGTGGGCCACGGTGCCACCTGAATCACCGGAGTCAGATCTTCCATCCACTGACGAATTCATAAACGTTGTCAAGAAACTACCTCTCAACAAATCATCCGGTGAAGATAAAATATCTAATAGAATGATTATAGAAGCGTGTAAGACAGCCGGAGACGCGATCTTATCAGTATATAACCGATGCATTGCGGAAGGTATTTTTCCTCGAATATGGCGACAGGGCTTTATACGCATTATTCCGAAGAATGGCGATAAGCCCCCGGATGGCCCTAAGTCCTATCGGCCCATAACCCTACTTCCATCTTTGGGAAAACTCTTAGAGCGACTAATCGTTCCGCGCTTACTACCGAATGGACCTAAATTTCATAATAATCAATTTGGTTTCACTATTGGTAAATCCACCGTCGACGCGGTGCTCTCTGTTCGTAAAATTATTAACTTATCGGAACATAAATATGTGGTTGGAATCTTTCTCGACATTTCTGGCGCTTTTGATAACGCATGGTGGCCGATGCTACTACTTAAAATGAAAAACCGTGGTTGTTACAAAAACATCTATAATCTGATTCTTTCTTACTTTCTAAACAGTTCCGTGAAACTCAAACTAGGACATCATTCCATTACTAAGTCTCTAACCATGGGATGTCCTCAGGGCTCAGTTATCGGTCCATATGTTTGGAATATTGGCTACGATGATTTCCTCGCGCTTCCGCTCCCATGCGGCTGCTCATTAACCGGTTACGCGGACGATGGCTTGCTTCTCATTCAGGCAAGTACTCGTGCTGGCCTTGAGAATTTGGCTGACACATGCCTACGATTAATATCTCAGTGGGGCGATCGAAACCGTCTGACTTTTGCACCGCATAAAACCTATCAACTTATTTTAAAAGGAAACCTTAAATCCCGGCCTAGTATTAAATTCAATAACGTACCCGTTAAAAGAAAAGAATCCGTGTGCTATCTTGGTATGCTATTAGAAAATAACTTTTCATTTATTGATCATATAAAAACAGTAGGTGAGAAAGCAAAAAAGAACTTCTACGCCTTGACGAGAATATCCAAAGCTACTTGGGGTCTATCTTTTCAAACCTTAAAAACTATTTACGGGGCTACCTACTTGGGTTGTATGTGCTACGGGGCACCTGTCTGGGCCGATAGGGCCACCATAGGTGCGGTACGACGTAAATTGCTTCAAAGCCAGCGTTTGGCTTTGATATTCTTATGCAAGGCGTATAGGACGGTTAGTACTGAAGCCTTACCAGTGCTGGCGGGTGTTCTCCCAGTCGATTTAGAAGTGCAGCGGCGTGCTGCAATGTACTACTACGCCAGAAAGATTACGGACCCAGAGTTCTTACCGCTGCGCGGCCGTGCTAAGATCTCTAGATTACTAAAACCCCAGACTGATGTCTGGGAGGAACTTTTATCCGAGTGGCAATGTAGGTGGGAAAATTCCATCAAAGGCCGTCACCTCCACCAGTTTTTTCCATCTGTTCGTGAGCGGCTGGACAGGACATGGCTGGAGGTGGATCACTGTGTTGCCCAATTTCTCACAGGTCATGGCAATTTTAAGAGTAAATTATTTTCCTTTAAGCTTGTGGCCTCGCCTTTATGTCAATGTTCTACAGCTGACCATGAATACGAACAATCCGCACATCACATCTTATGGGAGTGTAGTCTTTGGCAAACTGAACGCAATATTATGTTAGATAGTATTAAGGTTACATCTGGGGTAGTTTACTATACGGACCTTGTTGAAACCAGAACAAATTTCCGTGCGTTCAAGCGATTTTGCCATACCTATTACTGGAATCAAAAGTAGCTCACAATTTAGGACCCATTAGTTTAAGTGGTAAGATATAATCCGTGGTGCTTGGCAACTGGGCTTAACCCAGTTGTATTTGTCCCTTGGTGCCTATTGGCCTAGTTCTATTCTGTCTCCTGCTTGATACGGAGGGAAGTGGAAATTATATTTTTGTTTTTTTTTCCTACTCCTCCGCTGTACTTTTCTGATTAATTTCGTTGCAGGATCCAAGACAGTTGAATCGCTTCTCCGGGACTCGTCGGGTTTCATTGGCTCGGCGTTTTTCTGGTGGTCGCCACTGTTGATTCTGGCTTTCAGGAGTTGCAGTGGTTGGGAATGTGTGGCGGGCTTGTCCCAAAAAAAAAAAAAAAAAGAAGCAGAGAAAAGTGCAGCTGAGGTCGAGGGCGGTATTAGGTCCACAAACAAGATGAGCACAGTGGCTGATTGTCTAGCGGTGGTGACAACGAGGTAAAGTGACGAGACGCGGGCGACGCAACAGAGACCAGCGGCAGCGAGGGTGGACGGTGACAAGCGGCGGGAAACATGGCACGAGCGGCGCGCGGCGCTGCCTGTGTTGGCGAAGCACCAGTATCGACGGCGCCGGAGGAGCGAGCTCGGTGGAACCAACCGTGCAACGTATGTGGAGGGTTGCATGATACGGCATGGCGTAAATTCACGCGATGCGTGTGTCGGGTTTGCAACAAGCAAGGACATTAACGACGCGTATGCCCGATAGAAGTCAATCATATCTTCATGAAGTTCAAGATGCTAGCCGCTCGGATGACGAGCGAAGCGATGAGCCAATGGTTGTCGACATAAATAATTTATACAAATCTCAGTGTCCACCAATATATTTAACATTAAAAGCCTATAGGGAGAACAATTTTTCTTTCAGGCTCTTTAGATATTGCTGCTGTGCAGGAGTTTGATCAGATAATCATTTGACATTTTCAGGCAATTTATCTTTATTTCGTAGAAAAAAATTGTATGGAAATGGAAATATCAAAACAAATCTTAGCACGACGGTGTTTTCCAGGTACCAGTTTCCTATTTTAAAAATCTTAATAGGCTTTTGTGGATTTTGGCACACTTGTAAACTAATATTTTAAATGTATTTTTCGTCTCCAGATATCCTCTTCCATGGAGGTGGAAGTCTGCTCCGGCAATCCAGTCAGAACAATACTTTTTCTCTGTTGCTACGATCAATTATCTATTTAATTATTTGCTCGTTCGAAGATAACTGGCAGTCTGATTTAGACATAGAAGGTTGGAGAGTAGGTAGTTCGAGGTTATTAAGGTCTAAACAAGTGAAATTATCTTTTGTTCATCTATTTGAGGTGAGGTTTCTCTGGAGATGAAAATAATGTGTCAATATCGTAAAAATACTGTTAATGGGGTATTTCGCACGCTTACTTGTGGAATCGATGTCAATAACTATAGAACACTAACATCTTCGATTTCATAGACATGGCGCATGGCGCGAACATCGTAGTACACCATTCCAAAAGATGTCACCTTTTTCAAATATCTAGGGTGTGAGGTTATTCTGAAGCTGTACAGTCAACTAAGCTTACAACTACATTTAAACAATGTTTAGAGTGTTCTGAGTAGACAATTATTGTACAGCATACTCGTAAGTATATCATTAGCTTAAAAAGTTATGATGCCAGATATTATCTCTGTCATCTCTAACATAGACAAGAGTCAAGAGCAAAAATGCACACATGAGACATAAATATTGACAGATTTTATATGAATATAGGCAAAGCAGTGGAAAATATTATATCTTTGTCTGAATACCAAATAGCTTTATTGTCTGTACTGACAAGTACCATCAAAGTACAACCTTGTCGGAACAGTTGATTTTACAATTTCAATGTGGATATTATTAAACTGACTAGAAAGCCTATTAATAGTGAAAGTGTAATTTGTACGAGAAGTACCAAATGTATATTTGTAAAGTTTTAGTAAAATTACTAGAACTGCACAGTTTAAAATCTGCTAATCAAATCGATCCACGGTTTAAAATTTTTGTACCGGCCATCTGACGGCGCGGCGGTAATACGTATCTCAATATTCGGGAGATTGAATTCTTTGCACTGGCCACACTGGTGTCGCCAGTCAGGGTAGTCTGGCATGAATCAGGCACTATTCACCCGACTGCGAAAGAAGGAGGGTTATGTTTTTCGTGTGTGTTTATGTGTGTATATTTCTTTGGCACCCCCTAGAGCCTAAACGACTCGATGGATTTGAGCTTGAGAGGTGTCGTTAGATTTGTATTTACTGCGAAAGTGACCCTGAGTATATCAAAGTAAAAAAAACATAATGGCGGATTTTTGGCGCCAAATTAAAATGTTTGGCACGCTCTGCAGCTTGAACGGCTCAATGGATTTTAGCCTGTCAGCAAAATACTGTCTACCGAGACATACAATTAGTGCAACAAACTTCACAGAATACTTCTCAAAATTGGGGGGAAGATTTGTGGCTGGTAGTGACTGGAACGCCAAAACATATACTGGGCCTCAGGGCTACAACAACTAAAGGCAGGCAACTAAAACTAAGCCGTTATGAAAATAACCTCAACTGTATTTTATCAAGAGAACCAACCTATTAGCCCACAGATCCAAATAAAAATCCAGATATTTTGTACTTCTTGATGGTTATGGGAATCTGAACAAATCACATGAAGGCTGAATACAGCTTAGACAGTAGTTCTGCCCACACTCCGGTTCTCCTAACTATTAGTACGACTATCATTAACTATGAGAAGCCTGATGACCTTGTGCAAGAGTCTTACTGATTGGGAAGGCTGCAGAGAGTACATAGACGAAACCATCGACTGTGATTACATCTTCCTACTTGCGTCCCAAAGCGGTTCAGGGACTTCCAAGTAGACCACGGAAGGTAGTCCTGCAGAAAGGTGTTCGCTTGGTGGTAAATAGTTCAAATCTGGGTGTTATTACTGACTCCAATTTTTTACGGGTCGACTTTAAGAGCACTACCTTTCCTCTTAACTGTGATAGTTATATATTATACAGGGTTAATTTTAAAATACCAACAACCTCTTAGGCAGTGAAAGTACCGATGAATATAAACACCTTTTACTTTGAGAACAATCTCAAAAACTCGAAAAAAAAAATCTGCTGCTTCATACAAAATGCAATGTATTAGCCAACGAAAATTGCTAAATAATAACAGCCGCACGGATCGATCTTTAAGGTTAAGCAACGCTTGCCAATGTTGGTCTGTGGATGGGTGACCGTCTTAATATACCGAGTTTCCTCCGTGCCTCGGAAAGCACGTTAAGCCGTTGGTCCCGGCTGTCATTTGTAGATCTTTGACAGTCGTTACGGATTGTCAGAAGCCAGTAAATCTGACTCCAGTCTTGCCAAGAAGTACCGTGTTACCCAGTTAATGGGTTGTGGAGGTCTGGTAGGCAGCCGCTCCACATAAAACACTGGTATTCAGCTGAATCCGGTTTGACTGGAAGCCGACCCCAATATAGTTGGGAAAAAGCTAGGCAGATGATGATGACTGTCACGGAGAACCCGGTTACCATTGTCAAGGATTTCAATGATTATTTTGTATTAATGGAAAAAATGCATACCGCTAAGTCGTTGTACCTCCTCCCAATGCGAAAACTGCATTTACCTAAGATCTGTTGACCCTAATGAAATAGTTTAACCGGTGTAGACGACGGTGGAACCAAAAGGTTCCACATGCGTCTCAACGTCTTGGAATCTCAGGAGGTTTAAATATTATAAAAAGATTGAAAAACAAGCATAGTTATGGGCATGACGAAATACCGCTTATACTTAAGCAGCTGAAGAATTAACACTACCACTAACTTAAATAATAAACCAGATGAAGGCTCAGTCCCTGACTTGCTGAAATTATCGAAAGTGAAACCAATTTACAAAAAGAGAGACCGGACTGATACTAGTAACTATCGGCCGATATCATTGCTACCGACCATCTCAAAAGTATTGGAGAGAGATTATTTTTATTGCGGAAGATATAAAATATTCAACAATAGCCAGAATGGGTTCAGGAAATATAGATCCACGACATTAGCAATATTTAAGTACTACTCTGTCAAGAAAGTACCGGGAAAAGATCAATAATACACAAAATGTCTGTTATTCATCCAAATTTATTTTATCACCTTCAAAGTATGCTCCTTTAGAAACGATACACTTGCGCCAACGAATAATCCATTCATCAAAACATTTTTTAAACGCTGCTTCCGGAATTGAGTTCAGTTCTCGCCGCGAATTCTCCTTTATGTCTTCTATCGATTGAAAACGGGTGCCACGAAGTGGTAATTTGAGTTTAGGAAAAAGAAAAAAGTCAGCAGGAGCCATATCTGGTGAATATGGTGGTTGCTGGATGGTATTTGTTGAGTGTTTGGTTAAAAATTCGTTCACAATGATAGTCTTGTGCGAAGGCGCATTGTCGTGGTGCAAAATCCAAGAATTTTCTTTCCACAAATCTGGCCTTTTTCGTCGAATTTGTTCTCTTGAACGCCGCATAACGCTCAAATAATATTCTTTATTTACCGTTAGACTTTCCGGTAAGAATTCAGAGTGCACAACACCGCGATAGTCAAAGAAAACAGTCAACATGACTTTGACTTTTGATCGACTTTGGCGTGGTTTTTTCGGTTTCGGTTCAGTTGGAAGGCGCCACTCCGAAGCTTGTTGACTAGTTTGCATGTCAAACTCGTAAACCCACGTCTCGTCACCAGTAACAATGCGTTTCATGAATGTTGGGTCCGAACTGACTCGTTCTAGCATGTCCTCAGCGACTTTCATGCGATTGAGTTTTTGGAGAAAATTCAGATCTTTTGGGACTAGCCGAGCAGCAACATGTTTCATACCCAAATGATTAGTTAAAATGGTACGGATCGACTCGTGAGATACAGAAAGTTCGGCGGCTATCTCTCTCAGAGTTGAATGGGGATTTTCAGTCACTATTTCCTTCACTTTTGCGATGTTAACTTCAGTTGCAGACGTTGACGGCCTACCAGAGCGAGGCAAATCTTCCATCACATCTCGACCGCTTTTGAACGCTTTGAACCACTCATAAGCACGAGGAGTTTTTGATAAAGTCGATTCACCGTAAGCCTTCTGTAACATTTTCAGTGACTCCGAACACGAAATTCCATTGGCGATGCAAAATTTAAGACAAACTCTTTGTTCGATATTTTTGTCCATTATGAAATTCGCAATACACACTATATATGATATTACTAAAACCAGCACTGTATTTAATATAAATAACAGATGCAACTCAAACTCTGCGCCAAAATGGAAAACAGTTGTGCCAATCTAACAACTACAAAAAAACAAAAATTTGAATTTGGAACCATAAACAAATCATCCATTCCCGATACTTTTTTGACTGAATGGATGTCCAAGAAGCTTTCAATCTAATCATTAACAAATTACGCCGTAGGGATTTTACTGGATATGAGCTAAGCCTATGAAGTTTCATACAAAATTTTACAAAATAAATTGTATGCAATAGGTGTTAGAGTTACGGCACACATGTGGTTCTGCTCGTACCTAGACAATAGGGAACTATTCGTAGAGAAGAACATAGTGAAAATCAAAATTTCATCTATATAAATTCCAAGAAATTTTGCAAGCTCAACTTTAACTTTAGTTCAAGATGTTTTGCGAGTTTAAATTATTGTATGAACCTTAAGACTGTAGATCACCCCGAATGTTCGCAGAGGCGCGGACCGATGGATATCATGCGTAAGATATAAAACAAAAACAAAAATGTTAATACCACAAGGCAGTGTTTTGGGGTACTTATTATTTTTAGTTTATACTAATGACCTCCCTAAACAAATTGATGCTCAAAGTATTTTATTTGCTGACGATATTTCCATAATTTTACTTTTCATCAAAAAATAAAACTTAAATTTAAGCTTGAACGATAAGCTCTCGAAAATAATAGCATGGTTAAAAGATCATAACTCAGAATAATTATATTTTGAAAAAAAGAAAAGTTACAAACCATACGAATACACGCAAACTGGATATAAATTACTCATACGACAACATAAAGCTGCAATACATGAACGGGTTTTAAACTATAGGTTTGACTATATTATACAAAGGTATGACTATACCTATAGACCAATATAAACTGGAAAGCTCGTATAGAAACATTGGCAACCAAACTAACCAGCTTTGCACGGGGTTATTTCAACTATGAACATGCAATAGTTACACCTGCCAGCAACAGCATCACAGCGTCAGCGTTAAGAGCGACATAGGTACATTCGCTCCACGTGCCGGCAACACCGGCACACCAAGAAATGACCTACTGAGATCTTCGCTTCATCGGCTCGATACACACATAACACACATGTAGGTATCAATGTTTATTGACCACAAAATTTGTATATAATTAAGATAATGGTGGTAATAAATTAGTAATCAAGCTGGAATCGACTTTGATTCATCTCCTACAACTCCTCTCACTGTGGCCAAGACACCTTTAGCTGTAAACGATTCTATGAATCTATGGGTTCGGCAGTGAGAAAACCATTTCCTGTGTACATTGCACGACGTACACAAAACCCCTATTCCTACCCCAATTCCATCTGTTACCGTAGGTCTCCTAGTAACAGACTTCCCGCACGTAAAACCACCACCGTTACTCTCGTTTGGTATATGGTTTGTATGGTAGGTTAGAGCGTTAGGGTTACTAGGGAGCTAGGTAATTGGTGTAGGACTAGGTTTATTCAGTAGGCTCTTAGGTAACTCATCGGTACTAGGCTCAATTGTCTCGGACGTATCCACACTGGATACATTTGGAATAGCGGCCGTACTAAGCTGCAAGTTTCGGTGCATTCAATGCTTACTCCTAGCTAAATTATGGAATCGTGGTATAGGAAAATGTTTGTGTACATATTTAGATAAGGATAGATTTTTTATTCTACAAAATAAATTTATACGAATTCTTGCCAATATCACAAAACGGCAAGCCAGTTTTTGTAAAATATAAAGTCTTTACACTAAGCGGTACTTTTTTTTACGACATTTATAAAAATCTAACAAAAAGATAATAATAATAAAAAAAATATTTCGGGTGGCTAAGATCCATAGAAAACTTAACCCAATCAACACAATACACACTTATTTTTTACTGTGATTCTCCACACCAACACAAGTAATGACCCAGTGATTTTGGAAGGAACAGTCAAAACGTACAGCTGTAGCGTTCAGAATCCCGTTGTCACTTTATTGCTTCGTCCAAAAAAAACAACGTTCACATTCCTGTCATGCAAAGAAGAAAACTTTAAAAACGTGTTAATTCTCGATTTTACCCGATTTTACAAATAAATATTCGTTCATATAGCGACAAGCTTCTCTTAGAACCGAATCTACAACAACTTACACTCAGTACGAGTTTGAAGCTGAATCAACAACAACTTTCACCCAGTGCAAGTTTGAGGCCGAATCTACATAAACCTTCCCTCAGTATGCTAATAAAATTACAGCAAGCTTCTCTCAGAACGATTATAAGATCGAATCTGCAAACACCTTCCCTCAGTACGAATATGAAGCAACAACAATCTTCTCGCGGAACGAGTATGAGACTGAAACTACAAATACCTTCACTCAGTACGAGTTTGAAGCCGAGTCTATAACCAACTGTGCTCAGTACGAGTTTGAGGCCAAATCTACAACAAGTTTCCTTCCGTACGAGTATGTGATCAAACTGACAACAAGCTTCCCTCAGTACGATTATAGGACCGAACCTTCAACAAGCTCTATCGTAGACTTTTTCTCTGTCATCGCTGACCTAAACTAGAGTCAAGAGCAAACCCATCAAAAGAACCGAACCGGTCCTTCCCCCTTTTGAGCATATATTGTACAAAAAAAAAAACTATCCTAACACGTCCGCTTCTCCTCAAGAGTCATCATTTAAACCGATTTATCATTGAAAAAGCTCATCCTTTATAGATAACACTTAGAAAATGGCTTTCCAGTTGTGTAATTAGTATAATGAGCAATGCAAGCTAGATAAAAAACTATATTTGAAATTAGTAATAAGATAAATGATGATAATAATAAGTTAAAATACGTGTTGCTTAATTATAAGTGATTTTTATAATTTATTTATAATTAAAGGTTTATTAAATACATCATTTTATTGTTTTTTTTAGCTACTAATATTCCAGTATAAATTTTCGGTTAGTGTTTATTTTTAAAGTATATATAAATACCACAAAAAAATAGATTATTAGTAACTGGAAACACCTACATATAACAAGCAAGCATATGTACAATAATATTTTAATTCTCAATAAATAAGTAATTGGTGATTTAACAACAACACACTAACAATTATTAGAATAACGCATTAAATGCAACACAAGGCTAGGCGGCTAGGGCAGGCTAGTCGCGAAATCTGCACCAGCAACACCGAATTGTACATCAGTAACTGAGAAGAGACATCTTTCCAACAGAAATATCTTAAACTTTGCTCTGAAAGAGCGGATAGTTCTCTTTTCTAGTTTTAAAGTTCATCTATATAAATTCTAAGAAATTTTGCAAGCTCAACTTTAACTTTAGTTCAAGATGTCTTGCGAGTTCAATATAACAACTTCTTCAGGATATTGTTGTATATACCTTAAGACTCTAGTTCATCCCGAATGTTCGCAGAGGCGCGGACAGATGATATCATGCGATAATACTCAAGCGGGTCGCCTCAATGTTCCACGGCGTAAGAGTTAGTAGCAACGGCAAACTGAGGATGATTGCTGGCCGTCTTGATTGACCTATGCAGTATGAGAGGACCACAATGGGCATTTAAATTTTTGTTGTATGTACTCACCTATATAATAAACTAAATATAATTATATTATACGACTAAATGATAATTCTAATTATTTTTAAATGTATTTTGAATCTTTATTTCTTATTTTGTTAATTAGTTTCAGTTTTGCTCTTAACTAATAATTTAATGAAATTTTTAATTATTAAGTGGTGTGTATGTATATGTACGTGGATTATTCCGAAATAAATTAATTTTATTATTATTCACATAAATACAAAAAAAAATCATTTTAAAATAAAAAATATATAATTATATAAAAAT
Source organism: Lacanobia oleracea (assembly GCA_950371165.1). NCBI lineage: Eukaryota > Metazoa > Arthropoda > Insecta > Lepidoptera > Noctuidae > Lacanobia > Lacanobia oleracea. Next base: position 4,456,940 of record OX493398.1, read on the forward strand.
AGTAGCCCTTCGGTATCGGGAATAGGGTCCAAGGTACCGGTGGTCAGGGCTCCCAAGAGAGAACCTCCTCACTTTACGCGCCGTGTCCAGGAGAACTGCTTTCTGGACCAAGCCCTTGATCCAGCTGCCTAACGAGAGCCTCTTATTATTAATATACATTTTGTCATTGTTTCGCTTAGGTGTTTTGAATAGCACAATAGTTATTTTAGTAATTTTAATTTTGAGCATAATTATTCGCTTTAAACCAAAAATGAAAGGCCGCTGGAGCTGTAAAAACAGCAAGATTTTGGATCTGGTTAGCTACGACTACGGCATTTGTGTCATCTGCAAACACTACAAGAGTCAAACGTCTGGTAAAACTTTTTGAAGCGAATTAATTAGTAAAAAATTCCTCCTCCTTGCGTCGTACACCTTCCATCTGTACCACTTTCACACGTATGATGTTTTTCCATCTGGTTCTGTCCCTGGCTGTGTGGCGGGCGTTGTGAACGGTAGTGTCAAGAGCGGTGTGAATCTGGTCAGACCAACGTATTGGACTGCGTCCACGAGGTCTTTTTCCATCTACTTTGCCGGTCACGATGAGCTTCTCGAGATTGTTACCCTCTTTTCTTGTAATATGACCGAAATATTCAAGGACTCTGCGTAGACACTCAGATGATAGCCGCGAGACGATTTTCAGTTCTCGCAATATGGATACGTTAGCCCGAAACGCCTTTCAAGGAGTACGGAGCATCTTTCTCCAGCACCACATTTCAAACGCATCAATGCGTTTGCGGTCTGCAACTCTCAGTGCCAAAGTCTCAGCGCCATACGAAAAGCTCGAGAAGACTAGAGTCCGTACCAGTTTAATTTTAGTTTTTACGGAAATGTTTCGATATTTCCAAATTTTTCCAAGCTGAGACATGGCGCTCTTAGCCATGCCAATTCTCCTTTTCGCACGACCCATCGTTACTGATGTTAGAACCCAGGTATATAAAGTTGTCCACTGATTATATTCCTAATGCACCAGTGAGTTCCAACTTACCAGATCGATCTACCACCATGATCTTGGTCTTGAATCCGATCACGGAGAGTCCCATCTCCTCGCTAATCCGCTCCATTCTGTCTAGAAGTGTAGTCATTTCAGACTCATTTGCTGCACGAAGAGTAGTATCATCGGCGTAGCGCAGGTTGGTGATTTTCACGCCACCAACTATAATGCCTCAGTCCCAATTCTTACAAGTACGTCTCATAATGTGCTTTCCATAGGCGTTGATCAGAATGGGCGATAAAATGCATCCCTGGCATATTCCTTGGTAGACTTTGAAGGGTTTTGATGCTATTTTATCGACTTTTACGACTTCCGTGTGATGATTCGGTACTACAAGTTCTTGCAGGACTCTCTATAAGCAACTCCACTTGACACAGTCGAAAGATTTGCTGTAGTCAAAAAGCATGTCACTGGCGTATCGAACTCGTACGCCTTCTCAAAGAGCTGCCTGACGTTAAGGACTGCTCTCACGTACCCTTGCCCTTCACAAAACCTGCTTGCTCCTGCGGAATTTGTCAATCCAGGTAGTGGCAGACCCCCACCGAGGGTGTCCCCCCCACCGAGGGTGTCTCCACGTTGCCGTCGTGGTGGGGCTTGTGTGTCTCAATGATCTTGGAGCTCTGCCGGTAGAGTTACTCATGCCGGAAAGGTTTAAGTGAGAGACCAGACAAAGAGGGACATGAGAGGGGTACACCGTCCGGAAACCCGAGCTGCAGTTTTTCAGACGGTGTGCGTTTCATAGGAAGGAATCTTGCTCACTGTGCACAAGCAAGAAGAGAGAGGATAAAGGAGGAGGAAGAAGGGAGGATATAGGGACCATACCCTTTAAAAGGAATTCACGAAACTCTCTGCCTGCGTCTGTGTTTCCGAAAGCTTACAACCCTAATCTCTTCAAAGATAGAGTGAACAGGCTCCTTCTGGGTAGGCTCGCTCCAACGTAGACTATGTCTCTGTCATCTCTGACATAGACTAGAGTCAAGAGCAAAACCATTACAAATAAAAAAATAAAAAAAAAAACAAAGGAAAAGACAGCCGGAAAAATACTACCCCAGGGCGGTACCAGCTGCTCGGCAGCTGGAGAATCCGTCACGTCTCCTTTGGAGGCGTCATGCCCCTCGTATTCTGGGGGGGGGGCAACGGATGTCTTCCGATTGCCAGTGGCAACAAGAGCCGAGGAGGCTCCCGATCCGCAGTATGCTTTAAGGAATTGATCGATTTTAATTTCAAAACGCCCTTTATGACCCACGATTTCGCTTTGAACTACATGAAAAGAACTATAACTTTTTAAAAGGTCCGCAGTTTGCAGCTTGATCAAGTGACGCTCAATGTCACTGCAAATGCCCTCAATAAAGTTGTTATTTATGTTATAATGCTTACTCTAAAGGATATACAATTCCTGCAAACGCTGAAAATGACTGAGAGAAGTTTACAGACGTTTGTAGTGGACAAATTTTCGTTTGTAGTAAAACAGAAATTTAAAAAAGAGGGATCAATTTGACTACAACTTACTTTAAACTTTTTTCAACTGAATTATTTCCGATTTGAAGAATATACGATTACTACAAACGCTAAAAATTACTGAGAGACGTTCACAAACGTTAGTAGTGTACAAATTTTCATTCGTAGTAGAACAGAAGCTGAAAAACAGCGATCAATTTGACTAAAACTTTTTTTAAACCATTTTCGCTTGAATTACTTCCTGTCGGAAGATTATACAATTACTGCAAACGCCGAAAAGGACTGAAAAACGTTTACAGATGTTTGAAGTGGACAAGTTTTCAATTGCAAAAATGCGATCAATTTGACTAAAACTTTTGTTACACTATATTCGACTGAATTACTTCCCGTTGGAAGAATGTATGATTAGTATACACACTGAAAATGACTAAGAGACATTCACAAGCGATTTTAATGGACAAATTTTCATTTCTACTAAACTAAAACGTTTTTTAACTATTTTCGATGATAGGAGAAATATACGATTACTAAAAACGCTGAAAAGGACTGAAAGACGTTCGCAAAAATAGTGGAGAAATTATCGTTCGTAATAGAAGAGGAATTGGAAAAAATACGATCGGTTTGAATAAATTTTGTTTTAACCTTTTTTTGACTGAATTACGTCCGATCTAAAGAATATACGATTACTACAAACGAAGTCTACAAACATTTGTATTGGACAAATTTTTGTATGTAGTAGAATAAAAATTCAAAAAAGCGATCAATTTTGTCTAAGACATAAGTCGATACTTATGGTTCCAGTTTCGTCTTGCTTCATAAACTAAGTGTATACCTGAGTGATCCCACTCAGGTATATGTATCTAAAATTGAATTAGTCCAAAGAAGTCTCGTGAATGCATCCGTTGAACTCCAATCCGTACTTCATATCTCACACAGAGGCAAGAGCTCTGTGCAACTATTGATTCTGGCTTTTAGGAGTTGCAGTAGTTGGAAATGTGTGGCGGCCTTTTCCCGAGAAAAAGAGGCAAGAGTTGAATTAACTTGAAATAGACCTAAATCCCTTTTTTTTTTTTTTTTTTGTGACGGGGGGAAATCCTCATGGATGTCCTCCGCCCTGGGGCGGGCGGAGGGGTCTGTCAGACTCTTACTGACTAAATTAACCCCGGTGCTCCATCTCTCACCAACCGGAGATCGCGAGAACTAATGCGACTTCCGTAATCCCCGGCTGGTGCCAGCCCGTCTCTGCGGGCCACCTCGGGTCAGCGGGGGGAGTGAGGTGTTTGACTCCCCCCACGACATCAAAGAGGGGCGCACGGGAACACCACGCGCCGCCACCTCGGGGCCGAATGAATGGGGGGCGACGGACAAGACCTAAATCCCTGTCTTGAGCTTCCTGTTTCGCCTCACAAACATTTTTTTCCGACGGTATGTTAGCCGGAACTCCATCAACCTATTCGCCTTATCATGTCGCCTAGCGATAGTCGATTTATCAAATAACTCTTTGCCGATTCGTATTCTTCTTTCTCGACTGACTTGTAGTTTTTTTTTTCTGGTGCATAACTCCACGTGAATCAAAAGTAGAAAAGAGTAATGTCGTTTTATGGTCTCAATTTGCCTCAATTTGACAGCAGATGTAGATTTTTGATCAGCACTCCTAGCAACTGCATATAACCGTCAAAAACGTCTCCACTGTTTTTTTTTTATTTTCTCGTTTATGAACAAGAAAGAACAAGGTAATTTCATGTAAGTCAATAAAATTTCATAGAGAGCGTCTACCCAACCGATAACGAGGACCTCGTTCTTGTATTCAAAAACACGAGACATGAGAGCAGCCCATTCACTGCTTGATATGACTACATATTTACGTACTACAGGCAACAAACACTCTGTTTCGCCCATAGACCAATTCGAATCATGTTGTCAATCGTCGCCCAGGTCATCAACATTACTGTCATAAGTAGGACAGTATCAACCAACCGACACAACTATAGGACCAACACACCAACAACACACACAGGACCGAGTGGTCGACTCCAACGTTTTAATCATGTGTATTTTATTACGAACATCGTTCTTATTTTGGGATAAGTAAAGATAAAGGTAGTCCTTCGATATTTTACTGTTCAATGCCACGGAGATCTTGAAAAGATTCCAAACAAAAACCATGAGATCCATATTCAATATCCCGAAAAGTATCAGAAAATACTACATCCTGCAAGTTATTAAATGGCTGCTTTTGCACTCTGGGAACGGATCAGGAAGCCTGAAAATAGAATTGAATCAAAGTCAAACTTTCCGATACTTGGAACAAATAAGGTTTGTTCGAGTCCAACAGTTCAGTGATCAACTCACAAACTGGTTGACTGGTACAAAATGTCTAAGGCATTAAGTCTCTGTAGATTTGTGTGCATAAAGTATTAAATAAATAAACAATCGAACCTGAACGAATCAACAAATTAGATATTTTTTCAACCGACAGAATCTGACTCAAAATCTTACATTTTTAAGACTCCGGAAATAAATTTCAGGGTCGTTCAAGTACTTCAAGTCCAACGAGTTAAGTGATGAATGCACATGCAATCAAAATTGAAGTACTAAACGAAATTGATTTTTTTGCGACAAAGACAATCTGAATCAATACTTTCACATAAGACGTAAATGACCTTTTTGGAAAACGAACTATGACCCCATCAATCGACAAAATTCTCTTTCCGTGGAAGTCGCGGCGCCCGCAAGGGGGCGCGGTGAGTGCACTAAGCTGTGCCTTTTATGCTGCGGGTTTGTTGGTTCGTGCCCGTAACTACAGACACGCCATTGGGTCGCCAATATAGGCGCAATTGATTGGCAGGCGCAACTAGGTGTCGTTGCGTGCCTATGAGTGTTACTGTCATTTGTGTCAGCAGAGAGCGCCACGGCACTGTCTTACAGTACCGTCTCTTCACGACCCTACGGCGGTCTATCCCCACCAGGTGAGACCTCCGGTTACCCGGAGGAGGCCCGGAGAGAGACGACCAGCGACGTAGGCGCCGACTTTAAGACGCTCCCTGCCGAGGGTGCTGATCCCCGCCTGTCACGCTTCCAGAGCGAGCCGATCACGTTCCAGGCTAAGGGACCGTTGTGCGAGTTTGAGCGGCAATGTTTGGTGATACACCGTCTCATGAAGCGAGTAAAACGTACTTCTGTGCCGTACGTTCATCGTGTGTGTACACTGGAACTAATTAAAGACTAATTACACGTAAAAGAAGTTTAATTAAGATTATCGTGCGAACAGTAACAATGTAATTGTAGAATGACATGACGCCTCAAATATGTAAACGAATAAAAACTACTTAATCATCAAACGAATGCTAAAGCTATCGACGTGCTATTTTAACCGTGAGGCGCTGCGCTGCAACATATTCTTGGTTGTTAAAAACTTGCTTTTCACCCCCTCAGTTCAAAAGTAGTTGGCAGCGGGCAGAGGCAGGTAAAAGGTTGTCGCACGCAGCCTCGTAAAGTTTTGAAATCTGCAACTTTTGTAACTCCATCAGGTCCAGGAAATAGCTGAATAACTCGTCCCAGACGCCAGTTTAGTGGAGGCGCGTTATCGTCGTATATTTATTTCTTCCAGGGCTGATGACGGTAGTGCAGTAAACGGTCGACCAATGATGAAGTGCCCTGGGGATAAAGAGAGGAGGTCGTTAGGACAGGATGATAAGAGGCACAAGGGACGGCTATTGAGTATCGCCTCCACTTGTGCAAATAAAGTTGTAATTTCCTCGAATGTTAAATGACTATTTCTAATAACTTGTTTGACATGATATCTAGCTGACTTGATACTGGCTTCTCAGATGCCGCTGCAGCGGAGTAGCGTAAGCTGGTATGAATTTAAAGTAGGAGTACCTAGTTGACTAGCAAAATCAGCAATAAATTCATCACCTTGTTTTAAACTACATATCTCACTGGCTGCAGCGACAAAATTACGGCCATTTTTAACCGACTTCTTCAAAAAAAGAGGAGGTTCTATGTTCGGCTTTATGTATCATTTTTTATGTATGTTTACCGATTTCTGGACCGATTTTAAAAATTCTTTTTTTATTCGAAAGCCTATACTCTTGAGGTGGTCCCATTGTCACTAAGTTGAAATCTGATCATGGGATCCCATGAAAATCGAGGGAAATCCTCAAATTTTATAAGCATATACACTGTTTTTCATAAACTTTCTAATGCAATTCAGATATTTGTGCCTAGTAATCATCATCTTATGTTGCTGAGCTGATAATGGAAGGTATAAGTCAGGATCTGGATGGGATCCCATGAAAAATGTTTGTTCTGCGATATTTTCGCCAATTGTGTCCGATTTGGATAATTTTTTTTTTGTTTGGAAGAATATTTTCTCGGACTGGTCCCATTTGAATTTGGTGAAGATTTGATGAAGAACTTCGGAGGTAGGCAACGGAACTCTTCATTAAATGAAAGCAAATGGATTGGGATTTCTGTAATCGCATGTCCTTTCATTGTTTTCACCAGTTCATACCATAATTTCACGCCGGCACGCTGTGCTTGTGGTTTCACTTTTTAGTGGTACCTGCGTACCACTAAAAAATGATAAATAAAAAAACTGTTTTAACAAAAAAAATAAACCGACTTCCAAAAACAAAACACTAGAAAGTAAAAAATAACTTTAATTACGGAAGTTGGTGTTCAAAAACGAAATAACCAAAAACACCGACTTCCGAAATTAAAGTTTTTTTTTACTTTGTAGTGTTTTGTTTTTGGAAGTCGGCTTTTACTAAATATTTCAATGGGTTTTCAATAAAACGTCTGAGAGTTATTACAAATGCATCCTTAGTCAAATCACTAACTACCTCTAGATGAATACATTAATTTAAACGTAGACACACAAAAATGCAAACATAACATTTAATAACGCGATTCCCACTAACTTTACGATTTATGATAAAAAATAAAAATGGTCAAATGCGAGTCGGACTCGCATGCAAAGGGTTTCGAACCAATAGAATTGCATTTTTTTTTTCAAAATTTTAGACTGAGTAGTTTCGGAGATAAGGGGGAGTGATCATTTTTGGTCTAATTTCTTTAATATCTTTAAAACCTTTTATTTTAAAATTATGAAAAGAAATTAATTTAAACCGTCACGCCCTTTTATTTGATATGTCACACGATACAGTTTGACACACAGACAGATACCCGAGTGATCCTATATGGGTTCCGTTTTTACGGATGTTCGGAACCTTTTTAAGGTAGACCTATTATGAGATCTTAAAACCATCATGATAACGGTGTGTAAGAGAGACGGAGTTATATATGCAAGACGCATAACACTATCTCTTTTTCACAACTTAATCATGATGGCATTAGCACGTCACAATAGGGCCGTAGCCGATGAACAAAAATGGGAAATCCGGGTTCACACACTGAGGTGGTAAGTTACCCATTTTTCGGATTTCGAACAATAAACGGAACCCTAATAGGATTACTCGAGTGTCTGTCTGTCACAGCCAGTTTTCTCCGGATCCACTGAACTGATTCTGTTGAAATTTTGTTACACATTTGGGGTTTTGTGACCCAAACACAGAAACGTTACGTGAATTATTAAATTTTAAGAATGATTAGTGTAAAAAAAAAACATGTTAAAAAATCAACTTTGTCAAAAAACCCGGCCGCTAAAAACGACTAACAGTCTAATGCAGTTGGTGGCGTTGGATCAGTGATTGAACTGCATCAGACTGCTTAAAAAGCGATTTGTCTCGAACTTTTTAGTCGTTTTTAGCGCTCGGGGTTTTTGAGAAAGTCGATTTTTTTATTTCCTACATTTTAGTCAGTTACTTTTTAGCAAGATGTTTACCATTTACAGGCCAGACTGTTTGCCAAATTGTTGAGGAGCTCGTGGCTAGATAATAACAGACACACGGGTCGAATTTCAAGGTTGAGCAACGCTTGCCAAGGTTGATTTGTGGATGGGTGACCATCTTAACATAACGAGTTTTCTCCGTGCCTCGGAAAGCACGTTAAGCCGTTGGTCCCGGCTGTCAGCCTACCTACCCTACCTACCCTACCTACCCTACCTACCCTACCTACCCTACCTACCCTACCTACCCTACCTACCCTACCTACCCTACCTACCCTACCTACCCTACCTACCCTACCTACCCTACCTACCCTACCTACCCTACCTACCCTACCTACCCTACCTATTATTCCTCCTACTTAGATAAAGTATGACCATCCAACTTAAAGTATGAATATCCTATTTGTCCGTGGGCTGTCCTAAGCTGGCCAGAGCACGCAAGTTCTTTGTGACGTGGTCTACCAAGAATGTTAGCTGATTTATGTTAAACAGTGAATTTAGGTGGTGATTAAGCAAGTTCCATGCCTCAGAGTAATTTGTGAAAGAAACCTCATTATTTGAAATCATTCTGGCAGCATCGCCTTCTAGATAAAACATGAGATAATGAATCTTATGAATTGGTGTTATACTTTTTTTTTATTTTTTTTTTGGTAATGGGCTTTTTAATGGCTTTTTTGTGTATCAAACTCTCAAACGTTTTCCAGAATTCCATCCACCGCAAATAGTCCGATGATCCAAATAACAAGAGCTATCATGAACAGCAGCACGGCTGTGTTCATATTCTACTTTCGAAAATTTGTCGTATAAAGTTTTTGTAGTGGCTATATTGACAATGATATTCCGCTCAATATTGTCACGTTCATTAATTTCGTTTGATAAGGTTCCGGGGTTTTAAAACCTCAATCTCATTTTACAGATCATCCACTCTTACTGACAATGCCTCGAGTGTTGCAAGTTTGAAACCTAATACTTTGTAGTTTTTTTTTTCTGAAGTCGGTAATATTTTTTTTTCATCTACCGTACCAATCCGTCAAGTATTGTGAGTAAACAAAAGTATATTAAGTTCAAACTAAATATATAAAGCAAAGTAAAGAATGACTAACCTATTAAACAAAGAACGGCTCACGCTCCTCGACTCGACGACACCTGGCAAGCCGGAAACCGGTTACGCTCGCACAGCTGATTGCAGCCGGTGAGATGCAATCGGCGAATTATCAACCTGAAATCATCGACGGTAACGTCTAAGAAAATTTCATAATCTAACGTGTAATAGCCATAGCAAAAAATAAAACCTTCTGCTTTGGATTTCAAAATTATGTAAGTATCTTTACAAGTAATTTACGATTCCAAAGTATTTAGAAATTTTAAACGTAATAACTGAAAACTATATATTCCACAGTACAAATGTCGTCTATTCAAGCATTACTTTTTACTTAATGAGTTTAGTTTTATAGTTATATTAAGTTATGAACAAAGAAAATTATTTTATCAACCTGTAGGTAGGTTGTGCAAAAAATAGAATGATTATGCAGCTTTTCCTAACGATTATTGCATTAAAATCTTTGATTTGCTCAAATAAACTTGATTCCCAAAGGCTTTAGGAATAATATATTAAAGAATGTGATAAGAATTTGAACAAATATTTTAAACCAAAAAAGGAGGACGTTCTCAATTTGTCTGGTATTTGGTTTTGTTTCATTTATGTACGCCGATTACTTAGAGGTTTCTAATCCAATTTGTGTGATTCTTATTTAGTACGATGCGGCATACTTGTCATGTGGTCCCGTAAAAAAATGATTCAGTTTGGCTCAACAGTTTTTATTTTATCAGCATTTTTGCTTATTTCAATTTCTGCGTAGACGAAGACTTCGTCCAAGTATCACCACTTAAAAGTGAAAATTAAAAAAACAAATTCCAAAAAAATATAACTGACGTCCAAAAAAAACACTACAAAGTATAAAATAACCTTAATTTTGGAAGTCAATGTCAAAAAACGGAAATACAAAACTAAAAACATTTGGAAGTCAGTTATATTTTTTTTATCTACAGATTCGTCAGGTATTGTGAGTACCTAATTAAAAGTATTAAGTTCAAACTAAAGGTAACGCAAACTTAAGAATGCCTAACCTATTAAACATGGAAGGAAGGGCTCACGCTCCTCGACTCGACGACACCTGGCAAGCCGGAAACCAGTTACGCCCGCACAGCTGATCGCGGCCGATGAGATGCACTCTGCAAATAATCAACCTGAAATCATCGTCAAACTATATTTCATAATCAAACGAGGAATGGCGATAGCAGAAAAGAATGCTTCTGCTTTGGATTTCATATTATGTTTCTTTGCAAGGAATTTACGATTCCAAAGTATTTAGGAAATTTGATCGAAATAGCTGAAAAATATTTATTCCACAGTACAAATGTCATTTATTCAAGCATTAGTTATTACTTAATGAGTTTAGTTTTATAGTAATATTAAGTTTTGAACAAAAAAATATATTTTATCAAGCTGTAGGTAGGTTGTGCAAAAAAATAGAATGAATATACAGCTTTTCCAACTATTATTGCATTAAAATCTTTAATTTTGCGCAATTAAACTTCATTATGATAATGTTTCTTTACAACTAATTTACGATTCCATTTGAACGAAATAACTGAAAATGATTCATTCAACAGTACAAATTATATCTATTCAAGCATTAGTTTGTTACTTAATAAGTTCAGTTTTAAAATAATATTAGGTTTTCAACAAAGAAAATTATTTTTTCAACCTGTAGGTAGAACGAATATGCAACTTCTCCTAACGATAATTTCATTCAAATCTTTGATTAACGCAAACGGATTTAATTCCCAATGGTGTTTAGAAACAATTTATTAAGGAATGTGATCAGAATTTGTACGAATATTTTGGAAGACTGGAAATAATTAGAAATGAAAGGGCATCACTTACGTATCTGATAACGTAGAACATCATCGCGTGATGTGAAAGCTTTCCTAGATCAGTGCTCGCCCCAGACCGAACTCGTAGACGATCCTGACTACACCTCAGTTCTTGAACCCCTTTCTTCAATCTTCAATCACGCTAATGGACATTGCTCCCCAACCCGCCGGCTCCATCTTGACGAGATTTTCATCCGCGCTTTTCTTGACTTTTCTTCTCAATCTGGTTTTCTTACTGTTTAGTTCCCATTCCCACATGCCCCCCATTATGTATATTTTGAATATACACTGGAGCTATTTAAATACCAATTACACGTAAAATAAGTTTAATTAAGAGTATCGTGTGTTCAGTGAGAATGCAGTCGGTAGAATGACATGACATCTCAAATGGTTGTTTAACGTAACATACGTACGTCCAAAAGTAACGATTACGGAAGATGTTTAGCGTTCCTTCAATATGAAGCGTTGTTTCAAAGCTTAAGCGCTTATTACACTACACGATCTATCGGGCCCGATCTGCAGGGACAGTGTGGTGTAATAAGAAACAAGGAGTTAGGACCCTGCCAGCGGGTCAGGGGTTCGGGTGGCGGTTTTGTATTGAGAGATTTCCGATTGATTATTTGACTAAAATACTCGATCACATTATCAAAATTGATTTTCCTGTCTCATTAAATTGATAAAATCGAAATTTTATTATTTTTGGGATTTAGAAATAATATTCGAAAAAAAAAAGAAAATATAGATGAGATGCGTTCTATGATATTTTTTATACCTAAGTAATGTAAGTAGTTACGTTTAGGTTTAGGTAGTTATTAATTATTGATGTTTTATGAGGGAAATTTTGTTCCCCTTCTTTGGATGTACGACTGAGTTGTCGTTGTCACCTTGCTATCGGGGTATAACTAAAATGCTGTTATCCGACATCTTGTCGATTTCTTACTTTTGATGATAATATGTAAAATAAAAATATCCATCGATCTGTGTTTGCGAACTTCCAAAGCTAGTCTACACCTTGAATCACCTCGGCCCCCACTTACGCCGCCACTGCGTGAAACGCTATCCACGTACGCATTGAGACTGAGAGCTGGAGCAATTTGTAGTGTAGTGTAATAATCGGTGCTCTAGAAATCGGGTCCGACAAATTGGGTAGTATAATAAGCGTTTTATAAAACTGGTCGTCACAGTTATCAGGGTTACCAGTAGAACGTCTATCAAAACAGGCCAAAGTATAAAGTATTATTAAAGAATCCAAATTCCCAACATTTTAACTTAATAGATATAAAAAATTATGACCGTGATAGGACACAAAAAATTAAATTTCAAAACTCTTACGTCAACGTAGAATCATCGAGACCACAAGGCGAGTTCCATTCGTGAAGTCAAAACCAACGAAGATCCTGAAGCCAGCATCGATGCAACTATAGTATCGATACAGGTGAACGGAAGTAAAAGCAGCTGCAGAACATTCATGTGAACCGGATCATCAGAAGTTAAGTGTTTCCCTTCCTTCCTTATTCCTACCTACCATCCTATTTTCTTAATCATTCCATCAGCTGTCTTAGAACCCACCTGCATGCGTGTGCCTTCCACTTGAGCAATAATTTCAATTAATTATTTTGGCATTACTGTAGTTAGGTTATCGTTAGGTCCAGGTTTTACTTGATCAAACTTATTGTACCATACATAATTCAAAATTATATCGGAGTATTTCATTAAATACTACAATAAGTATTCCATTGCAGCAAGTAGGCATTTAAACTTAACCGAATAATCATCCTAAATTCCTATTTTATTTAAAATAATTTTCAATTTTTTTTTTCATCTACCGACATCGCGTATTTCTCATGTCATTCAAAGAAAAGATTTCGTAACGTTCTCAATCAGTCTTTAACATTGGTCGCCGAACTATCCAGATATATGGGAACATCACGCTGGCACTGTTGTTGGTACGAGCAGAGCTTGCATTCCATGCTTGGCAGCTTTCATCGGGATTTTCTGTAGTGCTATTCTGTAACAACATTTTCGATTCTCGACGGCGGAATCTGAGGTGAGTATAAACATAAGACCTTTATATTGCGTGTAATATAGTTCAGTTTGTGAGTTTTGTCACTCAGGTGAAGCTCGATATCGAAATGGTTAATTACAGAATAGACTAGCTGGTCGGCGGGTGACGTCGAGTTGAGGAGCGTGAGATTCTTTATTTACCTACCTAACTTATAAAATTATAGTTCTATGCTGAAACTTAAAATATAAATAACATATTTTGCATTGACTTAATTGTAGAAGCCGATTTAAAAAAATTAGGCGAATAGGGTACATGCATGTGATTTTTATATTTGCAAAATGAAATACTTACTAGCTATAGTTAACAATTATAAAATTATTTTTTAAATACCTCCATCAGCGATGAAGTAATAAAGCTTCAAAGATTATAATTAGAAAGATAAGTCCGATGTAAACTTTGACGTCATCGTCTGTGACGCCTATTCAGCTGCCATAGAAAACAACGTTTTCGCGAGAGGGACAGATATATTTGTTTAAAAATAATTATATCTCCTATGTTTTTCGACTTATTTTTCATTCTATTTTCACTGTAAGTATTATTATCATCTGCCTAGCCTTTTCCCAACTATATGGGGGTCGGCTTCCAGTCAAGCCGGATTTAGCTGAATACCAGTATTATTATAAATATCTTTTTCATGCACATTCCCTATTGACTGTCAGGCGTAGCTCAATTAGAGATCAAATGACCAAAAACTTTTTGCATAAATTATCGTCTTCGTGTTCATTAACAAATAAGGAAATAGCTGAATTAAAGATTAAAATTGGTTGATTTGAACAATTATCAGCTCGGTTTGGTGAGTTACAAACTCAGATTGAAGTCCTAAATAGTGGGAGCTGGCATTAGAGCTTGAGGAGATGGACAACATTGAAGATTATAATTGGTGAATGGGCTCGCCATTGCAAAGGGTTTGTTGGGCAGCTGTGTGCAATCATGCAGTCATGACTGTCAAGAATCCCAATTTGAACCTCGTGACTCTGGTATCAGGTTGCCACAAATACAAATTGCAAAGGACATTGCAAACCAAACACTGTTCACCTAAGAACCAACAGTGATTTGATTTTTCTTTCTGTGTTCTAAATAATGCACATATTTGACTGAAACTAAATTAAAATCACGGACACTTTTCAGGGTTGTACGTTTTTTAATAGAAAACAGTTTAATAGAATTTCATTTCACTTTTTTTTTCTCGTATTATCATTTCATAGTATAATCAAAACGCAGAATACTTACTTTGAATAATTTTAAATCATGGATTTTTGTTGCAAATAAAATTTAATGATTCGATATTAATTTTAGACTAACAAATCAAATCCTTACTAATATTATAAATCCGAAAGTATGTTTGTCTGTCACAACACGCCAAAACTACTTTTTATCCGGGGAATATGCTCCCTAGGGACCACGCGGGCGAAACCGCTGGTAGAAGCCAGTATTTTATATCCTCATATTGTTTAGTTAATACAAAACTTATTAGCAAGAAAAACATTTTATCGAGTGACTGTTTCTAAACGTTTTGACAAAATGCATACCCTCCTATAAAATTACAACACCGCGTTCACAAAAACAATACGGGTAAATTTTAGTCAAGCAAAACTTCTAGGATTTTGAGGTTATAACTACTGAACATTTGGTACAATTGTTACCAATAGAAACATACCATATGGAATATCCCAGAGCTGACAGACCTCACTTATTATCTCACCAGAAAAATGTGTGGTATAGTGTAGTGTTAGTATGTTCTTTTAACATACGCAAACCTGGTAACTTAGGCCATCTTAGGCAGTCTTGGTACTGACTTTTATTTTTGTTTAACAGTATGAGAGTAGCTATACATGACAAGGCTATCATTTGGGCATAGTTCAATTACTAGGTGAAAATAACGAAAGTTAAAATCCGATAGGTTTTGGGAAGATGCAAAACAACCCCCTTAACTACTGAAATACCTTTAATACATCACAAAAAAAATTGGCCGTCGGCCCAAGCTAGCAGGTATGCTAAAAGTACAGTAAACGCTCAAAACTTCAGTCAGTAGCATGCTAATGATTACATTATTGCTATGAACTACACAAGCACGACACAGCCAGTCCGTGGGTGTCAGTACAAGTCATGGTGTGCGTGTATGAGTGATGTCTCAACATTTCACAGATATCACACACCAAAGAACTGTCGTCGCACTACGCGAGACAACCTCTACAGTATGATAGGATCTTCATGAAATTTGGCACAGAGGTAGATTATAGTCTGGAATAGCACATAGGCTACTTTTTATCCCGGGAGTATGTTCCCTAGGGATCTCGCGGGCGAAGCCGCTGACATAACATACATATTTCTGTTGCGTTTAGAATACGCGTCCGTGACCTGTTCTTACCATTGAATTGTTAAAATTCGCTTAAAGTTAATATTGTGCTGTTAGCTGTTCGGGCTAAGCAATGGGTTCACGGTCAATGAAAATTGAATTCGAATCTTAATTACATTGTATGGCTATATTTGTTTCTTTGAAACCATAATAATATTTGTGTTTAAGAGGCCTGTTACAGTTTGACCGTGATTTTGCGTTAAAGGCGCTATTACAAAATCGAGCGCTTGCCCCGGACTAAAGCTACAAACCGCAATTCCCGAGATTTATAGTGATTGTAGCGCTGTATACAACAATTGCTTAAAAATATGAGTTTACTTTTAAATAGACCAAATTTTTTTTTCATGCATTATACAATACCTCCTTAATTATCAAATAATTTTTATTTGAATTTGGATAATACTTTCATAGATAAAATTATAGTTTCGTACGGAAAATTGTCAATAATTCTCAGTTTTACAGAATTATTTTTGGTGTATTAGTGCATGAATCTTAATAAATTGATTTGATCATTCCAAAGTAGAAGGTACAGTTGTATCATGGATATTTTTAAAAATGATTAAATTATTATATCTTCGGTGTACCAAAGCATCAAAAGATTCCCAAAAGCGTAATTTTATGAAACGCCCTTTGCGGAGACAAGGAATTTACTCATGTACGTGAACAAATTGATATATTTATTTAGAACACTCCCAAGATCAACTATCAAACTTTCTTAGGCGTATTTTTGTTTTTTTTTTTGTGCTATGTCTAAAGCATAATCAGACATCAAAACTCGAATCAAACGCTCAAATTCAAGAAAAATTGTTATAGCGCTCTTAAATGGCCAACTTTGGCTTTCTTATACTTAGAAACTGAAATAGTTACACAAGTTTGGCTTATTACTAATAACTATTTTCAACTACGTAAGTTAAGAATAGTTATTAGTATAATTTATAGTGGCCTCTCTTCTTTATTTCTTTAATTCTTTATTGTACACCAAAACAGCTTATTCAAAACACAGTAATGAAAGATCTCTTTCGCATTTTTCTCAATTGTATTTGTAAAATATCAAAATTCTTAAGTAAGTTTATCATAAAGTGAGCAACGGCACTTTTTCGAGCTCGTGTTTTGAACTATTGTAGTGGTTTAGTTCATAGTGGCCTCAGACATTTTAAATAAGAATGGAATATCCGTAAAAAAATCCCATTCAATTCCATAAAACAAATAAAAACGCTCAGAATGAATGTTAATTTCTCCTTAATACCTAAATATTAATACATAAAATGTATACCAAAATAAACCATAGCTCATAACAAAATGAATATTAACTCAATAAATAAATTATCAATAAATCTTAGAATAAACGTAATTGTCGGTGAAATTTTGTGATAGGCGTCTTAAGCAAAACACCACAACATGTTAGGATTTTTAATTTATCTTTTCCGTGTTGGAAGGTGGAAATAAAAAACTCATGCTGTTAACAATAATGTTCATTCGTTTTTATTTATTTATAAAATTAAAAAACTTTTATTAGAATTTTATTGTGACGTCACCTTCCTACCGAGATAAAAGATGTTCGCTTGTAATAGTTTATAAGATTTTTTATTGAATACCCACTTAGTCAATTCATAATAACATAAGAAGGAAAGTGTACCGGACGGGCGTGATCATTGATAAATTGTGGCTTTAAGCCTCTTTTATCTGCCCATAAAGATGTGTACATATCTGAATAGAGCTCAGTGCCAGGCTTCTAGTGACTACTATCTAAAGTCTAAATATTTTTCTGTATGTTTAGTAAATGAAGGTGTCTGTAAATGGTGGTTTTTTGCTTTCAACCCTGTTACCTTTGAGTGACTGTCCCGTGTCGATATGTGTGAAATGTTCAATACCCGTGTACCTCCTTTACCATTGATATTTCATCAGATCAGACAGCACCATACCTTTAAAGCATTTACCAGAAATGTGTAGGGGAAATGTGTAACCCTACCTATCTATTTATTCAATGAAACAACTTCCCCAAGAACATCTTATGTGTCCGGGGGAAAACGACAGCAAATATGATTTTAATTCTGTTACTAACTATCAAACTATAACTTAGTTTAATACTTATGCTCTTAAGTATATTACTCTATTACAAAGGCTCTTATGTACGCGAGTTATACAAAACTCTGTAACAACATTTTCGTGTCTCGACAGCGGAATCCGAGGTGCGTATCAGATTACGTCAAACGTAAGACCTTTATGTTGTGTGCAATAAAGCTCACTTTGTGAGGTTTGTCACTCAGGTGAAGCTCGATATCGAAATGGTTACTTACAGAATAGACTAGCAGAAAGGATACTAATAACACAAATATAATTGTTTGTACCCACTTATTAAAGGTATCGGTATTTAGCAGAGTTAATTAAAAACTAATATATATGATTTAGACTTTATAAACATTTTTTTATGAAACATCACAATGAATGTATTGAGTTATAGCTTAAGTGCTCATTTTCTTGACGTAGAGAAGATTGAAACAAACCGAAGATTGAAGTAAACTTCAATTAAAGATCATTAAAAAATTACGGATAACATCCTTAACATACTATGTTAATTTTAATAAATACACCATCTAATTATTAAAACCAAAGTATCTAGGTAGAAATATTTTGTATAACCCCCATTATTTTCAATGCAATCAAGTAGGCCATGGAACTACAATTTTCCGGGTGATTATGAAGCCACTCACGCACAGTGTGCTCGCCTGGTGAATAGGACAATTATTATTATTATCCAGCGGGTCTAAAAAGGCCACTTTGCCAGAATCAGAAAGCACATCACGCTACCCGTCACTGTCAAATTTTTCCAATCAACCTTGAACCTAATCGGTTAGTGATAAAGATGAAAATGAAATTTGACCGATTGTTGTTTAATTAATATTATGATTCTAATACGAATCTGCAAAAGTGGCCTTTTCAGCCCCCCTGGACAAATTTGAATTGTGTAAACTCATCAGCTGGGTAAATGTTGCATACATGGACATCGTCTAATACTTCTACATAAGTAAAACTGTTGCCGCGTGAAAGAATAAAAGCCAGTTCTCCTGGCCCTGCTACACACATCCCTCCCCATTATATTTATCGCAATTCGACCTGAGTCTGTATTGGGTAAAACGTTTTTATCAAACCAGCAAGTGTTTTCCTTGCGCCATATGAAGGGTTACTTGTGATTCGATGTATATCCGTCAGGTGCTGATAGGGGGCCAAAATGCAACAAATTGAACCCCCTATACATATAGAATTTTTGCAATACTAATGCCTACACTTAGTCTACTCGTCAGTTATACCTACTTATGCACATTTTATAAAATTACTTTGGTTAATAAACTTTATTATTAATATTTATATGTGGCATGTCCTAGAACCAAAAAAAATTCGAGGACATTTGACATCTACCGACCCGCACTGGGCCCGCGTGGTGGATTACGGCCCACTCTCTCTCACCGAGAGGAGGCCTGTGTCCCAGCAGTGGGAACATTATAGGCTGATTATACTATTATTATTATTTTATTTGGAGTTAAATGCAAAATTTTGGGTAAATATCGAAAATACCTAAAAATTCAAATATCTCGACAACGATTGAATTTCAGCCATATTATATGGGGGGTTCAATTTGTTGCCTTTTGGCCTCCTATCAGCACCTGACGGCTGCCTGTCTGTCTGTCAGCGGACTTTATCTCAAGAACCGTAGGGTAGTAGAAATTTTCATAGATTATATTATACTTCTATTGCTGTTTGGCAACAAAAAATTAATAAAAGTAAAGTAAGTTAAAGATTAATGATTCGAGTTTTGTTCGGTTTTTTCATATTCATCTTTTTTGGCATTCCATAATGTATGGTGTGAAGATCTTATTGTAGCATTAAGCTAGAAACCATCCAACCAATTGATCAAAAGAGGTGCTCGTGGCTAGATAATAACAGCCGCACGGGTCGATCTTCAAGGTTAAGCAACGCTTGCCAAGGTTACTCTGTGGATGGGTGACCATATTAACATACCGAGTTTCCTCCATGTCTCGGAAAGCACGTTAAGCCGTTAGTCCCGGCTGTCATTTGTAGATCTTTGGCAGTCGTTACGAATAGTCAGAAGCCAGTAAATCTGACTCCAGTCTTGCCATGAAGTACCGTTTTACCTAGTTAATGGGTTGTGGAGGTCTGGTAGGCAGCCGCTCCTCGTAAAATACTGGTAGTCAGCTAACTCCGGCTTGACTGGAAGCCGAGCCCAATATAGTTGGGAAAAGGTTAGGCAGATGACATAAATTGATCATAATTAAATAACAACTTACCTTAACACTAACACACACTGCAACCTATAATCATTATCATATCAGCCAAATGACGTCCACTGCGTCGCCACAACGACTAGTCCTGCGCGTCTCGCATCCATCGGCTACCCGCGACCTATAATAGATTTTTTAAAATATAGCAAACTAAACAAACTCATAAGAATAGTTGTAGGTATGGGTAAAAAGATATTGTAATACATATTTATAACAAGCAGGATTCGGATCTCGGCTATAATGAGTTGGATGACTCATTTCAATATCTGTGCCGTGTGCCGTGTACGCGCGTATCTCGTTTTTTCCCGTTCCCGTATAGCCTAACTATATATAACAATATTTTTTCGAATCTGACTGATTCCAGAGATTAGCTCATTCAAACAAAAACAGAATAAAAAATTGCATATTTTTGTGGCTCTGTTTCCCACATTGGAAACACTCGTTATAGAGATCTAAGACTATAAACTCTGTAATGCACTTGCAGCTGTGCTGCAGCGCTCCCATCCTATAACGATGAGGTTTTAGTTAGCTACATAAAAGTGCTCACGCTTTCAGTTTCCTTTTGCTGAAGTTTTCAGAAAACTATATTTATCAGACAAGGGCCACGCGCATCTCTGCTGGCTTGTATTTGCTTATATTGTATCTAATAGGGTATTTGATGCAAACTTATATCAAGTACAGTAATCTGAAATTGTATATACATTCAGTCAAAAAAGTATCGGGAATGGATGATTTGTTTATGGTTCCAAATTCAAATTTTTGTTTTTTTTTTGTAGTTGTTAGATTGGCACAACTGTTTTCCATTTTGGCGCGGAGTTTGAGTTGCATCTGTTATTTATATTAAATACAGTGCTGGTTTTAGTAATATCATATATAGTGTGTATTGCGAATTTCATAATGGACAAAAATATCGAACAAAGAGTTTGTCTTAAATTTTGCATCGCCAATGGAATTTCGTGTTCGGAGTCACTGAAAATGTTACAGAAGGCTTACGGTGAATCGACTTTATCAAAAACTCGTGCTTATGAGTGGTTCAAAGCGTTCAAAAGCCGTCGAGATGTGATGGAAAATTTGCCTCGCTCTGGTAGGCCGTCCACGTCTGCAACTGAAGTTAACATCGCAAAAGTGAAGGGAATAGTGACTGAAAATCCCCATTCAACTCTGAGAGAGATAGCCGCCGAACTTTCTGTATCTCACGAGTCGATCCGTACCATTTTAACTAATCATTTGGGTATGAAACATGTTGCTGCTCGGCTAGTCCCAAAAGATCTGAATTTTCTCCAAAAACTCAATCGCATGAAAGTCGCTGAGGACATGCTAGAACGAGTCAGTTCGGACCCAACATTCATGAAACGCATTGTTACTGGTGACGAGACGTGGGTTTACGAGTTTGACATGCAAACTAGTCAACAAGCTTCGGAGTGGCGCCTTCCAACTGAACCGTTTTCAATCGATAGAAGACATAAAGGAGAATTCGCGGCGAGAACTCAACTCAATTCCGGAAGCAGCGTTTAAAAAATGTTTTGATGAATGGATTATTCGTTGGCGCAAGTGTATCGTTTCTAAAGGAGCATACTTTGAAGGTGATAAAATAAATTTGGATGAATAACTGACATTTTGTGTATTATTGATCTTTACCCGGTACTTTCTTGACAGAGTAGTATTAAAATAGAAATAAAAGATATAGCGGTAAATCGTTTTAATCTTCTTCTTCATGAGGATTATCATAATGTATGTGTGGGTAGGTTCTTCTAAATGAGGAATGTCTTGACTGTCCTGCTCATTGACAGCAGATGAAGATGCCCCAGATTTTGAGGGGCCTGAATGGAAATACCGGGATGTTTTCTTTGCTCGCAGCGATCGAAAGTGACAAAAAACACTTGAAGCACAAGAACAAGCTTGGAAGATGAAATCATTTTCATTTACCTGAAACGAACGTTTATCATTAGACTATTGGGTCTAGTACTAGCATTTAGAAATAAACAACTGAGTGGCTCATTTTGGAAAACATAAGCGGCTTTGTGTGCTTGCATTATAAATGCGTTCATTTGGAAGCGGTCTGCGACCTTACTAAGGACGCATTTTGATGACATTACGATTATTGCCCGACGCGGCAAACCATATAAAATATTTTGTGACAACGTTGGTAACTTTGTAGGTGCTGCTAAAGATCTTGGGGGTTTTTAAAATTAAATAACAAGGTCTCAGCTGAATTTGCAACTCAGGAAAACATATAATTATATTTTATCCTGCTCACGCTCCTCATTTTGGCGGCATATAGGAATCCAGAACCAAATCCGAAGAAATCCTTATAAAAAGAATTTTGGGAAACACCCATCTTACTTTGAAGAAATATTAAAAATTTCCGTACAAGTGGAGGCCGTTTTGAACAGTCACCCCTTGTGTCCTTTGTACTCATCTCCTGATGACTACCTTCCTTTGTCCCCAGGGCGCTTCCTCTTTGGAAGACCTCTGAAGGCACTACCTGAAACTAGCTTGAAAACCGTGAAAGAAAGTCATCTGCAACGATACGCTTAACTGCAAAAAATTCATCAACATTTAACGCTGGCAGCGTGATTATATTATACACGAACTACAGCAACGACTGAAGTAGAAGATGAACGCAACATCCCTAGATATTGGAGACCTCGTGATTATCCATGAAAAAGATGCACCTCCATTTTGTTGGTGCCTTGGTTGGGTAATAAGTCCGTATGTAGTTTCCATCGAGGGTAGCTAAATAAAATAAAGCCTGATTTTAAAAAAAGGCGGCCGACGTTTAATTATTCCACTGAATCGATTTTTATAATCTTATTTATTTTGTTTAAATACATAACCCCTCAATTTATTGATTGCCTATTTTTGGAAAAAAAAATGAAGTCAGACACAAAAATGACTATTAAAATATCAAAATAAAAAATAACATTTACACCGTAAATTACCTGAAAGCTTTGAATATGAAATACTTCAATACTTTCAATGATCATAGAAATGCCCGCGCTATCATCGGTGGGTGCAGGGATAGTTCGCGTGTTCACCTCACTTGCCTTAAAGTCAGCGGATTACACTAAAGGGAACACTTCACTCGTTTGAATTATTATTTAGCTATCATGGAAGATACAAAGTTTAAAAAAAGTTTTCCCACGGAGAACGTTCGCGCGTTCTCCTCATCGTCCCTTAAAGTCAGCGGAATTCGGTGAAGGGAACACTTGACTCGTTTGAATTGTCATTTAGCTATCATGTAAAAATCAAAGTTTAAAAAAAGAATTCCCGCGGGGAACGTTCGCGCGTTCACCCTACCGTCCCTAAAAGTCAACGGAATACGGTGAAGCAAACCCATCGCTCGTTAGGTGCCTAAAAAAATAATACCATCCCATCACTTCCCGTGGGTGTCGTAAGAGGTGACTAAGGGACTCGCCAGAGAATGGGCAGCAGCGTTCTCTGTAGAACTCATACCATACACTGCGATCGCCAACCCGCCTGCCAAGCGTAGCGATTATGGTAAACCCCTCTTGGGGGAGGCTCATGTCCTGCAGTGGACGTCTTTCGGCTGATTTGATAAGACTTTAGTGCCATAATAAAAAGTAAATTTCTCGCGGCTTGCGGCTCGCGGCGTTACCGAGCCAAGGCGAGCTACGAGCAAAATTTAAAACCGGTTGGATCGTCAACGAACCTACTCGTCGAGCCATAAATACTTACGGTGACACATGAGCAAAAAAGGTCGTCGAGCCACAAGTACGCGTACTTGCTCGCACGTCTATCACTTTACTTAAATCCCCATTTTTAACTTTTACTTCATCAGTTTTTGTACTAGTGCTACAAAACTCGATACAGTAATTCTGCATCATCAGTATAAATAAGAAACAGACCAAGTGCGAAATGGCCAGGATTGCTTGCACGAGCGTATCTCACTCTCTCACAGACCGCCAAAATGTGGAGAATAAGGAAGATTAATCTGAAATCGCGAAAAAAGATAGGCAGTACAGTGCATTTTGACCAGTTAGTAGGCAAACATAAATGTATTGAACAGCAGATATTTTTCGCAATTTCGTGTTGATCCTATAGTAAAAGTTGTTTGTTATCATGAGTACAATCATATGTTTAAATATCGTTCACTAATTACCAGTCACCCTATATTGTTAACAAGTTAATTTAATAGGAATATTACCAACCAAGTTATTATAAACATCTGTAAAGGATTTTATTTGCACGAGCCTAATGAGCATTCTTTGTGCGGCATTCAGATCGCTCACTGATAAGGAACTGTTCGACGGCTGTCTTTAGCTTAAGCAGTCCACTTGATACGTGTGTTATCTATAAATCTAAGTATGTACTCACCTATTCGTTTAGAATGTTCGATTACATTTGAAATATGGCAACTTAAAAACATTTCAGTAACCGCATTGAATCTGATCAAAACTATGTGAATTGTTATGTAAATATGAAGGAGCATTCCGCCACAAAGCACTATCTTTTAGTAAATTACAACTAAGGACAATTAACAATTAAGTAAATAATTAAAGTGTCCCATATGACTGTGGGTTCATCGAGTGACGTCAGAGCGCGCAAATTGGAACGATATCAATTAACTTCCGAATTTGTGATGGTGATTCCTGTTTTAAAGACAGTATACTATGTAATGCTTTGACGTAATTGATAACTAATAACCTCTTATGATAACCTGATATCTAGTTATTTTCTAATAACTCCCAGAGATTTATGTGATTGGCAGGACTGAACTCGAAAGCACTTATAACTTGTAACGCGCTTCCACTCAAAACCGATTGTTTGAACTCCAGCCTGTGGTCATACGAACCTTCAAAGGCGGATAGTTTTATATCAGGCAGCTTCATATTAACTGTCTGGTGGAAACTGTCATGAACTGATGCAACAGGGAACCGATTGTAAGTCTCCGAGTTGTTAAGAAGACAATTCGCGCTGGCCAGAGCCGTAAAATATAATGATTCTAACGCTTCAATATATTCTGAATTAGCATGTACTTCTAATTCAAACAAAAGTAATTCTATTTTACTTTAAATTTAGAAAATGTCTCGTGGCGGCCCAAATAAATACGTATAGGGAAAGGACGGGGACTTAAAGCCTGCCCAATGAAGCTCTGATATCTTCGTTTTTTTCTCTCTTATAAAATGGCTGTTGGTCCAACTATGGTGTCGCCGTCGGCGTCGCGTGTCGGCGTCGTTACTCGTTTCTTCGTAGGTAGTTCCAGATTCAACGTCCGGCTCAAACGGATCAAATCATGTGTGGGATCCGGTTTGTTCGTCTAAATCAAGCGGCTTCAAGAGTTTTAACAGTTGTTTATTCTTACTCGCACACGAAGGGCTTCGTATCAAAAACCTTATTTTTTTGTTGTTGTTATAGCAGCACAAGAAATACACAATTTGTGAAAATTTCAGCTGTATACCTATTAAAATTCTTGAGATACTGGACGGACGGACAGCGGAGGCTTAGTAATAGGATTCCGTTTGTTACTCTTTGGGTAAGGAACCCTAAAAAAGCAAGTCTTCCCGTCTTCGACCATAGAAGGCGTTTATGCCGCGTCCGTCCGCATGCTGTCGTGTCCGATTGTCTTGTAGATGTCGTGAACATTATTTTAATACTATAGACTTCTTCTTCTTCTTCTATAGTTTTCCTGTAATCTGTAGATAAAGAACTATTATGTGCAGTTATTTCATAATTTAGGGCTTAGTTGTTTCGGAAAAAAGGAGGAAGTGGTAATTTTTGGTCTAGTTTCTTGAATAACTTCAAAATTGTTTATTTTAAAAGTATAAAAAATATAATAAAAATTTATTATAATTTGAAATGTCGTACAGTTTGAAAAACTTTTTATTTTTATTTTCTACTATGACCTTCAGAAGTGACGTGAAGTGTCACAATAGTCCATATATGTGTACCAAATTTCAACAGAATCGGACCAGTAAATCCGGAAAAAACGGGCTGTGACAGACGGACAGTAGGCCAGACACCCTATAAAGATTCCGTTTTTTGTTCGGAAACTTAAAAGACACGTTTATTTTGGCATTTCTAAATAAAATAGGAAATTTGAACATCCTGATGTGCTATCTGCTAAAATAAAGCCATTACAGTGACAATGTGTTTGTACTAGAATATTTAGAAATTTTAGTTTTCATTCTATTTGTAGGTACCTAAATAATAAGCTAGTATCCACTAATAAAACCACGGCGTGACGTATTGAGAATTTAAAAGCATCGTATCTTCGTCAATTTTGGCTAACGTAACAAAAGAAAAAACGGTCAAATATTTTATGATAATCTAACTGATGAACTAATTAGATCTTCTCAGTGGAGAAGCCTATTGTAATTTCCTTAACCAATAACCGTTATAATAAATGTTCATATTGATAATCAGTTAATGTTTGTTTGTTTCTTTTCTGTTCAGTGTTGCTCGATCCCAATGTTGGCATACGGATGTCGACGATAACAGATCATGATTTAGAAGTAGACAATAACAGAGGGAAAAACATTACGTCGATTGCCGTTACAATAAAGTTCAAGAAATTCTCCGTTAGCTAATCACTTCTCGATACACTTAGGTAGTACTATTATGCATCTAAATTAGTTTTTAGGAATGGGAACTAAGTAAAGGCTGTGGTCAATGTAAGTACCTGATAGTTTTATTGTCATTAAGAATTATTAAGTACAAATAATGCTCATTATGACCGATTGCTGTTAATGAACTAGTATAAATACTTTGGTGTTTAGCAAGTTTTCACCATTCACTGTATCGTTCGCATATTGGTGGTTGCAACCTTGTTTCGTCTCTCTTCTTTCTATAACGTCACTGTGCAATTTTCTGCCAAAAAGTTTTTAAAACTCGTTTACAACAAACATGGATACTTGTGACAATGTGCCACCTTGCCAATGCCGATATCATTATGTAAGTTTTTTTATTATATTTTATAGTATATTTACCTACCTGTGAGGAACCCGCGATCCGTTACATTTTGAAACGACAATCGCGTTATTGATACAAAATCAATTTTGACGAGCCACCTTCAAATCCTGACATAATAGGGCATTTATATTTTTTAAATATATATTTATAATTTAAAATACACTCGAAAAAAAAACAAAGTTTTTTTTAAATACAACATGTGACAGAACAAACCCAATAATAATAATGATAATTGGTGTCCCATTCCATTTGAAATGTCTAACGGGGCCTTCAGCTTCCGTACGCCTATCAAAAGACAAAAAAACATAAATAATAATTGTGTAATTGTACAATGTCATAAAAAAAACGAATTTGTACCTTAGAAGGGTCATTTTCATCATGAACAACACTGAAATCGCGGAAAAATAAACGACATCCCCATACATACCTGTGCGCATAACTTTAAAAAGTTTTTTAGCGATTTCGGTGTTGGCCCCGTTGTAAAAGTTGTTCATGATAATGAGTAAGATATCCCCTTTTAATGTATTGCGTTAATTACACTTTGTATAAACTCGAAACCTTTTAACAAGATAAAGACCAGTAAAATAAATTGCTTTAAATCTCAAATAATGTCGGAATTGACGAAGACGTCACTAATGTCATGTGTTCACTTGTACGTCTTGCCATAGTGAATTTGCACCATCCAGTATGTAAACGACATTTTGTGTGACAAAGACGAAAGAATATCTTAAAAATATCATATTCAAATGTTTATTGCTGAATACAGTCCATAATCATACATTTCCAAAATTAAATGTCAATTGGATGCGCGCACTATATTATTTTTAAAATTGTTATCATTACAATTATACTATTTCATAAATTGAAATTATGAAATTGTATAAAACAAAATAATGATAATAATTTTATAATAATTGTGTAATTAGACAATGTCAGAAAAAAAAACAAATGATTGCCTTATTACAATGCTAAAAAATCCAATAAATGCCACAATACAATAAAAAATTCCCAATTCAAAACCAATTATTGTATATATTTTTCCAATGATTTTTAATATTAGTCAAAATTTCTATTCGTCATCTCCGATTCCATCACATTTGCACCTGTCAATGCTTACAAATCTCATTTATTTTATTTGTCCTTTTCAGGTGCAAGATTGGCTTGAAAAACACGAAAAATATTTCCTGCCTTCTTCTCACATACCGAAAACAGCAAGCTTCGCGCAGAACGTGTATGGGAGCAAACCAGTATTGCATCCTTATGACATGAACTACTACAAAAAAAAACTTCCTGAAATTTCCATTTCTCGTCGAAAACCAAGACATATAAATAGTAATAGTTCAAGACCACTTTGAAAGTAGAAAAGGTTGATCATTGTTTGATGTAAATAAATGGCTTTCCAATTGACCTAATTAAGAGTCGGTTTCGTAATTAGTAATTAAGTTGTAAATTGTTCCTTATGATTTATTTGAAAATGAAATAAAATATTTTGTTAAATCTGTGATTTTTGTTTTTGTTATTTTCATGATGCGTCTACCTGTGGGTCTAAAAGGCCACTTTAGCAGAGTCATAATATTAACGCCACGACAATCTGTCAAATTTCATTTTCATTTTTATCGATAACGTATTAGGTTCAAGGTTGATTGGGAAAATTTAGCAGTGAGGGGTAACGTGATGTCGTGCTTTCTGATTCTGCTAAAGTGGTCTTTTTAGACAACCTGGTAGTGAGTTTACACACCCCATCTTAACTCATTAATAAAACTGGCTGTCACTTTTTGGGTTTCTAAGGCTGCCTGTTCTTAGACGCGGAGTGAGGTAGCGGAGCGGAGTAACAGAGAAGTAACGAATGGAATTGCACAAAATGTCAGTAACTGCCATTTTATGCAATTCTATATGTTATAATTATATCTCTGTTTCTCCTGCAAAGTGTACGAATTAATAAAAAAAAAATTCATAGTTGTCCCCAGAACGTAAGTAATTCTCGATATTGTATCATCACCTTTGGAGATAGATCCTTGCGACTGTTTTCAGTCACAAGCCTCAAATTGTTAAGGCACAACACAACACAACAACACAACACTGGTTATTAAATATTGTTATTTTACAAAACAGATCAACTTTCTCACAAATAAGTAACCAAACCGTATTTCTAAACACATCTAAATCCCAAAGCGATTGAATACTAATCCACTCTACTCGACAAGATTTTGACATTTGACACACCAGCTGAATCGACAGGATTTTGCGAATTACGTCATCAAATTCAGAAATTACGTCAAATTTCGGCAATCGAATTTACTATGAAAAAAATATTTCCGAAGCTATATTATACGATAAATTTGTGAAAAATATCTTAAATTACAAGTTGTAGTTGTTCAAACTGCTTCAGTCTACTTAAAAATGTGTCTTAAATATGAATTACTTAATGAATTACTTATTTAAAAGGCAGTCAACTTAAGATTTACTGAAAATATATGAGTAAACAAACTTCTCGCTTGCTAAAAAGATGCAAAAAGGCAAAATCAAGACATAATCATTCTATTTGCGTTCTTTGTTTTGTCCTTATTCATACATAAGTCAATTAAAAATACGATCGAATCTTGACACACAATTATCTGCGTTGCAATTTTGATGACAGCGATGTTTGAGGCTAAAAAACATGAAAATTGTGTATTTCGGACACCCAAACTACTTAGCGGTAATGAAGTTTTTTGATTTCCAAAGTCGAAGTTTTGCGCCAACTGTGTTTGTTTTCCTTTTTATTTTTCATAAATATCACCCACTCGCATATATATAAACACGATTAAAAACATGACAATTATGAATCTAAATATCATGAAGATCAATAAAAACCTCAGATCTAAATGAAATTTACAAACACAGATCCAACAGCACGTAATTTTATCACCACTACACTATATTCGTGTTCAAAATTTTCCACCATTTTTTTTTAATTGTTAGGGTGTGGCATATGTATTATGGATACCAGCCTTTTATTTAGGTACCTACGAATAGTATGAATACTAAAATTTCTAAATGTTTCTAGTACAAACACATTGTCACTGTAATGGCTTTATTTTAGCAGATAGCACATCCTCAACTATCCTTTTATATTTATAAATGCCAAAATAAACGTGTATTTTTAAGTTTCCGAAAATAAGTACGTGGCAGTCAGATCCCGGAGACCGCCAAATGCTAGGTACCTATTGATAACAATTTTATTGTTGTGACAAAATGATTTTCATTGATAGTCATCGTTTAGTCAAATAGATAATCGGTCGTGATACGTATGTTTGAGTAGTAAAAAATCCTATCCTGTGACACAGATAATAACATAATACTAGCATACCTATGGTTACCTACAATGCTTTATTTTTTCTTTCGTTTTGGAGATGTAGTTACCCTTAAGGTTTGTATTCATGTCAATGAACTTGTGCATATAAACGGAGTTAACTACCCCTCTACGCACCACTCCGCTACCCGCATTTTTATTTTTTTATAATTATAATAATACATATTTTTTAAAAGTAACAAAACCAAATCATTTTCCTTTGTATTGCAAAACAGTAAATATTTGTTATTATACTCTTTTGATAAAAAATATAAAATTGTATGTATCATCTCAACGATTTGGTGGTTTTTTTTTTTTCTAATTTTGTGATACCGATAGACATATTCTGGCTAAACCAAATTATTAATTATATCATGTAGATTACTACTTTTTCAGACGTAATTTCTCTATTAGTGCCTACTACACACACAGCCTTAAAAATACGTTTATATGCGCCAAATATAATGCAGACTATAAAAAAGCGGCAATATAAATACACAATCTGTGAAAATTTCTGCTCTCTACCTATTACGGTAAAGCCCGCTGACAGACAGACGGACGGACGGACGGACGGACGGACAGCGGAGGCTTAGTAATAGGGTTCCGTTGGATACCCTTCGGATTTGGAACCCTAAAAATAGTGGCTTTTTTATTGAGGAATGAGCTTGCTCTTGACCACAATCACGCCTGGTGGAAAGCGATGGATGAGGTCTAACAGAGGATGACTATTACAAGTTAGGAAAATAATTATACGACAAATCAGCGCGAAAAATATATTTCATACGAGTCAAAGTCTATGCAACAACCGTGATGAAATACTTCCTTTCATTTTCTATTTTTTGAAGGTAGATGAACATACACGACGAAACTAAAAGAGATACTGAAAGCAACATTTCCTTTGAATCTCAAAAAATCCAGCCAAAAGTTGCATTTTCTTTGAATGAGGATCTAAAAAAACGTCGGTATTAATCCGGGCCGGGTAAGGCCGGGTATAAATTGCGGTAGCCGGACAAAATCACATGAAGCCCGGGTGTTTTGTACGTACCGGTCTCAACCGGGATTATTTTCTATGTTTGGTTGCCTAAACGGTTTCTTTTTCTTTCGTGTTTATTTTTTGAACAAAGGTGTGAATTTTCTGGCTTTGAAGAGGAAAAAGGAGGTAAATATTTTCTTTTGTTACAGAAAATGATATGGGCATTGATATGTAAATCGATTTACGTCAGTAAATAAACGCCAGGTATCGTTCTGATCCCACTACGTGTTTTTGCGTCGGTATCAGTATGGTGGTACATTTCCGCGTGAATTTCCATGGGACTTTCACGTGAAAGTTGAAGCCGCTGAAAAAAGTAAGTCCTATACATTTACCTGTTATCGGCTGAACTGATTTTAATGAAACTTGGCACACGGGTAGAAAATGTATTAGAACATAAAGTGACATTTTCATCCCAGGAGTATGTTTCCTCGGGATGATTTCCGACTTTCAAGGGGGCGTAGTTGTTGGCAGAAGCTAGTATTATACAAATATAGCTATAGATTTTGCCCGCGACTCGCCAGTTTTTCTAGTTCCCGAAGAAATTTCGGGAAATCCTCTCTCAGTGCCCCTGTACACTCCTCAACAAACCTACATGCCATATTTCAGCTTTCTATGAACAGTAGTTTCAGCTGTGCGTTGTCTGTCAGTCACTCAGCAACGGAAATAATTTTATATATTAGAATAAAAACTAAATGATAATTCCATTCTGTTTATTTCCCTGAAGTCTGTTTCAAGAATCGTTAGATATATTATTCTATTTTTGAGCTGGTTATTTCAAACGGTATAAAGGTCAATTAGCCTCTTTAGCAAATAAAGACAGTTCAGTGATCTGTTCACCTGGACTAATAGGCAAATTGGTTACCTCCTGGCTTATCGCCTAAAAGCATTATAATTTAGAAAATCTGCATTCCAGGTACATTTGTACATAAATAGAACTGTTGGTTATTCAGCCTTTTGAGAACAAATCAGACATAGGTAAAACTTAAAAACAGTAATTTTTCGTAAGGCAATCGTCCTTTTGACAGCTGTGCAGGAGCTATGAAATACGAAATTGTATAGTTCAGAGTACCAATAGGCTATGTTACTAGATAGAAGAATTATAATTATTTTTAGTCCGTCCGTTAGATTTTCAAAAAATATTGTTCAAGTTTTTTTTCCATATCAAATCGATTAAAAATAAGATACAGCGCATCAAAGTTTTAGAGAGGGGGCTGGTGACGTCATAACGCTGGTACTATTGTACCGTGCGTCGTAGTGACGTCAGTTGTGTTTTCAACGCACTGTATCGTCTTCATGTTTTGATTACGTGAAAATAAGAATAAAATACGCGTCCAATATTTTTTGTAAATCTATGTAATTCTAAATAGATTTTTCAGTAAAATACCCTATTCTACTAATTATTTAATTAGTTCGCATCTTAGTCGCAATTTGTCAAAGGAGCCTCAATTTCCATACATTTTTGGCCGATTGCCACTGACATGCGATTGCGAACGTTACTTAAAAATTTGTAGAATTGGCACTCTGAACTGTCAAATTTCCAAACAGATGTTTGAGAAATTATTTCAGCTATAAAAAAAGCCGGTTTTGATGTAAACATAAAAATCAAGGTCCTGAGTGACCACAATAAAAAGATAATTATGGGCAAATTTAAATTTTCACGAAAACTTGTAAGTTCCAATATTTACCTTAATTTTCAACTTTTTTATGTTTTGGAATCTTTGCTTTGTTTGTGCTGTAAAATCTTGCTTTTGGCCTGTTTAAGTATTTTTTAAAGGCTTGTGTTTAAACATCGCCCAAAAAAGTTCTAAACGGTTACCAAAACAGATAAATGGTCACCAAATAATATTCGAGAAGTAGCGCTCGCCGGCCGCTGCCGCGGCACCGCTCGCTTCGCTCGTTTGGCTCGCACGCGGTTGGTCACAATTCTAACCTAACCTAACCTATTTTATCCAGTTTGTAACCCCAAGCCTACATTTTATGGCAATCACAGTTGAGTTGGATAGAATTTGGTGACCATTGATCCATTTTGGTGCCTAGGCTTAAAAATATTATTTTTGGTGACCGTCTTAATTATACCCTTTTTTAAATAATTAAGGCTCAAGATGCCTCTTGAATCTTTTCAACCGACTTCAAAAAAGGAGGAGGTTCTCAATTCGATTGTATTTTTTTTTATTTGGGTCTTCACTCGAGTGGCGATAGTATGTATACCTTCGGTCGGTCTTTTAAACAAAATCAAACTTTTCTTAGGAATTTCGGGTTATAAATATATTTATATTTTATTATGTTTGTATTTTTAAATGAAGCTACTAATAGAAACTATTGTTTCTACACCATTCATAGGCATTAAACGCCTTTTCCACGGAGACTAATAATTCACATAAATCCACCTGGAATACAAAGCTACAGATCATAGGGACAAAACTCATACAAGCCTTTGTAAGGTGAATTTCTGATTTTTCTGAGCTATATATTGTAGCCATGACAGGACTAAAAATAGGCTACGAATGAAGGTTTAAGGCAACGACACAAACCAGCGAACTTGAGAGAACAAAACACGTACTCGTTTAACACCCACGCGACCCAAAATTCAGTAGTTTTTTTGTACTTACCTTATTATTCTAAAACTAAAAATAAATTGCCGTTTAGTATTTATTTAGCACATGAAACACGCACGGTACATAGAAATAACAAATAATGGTAGGTAAGCCAATGGAGGAGCTCGTGGCTAAATAATAACAGCCGCACGGGTCGATCTTCAAGGTTAAGCAACGCTTGCCAAGGTTGGTCTGTGGATGGGTGACCATCTTAATATACCGAGTTTCCTCCGTGCCTCGGAAAGCACGTTAAGCCGTTGGTTCCAACTGTCATTTGTAGATCTTTGGCAGTCGTTACGGATAGTCAGAAACCAGTAAATCTGACTCCAGTCTTGCCAAGAAGTACCGTTTTATCCAGTTAATGGATTGCGGAGGTCTGGTAGGCAGCCGGTTCACGTAAAACACTGGTATTCAGCTGAATCCAGTTTGACTGGAAGCCGACCCCAATATAGTTGGGAAAAGGCTAGGCAGAAGGTAGGTAAGCCAAAAACTAAGTGTGTGTCTCACGGCTGCACTAAAAAGGTTAATTTCAGCGATATGTCAGACAGCCTGAGATTGTCTAACGCTGGTTTTCTAATGAACCCTAAGGATGAGTGGCGGTTCATTTGAATCAAAATGATATGTAAAAATATCATAAAAAAAACGTACATAAAAGAATAAACAGATATAATGAATATTGAGTAATTATACTAGAAATTATAACAAAGTTAAGAAGACATTATAATGTAGATGGTTAAATTATCTTTGAGATAGTGCAAATTACATTAAAATACGCCAGTGGTTTTGGTCCGATGTTCGTTTTTATGTCCGTGTTAGACATAACTTTACAAATTAATTACACTATGTTGAACGAATAAAACTCAAAAATTTCATATGTCAAATTAGTAAGAAAATAATCTTATCTAACACTAGTTGACCCGCGCAACTTCGTCTGCATCACAATTTTTATTACTGCTGCGCCCCTATTGGTCTTAGCGTGATGATATATATATAGCCTATAGCCTTCTTAGATAAATGGGCTATCTAACACTGAGATATTTTTTTAAATCGGACCAGTAGTTCCTGAGATTAGCGCGTTCAAGCAAACAAACAAACAAACTCTTCAGCTTTATATATTAGTATAGATATGTTTTTTCCAAAAAAATACGACTACCCGTTTAGACGTGATTCCTTTCGCCTTAAGTTGCACCTGCCGTGTTCTGTCTCCGCAACACCCTCAGGTCGATTGGTAGAAAATATCTAAAGTATTGAGTGCGTCTTTGTATAGTGATTTTCCAAATCAATTCATGAACTTTATTTCGAGTGGAGACTCATATAGAGTTAGTAACAAATTACTTAAAAACTGTGATAGATAACACCACGATACGGTGACACATGTAGGTAACTGACAGCAGTGAACCACATACCGTCGCTTTAGAGTGAAAACCTCGGGAATTAATTTTTGCTCAAATTTATTTTATTGCATTTCTAGAAAGAAAACCTCGCAACTCACATCCTGATCAGACTAATTTGTTGATTCGATACTCGTAGCGCCATCTATGGCAGTAAATGAGAACCTCTTAAACACTTGCATCTGTCAATTTGGCGGGAATATACCTTGCAACGAACGTGTTTCGAGTCTATTCTGCTGTAACTGTATAATTTAGTGTTAAATTTGCGGATTAAACCATATTAATTAATAAAAAAGCATAAAAGTCGACGTGCAAAAGTATTACAGCACACAGTGTTTTCTTCCTCCTGAAAAGTAACTTTTTTTACACTTACGAGGTTTTCACTCTAAGGAGTCTATTGAGTAATCTCTCGATACGGACAGACCACTCTGTCAGCAATCTTTTCAGATCCTGTCAGAGCTGGCCATGACTCGAGCTCAGCTCATAAAACAAGCTCCTTCTGGGTAAACTCGTTCCATCGTAGACGACTTTGTCTCTGTCATCACTGACCTAGATTAGAGTCAAGAGCAAACCCATCACAAGTAAAAGAAAAAAAAAACAATCCACACGCGCCGCGGCACTGCAGCTAGTCTATTCTGTAAGTAACCATTTCGATATCGAGCTTCACCTGAGTGAAAAAGCTCGCAAAGTGAACTTTATCCCACACAACATAAAGGTCTTATGGTTATACTCACCTCGGATTCCGCTGTCGAGACACGAAGATGTTGTTACAGAATACCACTAGCGCCATGGCAATGCCAATTTTCTAAACGCGTTGTTGAATTGGACACGAAGGGTTCCATACGACCCTTGCAAATATTTTTCCCACATGCTGGTTTTTCTTCGATATCGAGAGTAAAAAAACCAAGATGAAAGTTAGACCCACAAAAAAAAAATGCTTTTACAGAAACCTAACTGCAATTTAATAATAAGGATAACCACGTACTAACGATTGGGTATTCTCAAAAGGTTTTTAATCAAAGCCCTGATTGCCCTGCCAATAAAATATGGGGCCATTAAAATTTTACGTGCCCTATAAAGAGAATTATACGACCAATCTGTTTAGTAGAACGGTCGGATTTTAGAATTGAGGATTAAGATGCAGTTAAGGGCATTTTTTATTGTTTGTCTGCCTTAAAAGTGACGTTTAATTAAGTTTCTCTGGATGCTCTTATTTTTGTACAGGATCAACTTTGCGGTGAAGTCTTAATTTGCCGAGCCTTTTCAAGGTTCCTTACCCAAAGGATAACCAACGGAACCCTATTACTAAGCCTCCGCTGTCCGTCCGTCCGTCCGTCTGTCTGTCAGCGAGCTGTATCTCAAAAAAACCGTAATAGGTAGACAGTTCAAATAATCACAGATTGTGTATTTTTATTGCCGTTATAAAAACAAATATTAAAAATTAAGGTTTGTGGTACGGAACCCTTCGTGTGCGAGTCCGACTCGCACTTGGTCGGTTTTTTCCAACTATGTTAGGATTACCTTGGGATTACGCGGGCAAAGCCGCTGGCAGAAGCCTATAAGTATTTTCGGTGCATATCACGTGTATTTGGGGCGCAGCTACTCAGAAATGCCTCAACCTAAGTAACAGTAGAATAGCGTTTTAAGAAGAAATCTTAACTGTGATATCTAAGCAACAGCTTTAGACCTAAAATGCTTCATATTTAACTTAAAGTTATGAAGGCAGAACATTTAAATATCTAGTTACAAAAGTTTGCGTGAGTTCTTATCGCGGCCGCTTAGCCTTGCAATAAATATGAGGATTTTAACTCAGGACCTTCTTCGCTTAAAATATTCTAGAAAGATAAGAACTTTTTAGGGTTCCGTACCCAAAGGGTAACAAACGAAACCCTATTACTAAGCCTCCGCTATCCGTCCGTCCGTCTGTCTGTCAGCGAGCTGTATCTCAAGAACTGTAATAGGTAGATACACAATAAAAAACACACAAACACATAATAAAAAATAAGGATTATGGTACGGAACCCTTTGTGTGCGAGACCACCTCGCACTTGACCGGTATTTAGGGTTCCGTACCCAAAGGGACCCTATTAATCCCCAACACGGAACCCTATTACTAAGCCTCCGCTGTTCATCCGTCCGTCCGTCCGTCTGTCAGCGGGCTGTATCTCAAGAACCGCAATAGATAGACAGTCCAAATTTTCATAGATTATTTATTGCCGCTATAACAACAAATAATAAAAATTAGGGTTTAAAGTACGGAACCCTTTGTGTGCGAGTCCATCTCGCACTTGACCGGTATTTAGGGTTCCGTACCCAAAGGGACCCTATTAAACCCCAACACGGAACCCTATTACTAAGCCTCCGCTGTTCATCCGTCCGTCCGTCCGTCTGTCAGCGGGCTGTATCTCAAGAACCGCAATAGATAGACAGTCCAAATTTTCACAGATTATTTATTGCCGCTATAACAACAAATAATAAAAATTAGGGTTTAAGGTACGGAACCCTTTGTGTGCGAGTCCATCTCGCACTTGACCGGTATTTAGGGTTCCGTACCCAAAGGGTATCCAACGGAACCCTATTACTAAGCCTCCGCTGTTCGTTCGTCTGTCTGTCAGCGGGCTGTATCTCAAGAACCGTAATAGGTAGACAGTCGAAATTTTCACAGATTGTGTATTTCTATTGCCGCTACAACAACAAATTATTAAATCTAAGGTTTATGGTACGGAACCCTTCGTGTCTTCTCGCACTTAACCAGTTTTTAGATATCCAATGGGTATCTAACGGAACCCTATTACTAAGCCTCCGCTGTCCGTCCGTCCGTCTGTCTGTCAGCGGGCTGTATCTCAAGAACCGTAATAGGTAGACAGTTGAAATTTTACACAGATTATGTATATCTATTGCCGCTATAACAACAAGTAATAAAAACTAAGGTTAATGGTACGGACCTCGCACTTGGCCGGTTTTTTTGAAATATATTAACATATAAATCTATGTGGAAATAGCAAACCTTGTATGCCAGCCTATGGCATGATAAGTACGCACGACGACATGGTTGGCGCAATGGTTGAGCGATTGGATGCATCACCGCGTGCCGTGGGTTCGATTCCCGCACGAAACAAATATTTTTATAGCCTACAGATATTTGCTCCGGGTCTGGTTGTTAGTATATGTGACTTAGTATGTTTGTAAACGCACCCACGATACAGGAAACGTTGCTAGTGTAGGGCAATAAAAAAAAAACATGATTTAGTTATATTTTTTGATTGGTTTTTGTTTTTGAATGTAAGGCCATTACTAGAGATGCACTCCGGCTTCGCTAGGGTATGATATACATCTTGCCGGGGTTGTGGAATTTGTTTGAAAGTGGCACCGTACCCTGGAACGCAAAGGGCATTAGGAGGAACAAGGATGAGTTTTAGTCAGTAAGAGTCTGACACTCCCTTCTGTTTCACCCAGAGCGGTAGCAGTCATTTGATGATTTCCCATCCTTAAAAAAGGGTATGAATTACATGAGATTGATCCAAAATGTGCTGAGTTTTCTGTTTTTACACGTTGTTTCTATTGCTTTTGCATTCTCAAATTAATTATGAAGATATTTCCTTTACAAAATTTGTATCATTACGACAATTCCAAAACGTTTATATATAATAATTGAGTTGCAGAAGTTATACAGTTACATGATTCCTACGCGATCATCGTTTGATGATGAAACGTTGTTTAAAATGTATTCTTATTGGTTATTTTTATTAGATAAAAATGCTAAGTATAAGAAAATGCTTCACTAATAATATAACAAAATATGTTGAAATGTGTCTAGAAATGATGAATACGTAACTCGTTACCCATTATTTTAGTGTTTAGGAGTGCAATCCCTGTGGCTTTGTTTATATTTTTTTCACAGAAAGCTAACTATTAATATTAAAATATTGGTATAATTTTGAAGGGCAACTATTACACTTTTCTCGTAATAAAAAGTGACATTTAATGCGCGGACAGGTGGGGCGTCGCTCGCGCGGCTGGACGCTTGAGTGGCAGTAGTGGAAGATCCGTTGCACCTGTGCATGCACGCCCGTTCTCTTAAGCTTCTCCCACAGCAAGTTATATTACACAAGGTAAAAAGCCTTTGAAAGGTCGAGGAAATATGCATGATGATGAGGTGTATGTCTCTCCGTGCTGCACGGTGTACTTGAGGCTCAGAATGGCGCTTTCAGTAGAAAGTCCGGGGCAGAACCCAAACTGCGCATCATAAATTTTGAAATGTTTTTCAAGTTCTAGCGATATTGACCTGTAATTCTTTTTAAAGTAACGGAAGAATTTTATAAATTTAGAAAATAAATCAGCTTTTAAGATTAAGACTGACTTATCAAAAATAGTAGCAATGAAAGTCACATTATAGTCTATGGTATGTTTCTTAGACGAACAAGTATATACTACGGTGTGTAACGAAACCATAGCGCGATTCAGGATGATTCGCTTGTGAACATACAGCGTCATCTATCGAGCGGTGTGGTAACTACGGGAGAATAGATGGCGTAAATAACTTTTTATT
Source organism: Lacanobia oleracea (assembly GCA_950371165.1). NCBI lineage: Eukaryota > Metazoa > Arthropoda > Insecta > Lepidoptera > Noctuidae > Lacanobia > Lacanobia oleracea. The sequence continues at coordinate 4,496,766 of OX493398.1, forward strand.
ATTATTCAATATAATGTTTCACTCAATGATCGAAAACGCTCATTGAGAAAAAAAATAGCTAACAACGCGTTTTGGCCTGTTCAAATTCCACATCGCGAATTTCGCGTCGTGCTCACAACGCATTGTGGCTGAATCATCAAATTAGTCCAGCTCCGGGCGGAGTAATTTGATTTTTAAATACAGGAAGCAATAAGGAGTGTCAGTCTCTAACTGACCATGATCCGTGTTCTTTCTATTTTCCAGAACTCCAGACTTTCGAACAAATTCCGCAACCATGGTGGACCATATTCAGCTTTCACCTTGTTCTTACTTTTTTAATTATTTTAAGCTGTATCGAGTCTCGACTGTGACAGATAAATGTTGTTCTTCGTCTTTGGTGGTCCTGTGCCACCCCCTAACAGATTCTACCGGCGACGGCAACACTGTCATCTGCCCATATATGCTAGCCCAGAAGGGAATTGATTTGTTGAAGAGGTGGCTTTGTGATAATGTGCTTACACTGAATGTTGAGAAAACTAAATACCTGACCTTTTCAATCCGTGCTTCTTCACAAGTCAATCTAAACTTAATCGCACATAACTGCTCACAAGAAGCTTCGGTAGATTTTAGATGCTCATGTAATCCTTTGGAGCGTGCAAAAACAATTAAGTATTTGGGCATAATCATTGATGATAAGTAAAACTTCAAAGCTCACATTCAGGCACTGAGTAAAAGAGTTCGTAAGCTAACCTACATTTTCAAGACATTGCAATGAGGCATGTAGTCATCCCTACATTGCTAAAGCAAATCTATTATGCGCTTTGTCAGTCACTCATTTCATGCTGCTTATCGTCTTGGGGTGGTTTACCAAAAACAAGGTTAAAGCAACTTGAGGTATCACAAAGATCCATACTGAAACTCAGTAAGTTTAAACCTTTTCGCTACCCTACGAAATTCAAATATTTTGAGCTACATGAACTTAGAGGGCTATATTGATTATTAAAATGGTTCTAATTCTTTAGATAAATACGCGTTACAGTCGCGGATCGTATTTGGTCCACATACAGCTTCACACTGACCGGCAAATTGCAAAAAACATAAAAATATTTGAATTTCGCGGGCTACCCTGGAGCATCCACCTTAAGCATCACTATGAAACAACATACTACCATGGAGTACAGCGGAGCTCGTGGCTAGATCTTCAAGGTTAAGCAACGCTAGCCAAGGTTGGTCTGTGGATGGGTGACCAGCTTAACATATCGAGTTTCCCCCGTACCTCGGAAAGCACGTTAAGCATTTGGTCCCGGCTGTCATTTGCAGATCTTTGCCAGTCGTTACGGATAGTCAGATGCCAGTTAATCTGACTCCAGTCTTGCCATGAAGTACCGTGTTTCCCAGTTAATGGGTAACACGGTACTAGGGTCTGGTAGGCCTCCACAACCCATTAACTGCAGGTGCTCCTCGTAAAATACTGGTACTCAGCTAAATCCGGTTTGACTGGATGCCGACCCCAATATAATTGGGAAAAGGCTAGGCAGATGATGATACTACCATGGAGTACAGCCCGAGTATGTTAACAAGGCGGAAGAGTTTACTACGTAAGACCCATTTTTATATAACAAAATTCTTCATATTTACTCATTGAATAGGGCAGAGATGAAAACATCGGTTATTCATTGGCTGGGGAGGCTAACGTACGATCAAACTGAGAATTTGCTGACTATCTTTAAGTAGAGATATAGTGTTGTGTCAGAATTTATGATCAGATTTGTATATGTATCTATTCAATCTATATATATAAAAATGAATCCCTATTTCCCTTGGTCATCGCATCACGCTTGAACGGCTGGACCGATTTTGATAATTATTTTTTTGTTGTGTTTGTTCTGGTCAGGAGAAGGTTTTAGGCTATATATTATCACGCTATGTGCTTTGGAGGATGAGCAATATTAAAAAATATCATTTTAAACGAATGGCATATGGTTTGGTCCCCGGCCAGCAAGAGCTTTTATTTTTGTATTTATTTTATCTCTTTAACTGTATTTTTACGCTATAATTTTGTAATAATCATAATAAAATGGATTTTTTCGCACTTAAAATAACATTTAAGTATATAATCCAGGTTTTCTCCAAATAGTTTAGTGAGAAATTGTTATAAAAAGCCACAACATATTACAATATTGCAGATACTTATGCGTCTAACTTTAGCAATGTTAATCATCACGCTATACTTTCAAGGAGCTGAGCAGCGAAAAACCATGACATAAATAACATCGGCTATTACAAACATTTGTCAACAGCACTCATAGAACATAGGTTTTAAGGCCTTCCTTTTAAAAGACTTGGTGTGGGTTCGAATCCAAACAGTCACTATCATTTTTGAATTTTCTATATATTTTTAAATTATTCATTTCCTTTCTTTTTTTATTTTTACTAATATGTTTATACATAAATAACATGTTATTATTTTATTTAGTTTTTAATGCCAAAATATAATGGCCAGGATGTTAAAGGATACCTTAACAGAACGCGTCACGTTCAAAAGTAGATAATTGCAAAACCAATGTATATAATTTTTACATATTAACCGGATAGGAATTGTGGCAATGTACATGAAACTAACATTACGTAATGAAGATACCCGTAATGCCATCTATTGACCCAAATAGTACTCAACACAGCATGAGATTTACATCAAAACCTATTTTTTAGTTATTAGTGGTAGTTTTAAAACGTCTTAAAAAAGTGATTCTTTAAATACCTTTAAAATATCGTTCTGAACCAATTTCTATTAAAAAAGTAAAACAAACTCCGAAATAATATTAAGACAGTTCAATTTCAGATTCCATAGATGTCGTTATGTATTTGATTTCATTTTTTGAATCGTCAACAGACGCGCGCTTCAATTTGCTAAGCTTAACTTGAGTTGCTAAAAAATGAATCTTTACGGGCCAGGGGTCACGTCATACCCGCGAGCAGCTGGCGAAGTCCCATGATAGAGGAGTCGCGGAAAGAGTTGAATTAGATTGGTTAATCGGATGTCTAACTGAGTTCTAAAAACTGAAATCGTTTCGATTTGCGTTCCTGATTCGAAATAAATTGAGAAGTAACTTGATCAAGCAGTTTCTTAACTTTGTAGTTTGAAGAATAGCACCATTTATATAGCGCAAAATAATATCAGTATACCGAAGATCAAATATGTAAACCTTTTTATGACCCGACGCCATAAAGAAGGCTGTTGGTAGCATGCACAGAGTGGTCCACGCAGCAGAAGACCGGATGTATACCCGTCGTGTGTGGTCGCAATCCTCAGCATTGAAGAAACGACGGAGAAGAAGACAAATGCGAACTTAATATAAGAAGGTCACTTAAATGCGCATTATTTTACGAATTTTGTAAAAAATTGACGATGGCATACACCACAATCAAGAGATGGCTAGGTTATTTTAGAAGAGAGCCTGTGTTGTTCCGTTGCTTCAGCATTAATTCATTACTTCTGTGAACGGGGAGCCCACCGACCAAGCAGACCATCATTACGTATAATATTGACAAATGTTTTTGGGAAAAATAAGGAAATTATTTCCATGAAAACGCAAAGGAAGAAAATGATAGACACCATCCGATTAACTTTTATGATTTCTATTTAAATACGTAATTTCTAAAAAACTTTGCAAAGGCACTCGGTTGAAAGTCACACATATCCAACAAACTGTCATAGTAGCCGAAATAATACTTCGGCTGATTGCTCCGGCATGGTTAAAAACTGTTCAATTTCCAGTGAAGCAACAGCTCAGGGCAAAAATTATCTGTTGCGAATTTCACTTTCACCCTCCAGTGGATCATGGGAAACTGTAAATCCCCAAGCAATGACGTCAGAGACAAACTAAACGGTACTGCTGGACCTGTACCCACTTCTTCTCTTACCTTTCTTACCGATTTGTACATTAATTTTCCAGAGATCAACTGAACTTCAAGACAACAAATGATCACGGGCTATAAATTACAGGCAGTCAAAAATGGCAATGTTAAGCCTATACATGCGACTAACTAAGCGACTTCTCAACCCAAGTAGAAATACCCTCCGAATAATAATTGTTGGAGTGGTGGGATGGCAAATAATTAGGCCAGCATTAATATTGACAACGTTTATTCGTTGGAAGATAATTTAGGAAACTTTACATCTTAGTCGTGTTACGAATTACAAGCAAGCGACGCCATGACAGTTGGCAGAGTTAAAAAGACACTGTAAGGTGGCGCTGTATGTAGCATAATGAAAATCAAGTTTATAATATTTACCACAGATTACAACACACCTCCTTAAATTTATAATCTTGATCTTTTACATAGACAATATTACTATAGACATATACAGAACTACTACTAGGCACACTACACTACACTTTATATGCTAAATTAATAATTTTAAGCCCATTCTGTTTCTCAAAAATTTGGTCTTATCTAAACTTTTAGTTAACATGTCTGCTAAGTTAAATTCTGAATCAATTTTTACAATATCAATTATACCCTTTTCATAGTTTTCATTTATATAATGATACTGAACTTCAATGTGCTTTGAATTTTTAGTAAAATTTCCATACTTAGCAATCGAAATTGCACCTGAATTATCTTCATACAGTTTTATTGGCTTATCAAATTTAAAATCGAATGATTCACTTAACAAGTTTTTGATGAAAAGTACCTCTGTCACTGCTTCTGACATGGCAGTATATTCTGCAAAAGTTGAACACTTTGTTACTGTACTTTGTTTATGTGTTTTCCAAAAAATTAAGTTACCAAATAATCTTATTACAAAACCTGTTGTAGATTTCCTATCCACATTATCTCCCGCATAATCAGAATCTACCATACAATCTAATAGTTCAGAGTTAACATTGTCATAGTATGTTAACTTTAAATCCTTAGTCTTATACAAATATTTTAAAATTCTCATTGCATATTTATAATGCGTCTGATCATAACAACTTTGATATCTGCTCAAGTAATTAACACTATATGCTATATCTGGCCTTGTGCCTGTACTAATATACAATAACTCACCAATTATATTTCTATACATAATGCTATCATCTACTTCTCTAGCTTGTTCTAATTTTAAATTTGTTTCCATTGGAGTATCATACAACTTAGTATTTTCCAAATTATATTTTACAGCCAAAGATTCAATATACTTTGTTTGACTTAAGGTCATTCTTTTCCTATCATTATTATAATCAATATCTATGCCAATAGAACTTTTAATTTTTCCTAGGTCTTTCATTGCAAATTTTTCCATTAAACTAGTTTTTACCTTTGTTATTTTATCTTTATCTTTACAACAGATTATAAGATCATCGACAAATATTAGTATGTATATTGGATCTTTGCTCGTACTGTTTACATAGAGACAGTAATCATAATTACTTCTAACAAAATTCGATTTTTCAATGAATTTGTTGAAACAATCATACCATATTCTAGGGCTCTCTCTGAGACCATAGAGTGCTTTATGCAATTTGTAAACTTTATTATCTCCAGTTTCATAACCTCTCGGTTGATTTATAAATACCTCTGACTTTACATAACCATTTAAAAAAGCTGTCTCAACATCCATTTGTTCTATAAATAAATTGTTTTTACAACTGTATGATAATAAAACTTTCAATGTTTGCATTTTTCCTACTGGTGAATAAACATTTTCAAGATAATCCTTTTGCTGAAATCCACGTACTACTAATCTAGCTTTATAAACATTATTATTTTTCCTTTTAAATACCCATTTAACATCAATAACCTTTTTGTCTTTTGGCCTTTCAACAATATGCCATGTGTTGTTTTTGTTTAAGCTATTTATTTCTGAATCCATCGCTACCTGCCATTGCTTACAATCGTGGGAGCTCATCGCCTCCGCAAATGTGTTTGGTACATTTGCATCAATGTAATTTACATAAATAAAATGTGATACTGGATTACCATATCTGGAAACTGGTTTTATCTTTCTTTTTGGCCTTTCTTCCGTTACAAGATTATCCCTATTGGTACTTAAATTTTTATCATTAACATTATCTTCCACAGTATTATTAGTAGAACTGGTTTCATTTTCATCCACATAATCTTTATCAATATCAGCTTTAATTTTTTCATTTTTAATATTTGAAGTTATATTTTCCAAGATTCTATCCTTTTCATCATCAACTTTTTCTAAACAAATTAACTGAGTATTTTCCTCGACTACCTGTACATGTCTAGCATTGATTATTCTATTTTTCAATAAAACTCTATAACCATTTTCATTATAACCCACTAGGACTCCTAGTTGGGCTTTATCGTCCCATTTACTTTTTCTTAAAACTTCTGGAACCCTGACATAAACTCTACTTCCATAAATCTTTAAATGCTCAACATTTGGTTTAATACCAAAAAATATTTCATAAGGAGTTTTATTCTCTACTGTATTAGCAATTGTTCGATTTTTTAAGTATGCTGCTGTTTTTATAACTTCGGGCCAATACCTTCTGTGAATTTTAGCTTCTCTCATTAAGCATCCACCAATATCCATAGCAGATCTATTATATCTTTCCGCTACTCCATTTAATTCATGGACATAGGGTGGACATGGTAATAACTCTATGCCTTTTTGTCTAATGAAATTATAAATATCTCTATTTAAATATTCTTTCCCATTATCACACTGTATTTTCTTAACTCTTTTATTAAATTTATTTTCTACTAAATTAACAAACTCTATAAAACAATTTACAGTCTCTGCTTTACTTTTAATACAAAAAATTCTAGTACACTTACTATAGTCATCAATAAATGTCAAAAAATATTTTTCTCCACCATAACCAGTTGTGTTATGTGGGCCATTTAGATCAGTATGTATCAATTCCAGAATTCCAGTAGTCTTAGTTCTATTATTTTCAAAAGGTACATTGGCCATTTTGCTTTCAATACAGTTTGAGCATTTCATTTCCATGCTTTCAATCTTATCTGGCAAACCTTTTACTAATTTGTTGTTTATCAACTTGTTTAAATATTGAAAGTTTACATGACCAAGTGCCCTATGCCATTTCTCTTTATCAGTTAATTTTATTGAATTTACATACATGTCATTTTTATCAATTTTTGAAACAAAACTTTTTATACAATACAGATTGTTTATTTTGTTAGCAACAACTATTAACTCTCTAGATTGATTATAAATTTTTGCATTTTCATGTCTTGCTACTATTGTGCAATTTTGGGTTATTTTTGAAACGCTTAACAAATTTTGTTTAATGCCTTTTACAAAGTATACATTTTTTAAATCAACTTGTTTTATAGTATAATAATTTTTGAAATGGACTTGAACAGTACCTACTTTGGTTGCTTTTAACAATTTACCATCTGGCAATTTCACATCAATGGGATTTTTCAAATCTACATAATTATAAAAACATGTATCACTTTTAATAATATGATCTGTACACCCACTATCTAACAACCAATCTATCTCATTGCTGTTATCATATTCCCCTTCGCTACACCCTGTTATCTGATTTACTAATGGATTGCATACCTGAGCTGTCCATGACTCGGATGCTGAGCCGTCTTGTTGAGTGCTTGACGACTCACCTCTGGGATGACCGTCACCTCTGGGGACACTTTGACCTCTGCCAGGGCCGCAACCTCGATAAAATCCTCTGTTGAAACCTCTTTGTTTACCTCGCTGGTGTTGACTGGTTGGACCTTGGTAGCTTTTCTGACCGTGCCAGCAATCCTTCTTCAGATGGCCGGTCTTTCCACATACATAACATTTTGCTTTAGTTTTTGCTGAGAATGTGCTCATATTGCTTTTCCTGTCTGGATCACTAGTGGTCATACTTTTTTCTTTTATTTTAGATTTCACATAATCTACTGTTCTTTGTTCTTCCGGGATTACATCAATAAAATCTCCAATATAGCTGTAGTTGGGAGGTAAAGCTCTGAGTAAGTACCTCATCTTCTCAGGTTCACTTATATTTCCACCAGCCGCTTTAAAATCATTGATTGTTTTCTCGAACTCAACAAAAAAATCTTCTATTGTATTGTAATTGTTTAATTTAATCTCTTCAATTTTTCCCCTACATATTATTTGCATTGCGGTAGACTGTGTCAAGTACATCTTGTCAAACTTTTTCATAATTTCGTAAGCTGTTGTACATTCACTAATATATTCTAGTTGTTTATCGGAAATCGTGCTCATTATTATAGTCCTTGCTTTTAAATCCATTTTCTTCCAATCCGCCTCTAATTGTTTAAATTTTTCCGGCATCACGCCAATGGCGGGCTCGTTACATTCTTTGTATTCTAGCAAAGTTACTAACCTTAATTTCCAGCTTGAATAGTTTACCCCATCAAAAATGGTCATCATTATGTCTTCTACTTTTGCTTGTTTAGCCATTTTGGTGATGATAATCTATTTATAACGTATTTTTTCTGGACTTCTAATTTTCACGAGGCGCCAACTACTTTGCACGCGGCCCTTTTTTTTTTAACTTACGAAATTTCACTTATTGAACCACCCAACCACGCTCTGCTACCATGTTGGAGTGGTGGGATGGCAAATAATTAGGCCAGCATTAATATTGACAACGTTTATTCGTTGGAAGATAATTTAGGAAACTTTACATCTTAGTCGTGTTACGAATTACAAGCAAGCGACGCCATGACAGTTGGCAGAGTTAAAAAGACACTGTAAGGTGGCGCTGTATGTAGCATAATGAAAATCAAGTTTATAATATTTACCACAGATTACAACAATAATAGTTATAAATCCGGGTCAATCCCCCACTGAAAAAATATCTTTTCAACATAGTCACTTCAGCACGATGGATCGATGATTTAAAAAAGGTGGCACAAGACCGGGATGGTTCGCGCTTTTTGGGAGGCTTACATTCAACAGTGGACGGCAATTGGCTGGCATCATTATTTGATGATGATAGTCCCCATAGACAGCCAAATGTACAGAGATTACTTTGATACCGAGAAATTAGTCGCCGACTTCATTCTGGAAATGAGGCCTTTGCTACCGGACGTGCAAAAATACTCGGAACGATGAGGACGCTCAGCGAAACCTATATGCGTAGCTTCGCTGGCGCGAATGGGAGCCTAAGTGCGGATAACGAAATCACAACTGTACTCTCTCCGTTGCGGGGTTAGTCTTTTTGTCTAGATAGAGTTTCGCATTTCAGCTTTATGTAGTTCTATAACTCTAGCAATTTTCTTCAACATCGTGTATAGAAAAGCGTTATCATTAAAACGTTTCTCATTACGAAAAATTACTAAGATTGGTCGGTGTTTTGAATAAAAGAGGTGAAACAGCCAATGCCTTGCATTCTAAGGGGGTCAAGCAATGTTAGAAGTTGACTGTTCGTGTATCTTATGTCACAATGGTTGCTGGTCGCTCACAATGGGCTTCATCAGAAGGCTTAAAGTCACTCAAAAGGCAATGGAGAGGGTAATGCTTGGAGTTTCCTTGCGTGATCGAAACAGGAATGATGATATTCGTAAAGAACCAAGGTTACTTACATAGCCCGCAAGATCGACGAACTAAAGTGGCAGTGGGCAAGGCATATTGCTCACAGAACAGATGGTCGTTGGGGCCGAAAAGTTCTGGAGTGGCGACCGCGTATCGGAAGACGCACCGTTGGAAGGCCTCAAGGTGGACCAGGTGAAGGTCGCGGGTAGCCGATGGATGCGAGATGTGCCGAACCAGTCGTTATGGCAACGCTTGGGAGAGGCCTATGTCTAGCAATGGAGGTCTTTCGACTGATATGATGATATCTTATCTTAGCGATCTTACCTAGCGACATCATTTTACTATACGACATACACGCAAACGAAGTCGCGTGCAACAGATATCTTTTTCTAATCTTCTAATGTATTAAAATCTAGGATTACAATGTTTGTTATCGAACTCCTCCGAAATTACTTGACCGATTTTTATGAAATTTTTGTGTTTATTTATATGGCTAAACAACGTTTGCCGGGTCAGCTAGTTTTCTATAAAAATCTAATAGCAAAATATTCGGAAAACTCTCTCACACACCCTCTTACACACATACACTCATCCCTTTCATCTTACAGACCCAGAGGACAATAACCTTATTTTAAAAGTATTAATTATAAGCATGTAAACGTTGTAAATCTTAGTTTAGTACATATTTTAATGTTTACTTTTTATCGCGAGCTCATACATGTATATTTAGTTTGAGGGCTTGAGGCGCTGCGTACTGAAACACAGGCTATAAACCTAGTTCGGTAACAGATGCTAAAAATATACACAATTATGTTATTATAATGTAAAGATTAATTTTAAGAAGCTTGTTAACAAATTGTGTAAACGTGTGTATATATGTCTCGTCTAATAAATATTATTATTATATAGCTGCCGGACGACTAGCATTCCTCCTACCAGGTGGAGTAAGGCAGTGACAGCGTACCTTCAAAGAACTGGTGCATTTGGTAAGGTCATACATAATTCATTCCCTTCACTGTATACAATAAATAAGCTTGCTCAAATATATTTATTTCCCATCAGAAATATTTTTATCTTTTGTCGCTTGCAAAAGCCGATTCTAAATAATGGTCACTGACGTAATACTCGTAATATTTGTAGGGTTCCGTACCCGAAAGGTGAGCAACGGAATCCTATTACTAAGCCTCCGCTGTCCGATAGTCTGTTTGTCAGCGGGCTCAAGAACCTTAATACATAGGTTAGACAGTTGATATTTTCACAGATTGTGTATTTCTGTTGTTACTATAACAAAAATAATAAAAAATATGGTTTATGGTACCCTTCGTGTGCGAATCTGACTAACACTTAGCCGGTTTTTGTTTTCCTTCTCTATTTTAACACTTTAGACTTACACCCGTATTCACAGACGTTACTATGAGGTCTCAGTGCGCGCGAGCGCACAGGTCCCCTAAAATTATTCATAGACAATACTAGAGTGGCGGTTAGCACTATGCGTCCCTTAGAATAAACGCACAGCTAAGGTAGCCTGCTAGCTGTTTTAAGCAACGCATAGCTAGTAGCATAGTCTCGATTCTCTGTGGTCTATTATGAGTTACGAGAAATATTTTTCGGGGTTGGATTTTACAGTTTGTGATAATTTTTCATTTTCATAGCGTCTTTTTACAATGGATTATAGTACTGAATTTGATAATTATATCAATGAGATAAGCTCAATAAATACCAGAAAAGTGATACGGGATTTCCAAAATCCTTTTGATTATTACAGTTCGGATGAATTTAGGCGACGCTAAAAGTGCGAAGTGAACTACGCAACAAAAACTAACCAATAACAGAGCTCTATTCAACGCTGTACGTTTGCTTAGTCAAGGGTCTTTTGAGTATTGTTTATGAATTGAAAGGCTTGCAATATGCAATGCAGTGGGAAAAGCCTTACTTCGCATAGCGTAGCTACTTTACTGAGATAAGTATTGTTTGTGAATACGGGTGTTATTCTTTTGTTGCACCAATCTGCTTAAATTAGTTACTCTTTAGAATCTTTTGATAGAGAAGTACCTTATCATACCTACTGTGGCTTTAAGTTTAGTCCCTCTAGTAATGCATCTAGTAAATAAACCTTTGCTTTAATGCTTTCTTCCAAGGGTTAGTAGGGTTTGTTGAAATAAAACACAAAATATAATCAGCAGTAATATTTTAAATTGCTTTGAATCACAATTTTGTAGTGTTTATAGATTATAATAATTACAAAGGAAGATTATTTTTTGTTCAAAGTACACTTATCCAACAGATCGTGTTCATGCACTCTCGTGTCCATCATCTCAGAATATTTTATAAAAATCATAAACAACAAATTCTCATTTAAGTCCTAAAATAAAAATATAACAAATTAAAATTAACAAACTTTTTAATAAAATAAAAAGATAACGTTATCTGATAACATTTTGAATTCATTACATAAATTATAACCCTTTTTAATCAATAACATTTTTTGAAAATGTTAACTTATAGTAGTTTTACATAAAATCCTAAAATATAAGTGAATAAAACCTTTGAAATCAATGCTCATTCACAAAATCATTATTACATATTGAATACATTCATAAGAAATAAGTACATGATTCATTACGATTATAAATACTTAGGAACAATATTGTTTATTTACAGTTCACACAAAATACTTACAAAATTAAAAATTAACAAACAACACTGATTACTAAAAATAATATACGACATTTTCTTTTCCAGAAATTATTTACAACTCATTTTCAAGTTTTACATTATCTATTAAAATAGATGTTAAAAATACAGTTCACATAATTATTTAATCCAATTATAATTCATACAACATTTTTTTACGAAAGATGAACTATAAAAAGAGATTCTAAGCTGTTCGTCTGGACAGTCCTCATTCATACGTCCCTCCATATTTTGGTGTCTTAGAAACCTTGAAACTGGCAGTACGTAACAATTTCTTACATTTGCTAATATTAAAATTAATGAAAAACTTGCATACAACGCTTAAGATTGCATATAAATAATTATATTAATTAAAAAATTAAATAACATCATAAAATTCTTTATCAAACGCTCGTTTTCTATATAAATTTGTTTGTAAAGCAATAATTCTAGTTGCTAGCTATAAAAATATAGGATTGTAATGACTTTTGAAAATGTTTTAAAGTAAAATTACGTTTCTATTCTATTTTGCTTTAATAAAATGACTAGCACTTAGATAACTAAACATTTATGGCAGATAATTCATGACTACTGTATGACTAAATCAGGCACTATTGCTTTATATTATGTAAATAATTAAAGTTATTATTCTTTTTAAAGAGCCTAAACATGCTTTTATTTTTGGTAATATTTGACTAAATTATTAAAAATACTCAAACATGACTAAAATGCATTTCAAAATATTATTACAATCCTACTAAAAGGATTTAGCAGCTATGAATATTATTAAAAGAATTTCTAGTGATCTAGCATTTGATAAAAAAAAAAAACTAAGTACGCGAGAGTCGAAAACGTCAAAGTTATAATTAAGTAAGTATCTAAGTGATATGTAATATATTTTAGGCAGGCTCATTTTGATAAAAAAAAATCCATTTTAACACAGAGGTGAGCAAAATTAGCTTTAGCCATTCATTGTGAAAAATTTACCAATCTCTAGAAACTAAAATATTATTTTTTTTAAGTAAAAGATAAAAATGACTAAAACTAAAATAATGCGCCTCTACAAAAGTATACGCAAGCTACCGCGAATAAACTCACTACTAGAAATCGCATAAACAACAGACGTATGTAACTTAGAACTACATTAAAATCATAGACGCTAAAAATCAATACCTTTTGCAATCTTTTTTATCACATTTTCGTCAAAAGAAACGTGCCTACGGCATAATAAATTCATAAAGCTCAAATAGTCACGGCCCACCCGAAAAGATAAAAAAGAAATCCAATCATAATCTCACTAATATCTCATTCCAGTACCAGTTAGTAAAAATTTCTATCTTTTAGTCTTAGGAATACTTACTAAATATGAAGTTAAAATGTGTGAACAAGCTTCTTATAATATAATAATAAAAAGTATTAGTTAAACTTTTAGTTTTAAATTCTATGTATAGATTTCAAGTTTTTTTTTTATTATTTCATATAATAGTAATTTATCTAACTATATCTACTTCTAGTGCACTATCTTTTAGCTGTGGTCAATGACTAAGCCTTGCCGTAAGTGTGACATTTTTATTATCCATAAAAAAGTTTATTGCTTTCGTTCTTTTGTAAAATTAAAGAAAACACATGGTAAAATATATTAAGAGCTTGTCTCATAATCTTTTTTTTTACAAAAATGAATTCTTTTTTTTACTGTTTAATGTAATTGACATTTCTTTTATAGAAAAGATAATAATAAATGAATACATTTTTTGGTAATTTTTTGGCGTTTCTTAAAGTAATTTACACATTTTACTAAAAAAAGATAGGATATTAAAACGGACACAGTTATCGGTGGCACTAAGAAGCGTCTATATTTCAACTGTTTTGTGACGATCGCGTGGATATTAAAATACTCTTTCTTTACAAATCGGAGTTTATTCCACCACAAAAATATTATTGCTTTCAAAGGTTCCGCGTTACTGAGAAAAATATTTTTAATTTTATTTTCTTCATATTTCCACCGTTTCGCATTTTAATAACTTTATCAGCGCTCCAGAAGCAATCGTGCACGCTATCTAAAAATATAGGTATACGCATGACCACTAGCTAAACGAACTATTTGTTCGAAAATTAAGACAGAAATGATAGAATAACTTTTATGGAAAATTAATACATCAAAACTTTTGGCGCAATACATCTCGAAATACTGGTATCGTACCCGCCATTACTACATATACATATATAAATATAACATCTTAAAATTAGCGATCCAAAAATATGAAATATACGTGTTGTATTAGTGCGCCCCCGGCCGCCCAAGTGTTTGCAAACCCGCGATATTTGCGACTTTTGCCGTTCGCTACCGGAGGGTGCAAAAGCCGCCACAACTGGACGGTTTTTCTCAATCCTCGTCGCGTGTTTATTTTCCTCTAATTGAAAAAATGCTGGTTCATTCTCAACAAAACACCACTCAACATTGAACGGAGAAAAATTGAACTTTCGCTGCGAATCAACCAACCTTTTTTGCCTACTTTTTCAACTCTGGGCCTTTCAAAATCTAAATAAACAGGAATATATCGGAATGTACGAACAGTTGAATTAAAAAATACTGAAAGAGTAAGAATTTTCAAGAAAAACTAAGTCTCATATCTAATTAAAATATAATAAAACTGAATGAATGAAATAAAGTTAAAAGAGATAGTTGAGGTAAGTTTGATAACTCAACGTACCAGGGCCCTGCTCAAGCAAAGCGTCCTTATTCGTTCGAAACTTTTGCTTTATAAAAATACGAATCGAAAATATCTCGACTGTAGCACGTCTTCTTATGGTTAAGCTATGATTATTCTATTATTTCTTATACTATAAAACTTTACTATGTTTACTACGTTAAAATATCAGAGAATTCAGAAAAAGGGAATATTTAGGTTTTATTTTCTATATTTAAGTGGTGCACAACCTTATTTCTTCATGAACGCTAGGTAAGTATGGCGTTAGCATAACGAGGATCTAAAACAAAAGATCACTATCTAATGAACTAAGAGTAGATGTAGGTAGTTGATGAAAAGTCATAGTAAGGATCTGCACTTATTGGAATAGGAACTAGGGGAGGAGAAATATGAACTTAACGATATCGTGGCGAAAGAAGACGAAGAACAAACGAAAATTAAACTATTGGTAACACGGTCGAAGGTCTCATAGGATTAGATCTAATCTAAAGGGAGTCCCAAAGATCGTAGAACATGTTCGATGATATCTAAGGCTTCATCTTCACTGCATAGACTAAAAGAATTAAAACTATTTAGGCTGGAATGAAACCTATTGTAAACTTTCGACCGAAACTAACTGCGTAAGTAATTACTTTTATTTCTCTTAAATACGATAAAAACTCAAAATACTCACAGCTCGTCGGGTTTATTGTATTATACGCTAAGTGCATCTACTTTATAAGAACAGTGGCTTTTTAATAATTTGAATTTGTACTTAACCTACATATTTTAAACTCCATTGCTGAAATCATTCATAGAATAGAATTTAAGTTTTGACTCGATCTAAAGTTCGAAGCAAACAAATCAACTCAATTTCTCACATTAAAATTCATTATCAAATCGTTTTGCAATTGACGTGAATTGCAAAAGCCAAACGCTACGCAACCATTTTTGTAGATATTTTATGAATTTTCAAAAATTTTGCGTCAAGTCTTACGATTTTTTTTCAGCCAATACGTTTGATGATCTAGGTTTAATTACTTTACATCCAATTTAGAGTTTTCAAAAATATGATTCCAATAAATGTTCTAAACAAATATCTCAAAAATACATTATGAAAATATAATACAAATACAAATAAATATAAACATATAATACATATAAAAAAAATACATACATATAATCATCCATAGTTTTAGTAGATTAGATTCCTTTATTATATTTTTTTTTATTATTGTTTTAAATAAACAAGTTTATAGTTAATACCTACTATGTATGGAAGAGCGGAGTCTCCTAATACAGGCTTTATTAGCTTAAAAGGAGGTTCCAATCACTATCTAGTAATGTAAGAAACTTGTTAAACTAATAAACATTTTCATTTTCATTTTCATTTTCAAATACGATAAAATTTATACTAAATATAACCCTGTCTATGACCTGAAGAGTTTAAAATAAAGAATAAATCGAAATCTAAACTCTGAACAAGTCATTTCTAAGGAAAACATAATTACTTCCTAAAGTCACACGTGTTGCTATAATCCGTATATTATTATGCGCAGATGAAACTGCGGAGATTTACATTAGAAGAACGAAAACAACCGTTTCGCTTCTTAAGGCTACCTGTCTATTTCAGCGGAGCGAGGCAGCGAAACGGAGAAGCAGATAAATTATTAACCAATGAAATCGCACAAAATGCCAGTACTCACGTGGTGCCGAGATTTTGTCCAATTCCATTGGTTAAAACTTCCCCATTTCTCTGCTCCACTACCTCGCTCCACTGAAACGGGCAGGCAACCTTAATCCGTTCAATCGTACCAATGTATTGAAACGGTATCGAATCATAACGATAGTGTTTTATTTCAGAAAAGAAAATCTAAACGGCGAAACGTGATAGTCAAAACTTTTCGTATCGTCTACAATAAAATACGATATGCAAAAGAATTGTTAAAACATTTCAAATAGACAAGGCCTGAGTCAGTTCACAACTCCGATAAGAAACCTGTTTTGTGAAATTAGCTTAATTTATATCAGACAGTATATTTGATAATGTGAAAGGCAGTTGGTGTTAATGCGTAATTTGAAATACTCGATGTAAAAAAATCACAAAATACTCAACTAAAGATTTCGACTTGTAAATTAAGGATAAAGGAAAACCTCCGATGGAGGGTAGAATGGAAATTAACATAGTTTAGGGAATTTATAGTGTCCGTTGAATAGCTGCCGTTATCAGATTTTAAACAGAAGCTCTAGTAGAAGATCTTCATCCACGTTCATTGGTGATTCAGGAGCAAGGTAATCAACGATCCTAGAAGATTGAAACTGGCATTAGAATCGCTTACTTCAAAGTAACATACACTTTTAAAAATTACACTCAAATCTTAGAAGAACACAATAAAAGTAAAAATTAATTTCTACAAGAGTAACAAAACATACAGTTATCCAATTATGTAAGTAGGCAAAAATCTTAAATTAATGTTGATTTTTCAGCCACATCATCATGTGACATCATTGACGACGGAGATACCGTTAACAATAATGTTGATAGTGTTGGTAATGATGACGATGCTTACCTATTGGGCGTGGGTGGTGTACTGGTGATGCGCGGCAGCGAGCTTTGGCGGACATCCGGCGATCGCCGGGCCCCCCTCACGCTTTCGGCTCGTGCGTTCTGCAACCTGCCACAAACGGGGAGAAACATAATACGAAAACAATTACGTAAAAAATAATCACTAGCACTCACAGACACATTCCGATTTTTACTCTCAAGAGCAAAGTGGCCAAACAAATGTTGTATTTCACTACGAAAACTTACGTTGGTCGTAAATTCCTCCCATGTACTGTGCAGCGTGAAAATAGTTTTGGGAATATTAAATAAAATTCGATTGAAGACAAGAAAATATATAAAATTACTGTATCGAAGACAAAAATAGTCGTCATGCTTCACCACATAAAATTCCAAATCCAGTCAATCAAAAATAACAAGACAATAACAGACTGTGTACCATCTCAAGATACCAGACAAAAACAATAACATTACCAGTCTACCAGATTTTAAGAAAACGTTTCCATCTAAACAGACTAAGCTCTGAATATTCACGAAACTCGAATAAACAAGCTTGAACAAAAACCCTCCTTTAATTTAATAAAACAACAAGTCTAAAAGTTTAACAAAATCATGCTCTAAAGATTCTCTTATCGAAGGCAAGAAACAAACTTGGGTACAGTTGATTTATCTATCCGCCACAGATACAGAAGTTTGGAGAAAAGCTAAAATGTTTCATTCATAAAGTACGAACTGATTCGGGCTTAGATTACTCGGGAGGGATCGGCAACGAGCCAATAGCCGAAATTAATTTAGCATTGACTGCGATGGAAGCAATGAATAAAGGTTTTAATTGTTGGAAATATTTGATGAATTTTCGCTTTGTTTGGTTTATTTGAAGAGAAGGATAGGATTGTTTTATAAAGTTGTACAAAATGTTTCTGATTCCGGACGCTTTTCAGTTCTTTCAAATTTCCCGTCAGTCGAATTTTATACTATTAATGCCATATTTTAGAATAAGGAAACCAAGCAAGTTTAAATCTATCATTATTACATTTTCTTTAAAAAAAAGAAAAAAAATAAAATTCATTTATTTCAGGCCATGAAACCCATAGACAATTAATACAATAATTTTTATAAATAACTATAGCTCACATTAATTATTATGAATTTACATTTAAATTTTAGCAATATTATTCAATTGATTAATGTCAATAGATTTAGATTAAAATTAAGATAGAGTGATTAAAATAATATGGCAATATCAGTCCGTACATGAACCATGCAATAGTGGTTCACGTACTGACAGTCAAAGCGATCAGCTAAAGCGCTCAGGATACTGTTGCGGCTGCCCTGCACCCTATGCAATAGGGATGTACACCGCTTGCGCATGATTGCGAGGAAATCCACACGCGCCTCGGCAAACATCCCCGACGCGCTGCCCCATAAGCATCCTGAACTGAATTTTTGTCTTTCCAATTTCTGATATCTTGAGCAATAACTTCATCAATGTCTACATAAATATCATTCAACCAAAACCAACTCCGTGTAATCTTTAACTTTTTTATTAAAACTTTGAGGAAGTTTGGAGCTCAAAAGTTGTTCTTTCGAAACGATCTCTGGCGTTCGTTAAAACATATATATTTGGATATCGAAAATTAGAAAGTGAGTTTACAATTTTGTGTGAAAGTTATATTTCTTTTAGCATTAATTTGACCTTTCTTCGTTGTGCAAATATTGGGATTCGACAACATTTTATTTATTTTGATTTGTTTTGCTGTTAATACAAGTTTATTAGATTCGGTGAACTCATTCGGATTGAAAACATAAGTTTTTAGAGAGAAGTTTCAATGAACGATGTTCTACAGTAAGCATCATCATTTGGCTAGCCTTTTCTTAACTATATCGAGGTCGGCTTCTAGGCAAACCGGATTTAGCTGAATACCAGTATTTTGCATGGAGTGGAGTGGCTGCCTACCAGACCTCTACAACCCATTAACTGGGTAACACGGTACTTTATGGCAAGTCTGGTATTAGATTTACTGGCTTCTGACTATCCGTAACGACTGCTAAATATCTGCAAATGACAGCCGGGACCAACGAATTGATTTGGTTTCCGAGGCACGAAGGGGTTTCGGTATGTTAATATGGTCACCCACCCACAGACTAACCTTGGCAAGCGTTGTCTAACTTTGAAGATCGATCTGTGAGGCTGTTATTTAACTACTAACTCACATTGTACAGTAAGCCACATAGAAAAACTAGCCATGCCTTTTTAATAGAGATGGTACGTGACTCCTTGTAAGTGTGTGACTCCATTTATCCATATCTTTATACTGCGTGTTTAACATAGACTTTCACAACTTAATTCAACAAAGAATTGGATGCTTATCAAGATAAAACTAACAAGTTAACAACATAAAACGAACAATGAGACACAACAAGCTTTATTGCTCGTATATTTAGATAAAAGAAGCATTAACTAAAAACATTAAAGACCAGATTTGAACAACCGAATTAAAAGTGAACCCTCAAAATCTCGGAAGACCTTCAAAATAATAAGACAAACAAAATAAACTGTTTCAGGAAAATATCCCAAAAAGGGACCCATTATGTTCTAAAAATAGAAGAACGGATAAAGCTCTTGTAATTTTATGTCACCAACTTCCTCTATTTTGTTGTTTGGGGATGTTCGTTACGAGGTTAATAATCAACATGATATAAGAATAAAGGTTATTTATGAAGTAGTCAAAACAGCCGCACAGGTCGATCTTCAAGGTTGGTCAACAACGCTTGCCAAGGTTGGTCTGTGGATGGGTGACCATCTTAACATACCGAGTTTCCTCCGTGGCTCGGAAAACAAGTTAAGCTGTTGGGCCCGGCTGCCATTTATAGATCTTTGGCAGTTGTTACGGATAGTCAGAAGCCAATTAAAATCTGACTCCAGTCTTGCCATGAAGTACCGTGTTACCCAGTTAATGGGTTGTGGAGGTCTGGTAGGCTGCCGCTCCTCGTAAAATACTGGTCTTCTTCCACCTGGCGTTAATCCCGGCTATTGCCAGGGTCCGCCTAAAATACTGGTATTCAGCTAAATCTGGCTTGACTAGAAGCCGACCCCAATATAGTTGGGAAAAGGCTAGGCAGATAGATGATGATCAGTAAGTAGTCAAAACACTTGGGGAGACCCATTTCCCATGCCCATGTGGAATCTTTATACCTTAATTTATTCTAATATGATCTTTCTCTCCGAAAACAGTTAATTTTACAGAAAAATGCAAGAGGCTTTTTTTGAAGATAATTTTATGACAAAAAAATTTTATAGTGATCTGTATTGACCTCCGAGAAACAGGTCGCGAGATATTCCCGATAAACTGACTGTCGTGACCGATTGAAAAAAAAAAAAAATCATAGTAACTTTTTAGCCGGCACGATATCAATGTCGATTTTTCACTTCTTCGTGACGATGCAATAATAAAGATGTATACAAAAATTCAGCTCGCTAGGAATTTTCCCGCAGATAAAACCTAAAATGACTGGACTATTTAACTAAACTCGATTTACAAACAAACAGGCTCAAGAAATAAACCAGATGGTTCTGGATAAAACCAGACAGGATAACTTAGTAAAGTAGGAACAAATCCGTACGCTGAATTATAAAACGCAGAAATAAGATTGGGAAGCGTTTTTTTCTTTACAAATAATATATCATTTTTTATATTCTTTCCCATTCAAAAGGCTTTAGCCCTTCCGTTGTGGCATAATGGAGTCGGTATATTACTTCCGGGTAAACAATTCCTGGGTTTCCACTGAATACAGATGGAATATTATTTCTGTAAATAATATTTATTATGCGTATACAATGTGTAGTG
Organism: Lacanobia oleracea; assembly: GCA_950371165.1. NCBI lineage: Eukaryota > Metazoa > Arthropoda > Insecta > Lepidoptera > Noctuidae > Lacanobia > Lacanobia oleracea. The sequence continues at coordinate 4,518,015 of OX493398.1, forward strand.
GCTTGACGCGCCTTTTTATTGAGTTTATGAAAAGGCCTGACATTGAAGACTTGCGTTGTATTATTTTTTTCTTTTGGTGGCTCATGTTACTTTCAGTGGCTGAATAATACTGTTGGGAAGAAATTGATATTGACGAATTACTGTATTATTTTAATCAAATATGTATGTTGCCAAATTGTAATAGAAAGATAAATTTAAGTTTGTATACCTAACAATTAGTAAGTAATTAATTTCGTAACTAAGATGAAATTATGGTTGGTCAAATAAAGGTTATTTTGTTTTATTAATTGTTTATTTTTTCAATGAATCTGTCTACATAAAGTATAATCTTGTTTCTCATTATAATTTTGTAGGAGAATGTGTCTACAAAGATTAACAATTTAATCAATAAATCACATTGTAATAAAAACGCTTCAACCTGTGTATAATTGTTTTCTCTATGAGCATATTACCGTATGGTGTCGGTCGGTGCCGTATGGTGCCGTAAAAGAATAATGCCATCCCAATACGTCCCGTGGGTCTCGTAAGAGGCGACTAAGGGACTCGCCAGAGAATGGGCAGCAGCGTTCTCTGTAAAAGTCAACACCATGCACTGCGATCGCCAACCCGCCGGCGATTATTTCACACCCCCATCTTGAGGGAGGCCTATATCCAGCAGTGGCCGACTTTCGGCTGATATGATAGGCAAATTACCTAATTACGGAATTGAACAATACTTTTTCTTGGAACATTGTTTTCATCTATAAAAAGTAGTATTCTGACTACTCATTATGAAATGAGACTTTAATTAATATTACGTGAAATCCGATTAATGACAACGGAATACGAATACGAGGACGTTGGAATTAATCAATACCGTTCAATCACCTTTGAAAGAATTTTAACAAAATCGAGTCGAAACATTCTCATACGACATAATAAATAAATATTTAACGTTTTTTCATGAAGCGATATTGGAAATTGCTTCGTAAGTAGCATACAAACATTTGGACACAAAAAAAAAATATTTATGAAACACCATATAGTTGCGAACTCTGTTTTTTTTTTAATTATGGGTTTGCTCTTGACTCTAGTCTAGGTCAGAGATGACAGAAACAAAGTCTACGATGGAGCGAGCTTACCCACAAGGAGCCTGTTCACTCTAACTTTGAAGATATAAAGGTTGTAAGCGTTTGGAAACACAGACACAGGCAGAGAGTTCCACAGTTGGTTTCTGGAGATAACATATGGAACCGTTACAAAACCAAGACTGGTTTGCTATGGTTTGACCGGGACCAATGTACCGCAATTACCAAGTGGGGGATGACAAGAAAGAGCATGGGTTCACATGAGTTTGATAATGTCGAACATATCCCAGGATATCAGTTTACAATATTTGAGATAGCTTTATAGCTGAGAGATATAGCTTCATATGTATATTATTAGGATTATAAGTGAAAAGATAAACTATTTAGGTATCTACGTTTTTAGGGTCCCAAACAAAAGACGGAACCCTTATAAGATCACTCGGGTATCTGTCTGTCTGTCTGTCCGTCTGTCACAGCCAGTTTTCTCTGGATCCACTGGACCGATTCTGTTTAAATTTGGTACAAATATGGACTTCTGTGAACCAAACACGTAGTGTTACGTAGATTAGTTCCAATTACATTACGTTATTAATTACAATTTTAGTATGGGGGTCACTTTAGGGGGTCAAATATAAAAAAATAAAAAAAAGTTTTTTGAACAATATTGTGACATATCAAAGGAAAGCACTTACTGTGAGGGTTTAAATTATATTTTTTTCATAATTTTAAAATAAATTGATTTGAAGTTACTCAAGAAATTAGACGAAATATGACCAAACTGCCTATACTAGGTACCATTTTCAAGCTCTGTTCCAAATATAAATTAATTAGGAGCAGTAGTTTAGTCGCAAATGATTTTTAAAGTTTTTGCACGGTTTGAACACGATGTATCTTTTCTAACAGTTGATTATCGTCTAAGCATAGGTCATGCACCTTACAACGATAAATCTACGATGCGTTGTTGCCGCTCTGACGCATGTCGAAGGACATTCACTAAAAATTGGCAATGCAAACAAGGAAGCAATCAATACACACACACTTGCACTTTCACTACGAAAGCGACTAACATAAAGCGAGCGAAAGAAATAGAGATAGGTCAGTTTGTTGCATCCTTGTTTTTTGCGATCGGTAAGTCCCTCAGTGCGCCGACGCTTGTTTTTCGGAACGTACGGTTTGTGGACTTCGCGCGCAAACAATTGTAATTTTATTTTGTTATTGTGAGAGGACACGTAACTTGGGATTATTATTATTTAGTATTAGTGTTTTTTTTTGTGATTGACAGTTTTTTATGGTGATAGGACACGTAACTTGGGATTATTATTATTTAGTATTAGTATCTCCGGACCTCACTCCCATGGATTTCTTTTTGTGGGGTTACATTAAGGGTGAAGTGTATGCCTCAGAGGTAAATACAATTGATGAGTTAAAAAATAGGATTATTTTAGCATTTCACAAATTAAAGTGCTTAGCGACGGACAGTGATCTAATTAGAAAAATAAATAACAATATTCTCCGTCGGTATAATTTGTGCATCAATGTGAATGGAGGACACATCGAAAATTTAAAAATTTAGTGTGTTTATTTTTGTGCGCGTACTTCGAAACGTTACCTAACATAAAAGCCAGTGCGAGCGGAGGCCTAAGTCGCCGGCGGCCACCTCGGCCCGGCCCCCGCCGAGCACACGAGATACCGCACGCCGCGCTCCAAGGCGCGCGCGACGTTGCCGCTTTGTTGCCTAGCGGTATCTAAGGTCAGTGTCATTTTTTTACAAAGGGTGGTTGCGTTTTATTCGGATTTGCAAGCTATTTAGTTTGTTTGAAAAATTTTTTTTTTCATTTATCAATTAAATTATTATTATTATTTTTCAATTAATACTGAACACGTATAGTATACGTAGTTTAATTTAATGCCCCTCTGTCGTATCAACTCTGTATAGTGTTAAAATAATATGATAAAAAAAAATTCGTTCGGAAGCCTTTGAACGCGAGTGCGACTCGCTCTTGACCGGTTTTAAAAAAATTCAAATTCTTTCAAGTTAAGTTTTTGTTTATTGTAGATGCTGAATAATAAATAAATTTATCATAGTAACTACAGTATTCTGACATAGGTAGATAGTTATTCAACTTCATCTTCCGTTTCGCTATCGGAACTTGAATCAGAGTCGTTCTGTAGATTTACGATATATTTATATTCATGGTTACAATGAGATTCTAGCAAATGCCCTAATGCAGACAAAACAGCAACAGAAGACCAAAGTTGTAAAAAGAGTCGTACAGAAGAATGCTGCCAAACCAATTAGGAAGACAAATTAGAAATATTAGGAATCTTATAAAACAAAAGAATCCTGGCAACGCTGAAGGTACACGGATAACTTACTTCTAGCCAAACCTTAAAGTATTTATTCTACTTTAATTGTACTTTTTTTTTACTATTGATAGACGAGCGTTTGACCACTATCTCACCTGATGTTAAGCGAAGATGTGGTCGAAGATGGAGCAGGCTTGCCTAGAAGTAACCTATTCACTCTTGACTTAAAGACTCCCAGGTTGTAGCTATCAAGAAACACAGACTCCGGCAGGGAATTTCACTCCTTAGCTGTACGCATTATGAATGTGTTCCCAAAACGTTTTGTGCGAGTGGGTGGGATGTCCACCATGTACCGGTGGCGCATCGCCGTTCGTCTTTTAAACAGCACGCTCTCTTTGACGACCACAGCACTGACGCTTCACGTCACAGTTTAGTCAATCAATGCTCATCGACTATTGCGCTTGCAATATTCGTTCGCCCACCGTACATTGGTGAGATTACCCTGCTGCATTAATTTGTACCCAATACTCGTGACTATTACTTATACTCGTAAAATACAACTTATTTACAAAATATTTGTCATGCACAATTCTGGCATCTCTATTGGCTCAAGTTTTTCCTGTGTTTGTCTGAAATTGGTTAAAATTAAAGCTACCACTTACTTGATCTTCGACTGCCGCATAAACTGTTGGATCTTCCTCGCCGCTTGGTTTTGACGCCTCTGTGAGTATGTCCTCCTGTTCAAATAAATGATGATTCAGATCTTGTTTATCCATAATCAATATTATGGTGATTATGTTGTCATACGGGTAACAGCGTCAATTCAATAAGGTCACGTATTTTAGCTACGGGTATTGGGCGGATTAAGCGAATTTCGTGCATTGTGGTTGAGAGATAAATGATATAAAAATAAAACTTTTTCATGTCAATCATTTTGCTCAATTTCAATTACCCTAAGTAGAAATACCGAAACAAACAGACTCAGAGATTAACATCTTATTTTAAGACAGTTAATGTTTTGGTCAGACCATAAGAGAACCATGAAGGTTAATGTTCATAATGATATTTTGAAGAAAAAACCACACAGGTTTGAGTGGATCCGTCTAAACAGAGAAAAATTTGTTTTTTAAGCGCTCTGTTTCGAAATGCTCTTTCTTATCCAAATCATTTTGTTATTCCTTTGCTAATCTTCCCTAGATGCAAATACAGAATTTATGAAAATGTTGTTAATAAAATGATAAAAAAGTATAAAATAAAGGCCATTGCAACGTTTTTAATTCATGTAATATCGATTTTTAACAAAAGTAATGAATTAATGTGAGTAACGTGAAACGGAACGTATTTAAAAACAACAAATAGCGTTTAGTGACGTCACTGCTGTTATGATAACGAAAAGGCAACCTTATTTCTTTGAGTTAGGACAGTTCATAACAAGTATCAGATAGGAGTCACTCAACTTCCTTTTTCGGGCGAAATGTCAAACTGTCAGTATAAAACCGCAATTCCGAAAAGAAATTAAAGCGCTTTTTTTAATTAATGTTAAGTCTATTTGACATATAATTGTTTAAAATTGCAGCAAGATGAAAATATTGCATTTTCCCTATTTAAAATCTTAGACATTTACTGCAGTCTCACAGAAAATAGAGGTAATTTCAATTTCAGCTACTACTTTATTTTTGGTTGAGGTGGGTATGCTGTCGACTCTAGTCTAGGTCAAAAATGACAGAGACTAAGGCGACGATAGAGTAAGCTGACCCAGAAGAAGCCTGTTACTTACTTGATGGGTGTGGTAGCCATCCTGCGCGCACGCATGGCACGGTAGCCGCGCTGTATCACTGTTGCTGCAGCGTGCATTTGTTTCAAATACGCAAACTGTGCAGACAAAATTTAGAATTAGCATTAGCAAACTGGTTCATTAAAAGCTAATTCTTAAGGCGCGGTGAATAGACGAAGCAAAAAGACGCCGCGATGGCGCGGCGTTTCGTTCGACTCGTTCGAGTTATTTATCATTAAATACATTAATCCTTACAAATATCTTATTCCAATCGATAAATAAAAACAACAGTTCCCTTTATTATTATATATTACATCACTGTTATTAATTTTATCAAGATTAGTTTATAAATAATACAGTTACAATTGCTACAATTTCAATTTAAATGGTAATTTTATGAATTTTTTTTATCGAGAAAATTTACCGAAAACGTGTTTTGAACACAATGGTCCACCCATAAATATGATCAAGATTAACATATATTTTTTTAGCTGCTCTAAAATGTATACATTTGGCTAAAAAACTGTTTTGTGAAGCCTATTTTGACTGAGTACAGCGCCTTAAATCGCCAGATATTTTTATTTTATTTCTGCGAGCAATGTTCCCTACCCACTGCCACTTCAGTTTGGCGATCCTTCGGGCTATCTCTGTAACCATGGTTCTCATTCCTGATTCGATCACGCAAGGAAACTCCAAGCATTGCCCTCTCCATTGCCTTTTGAGTGACTTTGAGCCTTCTGATGAGGCCTATTTGAGCCTCCCACAAGGTGAACCGATGACCTGGTGAAGGTCGCGAGTGGCGACGCTTGGGAGAGGCCGACGTCCAGCAGTGGACGTCTTTCGGCTGATATGATGATGATGATGATGATTTTAATCTTTAATATTTAAAGAACCTAGTCGTAATAACTGTTTCTGATAAAATAATGATTAAAAACGCGATTTAGAGAACTTCTTACGAGAAGGATCTGAAGAGGTAAATTTTTAATTATTGAGGTGTTTGAGTAGACATATATTTCCGGACTTGGCATGTATGCACTTATTAATTAAAGCACTATTTTATTTAACTCGACACAGTTGCGTTTACCACATAAATCAGTCGATAATTTTACCAGTACAGCTACCTCTCAACATTGAGGAGTAAAAAACAGCCTGTTTTTATCTCACCCTCATACGACTCAGTGATTTACAGTTTATTTATTTATTCACTTTATACATACAAATACCCTAACAGGCTAGACCCAATGCGATATTGTAGCTAACTGTTTTTATGTATATGCCTTCTGGATTGTTATCGCTGCGGAGTATAGCTCCCGTTGTTCTCGGTCTGAGGAATTTAGAGGGGTCAGCTAATGTTTTGCAACAATCATAAGAACGTCGCGCCGTATGGTGTCGGCTGGTTGCGTATGGTGCCGTAAAAGAATAAAACTATCCCATCACTTCCCGAAGATGTCGTAAGAGGCGACTAAGGGACTCACCAGAGAATGGGCAGCAGCGTTCTCTATAAAACGCAACACCATATACTGCGATCGCCAACCCGCCTGCCAAGCGTAAACCCCCCTTTTTGGGGAGGCCTATGTCCAGCAGTGGACGTCTTTCGGCTGTCATGATGATCATGATGATCAGAACGTCAATCTGCCTGTTTTTTTCATATACTGGAGTTGGTTTCCAGTCTAACTGGATGCAGGTGAATACCGAACGACTGCCTATCAGATCTACACATACCAGTAACTGGTTTAGATAATTCTACTTTGCATGACAGGTGTCAGTTTGGCTCCTGACGATTGTCAAAGATTAGCAAATGACGGCTAAACAAACACGTTAAGCCCTTCGTGCAGAAAGCATTAAACACGGAGACAAATAGTCACCCACGGACCGAATTCACAAACGTTGATTAACCTTAAAGTTCAGTGGTAATTATTACTTAACTAGCTGACCCGGCAAACTTTGTTTTGCCATTTAAATAAACACAAAAATTTCATACAAATCGGTCAAGCCATTCGATAAAAAACACTAATCCGAGATTTCAATAAGATAAGAAAAATATGGATAGCTGTTGCACACGACTTCGTTTGCGTGTCGCTAGGTAAGATCGCTACGATAAGATATCATCATTTCAGCCGATAGGGCTCCACTGCTAACATAGGCTGCCTCAAGTGTTGCCACAATGACCGGTCCCTCGGCGTCTCGCATCCATCGGCTATCCGCAACCCTCACCAGGTCATCGGTCCACCTTGTGGGAGGCTTTCCAATGGTGCGTCTGGTGGTGGTTGTCTTGAAAAGATCGCTTTTAGCGATAAGGCCGCCCATTGTGTCACCCTATGTAATGTTTTCTTCATCTATCTTTTCTGAAACTTATATGGTGTACATAATAAAGAGTATTCTATTCTATTCTATTCTATTCTATTCTATTCTATTCTATTCTATTCTATTCTATTCTATTCTATTCTATTCTATTCTATTCTATTCTATTCTATTCTATTCTATTCTATTCTATTCTATTCTATTCTATTCTATTCTATTCTATTCTATTCTATTCTATTCTATTCTATTCTATTCTATTCTATTCTATTCTATTCTATTCTATTCTATTCTATTCTATTCTATTCTATTCTATTCTATTCTATTCTATTCTATTCTATTCTATTCTATTCTATTCTATTCTATTCTATTCTATTCTATTCTATTCTATTCTATTCTATTCTATTCTATTCTATTCTATTCTATTCTATTCTATTCTATTCTATTCTATTCTATTCTATTCTATTCTATTCTATTCTATTCTATTCTATTCTATTCTATTCTATTCTATTCTATTCTATTCTATTCTATTCTATTCTATTCTATTCTATTCTATTCTATTCTATTCTATTCTATTCTATTCTATTCTATTCTATTCTATTCTATTCTATTCTATTCTATTCTATTCTATTCTATTCTATTCTATTCTATTCTATTCTATTCTATTCTATTCTATTCTATTCTATTCTATTCTATTCTATTCTATTCTATTCTATTCTATTCTATTCTATTCTATTCTATTCTATTCTATTCTATTCTATTCTATTCTATTCTATTCTATTCTATTCTATTCTATTCTATTCTATTCTATTCTATTCTATTCTATTCTATTCTATTCTATTCTATTCTATTCTATTCTATTCTATTCTATTCTATTCTATTCTATTCTATTCTATTCTATTCTATTCTATTCTATTCTATTCTATTCTATTCTATTCTATTCTATTCTATTCTATTCTATTCTATTCTATTCTATTCTATTCTATTCTATTCTATTCTATTCTATTCTATTCTATTCTATTCTATTCTATTCTATTCTATTCTATTCTATTCTATTCTATTCTATTCTATTCTATTCTATTCTATTCTATTCTATTCTATTCTATTCTATTCTATTCTATTCTATTCTATTCTATTCTATTCTATTCTATTCTATTCTATTCTATTCTATTCTATTCTATTCTATTCTATTCTATTCTATTCTATTCTATTCTATTCTATTCTATTCTATTCTTTTCTATTCTATTCTATTCTATTCTATTCTATTCTATTCTATTCTATTCTATTCTATTCTATTCTATTCTATTCTATTCTATTCTATTCTATTCTACGCGGTTGCTACTGCAGAACTATTACTATACAACCCAACGACCATCTGTTCTGCGAGCAATGTGCCCTGCCCACTGCCACTTTAGTTTGGCGATCCTTCAATAAGTAACCTTGGTTCTCTACGAATATCATCATTCCTGTTTCGACCACGTAAGGAAACTCCAAGCATTACCCTCTCCATTGCCCTTTGAGTGACTTTAAGCCTTCTGATGAGGCCCATTATGAGTGACCAGCAACCATTGTGACATAAGATATACGAACAGTCAACTTCTAGCATTGCTTGACCCCCTTAAAATGCAAGGCATTGACTGTATCACCTATTTAAAACACCGTCCAACCTTAGTAATTTTTCGTAATGAGAAACGTTTTACTGACAACGCTTTTTTATACACGATGTTGAAGAAAGTTGCTAGGGTTGTTAACACGCAATAGAGCTACATAACGTTGAAATGAGAAACTCTATCCAGATGAAAAGACTACCCCCGCAACGGAGAGACTACAGTTGAGATTCAGTGGTGTATGCCATCGTAAATTTTTAACAAAATTCGTAAAAAATGCGAACATGATATAAGAAGGCCACTCAAGACCTTCTTATATTATGTGCGCATTTTTTTTCTCCGTCTTTTCTTCAATGCTGAGGATCGTGACCGCACACGACGCGTATCCATGCGGTCTTCTGCTGCGTGGACCACTCTGTGCATGCTACCTTTAACAGCCTATTTTATGGCGTCGGGCCATAAAAAGGTCATATGTTTGCATATTTGAAACTACAAAGTTAAGAAACTACTTGATCAAGTTAATTCTCAATTTATTTCGAATGAGGAACGCAAATCGAAACTATTTAAGTTTTTAGAACTCAGTTAGGCATCCGATTAACCAATCTAATTCAACTCTTTTCGCGATTCCTCTATCATCGGACTTCACCAGCTGCTCGCGGGTGGTATGACGTGACCCCAGGCTCTAGGCCCGTAAAAATTCATTTTTGAGCAACTCAAGTTAAGCTTAGCAAATGTAAGCGGACGTCTGTTGACGATTTAAAAAATGAGATCAAATACATAACGCCATCTATGGAATCTGAAGTTGAACTGTCTAAATATTAGTTCTGAGTTTGTATTATTTTTATTAATAGGAATTCATTCAGAACGATATTTTTAAGGTATTAAAAGAATCCCTTTTTTTCAGACGTCTTAAAAGTACCACTAATAACTAAAAAGTATGTTTTGATGTAATTCTCATGCTGTCTTGACGTCAATAGATGGCATTATGGGTATCTGCATTATGTAATGTTGATTTCATGTAAATTGCCCCAATTCCTTTCCGGTTCATGTGTAAAAGTTATCTACAATGGTTTTGTACTTTTGAACGTGATGCGTTCTGTTAATTATCATTTAACATGTGGCCATTATATTTTGGCCAAAAAATAAATACAAAATACAATAATAACATGTTTTCAATGTACAAAAATATTAGTAAAAATAAAAAAGAAAGGAAATTAATAATTTAAAAATATGTACGAAGTTAAAAAATAATCATAACTGTTTGGATTCGAACCCACACCAAGTCGTTAGAAAGGCAGTCTCTAAACCGATGGTCTATGAGAACTGTCGAAAAATGATTGAAATAGCCGATCTTATTTAAATCATGGTTTTTCGCTACTCAGCTCCTTGAAAGTATAGCGTGATGATAAAAATTGCTAAGGTTAGACGCATAAGTATCTGTAAAGTTGTATTAATTTAAATGTTATTTTAAGTGCAAAAAAACCTATTTATTATTTTTTTGACAATACTTTGGTGTAAAAATAAAGTTCAAAAGACAAAATAAATACAAAAATAATAGCTGTTGCTGGCTGGAGATCGAAACTTGTGCCTGTCGATAAAACGGAAATTTTTGAATATTGCTCATCCTCCAAAGCACATAGCGTGATAATATATAGCCTAAAACCTTCTCGTGACCAGAACGCATACAACAAAAAAAGAATTATCGAAATCGGTCCAGCCGTCCAAGCGTGATGCGATAATCAAGGGAAATAGGGATAAATTTTATATATATAGATAAAATAAAGTTGTATATTATTGCCTTCATCGACCACGCAAAGGCTTTTACCAGTTTGAGTCACGAATACATATGGGAAACCCTAAAGCAACAAAGAATAACAGCAGTATACATCAACATCATTCAAACCATCTATGCCAACAGTATAGTCGGAATTCGGTTCTCTGGCAAACGAATTTCACATAGTAAAAAGTGTGAGGCAAGGAGACCCACTATCTCCAAAATTGTTCGCCGCCGTTTTAGAACTAAACAAATTACTAGTTAGTCATTAGTTTCGTCTTGCTGTGATTTGGCTTGACTCTTTGGCTTATATAAAGGAATACATAATATACATTGGTCAAGTCATTTCTACAAAAGACCAAATTAGCCATAAAATTAATTTCATGAAATAAATCATAAAATAAGGTACGTCGATTGATTGGGAAAAATACTGGTCACTCAAAAGCATGACTTTGAAAAGAAAGGTTTTGAACTCATGTATACTCCCATGTTTAACTTAAGGGTGTGAGACATGGGCACTTACCAAATCGCTCAGAGAAAAACTTGCCAAGTACCAACGAGAAGCTACAAGAAATGTAGTTGCGGTGGTACGGTTATGTCATGCGTCGACCTGACGATCACATGACCAACAAAAGTGCTGCAACTGGAGTCAGGACCAAGAAACCGTGGCAGACCTTGACCTCCATGGACGTCAGTCGTCAAAAATGACCTCAATGATGAGAAATTAGACTACGACGATCCAGAACAGATGTCACTGAAGAAGAAGGATTAGGAGAGCCGACATCGATTAGAAACGGGAAAAAGCCAGACAAAGAAGAAGCTCTCGCACAACTCTAGAAGTTAAGCATCCTAAAACACTGCTTTAACGACAACCCAGTGATGACAGATGTTGGAAAAACGTAGCAGTCGATGCAAAACCCAACGACAAAACAAATGAATGATGAAATTAATGTATATTGTGTGTGTATAGATGAGATGTAAAAATTTGCACGGCGGAAATGCCGAATATTGTGATACCGATAGATTTAAGAACTTATGCTATCTGTATTCTAGCAAATAGAAATGTCATTCATTCATTCACAACAAAAACAACCAACAACTATACAAACGATCTGTTTGTAACATATGGACGTTTGTTTAAAATAAAGATAAATTATTATTATTCCATTTGTTCCTCTTTAATTTTAATAAATTAATTACGTTTTTAAATATTTCTGTAAAGATAAAAAAATAAACATTTAAAAATATAAAAATAGTAGTAGCCCACCGGTACAGGAAACAAAGCCCAAGCTACCGTTGGTCAGGGCTCCCGAGAGAGGAGCCGCACCTCCTCTGCACTGTACGCGCCGTGTCCAGGAGTACTACTTTTTGGATCAAGCCCTAGCTTGGTCCAGCTGCCCAACGAGAGCCTCGCACGATATTATTTTATTATTAAAATCAAAACGGAAAGTTCAATTTTTTTCCAAGTTTGGGTCAAAGTTACAAGTCAAAGTAATACGACCATACTGTACCTAGTTCTTGAAAGGCCAAAATAACTTTGCCTGTTCCCACAACAATCGTAAGTTTTGAAGTGTTTCAAAAAAGGTATCAAAATAATTTGACAGAAAGTTTCAGTTTTATGACGTGTTGTTAAGTAAATCAATAATTTCCTAAAAAGTAAATATCACATCAATGTGGTTATCACCATGCGTTATCATCAAGATCATAATTACACAAATAATGCTCCATTCAAGTCCAAACTCGTTTTTTTACATATTGCGCCATCGGTCAATATTGTCAATATAAAACATTTCGCCAAATTGACGCTTCGTTGCCGTAAATTGATTGATATTAATTTGTGACATCACAATCTGATTTGTAATAATTTATGACATCACAATCAACCAAGGTACTAAGGAAGGAAGGCTGAAGTGGTCTTTTTAGGCCCGCAGTATTGCTCATAATATAATTGATCGATATTCATTGCCCGTGTAACCGCGCACCCCTACGTAGTTCTCTCTAGCCACGGTTAGATTGTACCTAGTTTCAGTGAAGTACTTCTTCAAAGCTAAACTTTGGTTAAGCTGGCAGTTGACCGGGATATGCAGGGTTATGTAGTCTAATGGGAGTTTGATCAAAACTATTGTTAATGTTTGTGTGAAGAGTTTACACGTGATATGAATAATTATTTAAACCTTCTAAATTAGAGCGGTAGGTTTAGCACTATCCGGGCCTGCGGACGGCGAGCAGTGGCCTAAGCAAGCGTGCTCCATTGTCGACTACATTCTCGTTTTCAATCAGATGAGATCAACAAAGTTGGAAGTGGGTCTGCAATGATATCAGGTTTTTTTTTAAGGATGCAAATTAATAAATGACTCCTCTCGCTCTGACCGGAGTAAAAGGGAGGTCAGACTTTTGCATTAAAACCCATCCGTGTTTCTCCTAATGCTTTTGGGTTCCAGGGCCACGGTGACTCTTTCGGACAAATTTTGCAACCCTGGTAGGTAATCGAAGACCCCTGCATAATAGGTAAACAAATATAATCAATAAATATAACATATAAATTTCCTTTGCTACACATTTATAACGATCCTCATTAAATAAACACAGCTGACCTTCAATAAAAATTTGACCTTTTTTTTCAATCACAGAACAGTAGGTATGCAAAGCCTTTGGATCCGGTCCGCTGTGAATTTAATTATTAGTTTCGCCGCAAATTTAAATTGTATTTATTATTGATCAGATAATCTCGTCCATCCGAGGTGGATTAACCCACCAATGTAATGTGGGGAGATGGACGGTAGCTTCAACTATTGACTTATCGGTGTAGCGTTTTCGGGTTAAGCAAAAGTTGCTATTGCTGCTGTTGCATCGAGGTAGGATGTTTGTTGAACCCATAATGTGTTGAGATTATAAAATAAAATAATAAAAACTGTTTTTTGGAACAAAAATGTCAACATCGGTGTTAAGGTATGGACAGTCTTAGGATGTTTCATCATCATCATCTGCATAGCCATTTCCCAACTACATTGGGGTTGGCTTCCAGTCAAACCGGATTCAGCTGAATACCAGTGTTTTACTTGAAGTGGCTGCTTACCAGACCTCCAGAACCCGTTAACTGGCTAGCACAGTACATCTTGGCAAGACTGGAGTCAGATTTATTGGCTTCTGATAATCCGTAACGACTGCCAAAGATCTACAAATGACAGGCGGGACCAACGGCTTAACGTGCTTTCCGAGGCACGGAGGAAGCTCGTTATGTTAAGACAGTCACCCATCCACAGACCAATCTTGGCAAGCGTTGCTTAACCTCCAAGATCGATCCGTACGGCTGTTATTATTTAGCCACGAGCTCCTCAGTCTAAGGACGTTTATTACAATATAAATGTACTAATACTGCTTCCCAAACTAGGCCAGGAGCCTGTATCTTGGGAGACAGTGGTCAGTCGCAGCAAAAAGGTACACAATACTATTTGTACATAAGGTCGCTGTTTATGAAGTTAGTTAATTAAAGCTATTAATTTTAGATTTGTGTTGTGGTATATATGAGTCTGTGGTTGATAGTATGTCGTGGTGTGTATGTGTGTGCCTGTGTGAGGAAGTGTATGCGTTTGTGTGTATGAGTGGATAAATTTGAAATTAGTGGGATTTATATTAAATAATTAAGAAAGTCTGCGGTTGCTTGATAGTCAAGCTGTTAAAGCCATTCAGTAACCTTCACTTTAACTTTGCGTCTACTTAATGAAACGATGTTAAGTTTCTTATTTATTTATTTATTTATTTAAGGATTACCAACGAGTAAATACACTACAAAAACTTTTGCAAAACACGCTCAAAAACACAATACGTTTTCGTGTAATGCACACTCAATTACAGGTAACCACAACTTACACATTAATGACACTTATTTAAATGGTTGTATAGTTTAGCGCTTGTATATTGCTTTTATTCAGTCAGCGAATTTCTCAAAAAAAGTCATGTCCATCCTATCACTTCAGGAATGCTTATAGTTGGTATTATGATACCTAAAACACTGTTAATGTTACCTTACGATTTATGATGTGTGTTTAAATTTTTATATTATATGTATAATAAGGTTATATTGGTTTTGTTTTGATATTGTAAATTGTTTTCTGTAGAATTCAAGAATTTAATGCGGGAAACTGTTATTATTCGTGTACTTATAATAGAACTATTGAGCGTTACTATTTTAGTGGCACAAAAACAAGTTAATAGATTAATATTTGTATGCCATTAAATGGCAGAATGTGTCTTTGCACTAAATATATTATTGTAACATCTGTTTCTCCTACATTTTATACAAATAAATGGAATTATTATTATTATTTTTTATGTTTTTTACTTTCTCGGGTCCCTCTTCCTAGAGACCCGGTCCTTTGGTAGGCGTACGAGGGGCCGAAGCCAACTCGCAGAGGCCTCTTTAGACATTTCAAATGGAATGGGACACCAACCGACGATTATCCCTGTATGCACTGTGAAAGTATATCCAAGGACAATCCTCGGTTTGAGCAGGACTATTGCAGAATATGGAAACAAAAGATGAAACGCTATGGGTTTGGCTGGTTTAGTGGACTAATAATCGTTTACTATGGAATAACTATTGGCCCCTGCCTGACCATTGACAATTAAAACGGCTTTAAAATGGCAGGGGGTGACTTGCACACTCAATAAATGGGCTCTCCGAAAAGGGTCGCTAGCACAAAGTAACGTAGCGCCAAGGGGGCAACATATCCTGAGGTGCTAGAGGAGTGGAGAGGTATATCACGGCTATCGGGACAATCTCGGAAGAACAGTCAAGATCCCTACCAGCACCTTACTGGATTATACATCCTTCTCCCGAGCACGTTTTCTCTTGCGAATCTCCACTCAGACCGGCCGATTAAGGCAAGAAAGAGGTGGGAGCTCTGTTCCTCGTCAGTTTTCACCCCGGCCAGCCAATAAAGGCAAGCCGGAAATGAGGAACAAGTTTCTCCTTGGAGATCAGGTCCGTGGGGTCGCCAGTGCCCAACAGTTCGCCACTAAACTGCCTTGCGGAATTATTACTATTATCTCCTCTATTCAGTAAACTATACCTACATATAAATTATATTTTTAAATATTTGAATAAAATAAATAAAATAACATTTATAAATATAAAAATAGTAGCCCACCGATATCGGGAATAGGGTCCAAGCTACCGGTGGTCAGAGCTCCAGAGAAAGGAACCTCCTGACAATGCGAGCCATGTCCAGAAGTACCGCTTTCTGAATCAAGCCCTTGATCTAGCTGCCCAACGAGAGCCACTTAAGGTGTTGGTCGAGGCTCGTGGCTATTAAGCCATTGGCCGATACGACTATTGGTACAATGATTGCGGAGTCCACTTCCCACATGTCGACAACCTCGCGAGCCAAGTCAATATACTTGATTTGTTTGTCTTTCTCGGCTTTCACGAAGTTCTCGTCATGCGGGACGGTTATGTCTACAATCATTGCACGCCTCACAATTCGGTCCACCACCACTATATCAGGCTTATTGGCAACAATAGTCCTGTCAGTGATGATGGACCGATCCCAGTACAATGTGATATTGCCATTATCGAGAACTGGGTCGGGCCCATACCTATAGTATGGCACCTCCGACTCCACAAGAGAGTATTTCAGAGCAAGTTGCTGATGGAAAATCCTGGCTACAAGGTTGTGCCTATGCAAGTATTCTCCGTTAGCTAGACGAGAACAACCAGAGACAATGTGGCGAATTGATTCTCCCGGACGGTGACATGTTATTATTATTATTTCATCTATTCACTTAATCACATATTATTTACATTTTTAAATATTTCTAAAAAAAATAAACAAAAAAATTTAAAATTATAAAAAATAGTAGCCCACCGGCATCGGGAACAGGGTCCAAGCTACCGGTGGTCAGAACTCCCGAGAGAGGAACCTCCTCACTATACGTGCCGTGTCCAGGAGTACTGCTTTCTGGATCAAGCCCTTGATCCAGCTGCCCAACGAGAGCCTCTTGAGATGTTGGTCGAGGCTCTTGGCAACTATGCCATTGGCCGTCACGACTATCGGCACAATGACTGCTGTGTTCACATCCCACATGTCGACAACCTCGCGAGCCAAGTCAAGATACTTCGTTTGTTTATCTTTCTCTGACTTCACGAGGTTCTCGTCTTGAGGAACTGCTTTATCAACAATCATTGCGCGACGCTCTAGTCAGTCTATCACCACTACATCAGGCTTATTGGCAACAATAGTCCTGTCAGTGATGATAGACCGATCCCAATACAATGTGCAACTACCACTTTTGAGAACTGGGTCGGGCACATACCTATACTACGGTACTTCCGATTCCACAAGATTGTATTTAAGAGCAAGTTGCTGGTGGATAATCCTGGCTACAAGGTTGTGCCTGTGCAAATAGTCTCCGTTAGCCAGACTAGAACAACCGGAAATAATGTGGCGGATGGATTCCTCGGGCCGATAACATGCCCGACATATGTCAACCGTACCGTCCTTCACAATGTATTTCCGGTTAGTTATTAGTCATCATAACTTCGTCCATAATTGCACAGACAAAACCTTCGGTTTCCCCGAAGAGGTCACCAAAACGAAGCCAGGCTACGGACGCTAAGAAGTCTACATCGGGCCCATGTAGGACTCGATAAAAGCGTCCGTGAAGCTCCTTGCTCTGCCATACCTCCCTGCGGTGGTTAGTATCTAATACCACAGGTTTGCGCCAGTTCTCGTTAGCCAAGGAGAGCGCGGTGAGGCTTTTGTCCACCGCTACCACATCTTGATGCATACCCACGTCGGCCTCTAGGAAGTACTCCCCAAGGCTGCATACCTCGCGGTTATGCAGGGTCTTAGCATTTAAGAAGCCACGACCCCCGCACTTCCGCGGGATATACATCCTCATCACCGATGACCGTGGGTGATGCGACGATTTGCGGTAAGCAGTGAACGTATCCTACTATCCAGGGCGTCTAGTTCCGTCTGAGTCCATTTGAGTATGCCGAAAGAATACATCAAAACCGGCATGACCCAACCGGTTAAGGCGCGCACCTTGTTTCCGCCTGACAAAAGGCTGTTAAGTACTTTGTTCAGGCGGCCAAAGAAGCGCTCCTTCAACGATTGTTTCATGTCCGTAGCACTGATGCCTAACGCTTCCGACATACCCAAATACTTATAAGTTTCGGTTGAGGAGAGGGACCTAAGGTCTATGGAATCCGAGAGTTGTGTTCCCTCGGATTCCATAATCTCCCCTTACTTTACATGCATGACCGCACATTTGTCCAATACAAATTCTATCCTGATGGCGCCACTGAAGGTTTCTGTTACCTTCAGTAGCTTCATCAGTTGCAAGTTGTTAGGAGCAAAGAGTTTTAAGTCATCCATGTAAAGGAGGTGCGATATGACCTGACCACTTCTTCTCAACCGGTAGCCTTGGCCCAAACCCTCCAATAATGTACTGAGAGGGTTGAGGGCCAGACAAAACCACAGTGGACTCAGACTGTCACCCTGAAATATGCCACGCTCGATCCTTATTATTATTATTATTGTACTACGCGATTGTTTGTCTTTTGCTAAAGAGGTTCTACAAGCCACACGACCCATACAGATGATAAGCTGCGTTTATTTGAGTTTGGGTTGGGTACCTCTCGATGCTTTTTGTACAGCTTCCAAGATGAACAGCTGACGAACTATGAGGATCTTACAGTTTGGATATAGGCTCACAGTTGGGTATCTGTAAGGTTTTCTGGTCATTACCTTTGGAATGGCTCGTTGTGCCCTTTCCAATTGAATAAGGTGCGTTTTAGCTGCTCCACCCTAGACCGCTGCTACGTAGAGGTGATGAGACGTCTGTATGAGGCCGCTACAATGATCGTCCAAGTTCAAGAACACAGCATAAAACCAATCAATCTGCGTCGAAGTGTAAGACACGGGAGACGTTATATCCCCGAAACTGTTTACGAACGTTTTCAAGACGCTTAATTGGAAAGGTCAGGGCATAAATATCAACGTTCAGTACATCTCGCACCTCCGATTTGCGGATGACATTGTCATCATAGCGAAATCCGAAACGTGGACACTCACCATAGGCCTGGTCCACAAATTCAAGGTTGCTCAGAGTGCAACAGAGAGACCTATGCTCGGGGTTTCTCTAGTGGATAGAATTCGCAACGAAATCATTCGCCAGAGAACTGAAGTTACTGACATTGCGCGTAGAATCAGCATGCTGATGTGAAAGTGGGCTGGCCATTTCTGCAGACGGACAGACGGTCGATGAAGCAGATACAGTCAGTCAAAAAAGTATCGGGAATGGATGATTTGTTCATGGTTCAAAATGTTACAGAAGGCTTACGGTGAATCGACTTTATCAAAAACTCATGCTTATGAGTGGTTCAAAGCGTTCGAAGGCGGTCGAGATGTGATGGAAGATTTGCCTCGCTCTGGTAGGCCGTCAACGTCTGCAACTGAAGTTAACATCGCAAAAGTGAAGGAAATAGTGATTGAAAATCCCCATTCAACTCTGAGAGAGATAGCCGCCGAACTTTCTGTATCTCACGAGTCGATCCGTACCATTTTAACTAATCATTTGGGTATGAAACATGTTGCTGCTCGGCTAGTCCCAAAAGATCTGAATTTTCTCCCAAAACTCAATCGCATGAAAGTCGCTGAGGACATGCTAGAACGAGTCAGTTCGTACCCAACATTCATGAAACGCATTGTTACTGGTGACGAGACGTGGGTTTACGAGTTTGACATGCAAACTAGTCAACAAGCTTCGGAGTGGCGCCTTCCAACTGAACCGAAACCGAAAAAACCACGCCAAAGTCGATCAAAAGTCAAAGTCATGTTGACTGTTTTCTTTGACTATCGCGGTGTTGTGCACTCTGAATTCTTACCGGAAGGTCTAACGGTAAATAAAGAATATTATTTGAGCGTTATGCGGCGTTTAAGAGAGCAAATTCGACGAAAAAGGCCAGATTTGTGGAAAGAAAATTCTTGGATTTTGCACCACGACAATGCGCCTTCACACAAGGCTATCATTGTGAACGAATTTTTAACCAAACACTCAACAATTACCATCCAGCAACCACCATATTCACCAGATATGGCTGCTGCTGACTTTTTTCTTTTTCCTAAACTCAAATTACCACTTCGTGGCACCCGTTTTCAATCGATAGAAGACATAAAGGAGAATTCGCGGCGAGAACTGAACTCAATTCCGGAAGCAGCGTTTAAAAAATGTTTTGATGAATGGATTATTCGTTGGCGCAAGTGTATCGTTTCTAAAGGAGCATACTTTGAAGGTGATTAAATAAATTTGGATGAATAACAGACATTTTGTGTATTATTGATCTTTTCCCGGTACTTTCTTGACAGAGTAGTATATAAAAATCAATGCCACTTTTCGTTGTTATTTTATAACTCAAGAACGGGCTCACCTATCCAAACCAAATTTTTAGGCTTTATTCGGACTATTTAGCAGATGGTTTGCTTAAAATCTGTCGAGTGGTTCTTCATTTATGACTATTCTATTCTATTCTATATTTTAGTATGGCAAGTAAAGCCGATGTCGACTATTCTGCCAATGTCTAAAGTGGATTGAGAAAGCTTCATTTATGACATTTTTGTAATAAATGAATTTAATAAATGGAGGATCATTTTGTATTAAAACTATTTTGAGTAGGGGAATTTGCTGTCACTTTGAAACTTTTTTTTTATGTTGTTATGTCGGCTCAGGCGCAAAACGTCTCTTTCGTAAAATGTCCCCTGGTCGTAAAACGTCTCTTTCGCAGAATGTCTCTTTCATAAAATGTCTCTTTCGCAGAATGTCTCTTTCGCTAAATGTCGCGCCAGGGACTTAAGAATAAAATTTTGATTTTAAAAACAAAAAATCATTTATTAAAATTATAGTGCAATAATTGCACTATAATTTTAATGATTTTTTGTTTTTAAAATATTATAAAAATACAAAAATATTATAATTGTAAATATTATTTTTAACTGTATCAAAATATTTTTTTTTTATTTGGAATACATTCTTAAGTAAATCTATATAATATATAGATTTACTTAAGAATGTATTCCAAATAAAAAAAAAATAATATAAAAATGAATCCCTATTTCCCTTGGTCATCGCATCACGCTTGAACGGCTGGACCAATTTCGATAATTCTTTTTTTGTTGTGTGCGTTCTGGTCATGAGAAGGTTTTAGGCTATATATTATCGCGCTCTGTGCTTTGGAGGATGATCAATATTAAAAAATGTCCGTTTTAACGACAGGCACAAGGTTCGATCCCCAGGCAGCAACAGCTTTTTCAGCTTTTTATCTTTTGAACTTTATTTTTACACCAAAGTATTGTCAAAAAAATAATAAAATGGGTTTTTTTTGCACTTAAAATAACATTTACATTTATATTTCACATTTTGACAAACAGTTTAGTGAGAAATGGTTATAAAAACCTCAACTTAATACAACTACGCAGATACTTATACGTCTAACCTTAGCAATGTTTATCATCACGCTATACTTTCAAGGAGCTGAGTAGCGAAAAACCATGACATAAAATATAAGATCGGCTATTTCAATCATTTGACAACAGTTCTCACAGACCATCGGTTTAGAGACTGCCTTTCTTACGACTTGGAGTGAGTTCGAATCCAAACAGTTATGATTACTTTTGAATTTCGTACATATTTTTAAATTTAAATTCCTTTCTTTTCTTTTACTAATCTTTTTATACATTGATAACATGTTATTATTGTATTTTGTATTTTTTTTTTGGCATTTATCTATGCCAAAATATAATGACCCACATGTTAAATCATAATTAACAGAACGCATCACGTTCAAAAGTACAAAACCATTGTAGATAACTTTTACACATGAACCGGTAAGGAATTGGGGCAATTTACATGAAATCAACATTACATAATGCAAATACCCATAATGCCATCTATTGACCTCAAGACAGCATGAGAATTACATCAAAATATATTTTTTAGTTATTAGTGGTACTTTTAAAACGTCTGAAAAAAAGGGATTCTTTTAATACCTTAAAAATATCGTTCTGAGTGAATTCCTATTAATAAAAATAAAACAAACTCAGAACTAATATTTAGACAGTTCAACTTCAGATTCCATAGATGGCGTTATGTATGGATTCTTTTAATACCTTAAAAATATCGTTCTGAGTGAATTCCTATTAATAAAAATAAAACAAACTCAGAACTAATATTTAGACAGTTCAACTTCAGATTCCGTAGACGGCGTTATGTATTTGATCTCATTTTTTAAATCGTCAACAGGCGTCCGCTTACATTTGCTAAGCTTAACTTGAAAAATGAATCTTTACGGGCCTAGGACCTGGGGTCACGTCATACTACCCGCGAGCAGCTGGCGAAGACCAATGGAAGAAGAGTCGCGAAAAGAGTTGAATTAGAATGGTTAATCGGATGTCTAACTGGGTTCTAAAAACTTGCATTGTTTCGATTTATGTTCCCGATTCGAAATAAATTTAGAATTAACTTGATTCATCAAGTAATTTCTTAACATAGTAGTTTGAAGAATAGCACCAATAATATATACCAATAATATATAGCGCAAAATAATATCAGCATACTAAAGATCAAATAATATGCAAACATATGTCCTTTTTTATGGTCCAACGCCATAAAGAAGGCTGTTAAAGGCAGCATGCACAGAGCGGTCCACACTGCAGAAGACCGCATTGATACGCGGCGTGTGTAGTCGCGATCTTTAGCATTCCAAGAACGACGGAGAAGAAGAAAAATGCAAACATGATATAAGAAGGCCTTTCAAATACGCATTATTTTACGAATACTGTTAAAAATTGCCGATGGCATACACTACAATCAAGAGATGGTTAGGTTATTTTAGAAGATAGCTTATATTGTCTGTTGCTTCAGCATTAATTCATTACTTCTGTGAACGGGGAATCCACCCTCCATGCAGACCATTACGACACGGATAATATTGACAAATGTTTTTAGGAAAAATAAGGAAAATATTTCCATGAAAACGCAAAGGAAGAAAATGATATTACCAACCGATCAAATTTTAGATTTCTATTTAAATAATTAATTTATAAAAAACTTTGCAAATGCACTTGGCTGAAAGTCACACGTATCCAACAAACTGTCATAGTAGCTGAAATAAGATTTCGGTTGATTTCTCCGGCATGGCTAAAAACTGTTCAATTCCCAATGAAGCAACAGCTTAGGGCCAAAAACTATCCGTTGCGGGTTTCACCCTCCAGTGGATCATGGGAAACTGTAGATCCCCAGGCAATGACACCAGAGACGAACTTTCCGAAGAGAGTTTCCGAGACGGTACTGCTGGACCTGTAGTGCTATTCTGTAACAACATTTTCATGTCTCGACAGTGAAATTCCAGATGAGTATAACCGTAACACCTTTATGTTGTGTGCAATAAAGTTCACTTTGCGAGCTATCTCACTCAGGTAAAGCTCGATATCGAAAAGGTTAGTTACAGAATAGACTAGCTGTACCCACTTCTCTTACCTTTCTCACTGATTCGTACATGAATTTGCCAGAGATCAACTAAACTTCAAGACAACAGATGGTCACCGTCTACAAATTACAGTGCAGCTTATACATGCGAGTAACTAAGCGACTTCTCAACCCAAGTAGAAATACCCTCCGAATAATAATAGGTATAATTATTTCACCGTAAAAAATATATTTTCAACATAGGCACTGCGGCACGATGGATTGATGATTTAAAAAAGATGGCTGGCAGTGGATGGACGTGGACTGCACAAGACTGGGATGGTTAGCGCTTCGTGGGAGGATTACATTTAACGGTGGACGGCAATTGGCTGAAATGATGATGATGATGATGATGATGATGATAGTCGCCATAGACAGCCCAATGTACAGAGGTTGCTTCGATACCAAGAAACCAGTAGCCTACTTCATTCTGGAAATGAGGCCTTTGCTACCCGACGTGCAAAAATCTTCGGAAAGATGAGGACACTCAGCGAAACCTGTATGCTTAGCTTCGCTGGCTAACCTTGCCAGGACTCCTAAGCACAATGGCGCGAATGGGAGTCTAAGTGCGGGTAACGGAATCCCAACTGTAATCACTCCGTTGCGAGGGTAGTCTTTCCTTCTGGATAGAGTTTTCCATTTCAACTTTGTTGCTCTACCCTAACAGCTTTTTTCAAATTAAAACGTTTCTCATTAAGAAAAATTACTAAGGTTGGTCGGCGTTTTGAATAGGTGATACAGCCAATGCCTTGCATTCTAAGGGGGTCAAGCAATGCTTAAAGTTGACTGTTCGTATATCTTATGCCACAATGGTTACTGGTCGCTCACAATGGGCCTTACCAGAAGGCTTAAAGTCACGCACCAAGGTTACCGACATAGCCCGAAGCATCGCCAAACTAAAGTGGCAGTGGGCAAGGCATATTGCTCGCAGAACAGACGGTCGATGGGGCCAAAAAATTCTGGAGTGACGACCGCGTACCAGAAGACGCAACGTTTAAAAGCCTCCCACAAGGTGGACCGATGAAGATCGCGGGTAGCCGATGGATGCGAGACGCGCAGAACCGGTCGTTGTGGCCACGCTTGGGGCTATGGCGACGCTATGTCCAGCAGTAGTGGTCTTTCGGCTGATATGATGATATCTTATCATAGCGATCTTACCCAGCGACATCAAACTATGTGACATACACGCAAACGAAGTCGCGTGCAAAAGCTATCTTTTTCTAATCTTCTAATGCAAAAAAATCTCGGATCACAGTGTTTGTTATCGAACTACTCCGAAATGGCTTGACCGATTTATATGAAATTTTGTGTTAATTTATATGGCAAAACAACGTTTGCCAGGTCAGCTAGTCATATAATAAAAATCATAATATCATAAAATTTTAACATCATAATAAATTATGATGTTAAAATTTTGTTACTTAAATTTTAACATTATAATAATTATGATGTTAAAATTTTGTTACTTAAATTTTAACATTATAATAATTATGATGTTCAAATTTTGGTACTTTACTTAAGAATGTATTCCAAATAAAAAAAAAATATTTTGATACAGTTAAAAATAATATTTAGGTACAATTTAATGTTCAGTGATGGCAACATTTTTAATAATATGTGAGGGTAGTTAGAAAAAGCTTATAAATTTATGTGTCATTCATTATTGCCGAGCTGTGTTTTGTCTGTTACTTTTTATTGAAAAACAGTAGTGAATTTGAGTTTTAATATGGATCAAGAAATCGAATACATTCGTAATCAAAAAGGACATAGAACACTTATACATTGTGAGTACAGATATCATAAGAGCAAAACAAATAAAAGTGGAAGTACCTTCTGGCGGTGCATAAATAGGCGAGACTGTAATGCGTCACTAACATTAGACAAAACAGGAAAAATTATCATTAAACTGAAATCAGTGCATACATGTGGGTCAATGGAATTTAAAAATATACTTAAAGAACACATAACATTATTAAAACATATTGTTTGCAAAGATTTTCGCCCCATACAGCAAATTTACGAAGAAAATGATAAAAAAATTCGTAACAAAATACCTAATAGTGAACACTATCGAATTCCTACGTTTAAATCAATTAAAGACACGTTATATAGGGCACGAAAGTCTTATTTGAACGTAGATCGACTACAACATACCTGTACCGAAACTGCAATTGTACCAGAAGTTTTATGTAAAAAATTCCTTATTTGTGAAGATGGACAAAGTGAAAAAAATTTGGTATTTGTAACACGTTTGGGAAAGAAAATTGTGAAGAAACCCGGATCCTATTTTGCAGATGGCACGTTTATGTCAGCTCCGCCACCATTTTATCAGTTTTATGTCTTACATTTGGACATTGGGTCTACAAAAAAGTGTACAAATATAATCCCAGTAATTTATACATTGCTACCCAATAAATCCCAAGAGACATATACGTGGCTATATAACATATTAAAAGAAAAATTGGGTATAATTATTAAAACATTTAAGAGTGATTATGAAATGGCGCAAATAAACGCTGTGAAATCAGTATTTACTGAAGCAAAAATAACAGGATGTTATAGACATTACAACGCAGCAATATGGAAACACGCATAGAAAAAAGGATTACTTCGTTCACGGGAAGGGCGAAATATTGCAAGAATGGCTGCAATAATAGCACTGGTACCGGCTGAACAAATCCCTGCAGCTTGGGGGTATATTTTAAGTATAGCTCCAGAAAATCAATACATGATGAATTTTAGACGTTATTACGAAAATCAATGGTACCCAAAAATGCCACCATCCTTACTAAGTTGCGCCTACCTACGATATCGCACAACTAACGCGTTAGAAGGGTGGCATCGGCGTATAAATGCAGGCCGCATACCAAAAAAGCCAAGTTTATACATATTCATAGATAAATTGCGAAAAGAAAGTAAATATTGGAACAGAAAAATAACTGATAATTTATTTACAGAAACAAAAAACAGTCAGAAGAAATATATGGACTTTGACATTAAATACAAAAAACTGTTGAAACAATTTGAGCGTAAGGAACTGACGCTTCTACAATTCTTAAAAAAGAATTTTTTTTTTACAAATTTTCAATTAGCTAAAGAACAATGTTCAAAACGTCCCCACCCTTGTAGCACTTTAAAACCTATGTTAATCGAAGGGCCATAACCATCTTATCATTTTATTGTACGACGGCGAAACTGAAATGTGCATCCGAAAAAAGTTATATCGACATGAAGAAAACGGAATCAGTAACAATTTATTGTGCCGTTTATTATACTTTTTCGACATGATGTAACCATACCTACTACAATATAATTACATTTTGATAAGTTTTTGAGAGCAGTATAGAATGGTTATAATAAGAGCCGCACGCGGAGCGCCACACGACGCAGAGCAGGAGGTGGTGGAAGGGCGGGGAGAAGGGAAGTATGTCTTTGTTCCCTTATCGCTTGCCTGTCTACCGCTGCCGGTTTTATTGGTTATTGTAATTGTTCCTAAGTACCTTCGGAACTTCCTTGAGCGTACGCGCATTTGTCTCTCACTTTTGATTGCTAGTTTTAATTTTCTACTTTGGACTTCTTACTGGATTTGATTTTGTGCCAACGGTTGGACTAAGTTGAATTGGTTTGTTTTAAGCGACTACGGACTTAATAACGGATTTTGTGTGCCTGTGGTTTGGATTTAATTCATTGTTTTGGCAATATGGAACATCAACGAATTCATCAATGTGTTACGTGTTTACGGTCTGTATTCCGAGATCGAAATCAACGCATTCTAACACATGAATACATGGAAAACCATCCAGGATTCTCCGAGTACGTACTGGAGCGAATGAATGTACAAGAGGTTAGTAAATAACTATTTTTAAAGAAATAAATAGATTGTAGCCCGTTTCATTGATCAATCAGTATTTGTATTAAATAATATGACTTATGTCTTAAGTGTGTACGACGATTTTAGTTTATTTCTAAATGCTATCTATCACTTGGCCCATTAAAATTGATAGATAGCTATCACAGCGATATTAAGAAATATGAGTGGGGCGCTCTCATTAATAAGCTATTGCGATATATAAATTTTTTTTCTTTACTGCGTAATAATGTTATCTTTCAGGCGGCCCATAACGACTTGCAGTACATGTGTTACCGCTGTTGGGTGGCAGCACACCGACACCAAATGAGAAATGAAGGTGGACAAAACGAGGAACAACCTGATGAGCAAGCCGATGAACAAGCAGTTGCCGAGCAGTTAATTACAGTCCCAACCTACAAAAGGTTAGCAAATACGTCTCGTCACTGTGCGTTTCATGGATGTGCAAATCAAGATCTGCGTAGAATACCACTATTCTTAAAAATACATTCACTGATCGAGCACAGCTTATATGTCCCTACCAGTGCAAGGGTTTGTACAAATCATATGCGGACCAATGAATGGAACCTATTATATGATTCTGCATATACGATATTTTCACCAGACCAGTTAAAGGACATGATGGACGTTTTAAGAAATGCATATAATAACAAAAAAGCCTTGGATTTTGAAAATATAGACAGCATTTCTCGTGAAGAACTATATTTTAGAACAGGGCTAACCCACGAGCAGTTTGCTATTGTTTTAAATGACACACCATCTTTAAACCAGCACACAAGACAGCCAAAAACTGTGCTGGCATGCTATCTTATGAAAAAAGGTCAGCTAAACCAGATGTCAGAATAGCATGCCACTTAAACGTCAGCAGGACAACAGTGGGACGTTACCTGAATACAGCCCGAGAGTGCTTAACGAGAGACTTTGTGGCACTTCATCTAGGATACGACCACATCGGCCGAGATGAAATAATAAGTCACAGCACTACTATTGCGAGAGCATTATATAGAGATTCAAAAGACATCATATTATTCGACGGAGCATACATTCATATACAGAAAAGTAAGAATTTCCTGTTCCAGAAAATAACATACAGCCTGCACAAATTCAAAAACTTATTGAAACCATTCCTTTTAGTGTGCCCAGACGGGTATATAATAGATATTCTAGGACCCTACTCTGCTAGGACATCAGACGCTCAGATTATGAAGGATATAATGAATAACATTTATTCTCCGATTCATTACTTGCTCCACGAGAATGATACGTTTATATTAGACAGAGGCTTCAGAGACTCAATTCCTGCAATCGAAGAATGTGGCTATGAGCCTCACATGCCACCTACAAAAGACAGAAACGCAACGCAGCTCACGAATGAACAAGCGAATAAATCGCGTCTAATAACAATTGTCCGCTGGGTCATTGAGGCGATAAACGGGAGATTTAAACGCGACTTTAAAATGTTCAGGAACGTGGTATTCAATAAATCACTTCCTCACTTCTCCACTGACTTCCGGATTGCTGGAGCGCTTCTCAACACCTTCAGGGAGCCTTTTCATGATAGTGTCTACGCCACAGAGTTCGTAGAACAAATCAGTCACAGAATTCATATCAACAATGACTTGGCCAACTACGTTGTTGCAGAAAATGTTAACAGGCAGCGGGTTGCGTTCAGGACATTGACTGATGAGTCCATAAATATGCCGTGTCAGCGAACATTTACGTGGCGGCGTCTATAACATAGAGGTTTGTGCAACTACAAGCCCAATTATGAATCAATACGGTATAGACATGGAAGATTGCACTCTTCTAAGGGGTCGAATTTTATCAAGACATAGGTCTAATGCGACCTATTATACGTATTTAATACTGAATAACGCACAGGGAATAAACGCTATTCAGGCATATTACTGCTCATGTTTGACGGGTATGAGGACAGTTGGTGCCTGCGCGCGTGTCGTCAGCATCGTTTGGTACTTTGGGATTGGAAGGCGTTTAGAGAATTTCGTTGGGCCAAAGGTTTTATTTGTAATTAATAAGGTATTTTATTTGAAAACTCCTAAAAAAAACATCAATGGTAACCTCACAAAACCAATATTCAGCAGAATTATTTATGAACTTTTTTCTGCTCCGTGAGTTGTTCCCGAGCGGGAGTCAGCATCCAATTCTAAAAAGTTGTTTGAAAACTCCGAACGAAACCATCCCACAGTAAAAAGAAAAGCATCGTGATCGGAAACATAATTATTATTGTGACTGATTCCGGTTTCTTCATGTCGATATAACTTTTTTCGGATGCACATTTCTGTTTCGCTGTCATACAATAAAATGATAAAATGACCATGGCCCTTCGGTTAACATAGGTCTTAAAGTGCTACAAGGGTGGGGACGGTGTCCATACATTTTTGAGCATTGTTCTTTAGGTTTTTTGCTGAGTAGGTATCAGTGTTCATTTTGATTTACAATACTTCATTAGCAAGTAATTTACATTCCAGAATGAAAATAAGTACATTTTTTTTTTCTTAATGAAAGATTTATTTTCATAATCATTTACGAAAATAATAATTTATGTAGCAAATTTTAATTTAAATATATATTTTTTAATCATTTTAAAAATGGTATAAACATATTTTCATTTGCAATACTTAATTAATGTTTAGTTACTATTAGTAATAGCTCCTATATTATCTGTGGATATGTTTACTAACAGTATTGATTCTTTTGATCTAAATTTTGAATGTGTGTAAAATGTTTGATACCTATTGATATTGTTTTTATTTGGAATACATTCTTAAGTAAATTTAAGTGCCAAAATTTTAACATCATAATTGCACTATAATTTTAATAAATGATTTTTTGTTTTTAAAATCAAAATTTTATTCTTAAGCCCCTGGCGCGACATTTTGCGAAAGAGACATTCTGCGAAAGAGACATTCTGCAAAAGAGACATAAGATTATATCCGCCATTTTGTGGCGGCGGCCAAGTTGGATCGATTTTCATCAAACATAGCTAAGAACACTCCTGACTAATTAATCTTTCTAACAAAAATCGAACTCAACATATATTTCTTCAAAATAAATGTTCTATCTATCTACCTAAATCAAAATCGGTTCATCCATCTGGGAGCTACGGTGCTACAGACAAACATACACTTACATACACCATCACACACAGACACGACAAACTTATAACACCCCGTCGTTTTTGCGTCGGCGGCGGTTAAAAATAAAAGGCTGCAAACTTAAACGCCTGCCCGTCTTTATTAGCCTTAATATCGTGGACGCTGCTATGAATTTACCGTTTTTAACGATCGAGTGCACTAAGGAGGTCGCGACGTGCAATATCTTGAAGCAAGGAGAATTTAATTAGAAGAAGTTATTTTAAAATTGGTTTAGTAACGGGGAGACGTGAAGAGAATGGAGTTTTGTATTTGTTACTTTTGTATAAAGATAGGTATATTAAGGTATTGTTAGGAATAATAAGATAGGTATTGTAGACATAACCGCTCCGCATCACGAGATACTCATAAAAGCCGAGAAAACCGACTTCCGAAATTAAGGTTATTTTATACCTTGTAGTGTTTTGTTCGAAAGTCGTTTATTTTTTTTTTGTGAAAGATTTTTCACTTTTAAGTAGTGATACTTGGACGACGTCTTCGTCTACGCAGAAATTAAAATAAGCAAAAATGCTCATAAAATAAAAAAAATACTGAACCAAACTGAATCAAATGGCAAGTATACCTCTTCGAATTAAAAAATAATCACAGAAATTGGATTAGAAACCTCTGAAGAATCGTTTTACATACATAGAACAAAAATACCCACCGGATTGAGAACCTTGTAAGACCTCAAAACCAGCAAGTATTCTCGTCACATCTACAATATGATGGTACGATAACTTTCTTACCACAAACCCTTTCACCTGGCCACTGGGATGGACCAGTGTTAGAATTTATTTGCATAGGAGTAAATGAGTTTTCATATTTGTGGTATGAGATAAATAATAATGTACAGTCTGTCAAGAAAGTCATGAAAATAATGTTTTGGGAAGTACTGTTTTAGCTAATACTGGCTACACTGAATAATTGCCAAACCGAGTACCTCAACTGTCACTTCGTGGCTTTGTGGTGGATGATCTATGATTTTTATGATGTTGGATAAAATTTCCATTATAGCCCGCTACTTTGGAAGTTCGTATTTTTTTTTGTACTCACAAATAGAAAGCTTTTTAGAAAGTTTCAAGATTCGGTTTTTTTTACACTATGTGGAACGGAATGTGAAGCGACGCCATGCTATCTCTCAGCTGTCAACGTTAGTCATCGTTTGTTGCCCTTGCAGACTCAGATGAGCCGCTTGTCACGGCCTCCTCTTCTGTGCCTTCTAGTAGTGCGCGAGTGATGGACTCAATAGAGCCGCTTGTGCCTACTGCGCGAGTGCAAGACAGTGTTGGACTTAAATGAGCCACTTGTGCTCCCGTGTGTGTCGGCGGTCCTCGACGAACCGGTTGCTGGTCCCAGTGGGATGGCTGGTACCATTACACCTGGTTCTAGTGGTAGCTTACCGGCTATCGCTAGTTCTTCGGAGGACGCGGCTGATGACATTGCTCCTACGATGCCCAGGCCTACTGGGTCACCTGGCAGAAGAATTAATCCCTACTCGGATGAGTTAAGGTTCGTTTTGATTTATGATATATAAATATGTTTTTTTATTAAAGGTTGAAAATGTTAATTTCGTGCAGCAATTACAAATTTTAATAGCTTTTACTTTGTTTCAGATCTACGTGGAACTGGAGATAAATCTTCAACAAATTGGAAACTCATGATCAGTGTATTCAGTTTTCAGAGGACTCATCCTGAGAAATAAAACATGCTTATACCATCGTTCGGCAATGACTTTGCAGAGAAAGAACCTTTGGGCAAGTTGGCAGGTTTAGATGCAGGAAAATCAACTGCCGAGCAAATCCTATCTCCCTTGCTATTGGGACATGGTTTGAAAACGCACGGTTGTCCCTCATGGCAATATTCCAAATCATGTATGCATTTAGTGAGGGACTAAGTTACCATCAAACTAGGAAATAATTAGCTCATGTAGATGGTCCCGTAGTTTTTGCGAGGACCGCAGCAGATTGGTTCAGTTATTGTCGGGGTACAATTGCAAATTACGAATTGGAAAACCGAAGAGCCCAAGGGAAGATAGGGGGCCCTAATAAAGTGATGCAAATAGACGAATCAAAATTTGGAAAAAGAAAATATAATCATTGTAGACACATCGAGGGACATTGGGTGATTGACATGATAGAAGACGGCAGCGACGATCTGCGGCTGGATGTGTATCCTAATAACGAAAGGTCTGCAGACATATTGGTGCCATTGATAAAAAAGCATGTTGAGGAAGGCTCCATCATTCACACTGATTATTGGAAAGCATATCTGAGCCTTCTTCAGCACGGGTATATACATAAAAGAGTAAATCATAGTGACCCAACAAATAAATTCGTGAAACCAGACGGGACACACACCCAGTGAATAGAAAGCCAGTGGAGAGGCTTAAAGAAGCAATTTCGACAGGAACAAAACAAACATATTTTCACAGACTGGTTGTGTGAATATTCGTGGCGAACCATCGAACTTTGTGGCAGATAAATGTGAATAGCTGAAAGGACGAAAACAAGGGCTGGTCAAAATAAATATTCTTATTACTACACACACATAACTGTATTATATTCTTATTAACAAAATTATAAACAGTCAATAAACAGGATGCTATATTATGGTGTAAACAATGAACAGACATGCGATTTCAGAAATCGATCCATTTGCTATCTTTGATTGAAGAGTTCCGTTGCCTACCTCCGAAGTTCTTCATCACATCTTCACCAAATTAAAATAGCACCAGCCCTTGAAAATACTCTTCCAAATAAAAAGAAAATCATACAAATCGGTTAATAATTGGCGAAAATATCGCTGAACAAACATTTTTCATGGGATCTTAGCAATATAAGATGATGATTATCAGGCACAAATATCTGAATTGCATTAGAAAATTCATGAAAAACATTGTATGTGCCTAAGAAATTTGAGGGTCGATTTTAATGGGATCCCATCATCAGATTCTGACTTGATGACAATGGGACCACTTCAGGAGTACAGGTTTTTGAATAAAAAAAAAATCAAATAATAATAATAATAATAATAAAAAAAAAAAAAAAAAAAAAAAAAAAAAAATAATAATAATAATAATAAATTTATTCACAAACTTTTACAAGAATCCTATGAAAACCCTGACTTCTGAGCTAGGTAAAAACCTGTATTACAGAAGTCAGTGCCCTCTCCCACTTTGAACTTGATACAAATTGTGAATAAAAAATATAAAAAATCATAAGATGAAGTAAATCAAATAAGTGATGACGTATTTGTAGTAGTAGATAACGTGTTTGTGTGTACGTGTGTGTACGTGTGTGAGCGTGTGTGTGCGTGTGTGTGAGGGTGTGTGTGTGTGAGGGTGTGTGTGTGTGTGAGGGTGTGTGTGTGTGAGGGTGTGTTTGTGTGATGGATATTAGATGTAGGTGAGGTATGTGGTAGTAGGGAATATTAATCTGTGAGCAGTAACATTTCTGTTTGGTCGTAGTTTAATTGAAGTAGCCAGTTCTTAATTTTCATTTTTGTTTCTCGAATAGTAAGTGGATGAATGTTTATTATTTTGTTTATTTTATTGTATAAGTAGGATGACCTATAAGATTGCTGTCGTCTAGCCGTAGCTGTCCGACATCTGACAGGTAAGCATACGTTAGTAATAACACGTTTACTCTTATACACATTTACATCACAGGGAGTTTACTTGTGTTTTTTTAATATAACTTGGGATATATATAATTGTCTAATTGTTAACAGTTCGCAATTTTCATACAATTGTTTAGTCGGATATCTGAAGGGTTTAAAAGTCATTACTTTCAATAATGACCTTTGAGCCCTTTCTAATTGCATCATGTGGGTTTTACAGGCACCACCCCAGACCCCTACACAATATCCAAGTATGGATTGAGCTAAAGCATAATATATATTACGAAGAAGAGGAAATTCCGCGGCGTGCCTAAGTTTTTTGAAAACCCAGATTAGCTTCCTAGTGCGACCCGTAACAAGACTTATATGGGGTTCCCAACTTAGCCTCTCATCTAAGATAACACCTAAGTATTTGACCTGTGTAACTTTATTAATGGAAAGACAAGAACAGCTATTACTATTAGGATAATTGCAAGAATGAACTTTAATATTAACATTTTTAAGGTTAGTTTTAGAAAATGAAAATTGTATGAATGAAGTTTTAGATATATTGAGAGTAAGGAGATTGGCTCCGAGCCATTGGCCAAGTCGATGGAGGCCGTTCTCGGCAATACGACGTACCTCATCCCAAGTCTTTCCATGGAATATTACGGCTGTATCGTCAGCATATGCAAATATTTTACCGTTGCAGAGTGGTTGAAGACATAGGTCATTGATGTACACCAGGAAAAGACTCGGGCCGAGTATACTGCCCTGAGGAACGCCATAGACAACATTTTCATCAGAGCTAACATAATTTCCAATCTTTACCTGTTGTCTACGGTTACACAAAAAGTCCTCAAACATTTTTAGGGCCGTTCCTCTTACGCCAATGACATCTAGCTTGTTCACAAGTGCTGAAATCGAGACTGTGTCGAATGCTTTGGCTAAATCAAGGAAAACTCCTATACACTTTTGATTTTCGTCAACTTTAGATGATACAAAATCAGTGAGCTGACTAACTGCATCATCGGTGCTTTTAGACGCCCTGAAACCAAATTGAGTGTTAGCCAAAATATTTTTACTTTCAAGAAATTGGATGAGTCTGCTATTAAGTGTTTTTTCCAATAGTTTTGAAAGTGCAGACAATACAGAGATAGGCCTATAATTCGACACATCGTCTCGATTCCCACCCTTATGCACAGGAGTAATGACAGCTCTCTTAAACACATCCGGGAAGATACCTTGAGCATAGCAAAGTTCAAAGAGGTAAGTGAGAGTAGGGACTATACTATTTTTGCACAGTTTAAGTAACTGAACTGGGATAGAGTCCCAGCCAGTAGCACAGTTATTTTTAAGGTTTAATATTAATACTTCAATTTCAGCTTCATCCGGCGGTAAGAGAACAATAGAATTAAGGTTGCTAGGAACTTTAAAATTGTAAATAGGGTTATGCGTAGGAGTAATGGCATCGGCAAGCTGCTTACCTATGTGTGAAAAATATTTATTGATTTTATTAATATTGTTAGAATTAGAATTTAATAAGCCATTTGCAGTTGATTTATCATCAGTATAATTAATTATGGACTTTATTGCTTTCCACGAATCTTTGGGAGTTTTGGCGTTATGGAGTAAGGATTTTTCATAAGTTGTTTTCAATTTTCTTAACAGAGAATTACAGTAATTCCGATAACGTTTAAACGTTGTTTCTAAGGTGTAGTTAGTAGGGCTCTTTTTGTGCTGTTTATGAAGTCGGTCCCTATGTCTAATACAGCGCAAAAGCCCACTTGTAATCCAAGGTTTAAGGATTCTTTTTTTACAAGTTGTTTGGTAGACTTTAGTATTCGCTTTTATAATGTTTGATAATTTATCTACAAAAGCAGTGGCGGCAGCGTTTGCATCAGGAATAGACTTAATAAAGGAGAAATCAAGAGTCTCTATTTGACTAACACACGTTTTTATGTCTACTTTGTTTACACTACAATTTTTGTTCATAATTCTACGTGTGGAAATGCTTAATGAGACAATCACTGGAAAATGATCTGTTATACAGGAATCAATAACACATACAGTTGCAGGACAAATGGTTTTCATCATGACGTGGTCGAGACAGTTGAGCAACCTGGTGGGATAGGTATGAGCAGGCAATAAGCCAATTTCTGCCATTAAGTTCAGATACGAAGCGCTGCATCTGTCTGTGTTATTAATTTTGATATCAATATTGATGTCTCCGACCAGTAATACATTATTGCTAGAATTTAAAGGGCGCAAAATATTATCTAACGAGTCTAGGAAACTATCAATGCAATGTATAGACGGTGACCTGTATACGGCCAGTATAGATATATCGGGTTCAATTTGTAATAATAAAAAGTTAGCACCTGAATAGTCCGGCTCCACCACAGAGCACTTAATTGATTTCCTTACATACATTACAATGCCGTCGCTTTTGTTTAAATAATTTTTAGAAATATATGTGTTATAGTTATCAATAGATGGGACGTTTTTATTTGCGTGTAGCCAACACTCAGTTAAAATAATTACGTCATTTTCAAATGTTAGACTGTGTAGTAATACGAATAGATTGTCTAAGTTTTTGTATATGCTACGAATGTTTAGAGAAAAAATATTCAGTGACCTGTTGTTACTACCAATGAGAGTATTACACGTCAACGTGTCACAATTATAAGCAGACGCAATGGCTATATTATCTAATTCAGTAGAAGTATTTATGATTGAATGAGTCATTGTATAAGTAAACAAAACACTGTCGCAGTAAAATTATGAACCAAGAATATATTAATACCTGCTGTGCGATAACCACAAATAATATACTCCCCTGTACATTGTGTTGTGTATACGTATCGAAATAAAAATATCCATTTTGTGTTTGTTGTGAGTGTACGAGTGATTAAGATGTTTGAAATATAGTTATTGGTGTAAAAGGTTAGTATGGATTGAATACAAAGTGTAATAATTATATAATAAGTGTAAGATAGGTATTTTGAAATACTTTGATAGGTACTTTGAACCACTCATAAGCACGAGTTTTTGATAAAGTCGATTCACCGTAAGCCTTCTGTAACATTTTCAGTGACTCCGAACACGAAATTCCATTGGCGATGCAAAATTTAAGACAAACTCTTTGTTCGATATTTTTGTCCATTATGAAATTCGCAATACACACTATATATGATATTACTAAAACCAGCACTGTATTTAATATAAATAACAGATGCAACTCAAACTCCGCGCCAAAATGGAAAACAGTTGTGCCAATCTAACAACTACAAAAAAACTAAAATTTGAATTTGGAACCATAAACAAATCATCCATTCCCGATACTTTTTTGACTGAATGTATACTCAAGATTTTTCACGTGATATTACGTGTACCTATGTATGACTAAGCAAATTATGTTTTTTTTTTTTAAAAAAAATGGTCAAAAGTACATGAATTAGTAATTCAAACAAGTCCCGTCCATCACCTTTTCAAATGTGATTTGTACAAATAACAGAGGTCAACAAAAAAATAAAAAAAATTCTTTGCCCTTGGGTTTTACTTAATATATTCTGATTATATAAGCAAATATATATACAGTGCGATAACAATAAAAAGATTTTTTTAGCGAAGAAATTATAGCGATTTGACCATTTTTGATTTTCGCGGCCAGTTAATGTCGGTCTTTGCGCGCTATTGCTGTCGAAAGAGTGGTAAGAGGGCGGAAGAGAGTAGTGTTTCTTGCGACTTTCGTTGTGTACATCAGTATGTATTACAGAGGAATAACGCGTCTCATTTGTTTCACTCTGTACAAAACGTCTTCGAGAAGTTTTAAACGAAAAGCTGACTCGTTTTGCTATATTTTTATATTTGCTTTATTAAAGTGAGAGATAAAAAGTATTGTTTAAGTACAAATCTAAAGATTTGAGAGGCATGTCACGCTTACTTCCTTCCATTTCTATAAAAAATCAAGACAAAAAATGAGCTTCATATGTGTCATGTAACTCTTGCAGATACATTCTGGACTATAAGTTTATTTTCTCTTTTTTTGTTGTATTAACTATTTAATATTATACTAACATTATAGTCAATCAAAGGCCTCAATCTCAATACAAAGGCGACAAAGAGAATATTGAAAATCACAGACCAAAAAGCCTAATGTCAAATGTATACAAGATATTTGCAGAGGTTATACGTGAGTTTATGGGTTGATAGGATGAGCCCAATGCTGGATGAACAGTTGCCAGTTGAACAGGCAAGTTTCAGAAAAGGGTATTCGACTATTGACCATATCCATACAGTCAAACAGGTAATTGAAAAATATAAAGAATATAATAAAGTTGTATATATTATTGCCTTCATCGACTACGCTTTTAACAGTTTGAGTCACGAATACATATGGGAAACCCTGAAGCAACAAAAAATACCAGCAGTATACATCAACATCATTCAAACCATCTATGCCAACAGTATAGTCAAAATTCAATTCTCTGGCAAACGAATTCCACTAGAAAGAAGCGTGAGGCAAGGAGACCCACTATCTCCAAAATTGTTCTCCGCTGTTTTGTGACTTGAACTGGTCAAAGTTTGGTCTTAACATAAATGAGTCCAAATTGACTAACCTCAGATTTGCTTATGACTTAGTCTTATTCGAAGAGATTCCAGAAAACTTGCAAATGATGATAAAAAGTCTGAGTTTGGAAAGTGAGAAAATTGTTCTAAAAATAAATAACTAACTAGTCATTAGTTTCGTCTTACTGTGATTTGGCTTGACTCTTTGGCTTATGTAGAGGAATACATATACATTGGTCAAGTCATTTCTACCAAAGACCACATTAGCCATGAAATAAATTTTATTAAATAAACCATAAAATAAGGTACGTCAATTGATTGGGAAAAATACTGGTCACTCAAAGAGATGATGAAGTTTAAATTCCTAGGCATAACTTTGAAAAGAAAGCCTTTCAACTCATGTATACTCCCATGTTTAACTTTAGGGTGTGTGTGTGTGAGGACATGGGCACTTACCAAATCACTCAGAGAAAAACTTGCCAAGTGTCAACGAGCAATGGATAGAAGTATGGTAGGTGTAAAGAGACAGAACAGAATAAGAAACACAGATCTCCGGACTACAAACAAAATTAACCAACGTTGTAACAAGAATAGACCAACAAAAGTGGAAGTGGACAGGCCATATGATGCGAGACACTAAAGGGAAGTGGAGCTAGGTAGTGACAGAGTGGTATCCAAGGGATGGCAAAAGAAATCGGGGAAGACAACGGGTAAGTTGTCTTGTTAGGATGAGGACATATAGATGACAGCGGGTCCAAATTGGAGGTTACCCCACGACAGACAACAATGGAAATTTTAGCTTATGCTATGATGTACACCGAAATTCGAGATATTTTGTGATTTTTTGTAATTAAGATATGTAAATTGTGCTGTCTTGTTTCGGAAAAAAAGGCTTTATTATTAGTATTTGGCAGCCGGGACCACCGGCTTATAAGTGCGTTCCGAAGCACGGAATCATCTTTTTATCAGACAATCATATGATTTATGCCTCTAATGTTATAGTTAAACTGGAAAACAACTTTACAAAGTATGCTCTTCCAGTCCACCGGGTCAAAAATACCCGGTGGTCACAAAACAAACGCCTAAACCCCTCGCCCACGCAGGCAGTAAATAAAGTAAAGAATTTCTGTAGAATTAATGCAAGAAACAGCAAAACTTTCACCACCACGATAAAGCAAATTAACTCTATCTTTAAAACCATTGTTTCAATCTAAAATAAATACGTCACTGTGTCCGTGTGTCTCGCATCGTGTGGATCGCTACCTATCAGCGACGGGTGACCATAAATCTATCCGGGGAAGGTCATATGACCCCAACGAGGCTGTTTGAGGCATATTTATATACAGTGTGAAGTGATTGAAGCCGAATTAATTTACAGTGGAATTAATGTAAAGTGATTTTAGTGTTTCATGAGGCATTTTTAGATAGGTATATTTTGGAAATTGACATATTTAATCATTGTTTTTACGCTTAGTTCTTAGAGAGCATCTCATGCAAGTAAGCTTGCTCTCAATTTTGTATAAAATTGAAACAACGTTATAATAACCTAATGGTGAAACTCAACAGTGTATTTTACAATGCACGGGCTGGCATTTCATAGACAAGCTCTCCCTGATACTCCACACTCAAGTTGGAATTAAAGTTGAGTTTACGTTTTTGAAAATGGGCCTTAGTTCAGCCTTTTTACTTTTATTAAAACAGCTGCTATCAGTTTAAATTTCCGTATTTAAATTGTCTAGATTTAATTATACATAGTCCAAAATGAGCTTCATAAAAATAACTTCGCAAGTATCGTTAAAAAAAAACATCATAATTTAAGTACATGCCACATTTTTCACAACACGACTTTGAAACCGAGAGAAGTATCTTTGAAATGGGGACGATTTATAAGCTTTAGGAAATTGAGACATAAATCCGTTGGCTAGGCAAGCGCGTGATAAAAAGTGGACGCTGTGTCAAAGCTGTGTCGTGCAGCATTTTCTTTTTTATGATGGTCGAGTGAAAATATCGTGTTTCTATTTTCTAGGTGTTTACTTAACTTGAGTTTGTTGTTGGACAGATCTGAATAATTTCATGTCATAAGTCCTAAAGATTTATTCCTCTGTCTCGATTTCAAATTTAGTCAAAATTTTAGTTTGTTTTTCCGGTCACAAATAGAGTAATTAAAATTATCTGTAGGGTAAAATGTATGTACCCCTAGTAGTGTCCACATTCTGTCTGAATCATGTCAAATCGTGACGAAGAACCGATGTTTCGCAACTCTGACACCCATGACTGACAGATATGACAAGCGTCATACTGAAAAACGTTGTCCAATTTAGTAGCAAAAAGTCGATTTGTATTTGTTTTTAAGTTTGCAAGTTATTTTTTGTTATTCAGATTTCAGAAACACTGAAATAAAACTCCTTTACAATGCAGAATACTTTGGTAGGGTACCACCCAACTATATCATTACAATCTCCTTCACACCATACGTGTTCCATCACACCACAATGAATGCGGTGATTTCCTACCACAGAACTCAGAAACTCCTCTGCGGCTTAGAGACAATATTGTTAACATTTCTCCTTCAAATTAAGCGTTTCAATGAGTGTCAGCGTCTAATCATTGACAATGATGGCACTTGACAATGCTAACTGACGCGATACTCCTTGGTTAGACTGGTGTCAGAAAAAACTCCAGGCAAAAATAAACCACGAAAATAAAAATCTTATCTTAAGGGTCAGAGAATAAGACCCAGTATTACTTGTAACACTGTGTCTCATTCTCTTGCCCTTGATCTTCATAACTGTACCGGGTTGTGGAGATAAGGTACGCAGTCATGCAAATTACTAGTACTGAGCTGCTTATGGTTTGACTGGAAGTCGACACCAACCCAAGATATGTATTAAGAGAAGACTGGGTGGATTGATAATAACAGAGCGAGGTAGAAATGACTGACTAGTGGCCCTATTAAGACGTGTCAATGCCATCGTGATTCATTATCATCTGCCTAACCTTTTCCCAACTATATTGGGGTCGGCTTCCAGTCAAGCCGGATTTAGCTGAATACCAGTATTTCACGAGGACCGGCTGCCTACCAGACCTCCACAACCCACTATCTGGGG
Organism: Lacanobia oleracea; assembly: GCA_950371165.1. Lineage (NCBI taxonomy): Eukaryota > Metazoa > Arthropoda > Insecta > Lepidoptera > Noctuidae > Lacanobia > Lacanobia oleracea. The sequence continues at coordinate 4,559,669 of OX493398.1, forward strand.
TAACACGGTACTTAATGGCATCCATAACGACTGCCAAAGATCTACAAATGACAGCCGGAACCAACGGCTTAACGTGCTTTCCGAGGAATGGAGGAAACTCGGTATGTTAAGATGGTCACCATCCACAGACTAACCTTGGCAAGAGTTGCTTAACCTTGAAGATCGACCCGTGCGGCTGTTATTATCTAGCCACGAGCTCCTCGCCTATGCCGTCGTGATTATTTGTTTATTTATTTAATACTGCACACAATTGTACAGAGGCGGACTTAATGCCTTAGGCATTTTTTACCAGTCAACCCTTGGGTGATGCAGAGAAAATTAAAAAATAAATAAAGGGATAGTGTAATGCGTCTTGTATAACTCTATCTCCCACCAACACCGTTATCATGATGGTTTTAAGATGTCATAGTAGGTACTCAGCATGATATTGAGGGGTGACTAGCGACAATACCCCAGACGTAATCCAATCAACGTTCATTCAATGGGGATCTAATTCAATAAGTATTGTGAATAAGAAAAACTAACTGCCACCCGCGGCTCCGCCCCTGTGGATGACGAAAATTATCCAAAGGGAACATACTCCCGGATAAAATCTTATAAATTATTCCAGACTATAATCTACCTCTGAGCCAAAGTTCAGCCGTTCTAACGTGATGAAGAAACAAATATGCATCCATATTTTTATAGCAGTGTCAATGCCACCACAAGAAAAACCAACGAAGCAAATCTACATCGTAACAAAAAGAACCGCTACGCCATCTATCCAACTAGCAGCGAACTACTACAACAAAATCGTGATCGCGCACGTCGAGTTTTCCGTACGATTTGAATATATACATCAGCCTGAATTTCAACTATCGGGCAGTAGCCTGCCAGGCACAACAACCGCCTGGTCGAAGGATCCTTCCCTTTCAATGGAGGTTTGCGGGACTTTACTCTCTGTTTTGTATACCTCCATACTTTCACATTTATAATTTTACTAGCTTTTTCTCGCGACTTCGTTCGCGCAATCGCGCATATCCCGTTTCTTCCCGTTCCCGTAAGAATTCCTGGAACTTACATGCCAAATTTCAACTTTATACGAACACCAGTTTTGACTGTGCGTTGTCTGTCTGTCATGCACTCAATCAGTCAGTAACAGAAGAGTTCTATAATTATGTTAGGACTAGTTGACCAGGGCAATTTTGTCTGCTCCGTTTCTTTTGGTCCTAGCGTGATGATATATAACCTACAGCCTTCCTCGATAAATAGGCTATCTAACACTGAAATAATTCTTCAAATCAGATCAGTAGTTCCTGAGATTAGCGCGTTCGAGCAAGCAAACAAACAAACTATCACTCTCTGTTCAGCTTTATATATTAGTATACGAGATAGTACGAGTATAGCTTAGTATAGATGACAAGTGACTTTAAAGGTACATATTTTGTGTTTAACTCCTCGTAAGATATCTAGTTTCTGTAGTAGACAAGTGGCTATTCCGAACTCTGTGGCAGACTTCCTACAAACCCACGACAATATTATCGAGCACCACTAACGAGCCGTAACAGAGATGTATGAACGACTCGTCTCGTCGAGAGGAGTGCCAACCGTTCAGACTGACAGATTATTAATTACATGTCTATTTGAACCACTTATCATATTGCTGAGATTATTTATAAAGATCTTATGTAGGTAGAATTATTTTTGATACCTTGTCAAAGTTGTTTGAAGATTGAAGGAACATCTGGTGTGAGGTAAAAATAACAATGATAACTAAATTGTTTACCAACCGCGGTGATTTTAGTTTTGAACTCTGTAGACAGTTTTGAGGCGGTCATGCGCAAAAGAACGGCATCCCTAATGCGTAGGATACGTTGAGGCACCAATAGCATCCTGAAGGTTATTGCGGAGAAGCGAGACTGCCCATTTCTGATGCACTGGTCCCGTAGACATAGCTGCGGGCCCGGTGCTGAGAAAAAATATTTAAATTAGTTTAGTGCAGTAAAAAGAAATTGGTGAATACTAACATAGTTTGTAAGTCCTAATACTAACACCATATATAGATGATTTCCGAAATAAATTTTTATTATTATTATTAACAAAATAAATCTACTGAATTAACGTATTCAAAAACGAACAAAGACAACAAATACGAACAAACAAAGCCATTGATAGCATTATTATTTAAAATCGTTCCCGATAAACTGTATTTAAAGTACTAAGTTTCATTTTTTTATAAAATATAAGGCAGCGAGGTTATTCATATTAACTAGATCCAGAAAGAATTAGAGCTGCGACTATTTTAATTAATTAAAAAATAAGCTAAAACCTAAAAAAATTGTGTGTATTACCAACCACATAAATATTTAAACCAGCACCATTGTGTAAAAATCACACTGTCAAATCAATTCCAATAAAAGCCATATTCTCAGTTTTACCTCAAAGAAAATAAATTAAAATCTACAAACTTCTGGATTCATTCCAAAATAATATTTTCAACGAATCTAAAATTATCAGCATTGTCAAGTGCATACTGCATTCAAGGCTGCCTATTCACTGCCAGACATTTGGAGGTAACGAGGTGCTACAAATACTTCTGTCAATTCCGACCAATCGCGTCGCAGAAATAGTTATAGTGTTGTATATCACATCTTCGTTTTACGAGGAGTTTACACGTTTTTGGGATAGTTAAGTTTGCAATTTACAATGCTTCGTTTGGAAAATAGTTTCCTTGGTTTAATTTGTTTGTTTGTGTTTACAAGAATTGATGCTTCAAATAAACTTACGTACCTATTAAACAATGATTATTTCTAGATCCCCTGTCAATGTGAACACTTCAACAGAATGTCTTAATGGCCCATCATACTCGTTAATTACCTGTTTAGTAAGTTGTTGTCCTTTTTTAACCGACTTCATCAAAAAGGAGGAGGTTCTATGTTCGGCTGTATCTGTTTTTTATTTATGTATGTTCACCGATTTCTCCGCCAATTGAGGATCGATTTTAAATATTCTTTTTTTATTCGAAAGCCTATACTCCTGAGGTGGTCCCAAATCAAAATCTGATAGTGAAATCCCATGAAAATCCTTCAAATTTTATGGGCACATACAATGTTTTTCATAATCTTTTTAACGCAATTCAGATATTTTTGCCTGGTAATCATCATCTCACGTTGTTGAGCTGATGATGGAAGGTATAAGTCAGGATCTGATGATGGGATCCCATGAAAAATGTTAGTTCAGCGATATTTTTGCCAATTGTTTGGAAGAGTATTTTTTGAATAATTTGGTGAAGATCTGATGAAGAACTTACACGTACGCTGTGATTGTGGTTATACTTTGTAGTGTTTTGTTTTTGGAAGTCGGTTGTTTTTTTTTATTTGTTAAACGCTTACCAATGTTTCACGCAAAACCACACGTAAGGTCAAAAAATGCATCGATACACAATGATCGCAAAATGACATATTGAAATTTTGCAAAATGTCACATTTTGACAAAATCGCAAAACGTCTTTTCGTCGTCGTATAGGTACCATAATTGACCCTCTCTACATGGAGTTCTCCACAAAATGACGCTGCGTCTTACCAACTCATCCCTTATTTGTTGCATAAAATCCACCAGTACATTGAACAGTCCGCATTACTGGGCTTACAGCACGGGCTTACGGCAAAGCGTTCCATCTGCAAGTGACTCCAGAAGATTTGCAGCACTATTTAAGTTTCCGAAAACATAAATATCATGCAATTTTTGACCATACAATAACTTAAGCTTTCTACAACAAAGCGCTTTACAAATTGTTGCTGCGTCTTTCCGACTCATCCCTTATTTGTAGCATAAAATCCACCTGTACATTGAACTGGCTGCTTTACTGGGCTTACCGGCAGCCCGAAGCGGCCCAGTCTGCAAGTGACTCTAGAAGATTTTAATAAAAGATTATTGCTTATTCTGTGAGGCTGAACGTATTCAGCCTCACAGAACTCCGTGTGGAATTTAATCAATAATGAGCATGACATTTATTCAAGAACTCTTGAAGAGAATACTTACTTTTTGTCCGTTTAAAAAAAACGTTATGCTTTGTGATTTTTGGTAGCTCGTTTGTGCCCACAAACAAAAGTTTGCCCGGATAAGGACGACTTAAATTTCAAGCCGACTTGCGTGGCATGTAAACACTTTAAAAAACCGTGTGATCATCGCTGTGGATGTCAAGAGTGTACTACATTCAAAGCATTTTATTTCAAATAAACCATTCACAGGCACTTTTGAAACGTCAAGGTCGGTCAGTCAAAAACATGGAAGCTATTTGCACGTTCCAAAGCGTAGATCTCTATGGAGAAGAACGTGCAAGAAACTCCACGGACACTCTTTTAAATCATGTTCTGGTTTTACAAAATTTCAAGTTACATATACTTGTTGCTTCTGCATGTGAGGACAATGCAAAGGAAAAAAAAGGGCTTATTATAAGAATTTTAAATATAAAGATTAAAATAAGCCAATGGCAGTTAAGAGATGACCAGTCTCAACCGACGGCGCCTGTTCACGAACATGACGCGTGTATCGGCACCCTTCAGCTAATTCAAATTGAAACTCGAACAATTAATCCTAAATACTAATTACTAATAACAGATAGTTTAACCATAGGATAATTAAATCTCCATAACTATAGGGTAGCGACAACTGAGCTGGATAAATTGATTGTGGATTATAACCTTGACATAGTACTTGTTCGAGACAGAACGCCCACCAGTTTTTTTTTTTATATTTTGACTTTATCTTTTCGTAGAAGTTGTTCTTATGTATGAGTGTTTTTTCTCCTAAAATCATCATCATCATCATATGCCTTTTCCCAAATATATTGGGGTCGGCCTTCAGTCAAACCGGATTCAGCTGAATACCAGTATTTTACGTGAAGCGGCTGCCTACCATACCTCCACAACCCATTAAATGGGTAACACGGTATTTCTTCGCAAGACTGGATTCAGATTTACCGGCTTCTGACAATCCGTAACGACTGCCAAAGTTGAACAATTGACAGCCGGAACCAACAGCTTAACGTGCTTTCCGAGGCACGGAGGAAACTCGGTATGTTAAGATGCCCACCCATTCACAGACCAACCTTGGCAAGCGTTGCTTAACCTTGAAGATCGACCTATGCGGCTGTTATTCTTTAGCCACGAGCTCCTGATTCATTCATTTTGTGTCCTAAAATCTTTCCCCTGAATTAAGGTCACCCTGTGGATAAATGAAAAAAATCTGTTGAGACATAAACCCCTATTTAACCGAATTCAAAAAAAGGAAGAGGTTCTCAATTCGGTTGTATTTTTTTTATGTTTGTTACCTCATAACTCCGTCATTTATGAATCGATTTGAAAAATTCTTGTTTTATCTAAAAGTGTATACTTTCCGATTGGTCCCATTCTCACCAAGTCAGAATCTGATGATGGGATGCCATGAAAATTGAGGGCAACCCACAAATTTAATTTTAATTTTATGTGCCTATGCATATATAATGTTTTTCATAAACTTTCTAACGGAATTCAGATATTTTTGCCTGGTAATCATCATCTCATGTTGCTGAGCTGATGATGGAAGGTCTAAATTAGGATCTGATGATGAGATCCCATGAAAAATGTTTGTTCAGCGATATTTTCGCCAATTGTCAGCCGATTTAGATGACTCTTTTTTTGTTTGGAAGAACATTTTCTTGGACTGGTCTCATTTAAATTTGGTGAAGATCTGATGAAGAACTTCGGAGGTAGGCAACGGAACTCTTCAAAAAATGATAGCAAATGGATCGGGATTGCTGAAATCGCATGTTTTTTAGTGTTTACACCAGTTTTTAACACGTCATCGCACCGGTACGCTGTTAATGGATACGCGGTACAGGTGAAAAACTTAAAAAAAAAAATACAACCGACTTTCAAAACAAAATACTACAATTAATTCATCGAATAACTTTGAAAGAAAGAAAAGAACTTTAATATCGGAAGTCGGTGTCAATAAACTAAAAAATAACCAAAAACACCGACTTCAAAAAAAACAGAATTGTGTTAAGCACAACTTAACAGACAATAAACCAAAACCTATGAAAATTCTTAACAGCTGATCAAGTAATCGCGCTTCTTTTGTTCTTTCCAGACAAATTCCTGAAATTCAAGTATACCGAAAACCGTAAATCATCCGGGGAGTAAATACAAAAATCTTTGTTTTAAAATTTAATTTCCTCCCCAAAACGCGCCCAAGTCATTCGAACGTCAAAATGACGTCTTTAGCTGGTAGATTGTTGTTACATTTTTCAATTTACAATTAAAAATCTCGGAGTTAATTAAATTGAGGACCAAGTTACAAGCGACTGGGGTACTTGTGCTGAGAAATAATGAGATATAAGTTTTCCCTTCGGTCTTTGTTTTACTAATAAACTGGCCAAGTGTGAATCGGTCTCACGTGCATACGGTCCGAAAGATTACATTTATAGCATGTTAATTTAACATTATAGACTCAATAGTTAGTAAAATTTGAGGCTCAATAGTTTTGGAAATAAAGCGGAAAAATGGTTATTATTCATCGAATTTCTTGAATCACTTCAAAAACTCTTAATTTAAAAATATATATGACACGCGTCCTTGTTTGAGTCACACCGTTCATACCGGTTACTAAATTTCAATAGAATTTGTTCAGTAGATACGGAAAGAATTAGATGTGATAGACGGACAGACAGACAACCAAGTGTTCTATAAGGGTTGCGTCTTTTACGGATGTTTGGAACCAATTAAACGTTACTGTCAATGCACAACCTCTTTGGTATAGTCCACATATACTTTGTTGTACGAAAGAGCGAAAGAAGCAAACAGTAAATTGGGATAAAAGACTAGACAAAATAGTATGATTATAACCAATAGACATCTCGATTACAAAGTCTGTCCGTCAACTAGCTCTGTGCGCAGTTTACTTGCCACCGCCTGTACTTCGTTCAACCCTAGAACACTTCTTGGACTCGTGTAATACCATATTTAAACAGTCGGCTTTGAAGTCATGTATAGTTGGCGACTTTAACTTAGGTAAAATTGATTGGAACTTGGTAAGTGAGTTGAATAGTGGTTATATAGCGCCAGGTATTGGTCACTTGTTAACTGATTTTATTCATATAAATAAATTATTTCAACTTAACAATATAACAAATAAGTCAGGACGCATCCTCGACCTGGCGCTGACTAACTTAACATCCGGTATCATATGCTCTGCTCTAAATCCCCTAAGTATAATCGATCCTTTGCATCCCCCAATTGAAATTATCTTAAATTCATATTTTAAAGACACAAGACTTCCGTATAATAGTAACAAAGGAATAAATTTTTACAAATTAGATTATAACATCATTTGTAAACACTTAAATGAGATCGATTGGAACCATTTATTTGATGGCACTCACGATGTGAACGGTATGCTCAGTATATTCTACGATAAAATTAAAAATATTATAGAAATGCAAGACCCTCCCACCACCCGTAAACATAAGACACACCCTCCTTGGTTCGATAAAAAAATGAAAGTTTAAAACTTTGAGGGAAAAGAAAAAGATACGTCAGCGATACAAAACCTATAAAAACCCCATGGATGAGCTTGAACTAAAGCTGCTCAGTAAACGGTGCTCAGTCATGGCTGCCTCTTGTTACAGTAAATATTTTAGCGACCTAGAAACAGTTATTACCAAGGATCCGAAGAGATTTTGGACGTATATCAAGGACAAGCGAGGAGGTACCAGTTCCTATCCCCTGACAATGACTGACGGCATCACATCGTCTTCAGATGGCATCAATATCTCTGCAATGTTCGCTGCTCACTTTTCCTCGATGTACAGGCAACAAGATGTGTCTGCTCATTCATCTTCATCTCCCTCACAATATATGCAGGACATGTTAGCGTATAGTTTACCGTTGACTATTCCAATTATTGAAAGTGATGCCTTGCTCAGTAAATTGAAATCTCTGGTTCGTCGAAAAGGCACTGGACCCGATGGAATACCTCCTTATTTTATCTCCATGAGTGCTTCTTCTCTGGTGGCTCCCTTATCACAAATATTTAATCGATCGCTCGCCTCCGGTATATTCCCAAATATTTGGAAGGTAGTAAAAGTGGTACCTATTCATAAATGCAGTGATCGTAATTACGTAGGTAACTACAGAACGATTTCAATTTTGTCTACCTTCGCCAAAGTTTTCTGAATCCTTGACTTGTCCCTACATACAGTCTCATTAGAAACTTTACCTTAGTGACGTCCAGCATGGCTTTGTCAGTTCTAGATCTACATGCACAAATCTAGTAACTTTCATGGAGACCCTAACAAGTGCCATTGACTCTGGGAAATAAGTTGACGTGATATATACCGATTTTAGCAAGGCTTTCGATCGCGTCCCTCATAATATACTTTTTCATAAGTTAACCGCTTACGGCATCACTGGTTCCCTCCTTAATTGGTTTAAGTCCTATCTTGAGGGTCGTTCCTTCTTTGTTGCTCTCAATGGCTACCGATCGAGTTCCTACAAAGTTACATCTGACGTGCCCCAGGGATTGCATGTTGGCCCGGGTTTGTTTAACTTGTTTGGTAATGATCTTGCCAATGAGTTGAAATTTTCTGAGTGTTATATGTATGCCGACGATTTAAAATTTTGCAGAGTAATTGAATCTGAACTTGATGTTGAGTTGCTACAGAGAGACATTGACATGTTGGTGAAGTGGTGTGATGACAATAATATGAACTTAAATATCAGCAAGTGCTACCACGTGAAGTTCACCAGAAAAACTAAAATAACACGAACTGTTTATTACATTAGTGGCAACTTAGTGCAGGAAGTGGAACAGATGATGGACTTGGGAGTTCTATTCGATAGACAGTTGACTTTTGTACCCCACGTTGAAAACGTAGTTAAAAAGGCCTCAAGAATGCTTGGTTTTGTCATAAGAAATGTAACCTGTTTTCGTCGCAATAAGACTAAAAATCTGCTTTATAACAGTTTGGTCCGCAGCTCGTTAGAGTATTGTAGCACTGTTTGGAGACCTCACTATGCCACCCATACACTAAGATTGGAAAGGGTTAAAAAAACGATTTCTGTGGCATTTAGCATACTCTTTCGGAATAGCTAAAAAGATTCAATCGTATAAAGAGAGGCTCTTGCATTTCGGGATGATATCCCTACAAAAGAGGAGAGATCTACTGGATTTAGTATTTATATTTAAAATTTTGAGATATAAACTTGACTGTCCTCAATTACTGAGAAAAATAAAAATCCCTGTGCCCACGAAAAGCCCACGCGCTCCTATAACCCCCTTACATCCTCGTCTTCGCAGGACCGTTCTCGGCGCTAATTCTCCCATCCCCCGCCTATTTAAATTATTGAACAGCTGCAGTGATCTTGTCGATGTACACTCTGACTCGCTTAGTAAGTATAGAAGCATTATATTTAAAAACTTGTAAAATCATTATAGTATTAAGGTTTGCATGTTAATTTAGTTCATATTGTTAAAATTTAGGTATTGGTCATAATTATGTTCCGGTGAGTAACTCAAAACTCACTTAGTTATAAGTCACCATCAATCAACAATAATGTAGTGCATGTTCTGCTTACCTGTAAGGGATTGTTACACAAGCCCATAAGTTTATATGATGTATATGTTATCCATGTATAAGTGTATTCAATTGTTGGTGAGCCAAATAAATAAAATAAAATAAAATAGACATTGTTTGTATAGTTAAATAGTTCTTAAAATTTAAGTGATCTCAATGATTAACTATTGTATGTTTTCTGAGAGTCCTGATATGTCTGCAGTTTTTTTTGTTTTCTTTTTAGTCCTTATTGTTTCAGAAAACATGAATTTTTAGCGCTCAAAATAACCCGTAAAAACCTGCATAATAAATTCACAAGTCTGCTGGACGAAGTTCTCCTCTATTGCACACCACTAAGCAATTCTCCGCCACGCTCATCCATCTGAAAAACCTCTTGTCCTATTGATTTATAAATTCCCTTTTAAAACTAAAAGCAAACGGCAGTTGAGTGTTTAAAATGCATGAGCTCAACACTACAGCGACTCCGTTTACGCTCATTTTACGCGTTATTTACCAAGGTACGCCTCGTTGGACTTTAACGAAAGTATATTTAGTGTCGAGGTATGCAATACGCTTTTTTCATCACTTTTAGGCCAAACAAGACGCTGTTTGACGAATAATAAGGTTTTGTTGAAGTATTTAGTCCTAAAATCCTCTTTTAAGATCGTATTAAATAAAAAAAAGATAAGTTAGGCATAAAATAGGTCAGTGATATAATTCATATCAGAGAACAGTAAAATGATTGGTTCAAGACAGCAAAGGATGGCGGAAATGAGATTTCTAATGTTTAGAGGTGGTGGGGCTTTTGGGAGATTTCACCTATATTATTTTTGAGTAGTATATAGAGACCAAAAATAAAATAGAATAAAAAATCATGGGAAAGTACGGTCAATCAACAAAATTTAAAAATCATACAAATTAAAACATTTTTAAGGAACGATAAAATATTTATTTTATTTAAAAAAATGCCAGCCTTCTATTAGTGCTAATAGAAGGCTGGCATAAGCACCTTTGTCACTGGGTTACCGAGGATGGCACAAATGACTGAGCTCACAAGTGAGCTCGCTAGAGTTCTGTTAAATATAGTTAGTTATGTAAGGTAACTAGTGTGAAACGTAATGATTGTTGTTATTTTCTGTTAGGCATGTAAGGTTATATAAGTTATTTTTTAAGCAGAGTATTAGGTATTGTTAGTAGTATTACTTAGTATTTCGATCATTTTATTTATTATAATTAACAAGTGTCAGTTCACTATAATGTCGATTAGGTTATAACCTGTTAAGAAAGTCGTAAGGAGATAGATAAACCAATAAATGATATATGACTATGACGAGAGAGTGCAGGGCATTGACCGTAAGGTGTAATATGCTGGCACGCAGGCTTGCAAGATGCGACATGAATGTCAAGACAACTTTATTTTAACAACAATCTTTTTACACCTGCAGCTTATGGACTAGAAACACACAGAAAGCGTACAGTACAGCGACGCATTTAGGGTACTGTTGTGGCTGCCATGTTTTTGTAGCGTATCAGGTATGTTTGCGGCAGCACAGATAGACGATTTCTTTGCGAATATGCGCAAAAGATCAGCATCCCTTTTGCGTCGTGTGCGTGGCACAGCAGTCTCTTATGCGTTGTTGCCAGCAAAACTGAGGGACATCTGATGGGACACTTGTGTGGGAGACACTTGTTCCTATCAGATGTTCCCAGAAGTTTTTAACAATTGTTTAGGATAAGTACATAATTGTTAAGATACTAACATAGTATAGGTATTATAAGTCAATACTAACAGAAATATGGGTTTTCTTTGGCCTAAAATAAGATATATTATTATTAGAATTAATTCTAAAAAATCCAATAAAGTGAGTAAACAATAAAGGTACTCATAATTTTATTGTTTTTTAGATAAGAAATATAATTACTTCAATCTCATTTAAAAATACTTAAAGAAAAGTCATAGTGATATTCAATAATTGTAATGATTATGACCGCTGTAGTCATGTGCTAATGAAGATATTTAATTTTCTTAAGTTTTATGTTGATGTTTCATAAAATGAGGTGATTTTATGTGCGATTGTGTTGACTTAAGGGACAATAAGCAGAAATATTTTCAATTAAACTATTGCAATTTATTTCTTAAATACTGAACATTTTAGTAATTATATTTCTTAATAAGTATGTTGTAAGCTCCAGTTTAAATTCAACTTCTCTTTTAAGGGTTTCATATCTCAAAAAGAAAACGGAACCCTTATAGGATCACATTGTTGTCCGTTCGTCCGTCTGTCTGTCAAGATCTTGGGAACGCATGGAGGTATCAAGTTGAAATTAAAAACGTATACACAGATTTACAGCTCCAAAAATAGACATTTCGACACTCTCAAGAGAATCAAAATTTATAGGGTATTTTTGGTTGACCTAGAACAGTGAAATTTGGCTAGTAATATAGTAACTAGTGTAGAAAAAAATCTGAAAACTATATACATCATGGCATGGCGGAGATGCGGAAGCGGTGCGCATCCCTGGTCAGAAGGGTGCGGGGCAGCGCTAACAGCATCCTGTCCATGATAGCAAGCAGGCTAGATTGTGTGTTTGTGAACCACTGCTGCAGGGTATCAGCTGGGCCTGTCACCTTGCGGCAGTGATGTCGCCACCTGTTTTGGTTTTTGTATTGTTAATGTTTTACAAAATATAAAGTTTGTAAGTATATTGTTACTAACACTATGAGTCTTGGTACTTGAAATAAATGTTTATTATAATTATTATAAATAGTCTATATTTAAAGTAATATGTACAGAACCCTCGGTGGGCGAGTTCGACTCGCACATGTCCTATTGTTTAACTTTGAAATTCTAGAAAAACGGAAACAGCTATTTTATACCCTATAAAATAACGTTATTTTATCAAGTTCATATTTCGGCATAAAACAGTATGTAAACGGAACATTAATTTCTTACAGTCAATATTTACTAGCCAGACCCTTCAATCTTGGCCCTCAGAAGGTAAATAAGAAATGTATAAGACAGAAGAGAAATGGATAGGACATTTTGTGCAATTTTTTTTTTTATTTCTTGAAAGATTTTTAAATTATTAAATACTTAGTATTTTTTAGAGGTCCGCTGAAGAACTTAGGTAACCAACACAGCTTAGAGCAAAGGCGAGCGCAGAGAATTTGTATGTAAAAAGTCATAATTCGAGGTTTGGCTCTCGCCTGTTTCCTCAACCAATATTGGACCGATGTAAAATATATGTCATAATCTGAATAAAAAGGATATATACTGTGTCCCTATGTTTTTCTTTTTGTCGATATATTGACCGTATAATCACTAGAACTCTCAAAAAAAGCTCAAAAATATCCAATAAGCTGCTATCAACAAAGCGCTAGCGTACACAATTGGCAACTATTACTCTACTAACTATTAGTATATCTCTGACGTCAAGTTTTAAATGGTCGTTTTAATATAACTATATTAAAAGGACCATAGAATTGAGGAGCTCGTGGCTAAATAATAACAGCCGCACGGGTCGAACTTCAAGGTTAAGCAACGCTTTCCAAGGTTGGTCTGTGGATGGGTGACCATCTTAACATAACGAGTTTCCTCCGTGCCTCGGAAAGTACGTTAAGCTGTTGGTCCCGGCTGTCATTTGTAGATCTTTGGCAGTCATCACGGATTGTCAGAAGCCGGTAAATCTGACTCCAGTCCTGCCAAGAAGTACCCAGTTAATGGGTTGTGGAGGTCTGATAGGCAGCCGCTCCATGTAAAATACTGGTATTCAGCTGAATCCGGTTTGACTGGAAGCCGACCCCAATATAGTTAGGAAAAAGGCTAGGCAGATGATGATTAAAAGGACCATAGAAACAATATGGTCCATATGACCATGGAATCAATTCAAGTCTATTGTATTCTACAAAATTCGCATAGTTTACAATTACATTATTATTACAATGAAGAATTTCATAACATTTCCTCCACAGACGTGAAAGAATTATGACAAGACTTGATAAATGTGTTTTAAAATATTAATGTCTTACCTCTTTTAGATGCAGACAGAATATGCCAAGATTTTGGCCGGAGTTGCTCGCATCGTTAGCTTAGACAAATGCACTCTCGGAAATCAGATTTTCCGTATTATACGGGAAATATTGTCTGTGAGTAAATTTTTGAGTATGAATGTTGATAGTTTGATAGTAGCACGAGATCAAAGTATGTAATTATATAGATATCTGTCTGAAAAATTGAGGTAACTGCAAATAGGCATTGGAGAAGCAAAGATAATGTTAGATCAATAGGATGAATATTTATGTAATATTTTATAATAAATAGGTAATATCGCTTTACGAAAAAGATAACTTAAATCAAGTAATAAATTAACAAAAATAATAACTAAAATAAAAAATACACTAAACTAACGAAAAAACTAAAATATAGCATTAAAGAAACATTTAAGTAATTATTTGTTTTAGCACAAAATGTAGTGGTTGTAAATTAATAACTTCGATATGGAAATTTTTGTTTCGATTTAGGAATGGGCTTGCTCTTGACCACAATCACGTCTGATGGAAAACGATAGATGAGGTAGAGTTATCATAAAGCGAGCGTGCCCAGAAGATGCCTGTTCACTCTTGCTTTGAAGGCAGATGTTGTAATAATATTGTATAAGTATTATTATTTAATATTATTGTATAATACTAATCTAACTGTAAATTAGTATAAACCCAAATGTTTGCATGTCACATAATTATGACTAAGTGTTATGGATCTATAATTATTTGTGTTAAGACTGAAATTGTACCAACACTTACTGCGAATAAAAATTGTTTGATTGATTGAAACCACTATATAAAATTTTATGATATATTTTTCATTTTATTTGGTTAGTACAGTAGTCCTCAAAAAAGTGCTGTCGCGCTTTTCAATGAGAAACTTACTTCGGAATTTTGTTTTTTTTACAAATAGATAAGAAAATAATGCGAAAAGTGGGGCCGCTGTTAATATAGAGATCGCGGAACGCGATAAGGCCGCCGATTGTATATTGTTTTAGTGTAAGATATATTTTTTTTTTTGGTGTACAATAAAGCATATAAAACGTTGATACGACAGAGGGGCTTTCCTTTAAACTGCCTATACTAGGTACCATTTTCAAGCTCTGTACCAAAAATAAATTAATTAGGAGCAGTAGTTTAGTCGCAAATGATTTTTAAAGTTTTTGCACGGTTTAAACACGATATATCTTTTCTAACAGCTGATAATCGTCTAAGCATAGGTCATGCACTTTACAACGATGAATCTACGATGCGTTGTTGCCGCTCTGACGCATGTCGAAGGACATTCACTAAAAATTGGCAATGCAAACAAGGAAGCAATCAATACACACACACTTGCACTTTCACTACGAAAGCGACAAACGTAGCGCATTTGAAAGAAACAGAAATAGGTCAGTTTGTTGCATCCTTGTTTTTTGCGATCGGTAAGTGGGGCCTCTATTCAGTGCGCCGACGCTGTCTTTTCGGAACGTACGGTTTGTGGAATTCGCGCGCAAACAATTGTGATTTTATTTTGTTATTGTGATAGGACACTAAATAAGTTTAAGACAGTATTTTTTTCTTTTATTGTGAGAGGACACGTAACTTGGGATTATTATTATTTAGTATCAGTGTTTTTTTTTGTGATTGACTGTTTTTTATGGTGATAGGACATGTAACTTGGGATTATTATTATTTAGTATTAGTATCTCCGGACCTCACTCCCATGGATTTCTTTTTGTGGGGGTACATTAAGGTTGAAGTGTATGCCTCAGAGGTAAATACAATTGATGAGTTAAAAAATAGGATTATTTTAGCATTTCACAAATTAAAGTGCTTAGTGACGGACAGTGATATAATTAGAAAAATAAATAACAATATTCTCCGTCGGTATAATTTGTGCATCAATGTGAATGGAGGACACATCGAAAATTTTAAAATTTAGTGTGTTTGTTTTTGTTCACGTACTTTGAAACGTTACCTAACATAAAAGCCAGTGCGAGCGGAGGCCAAAGTCGCCGGCCGCCACCCCGCCCCGGCCCCCACCGAGCACACGAGATACTGCACACCGAGCTCCGGCGCGCGCGCGACGTTGCCGCTTTTTACCTAGCGGCCTAGGTAACTAAGGTCAGTGTCATTTTTTTACAAAGGGCGGTTGCGTTTTATTCGGATTAGCATGCTATTTAGTTTGTTTGAAAAAAATATTTTCTCATTTATGGCGCTTTTTGTTTTTGTACCGTATCGAATTAATACTGAACACATATAGTATACGTAGTTTAATTTAATGCCCCTCTGTCGTATCAACTCTCTATAAATAATGATATTAATAACTTTTCTTAACTACTCAATAAGCCAAAGTTGTAGAAATATTTCAGTTTCTGAAAAAGCCAAAATCATTCAAATTCAAAGAAAAAGGTCATTTTACGTAAAAAAAAATCCTAAAAATGATATATGCCTAAAGTAAAGTAGCAATAATTATATTATATTGCAAATTATAACTTTGAATAAAATTCCGCAAAACAATATTTTTCCTATTGGTATGTAACAATTAAAAAACTAAAGCTTAAGAGCGCTTTCACAATTTTTCTTGAATTTGAGCGTTTGATTCGAGTTTTGATGTCTGATTATGCTTTAGATATAGCACAAAAAAAAAAAACAAAAATACGCCTAAGAAAATTTGATAGTTGATCTTGAGAGTGTTCTAAATAAATATATCAATTTGTTCACGTACATCAGTAAATTTCTTGTCTCCGCAAAGGGTGTTTCATAAAATTACGCTTTTGGGAATCTTTTGATGCTTTGGTACACCGAAGATATAATAATTTAATCAATTTTAAAAATGTCCATGATACAACTGTACCTTCTACTTTGGAATGATCAAATCAATTTGTTACGATTCATGCACTAATAAACCAAAAATAATTTTGTAAAACTGAGAATCATTGACAATTTTCCATACGAAACTATATTTTTTATCTATGAAAGTATAATCCAAATTCAAATAAAAATTATTTAATAATTAAGGAGGTATTGTTATAATGCATGAAAAAAAAATTGGTCTGTTTAAAAGTAAACTCATATTTTTAAGCATTTTTTTGTATACAGCCCCACAATCACTATAAATCTCGGGAAACGCGGTTTGTAGCTTTAGTCCGGGGCAAGCGCTCGATTTTGTAATAGCGCCTTTAAATAAGAATTCCATTTTCGAAACCGATTAATGAAAACGAATTTCCGTTTCCCAGAAAAGAAAATAAACTACAAAAAATGAATACTACTCGTAGCAACTTCAATACACGCTTTTGAGTAATAAGCACAGGTGTGCTATGGAGGTCAGACTAGTATTTCTACTACCCAATAGGAAAAGCCGTGAATTCCTTATTTCAAATCTGTGTTCTCTATGCACGGGCCTCGAAAAGAACAACTATGCTTTTACAGCTGGAACAGGCCAACATAGACTTTAATGCGATGGTATAAGGGTGAAATAGAATGTAAAAGTAAGATAGCTAGCATAAAAATCCGCTTAGGAGGTGCGCCAATTCCAATTTTGAAATGGTTTTGGCGGAATGGCAGTGGATTTTGTTTATAGAGTTCCGTAGAAGTGTCAGACTTTTGGCACAGCCATGAAAATAGGTAATAAATTATTTGTATCTTTATTTTATAAAATACTAGAACTTCGTCTTCTTTCTGAAAATAAAATATAGTTTATGTTATACGGCAATAAAAAAAGCTCTGCAAGTATTCAATAAAAAAAAGGTTCAAAAGTTTTAAAGACAAACAGACAAACAACAGCAAACAAACATACAAACAGACATAAAAAAAAGTTTTCTCTTTATAATATTAGTAGGTATTTATGTGTAGATTTAACATTGGTAGTAACATAGCTGCGATTTATCGCTGCACTTACGTCATCCATTAACATCAGGTTATTTTATATTTACATAGACTTTAGACCATAAGCATAATAATAATAAGATAATTAAAGGATATCAACTAAAATATTTTTTGACATCTGCAAAACTTATAGTTTATCACTTCTTAATGCATTTTACAAAAAGTAAGCCAATCGAAGCATATTGCCACAGAAATTATAGTAAAACATTCAAGTTGATATGTTAAATTAATTAATATTGGAAATGGCTGAAGACTGAGGACTATACTGGTGAAAAGTCCATAGATAATTCAAATAACAACAGTTACTCTAATAGACAATTTTTAGACCACATTGATTTAAACAACAAAGTCGAAACTTCACATACACACATAACACAAAATACGTGAACAAACGTTACAAAGAAGCTTTTGCCTAACCCACAAATATGTATAACAAGAGATCCATCGATAGACGACACCTTCCAAGAAGCTATTTTATATAGAAACCAGTCTAATAGGACTCTAATACAGAATGTATATACCCAAACAAAAACTTTCTAAACACCTTTTAAGAATAGTTAATGACATAAATAGGATTTTCCGTGAAAATTTCAATGAAGATACTGACTTTAACACTTAAAAAAGTGTTAAAGTTAATGGAGCTAAAATATCCCTCCAAGCAAGTGTAATTAACCGCGGCCGAAATAAAGAATTCACACCAAAGCAAAGTCGACTGGAGCGGAAATGAAATGATTTACAGTCAAAAATAGGTAGAATGACACAGTAAGTTCGTTAACGACAATAGAAGTAAAAAGTAACTAAACATGTAAAAATTATCATTGAACAATACAAAATCCATAAAATACTCAAATAACCAAACACTCAAGCATCACACGCATTAGTCACTCCGAAACAAAATCTTTCAGTTATAACAGGTCGACTACAAAGATGCTTGCGCACAAATAAAACAACAAAACACTCTATTTAACCATAATGAAAAACTATTCTATCGCAGCATTAGTCAGGCAACAACACAACGAATTTCCAGGAAAACCAACCAAATGAGTATGATCATGTCACCCCCGAACAACCAACAGAACACAACTCCCAAGCTGACTGACTACAAACAGAACTGACACACAACACGTACTTTCAAGCAATGACATTTGAATATTCATCCCCACAGATATTCCATAAAGTATTATCTCGTCTACATAACTGCAAAACACCCGGATCAGATTATACATATTCATAGCTTATGGTACAAAAAAATCACAGCAATTCGTGGTTATCTGCATATTTTTTTTTTTTTCATTCCAGAAAAGTAACATAGAAAAAAGTACACATATCTTCTGCCAAACTGCTGTACAGTTTTTCGGCAGTGTTCTCGTGGATAGGTACAGTTTAACCCAAGTAGGTACATATCAACTTCTTTATACTTACTACTACTACATTACTTTGAACAAAAATACTTAATAAAATCATAAAAAAGGGGCATGAGTGAGGGGCATTCAAGACCCCGAAACAATACCATCCTATTTAAAATCAGGTACAACCCAGCAAAATATAACCCTTTTACTTGTCTGTAGACCGTATTTACTATATATTTTATTGTACACCTCATATAAGATCATACATCCTGTAGATCAGAATTGATATACCAACACACTGACAGTAATAACATCTTAGCTGAACAGCAAAAAGGATGCTGAAAATTTAGCCTAGGCTGCATAAAACAATTGATCGTAGATTCTGTAATTCTAAAACAACATTAAAAATACTAAATCCGATTTGTTCACTACATATATCGATTGCAAAAATGCTTATGATTCCGTACCCCATTCATGACTTGTAAAACTTTTTAAAAATTACAAGATACACCCTAAAATTATCACTTTCGAAAAGTGCGTGATGAGCACCTGTACCACTGCACTAAAACAATAAATACTGGCCCAATTAAAATACAGCGAAGAATCTTTCAAGGTGCAGCAAGGACGCACTTGGCCCATTATGGTTTTGCCTTGCGTTAAACCCCCTCTCCAATATTTTAAATGAAACTTCAATAGGAGTCCCTTTAAAAGCCACTTATACATCTACAGACGGTGAACAGACTGACAAACAAATAACTATTTTATTAAAAATCATGTGTTGTATATGGATGATATTAAATTATACGCAAAAACCTTACCTGATAGAACAGTTTACATAATGACATAAAAATGGAATTCGGTATAAATAAATTAAAAATAAATTCAGATTTCAAATAAAAACAGTGCTTTACATTTCCTTATGGTCTAAGTTACTGGCGAGGATACATAAAAACAAGAATATGAAGCTAAAGAAGCATATTTTTATATTTTTACTTATGAACTCTACGCTAGGTCAAGCCTGTTTCGTGGAGCCTATTGATGGGATCACCAAATGCAGTTTGCATTACATTTTATATATATAATTACCGACGACAAGCATATGAAAAATGTTAATTATTTTAAAACAATGCATTTAAAACATCAAAACTACAGCCTGCAGCATCATAATAAATCCGTACAATACATGCCAATACCATAGACACAATCCAGCAAAAACGGCCAACTCTTGCACCTCAACGAATAAAAAAACCTACAGATCCCTTTACGCCTGATGAAACGCTCGCGCGTTTTTTTCACACTACAGCTAAAAGTTGTTTGCATGCAACTTCGATAGTGAAATAGAAATCGAATCGTATCGCTGGATGGCGCCACTGAGCTAAGCCAACGTCTGAAATACACGAAATAATTTTTCGTTTCGCTACAAATTCCGTAGTTGATTCGAGGAATAACTTTTAAGAGCTGCTTCTTACGATAGCGTTGGAAATATTGGAGAGTATTCATTTTAAAGTAAGTTTTCAGTTTTAAAATTGCCTTTGAGAAATTGTAGCTTAGTAGAAGGAAGATTATTGTATTATTTTTATTGCTGACCTATGGACCTTCGTCTCAGACATATTTTTTCATTAATGCTCCGCTCCTATTAGTCACAGTTTGATGTTATATAGCGTCAAGCCTTTCTTTATAAATGGCCTATCCAAGACTAAATTATTTTTCAATTCGAAACAGTAGTTCCTGAGATTAACGCGTTCAACCAAACAAACAAAGAAACTCGTCAGCTTTATAATATTAGTATGGATAAGAGAAACATGTCAGTGTGTTCCAATTTTATTTGAACTGATAATGCTTTTTAAGTAGGTACTAATTCGTGTTTTGGAGGTCTATTAGAAATGCATTGTTCGTGAACAATTAAGAGCATTGTTAAAAATTGTCTTTAAATATTTTAATGCACTATGGGACTGTGATTCAAAATAGGTAACCGCCCTAATTAGGGCCCATTCCAAGTAACCACAACGATAATGAGTGTTATGTAATGAGGGAGTGTAATGTAATGATTATTCTAGTAGAAAAGTCACCATTATATCGACTCATTAGCTCAATCGGTTGCATAATCGCGTTATACGCATCACTAATGAAAACGAATTTAAATTGACTAAGACTAGGTCTAACGGGCTGCCCAAACCTAACTCGGGATCAACGTCTTTTTTTACAGTTTATTTACAAAAAAACCTCCAAAACGGTTTTGCGATACAAAATGCTTTCCTGTATATAGCTCATAAATGTATACCGTTCAATAGAAAAACCAAACAGTCAAGTGGGAGTTGAACTCGCGTGTAAAGGGTACCGAACGAATTTTAGTTTGAACATTTTATTTCAAAACTTTTTTTATAAACGGGTATGCTAGCAAATATTGATTAACATATTAATTGTAGCTTTGAATTAAAACTTTGAAACTAAATTTTAGTAAGCATACCTACTCGTATCTATTCCAAAGCAAAATTAAAATCATATCCGTACTACAAAGGTTAAGGTTTTTAAATAAAGATAAACAATCTTGATGTGACTTTTAACACAAACACATATTAAACAAATAAACTACTGCTTAAACTAATGGTTCAACTGATTAAGTAATAGTTATTCTTGTTTTTGCATGGGTGTTTAGTTGCATTTTATCTCTTTAATTTTTCAACCTATGTTTGTATCTAACAAACAAGTAGACTTATAATCACGGCATTATGTACGAATGCGTATAAAAACAAAATAACTCATTGGACATCAACAAAATAATCCACATCGCTGTCAATGTCAAAGGTGCCCAGAACACTAGCAGCATTTCCGCGTTGAATGCTGATTCTTTGGCCGAAAAAAAAACCAGCTCTCTGGTTACTCGACACTCAGCTGCATTGCTCCTAGGTATGCTTTTTTAAAGATAAACGGGGGCTGAGGATACACTATGGGAAGATTTACAAGCTTTTGCCGCCTTTGTGCCCCCAAAACCCAGCGACTACCCAAACATCAACTCATTCGGAACCACTTTGGACAACGTTATCAAAATTCAAACACTCGAAAAACATAACCTTCCTTCTTTCGCTGTCGGGTAAAAATTAAAAAACAATCAATATAATTATGTATTTAAATTCTTGCGTTACTGAGTGACTGACGTGAGTAGTCATCCATCATTTCATCTTGTTACTCTACCACTACTACTGAACTAATCAATATGATGTTTTATAATAATGTTTATGATTAAGAGAACTCATTTTAATAATGACTAATTTCAAACTAAGAATGACCGTCTTTCAGACACTGTTTTCGGATTTTACGCTTGAAGGAAAATTTTGACAGTCTTCTTGAATCGTGAATCTTGTCTTCATCATCTGAAAATAGTCCTTTTCAAACTAAATTGATTCCAGAACGGAACGGTCCATTTGGCGGTTGCCAATCTAAATCCTTATATTTCTGGGCCATATATCGTAGCTCTGTCCAAAAGATCAGGGTCCCATTTGCATAAAGTTTGTGTTTTAATAGCCGATTCTGTTGAAAAGGGTTCGGGCGAATTTTTCGCTTTATAGCTTTTGGACTTTGGCGTAAGTTATAAGAAAAAAAAAAAAACAAAACTAAACAATTTAAACAGCTAAGTTGGTCCTTTTGGATCCAGCAAATTTTTTTTTTTTCGCGTAAATCGATATGGCATCGTCGCTACATCGATTTACGCGAAAAAAAAAATTTTTTTGCTGGATCCAAAAGGACCCACTTGGGTGTGAAGAGGTTAAACTTTGTGTGTGATAAGATTATGTACCAAACAATGTAATAAAATAATATCGTAAGCCACTTGGCATAAAAAGTTCTCGGAACTGAAGTGCACATTTTTTACGGCAGTTAGGTCAGCTACCTTTTTTTTTTAAGTATGGGAAATCATCAAATGACTCCTCCCGCTTTGGGTGAAGCAGGAGATAGTGTCAGACTCTTACTGACTAAAACCCATCCGTATTCCTCCTAGTTTAGCCTACTGGAAAATGTTCAGCCGGAAAATAGATATCCTAGTTACAAAGATATTGCAATTTATATTTGATTATTTTCTCAACTTTTTTATGAATTTGTATGCCTATATTTGACATTTAAGAGAAGAGTTCAGAGTTCTCCCAAGCTCTTCAACTTTTACGTGAATGAGCTTATAGTTGGGCTCAGCAGCACACGAGGAGGATGTTGGGTCAATAATGTATGTAAGAACAACTTTAGTTACGCGGATGACATGGTGCTGTTGACCCCAACTGTAAGCGCAATGAGACAGTTGCTAGCCATATGTGAAACGTATAGTTATAAGCATGGTCTGGTGTATAATTGTAAGAAGAGTGAGTACATGGTTTTCATGACCTTCGGTAAGTGTCCGTCGAATGTGACTGCGATAAAGCTGAATGGTACTGAACTGAAGTGGGTACAACAGTTCAAATACCTCGGACATTACGTTACTGAGAGCTTTGACGACCATATTGACATAGAAAGGGAACGTAGAATCTCCCGGGCTACCAGTGCATTTGGGTGTGCCTCAAGGCTCAATACTAGGTCCATTCTTGTTACTAGTGGACCTAAACGATCTACCGTTTTTCTGAAAGGGTGTCTGTGACGTAGTATTGTTTGTGAATTACACCTCTCTTATCTTTAAAGTAGATAGGAATAGATAAGATTTTGATAACGTAAACAGCGCTCTTTCAATGGTAAAGGTCTTTCAAGGAATTGTGACTCTTTGTTCGTAAACTAAACAATTGAAACAAAAACTTAAAATTTGTCTGCGATAAGATTATGTACCAAACAATGTAATGAAATACTATCGTAAGCAACTTGGCATTACGAGTTCTCGGAACTGAAGTGTAAACAACACCCTTTTTATGGCAGCCGGGTCAGCTACCTGAGGCATGGTTTTGTAAGGCTTGTTTTATGATAGAAATGTCCAAGGAGGTGTGTTATTTTAATTGATTAAATTTTCACGGTGTATAATTTTCAAGCAATGTTTCTAATTGCATCTCAGTTCTAATCTGTCAAAAATGTGTAGAAACTGAGGCTTTTTGGACAAATTACAACTGACATGCGAATACAAACGTTTAAAAAATATTACAATTGACTCTCAGATCAGAGCCAAAGGTATCGTTTTGCAGTCGCTCGATATTAAAAAGTTGTACCTAGCCGCTCCCTGTTAGATTAAAAGCCGATTCCAATAAAGTTGGGAAAATGCTAGGCAGATCAACTGAGTGTTTGGGTACCCGCTTCAGCCTACCATTCATGCCATTCACCAAGTCAACGTATGGGGTCGCGAGGGTACCTTCCACGTCTCTCTAACATGCTTCTTAGGTTTTTACTTACAATTGACCATCCCAGGAGCCTCTGTATGGTAAAGATCACTTTTTCATATACAATGTGGGGAGGACAATATGATCATAAATGAAACTTCGTATAAGTCATGATATTTCCAACCGTCACACAAAAAATCAAATGAATATATCTAGAAATTTAGCCGCAGGACATTATTTTTCATTTTAAGTATTTTCTACATGATGTATTGTAAACAGGAGAGCACGCGACAGGTTAACGACACACGTTGCCAGCTCGCTACTTTAAAAATCTACGCCTTTTCTTTCAAATTTATTTTCTCAATGCAAATTATACTTTATGCCCGAGCCTTATGAGTCATAAAGCGTGTCATCACAGCTAGATAAGAAAAAATGCATGCGAAAGTTATTACTTTCCTGTTACGCACTCATGTCAATCGCAATATATGTATGTGCGAAAGAGATAGGTAAGTTTGCTTGTTTCTACTTTGCTTACTTGTCGACGTGTCTAGGTTACGCGGTCAGTGTGTCACCGGACTTCCTTCCTGCCTGTGACGCGTTTTGTTTTTCGGATGCGCCTGCGCCCGTTTGAAGTCGCCGCGCCAGTGTTATCGTATCTTTGTTGTTGTGTTGTGTTGTGCGAATTTTGACGCTTTGTTTTAATAGTGACAGGACACATAAACGTTTATAGGTACTTAGTTAAATAGCTAAGTAAACTTTGCGAAATTAGACGCTTAATACTTTGTGTTTCAAGGTTTTATTATTAAATAATCATGCCTCGTTACAATTATACCGCTTCGGAGTACACCGATATGATTTTAATTTATGGGGAGTGTCAAGGTAATGCCGCTTTAGCTGTACGGACATACCGTGAGAGGTATGTACAAGCTGTCCAGAGGATACGGGAAAATCAATCCTTGATCCCGCACGTAGATGGTGCTCTTCCACGTGTAAATGTGATTTCAGACGAAAGAGTTATTGATTATTATGATCGCAATCCGACGGCCAGTCTGCGTAATGCAGGTCGACATTTTCGTGTAAATCACAAAACTATTGAAAAAGTTTTGAAACGTGACAAACGCAGACCTTATAAGTACAAGAAAGTACAAGCATTGTTACCGAGAGATAAGCCAATAAGAGAAACTTTCTGTCGCTGGTTGAAAACCAAACATCTCGAGTATCCTGACTTCCTGTACAATGTGCTGTGGACTGACGAGAGAACATTCACAAGGAATGGTTTATGGAACCGACAGAACCTTCGGTACTGGAGCCGCGAGAATCTGCATCTAGTACGGGAGTCTTCGCACCAGTACAGATTTGCGGTCAATGTGTGGGCTGGCATACACAGAAATACCATTATTGGTCCGGTATTTATTGATGGCAATTTAAATGATGTAAAGTTCATTGAACTCCTCGACGGATCCGTTTCCGAGTACACGGACGAACTTTCGCTGGACGTGTACAGGCAGATGTGGTACTAGTTAGATGGAGCACCAGCTCATTCAGTGGTGTCTGCAAGAGAGCGTTTGACTCAAATGTTCGGACAGCAGTGGATTGGCTGTTCTGGACCAGTGCGGTGGCCAGCGAGGTCACCAGATCTCACACCCCTGGATTTCTTTCTGTGGGGTCACATAAAGAATGAGGTTTACTCAACAGAAGTTACTACCGTTTAGGAATTAAAAAATAGAATAATAATATCTTTTAATAAATTGAAAGAAATGGCTGCTAATGGTGACCTATTATCAAGAGTGAGAAATAACATTATACGTCGGTGTAGTTTGTGTATTCAAGAACACGGCGGACATCTTGAAAATAAAAAACATTTAATGACTGGCGACATAATTATGTGACCGAAAAGTGATTGTGAATAATAAATTGATTAGTGAATAGCTCACGGGTGAATGATGACCGACTATTTGGTTAATATTCTGTGATTTGATTTGTGTAATTGAGCATTAAAAATAATAAGAATAATGGCGCCAAACATTACGTCGCTGCGTCGGCCACAGATGTATCATGAATGAAACCAAGCTGCGTTGCCATTCTTATCGCAGGTCAGTGTACCAATTTTATAAATGGTGTTTTATTTTGTTTGCAGTTTTAAGCTATTTAGTTTGTTAGAAGAAAATGATTTTTTTTATTTTCGATGTTCGGATATATTTGATAGTTTACAAATGTTTCTATAAACGAGTATTGCCAGTGTTTTCATTTAAAGTCATATTGTCATCTCCACATTGTATAAATTTTGTTAGATAGAGAAGAAAGGAACAAACATTTTTGTGGAATTTGGGTTAAAGAAAAGAGATATTTGCTGAAGAAATATTAATTTTATAAGAGCAATGAAAAGATCATACACTTACAGGCTTAAATAAAATCCTAGTATGAAAGCTCATAAGTCTAGTAAAGAAATGCATACGTATACGTTATTTATAAAATGTTGATTTCTAGAAAATGATAACTATCCCTTTGTAAGTTATATTAGCTGTTATTAACTGATGCGTGAGATTGAAATCGAACCCTTAGACTTCTCTTTGTTTGTGTCATTACTGCCAATTCTGCGTATCTCGCCAGATTTGCAATTCCCACGTTTCTTGTGTTATTATCATCTAGGCTTGATAATTCTACAGGAACGATGTCGCCCATAAATGAAGGTTTTTTGTTTTAATATAAAAAAAAAACCTTGTAGTCGAAAAAATAGACAAAAAATGATTAAAAAAATAAACAATCAGTGAGAAAAAAACATTTCTTCGTAAGCCCTTAACATGGGTTCAAGGAATACTTCATTAACTAATTACTCTGTATTAAATTACAATAATGTGCCTAAGTCATTTAAAATTCGTATGAAGGGATAGCAATTAAGTAATGGATATCTTGAACTCAATTACCTAATTTTTTAGTCATTAAAAATATAAAAGTATTCCGAAGTGCAAATAATGGCCATTATGACCGATATCTGTTAATGACTTTGTATAAAAACTCTAGTTTTGACAAATCGTTGATCAGTTGCTGTTACGTACGCATAGTGGTAGTTGCTAACGTGCCTGTGCTTCTTAAGACACTGAGTTAAATTACCAGTATGAAAAGTTTTACTTCAATTTTCAACTAACATGGATCCTCATCAAGATGAGTTTGTGCCAACTGGTCGCTGTGAACATGTAAGTGTAGTTTTAATTTATTTATTTTTCTTAGTTTCTTAAAGGCCGGTTTCCACCTGCTAGCAAGTTTTATTAGTAAGAGTATAAAAATTTTGAAAAATTGCGTAAGTACTAGGACTTATTTTAAAGTAGGTCCACTACAATGTGTCAAAAGGTTAGGGGAGGCCTATTGGACCATGTTTCACCAAAAAACCGTCTTAAAATAACTATCCTCGATACAAAGATATTGCAATTTATATTTTAATTTATTTTTCAATTTTAATCAATTTGTTTAAATTTTATTTGACATAAAAACTGTGTGCATATATATAGATACTTAGTTGAGATTCTTTGACATGTTTGGGTTTCACATTTAATATTTAATTTCTTTCTTTTTTATTTATTTTTTTATTTCTCTTTATTAATGTAGTAATGATATTTGTGTTTAATATGTGTGAAATTGTTAGCATATAAGCGTTTTTGTTTAAAAGCCAACTAGAGCGTTTTCGGAAATTTAGAAGAAAGAAAATTTTGCAAAGTTTTGAAAAACCACTAGTTTTGAGACAAAATTGAGTTTTCAGAGTTCAATCGAATTTTCTGTTCGCATAATGAGCCTATAAATAGAGATTAAATAAGGAATTACCCGATTCTGTAATTACAACCGAATTAAATAAAAGGATTTACTTAAATTTACCTATTTTTTTGATGTTCCATGCAAGGAAACCGTATGTTTGAAAAATCAAAAACCTTATCTCAGCGCAAACAAGCTACTAAGAGTGTTTTCAGAAATTTAAAACATACAAAATTGTGCAAAGTGGTGAAAAAACCACTATTATCCGGACAAAAACGAGTTTTCAGTGGCTAATCGAACTTTTAGTTTGCAAACTGTCCTTGGAAATCGAGGTTAGATAGACGAGAGCCTTATTCGGCAATAAGAACGGAATTTAATTAAAGATTTACAAAAAAATACAGTTTGTGTAAAAAAACCTTGAAAATTTGCGTAAATATTAAGACTGAAAATTTATTTTTTGGTGGGGCAATTTATATGTGTCAATAGGTTAGTGGACGCCTGCTGGACAACGTTTCAGCCAAAACCAGTGTCAATAAAACTATCAATATAATTTTCAAATTCGTTTATTAAATTTATATAACTTTTTCTTTATTAATGTATGTTACAGATGGCTAGATAAAGAATAATGTTAAGACAATAAATAAAGTGACACTTAGTGCTCGTGATTAATATTAAGGGAAACATAAGACAATGCTTAGGCTTAGGTATATGTATGATATAGCGATGGGGAAATAGCAATT
Source organism: Lacanobia oleracea (assembly GCA_950371165.1). Taxonomy (NCBI): domain Eukaryota; kingdom Metazoa; phylum Arthropoda; class Insecta; order Lepidoptera; family Noctuidae; genus Lacanobia; species Lacanobia oleracea. The sequence continues at coordinate 4,588,267 of OX493398.1, forward strand.
AGGATTAAGGTATGTGCTTTTTTGTGTCGATAGTGTAGGGATTATGTTTGTAGATAAAATCATCACGAGGTATTTTTTGAGCAGGACTACGGTCCCAACAGATCGCCAACAGATAAGGCAAAAAGTTTACCGTGTGGTAATTTTAGGTAAGAACAAAGAAAGTAACGGGATAGCGTTAAGAGAGCTTGTAGCATGGTATTTTGTTGAAGTGGATTTTTAGCTTAATGTTAGTAGAATAGAAGTAAGTTTCTGTGCTATATACCTAAGTAGGTTAGTAGTGTTACCTTAAACAAACAAGCCAAAAAAGCAAACAATAATTAGGCATAGTTAGAACAAAGTATGATAGACGTAGGTTACAAGTAGGATAGACGTATAATTGTTAGGTTGTTTGTAAATGGTTTTCAGTGCTTTATTCCAAGTAGGAGATATTAGGAAATGATAAAATAAGATGTAGATAGGCTAATGCAAGTAGGCAAGTTGCTTATGAATCATGTAAAAAATGACTGTTTCGTCTAAACCTTAAAGGTAGTTTAAATTCCATGATAGAGTTTCATGTAAGATCTAGAATAGGTTTGTTTTTACTCCCCTAGATATAAGTATATGAGTAAAAATTATAGTAAGAAGGCATAGAGCGAGGGCAAGTCCAAACATGCCCAGGGTGCAACCGTAAAACAATAGGTCACACTGCACTCCGAATGGCTGACGGCAAGTCGAGCCGCGCTCTGCGCCCCCCGCTACCTGGGCTAGCCCACGCTTACACGGAATTGTATGAATGGAATGCCGATCTATTTCACAGCACATTCGGCCTCCAGATCTCCTACGAGCGTCAACAAGAAATACAAGCATTTAAAACGCAAGCAGTATTTTTTTTTTGGTGATTCCTGAGTCGTCAGGGAGTCGATCTTGCACTATCATCGTCAACAATACAGTCAAAGGTGAGTAGCGATTGAGAGCATATAATTTATATATTTATGTTTGTTATTTAAATTTGTGTGCGTTAATATTGATACTTAGTTTGCATTCTTTGACATTTTTTATATTTTACATATAATTTTTAAAATTCGTTTATTTACTTTCAGTATTAATCTATTTTTAGTGTCTCATTGTTTATTTGTTAGATATGTATTTAATTATTATTGCAAATAAGCTTTTTGGTTTAAAAATGAAAGCTTGTTTTGTGTTTTTGGATAAGTAAAAAATATTTAAATAGGGCTTCTATAGATGGATTTTAATGACTTTATACTACTTTGTATATATATGTTTGTTATATAAATTTGTGTGCGTTAATATTGATACTGAGTTTTGTTCTTTGACATTTTTATATTTTACATGTAATTTTTAAAATTCGTTTATTTACTTTCTATTAATTAATTTTTTACTGTCTCATTGTTATCGTAAGTAATGATATTTGTTAGATATGTATTTTATTATTATTGCTAATAAGCGATTTGGTTTACAAGGGAAAGCTTGTTTTGTGAATTAATAAAATATATTTAAACGAGGCTTCTGATGAATTTTGAGGTAAGTGCTGGAGAACTAAATTTGAGATAAATTTAATTGATTTTGAAAATTTCAGGTATCAAAAGACGCGTCTCAGTGCAGGAAAGCTAATAAAATCATTTCCGGAAATTTCGAGGACTTAAAATTTTGCACAGTGATCAAAACAACACTATTTTCAAAGAAATCGAGTTTTCAGCTGCCCATCGAATTTTGATCAGTGGATTTACTAAATAAAAATAAATACGTGTTTAAAAATTTAGAAAAACTGCAAATGTGCTTCTGCCAGAAACGATATTAAGATTGCTTTCCTAAATACAAAAATTTGTGTATTTTATTTACTTATCAATTTCAATGAACTTGTTTCTCTTTGATTGACATTAAAAAAAGATATTGCAATTTATATTTTTTTTTATTTATTTTCCAATTTTAATGAACTTGTATATCTAAATTTGACATTAATATTTTTTTTTTCCATTTCACATATAAGTTTTGATATTCGTTTATTTAATTTCTATTCCTTTGTTGATTTCTTTTTAATTTCTCATTTTTAACGTAAATTATAATTTTTGTTTTATGTGTTTAATTGGTATTGCAAATAAGCGTTTTGTTATAAAAAATATAGATTTTTTTGTATTTTTAATAAATAAAAATATAAGAACAAGGCTTTTTATGGAATAAAAAGTCAATTCAGCCAAAAACAATTAAAAAATTGCTATCCTTTTTACTAAGATATTGCAATTCATGTTTATTTCTTTTTTTCTCAATTTCTTTAAATTTGTTTTATGTATTTAAATTGATACGTAATAGAGATTTTTTGTGTTTGATCTCAATTTCGATTTTTATTTGTTTTTGTATTTCTCTTAATTAACGTAAGTTATGATATTTGTGATTGATATGTGTTTAAATGTTACCACATAACCCCTTTTGGTTCAAATCTAAAAGATTGTTGTGTTTAAAAAAATATACGGGTCTTTTAAACATGGATTTTGAGGTATCTACTAGCGAACCGAATTTCAAATTATTTTTAATTCTTTGATTTTCTTTGCAAGTCAGTCACACGTTTGAGGTGTCAAAAGACGCGACTTAGCGCGCACAAGTTAGAGCGTTTCCGGAACTAAAGAAGAAACAAAATTTTGCGCAGTGTTCAAAAAACCGCTATTTACGGGAGAAAAATATCGAGTTTTCAGCGGCCAATCGAATTGTCAGTTTGCAAAATGTGCCTGGAAGTCAAGGTAAGATGTGCAAACACCCGATTATACAATAAAAACGGAATTTAATGGAATTCATTTTTAGCAAAAAATTGGTGTATTTTTTAAATTTAGAAAAATTGCGTAACTAGTGGGACTGAAAATTTGTTTGTAGGTAGGTCAATTAAGATGTGTCAAAATGTCGGCGGCGGCCTATTGGGCAATGTTTCAGCTGCAAACAGTGTCTTTAATAGCTATTCAAGTTACTAAGATTTTAAAGTTGACGTAATAATAAAGCATCTATAATTAAGAGGTAAGTAATGGTGAACCAAAGATTTTTGGGGTTTTGCTTTAACGGATTTTCATGTCTAAGTTTGACATTAAAATGTATGTGCGTTAATATTGATACTAAGTTGAGATTGTTTGACATTTTTGCATTTGTCATAATTTTTTTTAATTCGTTTATTTAATTTCTATTTCAATCGATGTGTTTAATTGTTACCACATAAGAATTTTGGTTGAAATCTGAAAGCTTTTGTGTTTTTGAAAAAAAAAAAAATAAAATATTCATACGGAGCTTTTATACATGGACTTTGAGGCATGAATTGGCGAATTAAATTTAAAACAATATTTTTTTTTGCACATCTTAGGTATTTCGAAACGGGACTTTTGTGAAGTTAAATTTTTAAGGTGGTCAAAAACTAATATTTTCAAGTGAAAATCGAATTTTCAGCGGCCAATCAATATTTCAAGTCCCGAAATGTGCCTGAACATCAATGTAAGATAGGCTTGTATCCGATTTTACAATCAGAAGGGAATTTGATGCAATATTTCACAAAACAAAATTTGGTAAGTTTTAAAAATTTAGGAAAATAAGTAGTGGGACTGAAAATTTGTGTGCAGGTAGGTCAATTAAGATGTGTCAAAATGTCAGCGGCGGCCTATTGGGCAATGTTTCAGCTGCAAACAGTGTCTTAATAGCTATCCAAGTTACTAAGATTTTGCAATTGACGTATTAATAAAGCATCTATAATTAAAAGGTAAGTAATGGTAAACAAAAGATTTTTGGGGTTTTGTTTTAATGGAAAAAAAAAAAAAACACTTACCAAAACAAAATTTGGTAAGTGTTTAAAATTTAGGAAAACTGCGTAAGTACGAGGACTGGAAATATATACTTAGATAGGTCGATTGACGTGTGTCAGAAAGCTTGCGATGGCCTTTTGGACAAAGTTTTAACTAAGATATTGCAATTCATGTTTATTTCTTTTTTTCTCCATTTCATTGAATTTGTATGTGTATGTGCGTTTAAATTGATACGGTATAGAAATTCTTTGTCATTTTCGTATTTGACATAATTTTTTTTATTTTCGTTTATTAAATCTCAATTTCTATTTTTATTTGTTTTTGAATTTCTCTTAATTAACGTAAGTTATGACATTTGTGATTGATATGTGTTTAAATGTAACCACATAAGCCCTTTTGGTTCAAATCTGAAAGCTTGACTTGTTTTAAACAAAAAATATTTATACGGGTCTTTTCAACATGGATTTTGAGGCATCAAAAAACCACTATTTTTAGGAGAAAAATATCGAGTTTTCAGCGGCCAATCGAATTTTCAGTTTGCAAAATGTGCCTGGAAGTCAAGGTAACATATGCAAACACCCGATTATACAATAAAAACGGAATTTAATGGAATTCAGTTTTAGCAAAAAATTGGTGTATTTTAAAATTTAGAAAAATTGCGTAAGTAGTGGGACTGAAAATTTGTTTGCAGGTAGGTCAATTAAGATGTGTCAAAATGTCAGCGGCGGCCTATTGGGCAATGTTTCAGCTGCAAACATTGTCTTAATAGCTATTCAAGTTACTAAGATTTTGCAATTGACGTAATAATAAAGCATCTATAATTAAGAGGTAAGTAATGGTGAACAAAAGATTTTTGGGGTTTTGCTATAATGGACTTGCATGTCTTAGTTTGACATTAAAATGTGTGTGCGTTAATATTGATACTTAGTTGAGATTGTTTGACATTTTTGTATTTGTCATATATTTTTTTTAATTCGTTTATTTAATTTTTATTTCTATCGTTATGTGTGTTATTATTTTGATTGAAATCTGAAAGCTTTTGTGTTTTTGATAAAAAAAAAACAAAATATTCATACGGAGCTTTTATACATGGACTTTGAGGCATGTTTTGGCGAACTAAATTTGAAACAATATTTTTTTTGCACATCTTACGTATTTCGAAACGGGACTTTTGTGAAGTTAAATTTTTGCGGTGGTCAAAAACTAATATGTTCAAGTTAAAATCGAATTTTCAGCGGCCAATCGATATTTCCGGTCTCGAAATGTGCCTGAAAATCAAGGTAAGATAGGCTAGTATCCGATTTTACAATCAGAAGGGAATTTAATGCAATATTTCACAAAACAAAATTTGGTAAGTGTTTAAAATTTAGGAAAATTGCGTAAGTACGAGGACTGGAAATATATTTTCAGGTAGGTCGATTGACGTATGTCAGAAAGCTTGCGATGGCCTTTTGGACAAAGTTTTAACTAAGATATTGCAATTCATGTTTATTTCTTTTTTTCTCCATTTCATTGAATTTGTATGTGTATGTGCGTTTAAATTGATACGGTATAGAAATTCTTTGTCATTTTCGTATTTGACATAATTTTTTTTATTTTTGTTTATTAAATCTCAATTTCTATTTTTATTTGTTTTTGAATTTCTCTTAATTAACGTAAGTTATGACATTTGTGATTGATATGTGTTTAAATGTAACCACATAAGCCCTTTTGGTTCAAATCTGAAAGCTTGACTTGTTTTAAAAAAAATATATTTATACGGGTCTTTTAAACATGGATTTTGAGGCATCAAAAAACCACTATTTTGGGAGAAAAATATCGAGTTTTCAGCGGCCAATCGAATTTTCAGTTTGCAAAATGTGCCTGGAAGTCAAGGTAACATATGCAAACACCCGATTATACAATAAAAACGGAATTTAATGGAATTCATTTTTAGCAAAAAATTGGTGTATTTTAAAATTTAGAAAAATTGCGTATGTTGTGGAACTGAAAATTTATTTGCAGGTAGGTCAATTAAGATGTGTCAAAATGTCAGCGGCGGCCTATTGGGCAATGTTTCAGCTGCAAACAGTGTCTTAATAGCTATTCAAGTTACTAAGATTTTGCAATTGACGTTATAATAAATCATCTATAATTAAGAGGTAAGTAATGGTGAACAAAAGATTTTTGGGGTTTTGCTTTAATGGACTTGCATGTCTTAGTTTGACATTAAAATGTGTGTGCGTTAATATTGATACTTAGTTGAGATTGTTTGACATTTTTGCATTTGTCATATATTTTTTTGAATTCGATTATTTAATTTCCATTTCTATCGTTATGTGTTTTATTATTTTGATTGAAATCTGAAAGCTTTTGTGTTTTTGATAAAAAAAAAACAAAATATTCATACGGAGCTTTTATACATGGACTTTGAGGCATGTATTGAAGAACTAAATTTGAAACAATATTTTTTTTGCACATCTTAGGTATTTCGAAACGGGACTTTTGTGAAGTTAAATTTTTGCGGTGGTCAAAAACTAATATGTTCATGTTAAAATCGAAATTTCAGCGGCCAATCGATTTTTCCGGTCTCGAAATGTGCCTGAAAATCAAGGTAAGATAGGCTAGTATCCGATTTTACAATCAGAAGGGAATTTAATGCAATATTTCACAAAACAAAATTTGGTAAGTGTTTAAAATTTAGGAAAATTGCGTAAGTACGAGGACTGGAAATATATTTTCAGGTAGGTCGATTGACGTGTGTCAGAAAGTTTGCGATGGCCTTTTGGACAAAGTTTTTACTAAGATATTGCAATTCATGTTTATTTCTTTTTTTCTCCATTTTATTGAATTTGTATGTATATGTGCGTTTAAATTGATACGTTATAGAGATTCTTTGTCATTTTCGTATTTGACATATAATTTTTTATATTCGTTTATTTAATCTCAATTTCTATTTTTATTTGTGTTTGAATTTCTCTTAGTTAACGTAAGTTATGATATTTGTGATTGATATGTGTTTAAATGTTACCACATTAACCCTTTTAGTTCAAATCTGAAAGCTTGTTTTGTTTTAAAAAAAAAATATTTATACGGGTCTTTTAAACATGGATCTTGAGGCATCTACTTGCGACCCAAATTTGAAATTATTTTTAATTGTTTGATTTTCTTTGCAAGTCAGTCACACGTTTGAGGTATCAAAAGACGCGACTTAGCGCGCACAAGTTAGAGCGTTTCCGGAACTGAATATGGAACAAAATTTTGCGCAGTGTTCAAAAAACGACTATTTTTGGGAGAAAAATATCGAGTTTTCAGCGGCCAATCGAATTGTCAGTTTGCAAAATGTGCCTGGAAGTCAAGGTAAGATAATTATGCAAACACCCGATTATACAATAAAAACGGAATTAAATGGAATTCAATTTTAGCAAAAAAAATGGTGTATTTTAAAATTTAGTAAAATTGCGTAAGTAGTGGGACTGAAAATTTATTTGCAGGTAGGTCAATTAAGATGTGTCAAAATGTCAGCGGCGGCCTATTGGGCAATGTTTCAGCTGCAAACAGTGTCTTAATAGCTATCCAATTTACTAAGATTTTGCAATTGACGTAATAATAAAGCATCTATAATTAAGAGGTAAGTAATGGTGAACAAAAGATTTTTGGGGTTTTGCTTTAATGGACTTGCATGTCTTAGTTCGACATTAAAATGTGTGTGCGTTAATATTGATACTTAGTTGAGATTGTTTGACATTTTTGCATTTGTCATATATTTTTTTTAATTTGTTTATTTAATTTCTATTTCTATCGATATGTGTTTTATTATTTTGGTTAAAATCTGAAAGTTTTTGTGTTTTTGATGAAAAAAAACCAAAATATTCATACGGAGCTTTTATACATGGACTTTGAGGCATGTATTGGCAAACTAAATTTGAAACAATATTTTTTTTTGCACATCTTAGGTATTCCGAAACGGGACTTTTGTGAAGTAAAATTTTTGCGGTGGTCAAAAACTAATATTTTCAAGTTAAAATCGAATTTTCAGCGGCCAATCGATATTTCAGGTCCCAAAATGCGCCTGAAAATCAAGGTAAGATAGGTTAGTATCCGATTTTACAATTAGAAGGGAATTTAATGCAATATTTCATAAAACAAAATTTGGTAAGTGTTTAAAATTTAGGAAAATTGCGTAAGTACGAGGACTGAAAATATATTTTCAGGTAGGTCGATTGACGTGTGTCAGAAAGCTTGCGATGGCCTTTTGGACAAAGTTTTTACTAAGATATTGCAATTCATGTTTATTTCTTTTTTTTTGTCATTTTCGTTTTTGACATATAATTTTTTATATTCGTTTATTTAATCTCAATTTCTATTTTTATTTGTGTTTGAATTTCTCTTAATTAACGTAAGTTATGATATTTGTGATTGATATGTGTTTAAATGTTACCACATAAACCCTTTTGGTTCAAATCTGAAAGCTTGTTTTGTTTAAAAAAAAAATATTTATACGGGTCTTTTAAACATGGATTTTGAGGCATCTACTTGCGAACCAAATTTGAAATTATTTTTAATTCTTTGATTTTCTTTGCAAGTCAGTCACACGTTTGAGGTGTCAAAAGACGCGACTTAGCGCGCACAAGTTAGAGCGTTTCCGGAACTAAAGAAGGAACAAAATTTTGCGCAGTGTTCAAAAAACCACTATTTTGGGAGAAAAATATCGAGTTTTCAGCGGCCAATCGAATTGTCAGTTTGCAAAATGTGCCTGGAAGTCAAGGTAAGATATGCAAACACCCGATTATACAATAAAAATGGAATCTAATGGAATTCATTTTTAGCAAAACATTGGTGTATTTTAAAATTAAAAAAAAATTGCGTAAGTAGTGGGACTGAAAATTTGTTTGCAGGTAGGTCAATTAAGATGTGTCAAAATGTCAGCGGCGGCCTATTGGGCAATGTTTCAGCTGCAAACAGTGTCTTAATAGCTATCCAAGTTACTAAGATTTTGCAATTGACGTAATAATAAAGCATCTATAATTAAGAGGTAAGTAATGGTGAACAAAAGATTTTTGGGGTTTTGCTTTAATGGACTTGCATGTCTTAGTTTGACATTAAAATGTGTGTGCGTTAATATTGATACTTAGTTGAGATTGTTTGACATTTTTGCATTTGTCATATATTTTTTTTAATTTGTTTATTTAATTCCTATTTCTATCGATATTTGTATTATTATTTTGGTTAAAATCTGAAAGTTTTTGTGTTTTTGATAAAAAAAACCAAAATATTCATACGGAGCTTTTATACATGGACTTTGAGGCATTTATTGGCAAACTTAATTTGAAACAATATTTTTTTTTGCACATCTTAGGTATTCCGAAACGGGACTTTTGTGAAGTAAAATTTTTGCGGTGGTCAAAAACTAATATTTTCAAGTTAAAATCGAATTTTCAGCGGCCAATCGATATTTCAGGTCCGGAAATGTGCCTTAAAATCAAGGTAAGATACGTTAGTATCCGATTTTACAATTAGAAGGGAATTTAATGCAATATTTCATAAAACAAAATTTGGTAAGTGTTTAAAATTTAGGAAAATTGCGTAAGTACGAGGACTGAAAATATATTTTCAGGTAGGTCGATTGACGTGTGTCAGAAAGCTTGCGATGGCCTTTTGGACAAAATTTTTACTAAGATTTTGCAATTCATGTTTATTTCTTTTTTTTTGTCATTTTCGTTTTTGACATATATTTTTATATATTCGTTTATTTAATCTCAATTTCTATTTTTATTTGTTTGAATTTCTCTTAATTAACGTAAGTTATGATATTTGTGATTGATATGTGTTTAAATGTTACCACATAAACCTTTTTGGTTCAAATCTGAAAGCTTGTTTTGTTTAAAAAAAAAATTATTTATACGGGTCTTTTAAACAATTAGTCATGGATTTTGAGGCATCTACTTGCGAACCAAATTTGAAATTATTTTTAATTCTTTGATTTTCTTTGCAAGTCAGTCACACGTTTGAGGTGTCAAAAGACGCGACTTAGCGCGCACAAGTTAGAGCGTTTCCGGAACTAAAGAAGGAACAAAATTTTGCGCAGTGTTCAAAAAACCACTATTTTGGGAGAAAAATATCGAGTTTTCAGCGGCCAATCGAATTGTCAGTTTGCAAAATGTGCCTGGAAGTCAAGGTAAGATATGCAAACACCCGATTATACAATAAAAATGGAATCTAATGGAATTCATTTTTAGCAAAAAATTGGTGTATTTTAAAATTTAAAAAAAATTGCGTAAGTAGTGGGACTGAAAATTTGTTTGCAGGTAGGTCAATTAAGATGTGTCAAAATGTCAGCGGCGGCCTATTGGGCAATGTTTCAGCTGCAAACAGTGTCTTAATAGCTATCCAATTTACTAAGATTTTGCAATTGACGTAATAATAAAGCATCTATAATTAAGAGGTAAGTAATGGTGAACAAAAGATTTTTGGGGTTTTGCTTTAATGGACTTGCATGTCTTAGTTCGACATTAAAATGTGTGTGCGTTAATATTGATACTTAGTTGAGATTGTTTGACATTTTTGCATTTGTCATATATTTTTTTTAATTTGTTTATTTAATTTCTATTTCTATCGATATGTGTTTTATTATTTTGGTTAAAATCTGAAAGTTTTTGTGTTTTTGATGAAAAAAAACCAAAATATTCATACGGAGCTTTTATACATGGACTTTGAGGCATGTATTGGCAAACTAAATTTGAAACAATATTTTTTTTTGCACATCTTAGGTATTCCGAAACGGGACTTTTGTGAAGTAAAATTTTTGCGGTGGTCAAAAACTAATATTTTCAAGTTAAAATCGAATTTTCAGCGGCCAATCGATATTTCAGGTCCCGAAATGTGCCTGAAAATCAAGGTAAGATAGGTTAGTATCCGATTTTACAATTAGAAGGGAATTTAATGCAATATTTCATAAAACAAAATTTGGTAAGTGTTTAAAATTTAGGAAAATTGCGTAAGTACGAGGACTGAAAATATATTTTCAGGTAGGTCGATTGACGTGTGTCAGAAAGCTTGCGATGGCCTTTTGGACAAAGTTTTTACTAAGATATTGCAATTCATGTTTATTTCTTTTTTTTGTCATTTTCGTTTTTGACATATAATTTTTTATATTCGTTTATTTAATCTCAATTTCTATTTTTATTTGTGTTTGAATTTCTCTTAATTAACGTAAGTTATGATATTTGTGATTGATATGTGTTTAAATGTTACCACATAAACCCTTTTGGTTCAAATCTGAAAGCTTGTTTTGTTTAAAAAAAAATATTTATACGGGTCTTTTGAACATGGATTTTGAGGCATCTACTTGCGAACCAAATTTGAAATTATTTTTAATTCTTTGATTTTCTTTGCAAGTCAGTCACACGTTTGAGGTGTCAAAAGACGCGACTTAGCGCGCACAAGTTAGAGCGTTTCCGGAACTAAAGAAGGAACAAAATTTTGCGCAGTGTTCAAAAAACCACTATTTTGGGAGAAAAATATCGAGGTTTCAGCGGCCAATCGAATTGTCAGTTTGCAAAATGTGCCTGGAAGTCAAGGTAAGATATGCAAACACCCGATTATACAATAAAAATGGAATCTAATGGAATTCATTTTTAGCAAAACATTGGTGTATTTTAAAATTAAAAAAAAATTGCGTAAGTAGTGGGACTGAAAATTTGTTTGCAGGTAGGTCAATTAAGATGTGTCAAAATGTCAGCGGCGGCCTATTGGGCAATGTTTCAGCTGCAAACAGTGTCTTAACAGCTATCCAAGTTACTAAGATTTTGCAATTGACGTAATAATAAAGCATCTATAATTAAGAGTTAAGTAATGGTGAACAAAAGATTTTTGGGGTTTTGCTTTAATGGACTTGCATGTCTTAGTTTGACATTAAAATGTGTGTGCGTTAATATTGATACTTAGTTGAGATTGTTTGACATTTTTGCATTTGTCATATATTTTTTTTAATTTGTTTATTTAATTTCTATTTCTATCGATATGTGTTTTATTATTTTGGTTAAAATCTGAAAGTTTTTGTGTTTTTGATGAAAAAAAACCAAAATATTCATACGGAGCTTTTATACATGGATTTTGAGGCATGTATTGGCAAACTAAATTTGAAACAATATTTTTTTTGCACATCTTAGGTATTCCGAAACGGGACTTTTGTGAAGTTAAATTTTTGCGGTGGTCAAAAACTAATATTGTCAAGTTAAAATCGAATTTTCAGCGGCCAATCGATATTTCAGGTCCCGAAATGTGCCTGAAAATCAAGGTAAGATAGGTTAGTATCCGATTTTACAATTAGAAGGGAATTTAATGCAATATTTCATAAAACAAAATTTGGTAAGTGTTTAAAATTTAGGAAAATTGCGTAAGTACGAGGACTGAAAATATATTTTCAGGTAGGTCGATTGACGTGTGTCAGAAAGCTTGCGATGGCCTTTTGGACAAAGTTTTTACTAAGATATTGCAATTCATGTTTATTTCTTTTTTTTGTCATTTTCGTTTTTGACATATAATTTTTTATATTCGTTTATTTAATCTCAATTTCTATTTTTATTTGTGTTTGAATTTCTCTTAATTAACGTAAGTTATGATATTTGTGATTGATATGTGTTTAAATGTTACCACATAAACCCTTTTGGTTCAAATCTGAAAGCTTGTTTTGTTTAAAAAAAAATATTTATACGGGTCTTTTGAACATGGATTTTGAGGCATCTACTTGCGAACCAAATTTGAAATTATTTTTAATTCTTTGATTTTCTTTGCAAGTCAGTCACACGTTTGAGGTGTCAAAAGACGCGACTTAGCGCGCACAAGTTAGAGCGTTTCCGGAACTAAAGAAGGAACAAAATTTTGCGCAGTGTTCAAAAAACCACTATTTTGGGAGAAAAATATCGAGTTTTCAGCGGCCAATCGAATTGTCAGTTTGCAAAATGTGCCTGGAAGTCAAGGTAAGATATGCAAACACCCGAATATACAATAAAAATGGAATCTAATGGAATTCATTTTTAGCAAAAAATTGGTGTATTTTAAAATTTAAAAAAAATTGCGTAAGTAGTGGGACTGAAAATTTGTTTGCAGGTAGGTCAATTAAGATGTGTCAAAATGTCAGCGGCGGCCTATTGGGTAATGTTTCAGCTGCAAACAGTGTCTTAACAGCTATCCAAGTTACTAAGATTTTGCAATTGACGTAATAATAAAGCATCTATAATTAAGAGGTAAGTAATGGTGAACAAAAGACTTTTGGGGTTTTGCTTTAATGGACTTGCATGTCTTAGTTTGACATTAAAATGTGTGTGCGTTAATATTGATACTTAGTTGAGATTGTTTGACATTTTTGCATTTGTCATATATTTTTTTTAATTTGTTTATATAATTCCTATTTCTGTCGATATCCGTATTATTATTTTGGTTAAAATCTGAAAGTTATTGTGTTTTTGATGAAAAAAAAACCAAAATATTCATACGGAGCTTTTATACATGGACTTTGAGGCATGTATTGGCAAACTAAATTTGAAACTATATTTTTTTTGCACATCTTAGGTATTCCGAAACGGGACTTTTGTGAAGTAAAATTTTTGCGGTGGTCAAAAACTAATATTTTCAAGTTAAAATCGAATTTTCAGCGGCCAATCGATATTTCAGGTCCCGAAATGTGCCTTAAAATCAAGGTAAGATAGGTTAGTATCCGATTTTACAATTAGAAGGGAATTTAATGCAATGTTTCATAAAACAAAATTTGGTGTTTAAAATTTAGGAAAATTGCGTAAGTACGAGGACTGAAAATATATTTTCAGGTAGGTCGATTGACGTGTGTCAGAAAGCTTGCGATGGCCTTTTGGACAAAGTTTTTACTAAGATATTGCAATTCATGTTTATTTCTTTTTTTTGTCATTTTCGTTTTTGACATATAATTTTTTATATTCGTTTATTTAATCTCAATTTCTATTTTTATTTGTGTTTGAATTTCTCTTAATTAACGTAAGTTATGATATTTGTGATTGATATGTGTTTAAATGTTACCACATAAACCCTTTTGGTTCAAATCTGAAAGCTTGTTTTGTTTAAAAAAAAATATTTATACGGGTCTTTTGAACATGGATTTTGAGGCATCTACTTGCGAACCAAATTTGAAATTATTTTTAATTCTTTGATTTTCTTTGCAAGTCAGTCACACGTTTGAGGTGTCAAAAGACGCGACTTAGCGCGCACAAGTTAGAGCGTTTCCGGAACTAAAGAAGGAACAAAATTTTGCGCAGTGTTCAAAAAACCACTATTTTGGGAGAAAAATATCGAGTTTTCAGCGGCCAATCGAATTGTCAGTTTGCAAAATGTGCCTGGAAGTCAAGGTAAGATATGCAAACACCCGATTATACAATAAAAATGGAATCTAATGGAATTCATTTTTAGCAAAACATTGGTGTATTTTAAAATTAAAAAAAAATTGCGTAAGTAGTGGGACTGAAAATTTGTTTGCAGGTAGGTCAATTAAGATGTGTCAAAATGTCAGCGGCGGCCTATTGGGCAATGTTTCAGCTGCAAACAGTGTCTTAACAGCTATCCAAGTTACTAAGATTTTGCAATTGACGTAATAATAAAGCATCTATAATTAAGAGTTAAGTAATGGTGAACAAAAGATTTTTGGGGTTTTGCTTTAATGGACTTGCATGTCTTAGTTTGACATTAAAATGTGTGTGCGTTAATATTGATACTTAGTTGAGATTGTTTGACATTTTTGCATTTGTCATATATTTTTTTTAATTTGTTTATTTAATTTCTATTTCTATCGATATGTGTTTTATTATTTTGGTTAAAATCTGAAAGTTTTTGTGTTTTTGATGAAAAAAAACCAAAATATTCATACGGAGCTTTTATACATGGATTTTGAGGCATGTATTGGCAAACTAAATTTGAAACAATATTTTTTTTGCACATCTTAGGTATTCCGAAACGGGACTTTTGTGAAGTTAAATTTTTGCGGTGGTCAAAAACTAATATTGTCAAGTTAAAATCGAATTTTCAGCGGCCAATCGATATTTCAGGTCCCGAAATGTGCCTGAAAATCAAGGTAAGATAGGTTAGTATCCGATTTTACAATTAGAAGGGAATTTAATGCAATATTTCATAAAACAAAATTTGGTAAGTGTTTAAAATTTAGGAAAATTGCGTAAGTACGAGGACTGAAAATATATTTTCAGGTAGGTCGATTGACGTGTGTCAGAAAGCTTGCGATGGCCTTTTGGACAAAGTTTTTACTAAGATATTGCAATTCATGTTTATTTCTTTTTTTTGTCATTTTCGTTTTTGACATATAATTTTTTATATTCGTTTATTTAATCTCAATTTCTATTTTTATTTGTGTTTGAATTTCTCTTAATTAACGTAAGTTATGATATTTGTGATTGATATGTGTTTAAATGTTACCACATAAACCCTTTTGGTTCAAATCTGAAAGCTTGTTTTGTTTAAAAAAAAATATTTATACGGGTCTTTTGAACATGGATTTTGAGGCATCTACTTGCGAACCAAATTTGAAATTATTTTTAATTCTTTGATTTTCTTTGCAAGTCAGTCACACGTTTGAGGTGTCAAAAGACGCGACTTAGCGCGCACAAGTTAGAGCGTTTCCGGAACTAAAGAAGGAACAAAATTTTGCGCAGTGTTCAAAAAACCACTATTTTGGGAGAAAAATATCGAGTTTTCAGCGGCCAATCGAATTGTCAGTTTGCAAAATGTGCCTGGAAGTCAAGGTAAGATATGCAAACACCCGAATATACAATAAAAATGGAATCTAATGGAATTCATTTTTAGCAAAAAATTGGTGTATTTTAAAATTTAAAAAAAATTGCGTAAGTAGTGGGACTGAAAATTTGTTTGCAGGTAGGTCAATTAAGATGTGTCAAAATGTCAGCGGCGGCCTATTGGGTAATGTTTCAGCTGCAAACAGTGTCTTAACAGCTATCCAAGTTACTAAGATTTTGCAATTGACGTAATAATAAAGCATCTATAATTAAGAGGTAAGTAATGGTGAACAAAAGACTTTTGGGGTTTTGCTTTAATGGACTTGCATGTCTTAGTTTGACATTAAAATGTGTGTGCGTTAATATTGATACTTAGTTGAGATTGTTTGACATTTTTGCATTTGTCATATATTTTTTTTAATTTGTTTATATAATTCCTATTTCTGTCGATATCCGTATTATTATTTTGGTTAAAATCTGAAAGTTATTGTGTTTTTGATGAAAAAAAAACCAAAATATTCATACGGAGCTTTTATACATGGACTTTGAGGCATGTATTGGCAAACTAAATTTGAAACTATATTTTTTTTGCACATCTTAGGTATTCCGAAACGGGACTTTTGTGAAGTAAAATTTTTGCGGTGGTCAAAAACTAATATTTTCAAGTTAAAATCGAATTTTCAGCGGCCAATCGATATTTCAGGTCCCGAAATGTGCCTTAAAATCAAGGTAAGATAGGTTAGTATCCGATTTTACAATTAGAAGGGAATTTAATGCAATGTTTCATAAAACAAAATTTGGTAAGTGTTTAAAATTTAGGAAAATTGCGTAAGTACGAGGACTGAAAATATATTTTCAGGTAGGTCGATTGACGTGTGTCAGAAAGCTTGCGATGGCCTTTTGGACAAAGTTTTTACTAAGATATTGCAATTCATGTTTATTTCTTTTTTTTTGTCATTTTCGTTTTTGACATATATTTTTTTATATTCGTTTATTTAATCTCAATTTCTGTTTTTATTTGTGTTTGAATTTCTCTTTATTAACGTTAGTTATGATTTTTGTGATTGATATGTGTTTAAATGTTACCACATAAACCTTTTTGGTTCAAATCTGAAAGCTTGTTTTGTTTAAAAAAAAATTATTTATACGGGTCTTTTAAACATGGATTTTGAGGCATCTACTTGCGAACCAAATTTGAAATTATTTTTAATTCTTTGATTTTCTTTGCAAGTCAGTCACACGTTTGAGGTGTCAAAAGACGCGACTTAGCGCGCACAAGTTAGAGCGTTTCCGGAACTAAAAAAGGAACAAAATTTTGCGCAGTGTTCAAAAAACCACTATTTTGGGAGAAAAATATCGAGTTTTCAGCGGCCAATCGAATTGTCAGTTTGCAAAATGTGCCTGGAAGTCAAGGTAATATATACAAACACCCGATTATACAATAAAAACGGAATCTAATGGAATTCATTTTTAGCAAAAAATTGGTGTATTTTAAAATTTAAAAAAAAAATGCGTAAGTAGTGGGACTGAAAATTTGTTTGCAGGTAGGTCAATTAAGATGTGTCAAAATGTCAGCGGCGGCCTATTGGGCAATGTTTCAGCTGCAAACAGTGTCTTAACAGCTATCCAAGTTACTAAGATTTTGCAATTGACGTAATAATAAAGCATCTATAATTAAGAGGTAAGTAATGGTGAACAAAAGATTTTAGGGGTTTTGCTTTAATGGACTTGCATGTCTTAGTTTGACATTAAAATGTGTGTGCGTTAATATTGATACTTAGTTGAGATTGTTTGACATTTTTGCATTTGTCATATATTTTTTTTAATTTGTTTATTTAATTCCTATTTCTATCGATATGTGTATTATTACTTTGGTAAAAAAAGTGAAAGTTTTTGGGTTTTTGATGAAAAAAAAACAAAATATTCATACGGAGCTTTTATACATGGACTTTGAGGCATGTATTGGCAAACTAAATTTGAAACAATATTTTTTTTTGCACATCTAAGGTATTCCGAAACGGGACTTTTGTGAAGTAAAATTTTTGCGGTGGTCAAAAACTAATATTTTCAAGTTAAAATCGAATTTTCAGCGGCCAATCGATATTTCAGGACCCGAAATGTGCCTTAAAATCAACGTAAGACAGGTTAGTATCCGATTTTACAATTAGAAGGGAATTTAATGCAATATTTCATAAAACAAAATTTGGTAAGTGTTTAAAATTTAGGAAAATTGCGTAAGTACGAGGACTGAAAATATATTTTCAGGTAGGTCGATTGACGTGTGTCAGAAAGCTTGCGATGGCCTTTTGGACAAAGTTTTTACTAAGATATTGCAATTCATGTTTATTTCTTTTTTTTTGTCATTTTCGTTTTTGACATATAATTTTTTATATTCGTTTATTTAATCTCAATTTCTATTTTTATTTGTGTTTGAATTTCTCTTAATTAACGTAAGTTATGATATTTGTGATTGATATGTGTTTAAATATTACCACATAAACCCTTTTGGTTCAAATCTGAAAGCTTGTTTTGTTTAAAAAAAAATATTTATACGGGTCTTTTAAACATGGATTTTGAGGCATCTACTTGCGAACCAAATTTGAAATTATTTTTAATTCTTTGATTTCTTTGCAAGTCAGTCACACGTTTGAGGTGTCAAAAGACGCGACTTAGCGCGCACAAGTTAGAGCGTTTCCGGAACTAAAAAAGGAACAAAATTTTGCGCAGTGTTCAAAAAACCACTATTTTGGGAGAAAAATATCGAGTTTTCAGCGGCCAATCGAATTGTCAGTTTGCAAAATGTGCCTGGAAGTCAAGGTAAGATATGCAAACACCCGATTATACAATAAAAATGGAATCTAATGGAATTCATTTTTAGCAAAAAATTGGTGTATTTTAAAATTAAAAAAAAATTGCGTAAGTAGTGGGACTGAAAATTTGTTTGCAGGTAGGTCAATTAAGATGTGTCAAAATGTCAGCGGCGGCCTATTGGGCAATGTTTCAGCTGCAAACAGTGTCTTAACAGCTATCCAAGTTACTAAGATTTTGCAATTGACGTAATAATAAAGCATCTATAATTAAGAGGTAAGTAATGGTGAACAAAAGATTTTTGGGGTTTTGCTTTAATGGACTTGCATGTCTTAGTTTGACATTAAAATGTGTGTGCGTTAATATTGATACTTAGTTGAGATTGTTTGACATTTTTGCATTTGTCATATATTTTTTTTAATTTGTTTATTTAATTTCTATTTCTATCGATATGTGTTTTATTATTTTGGTTAAAATCTGAAAGTTTTTGTGTTTTTGATGAAAAAAAACCAAAATATTCATACGGAGCTTTTATACATGGACTTTGAGGCATGTATTGGCAAACTAAATTTGAAACAATATTTTTTTTTGCACATCTTAGGTATTCCGAAACGGGACTTTTGTGAAGTAAAATTTTTGCGGTGGTCAAAAACTAATATTGTCAAGTTAAAATCGAATTTTCAGCGGCCAATCGATATTTCAGGTCCCGAAATGTGCCTGAAAATCAAGGTAAGATAGGTTAGTATCCGATTTTACAATTAGAAGGGAATTTAATGCAATATTTCATAAAACAAAATTTGGTAAGTGTTTAAAATTTAGGAAAATTGCGTAAGTACGAGGACTGAAAATATATTTTCAGGTAGGTCGATTGACGTGTGTCAGAAAGCTTGCGATGGCCTTTTGGACAAAGTTTTTACTAAGATATTGCAATTCATGTTTATTTCTTTTTTTTTGTCATTTTCGTTTTTGACATATATTTTTTTATATTCGTTTATTTAATCTCAATTTCTGTTTTTATTTGTGTTTGAATTTCTCTTAATTAACGTTAGTTATGATTTTTGTGATTGATATGTGTTTAAATGTTACCACATAAACCTTTTTGGTTCAAATCTGAAAGCTTGTTTTGTTTAAAAAAAAATTATTTATACGGGTCTTTTAAACATGGATTTTGAGGCATCTACTTGCGAACCAAATTTGAAATTATTTTTAATTCTTTGATTTTCTTTGCAAGTCAGTCACACGTTTGAGGTGTCAAAAGACGCGACTTAGCGCGCACAAGTTAGAGCGTTTCCGGAACTAAAAAAGGAACAAAATTTTGCGCAGTGTTCAAAAAACCACTATTTTGGGAGAAAAATATCGAGTTTTCAGCGGCCAATCGAATTGTCAGTTTGCAAAATGTGCCTGGAAGTCAAGGTAATATATACAAACACCCGATTATACAATAAAAACGGAATCTAATGGAATTCATTTTTAGCAAAAAATTGGTGTATTTTAAAATTTAGAAAAATTGCGTATGTAGTGGGACTGAAAATTTGTTTGCAGGTAGGTCAATTAAGATGTGTCAAAATGTCAGCGGCGGCCTATTGGGCAATGTTTCAGCTGCAAACAGTGTCTTAACAGCTATCCAAGTTACTAAGATTTTGCAATTGACGTAATAATAAAGCATCTATAATTAAGAGGTAAGTAATGGTGAACAAAAGATTTTTGGGGTTTTGCTTTAATGGACTTGCATGTCTTAGTTTGACATTAAAATGTGTGTGCGTTAATATTGATACTTAGTTGAGATTGTTTGACATTTTTGCATTTGTCATATATTTTTTTTAATTTGTTTATTTAATTTCTATTTCTATCGATATGTTTTATTATTTTGGTTAAAATCTGAAAGTTTTTGTGTTTTTGATGAAAAAAAACCAAAATATTCATACGGAGCTTTTATACATGGACTTTGAGGCATGTATTGGCAAACTAAATTTGAAACAATATTTTTTTTTGCACATCTAAGGTATTCCGAAACGGGACTTTTGTGAAGTAAAATTTTTGCGGTGGTCAAAAACTAATATTTTCAAGTTAAAATCGAATTTTCAGCGGCCAATCGATATTTCAGGACCCGAAATGTGCCTTAAAATCAACGTAAGATAGGTTAGTATCCGATTTTACAATTAGAAGGGAATTTAATGCAATATTTCATAAAACAAAATTTGGTAAGTGTTTAAAATTTAGGAAAATTGCGTAAGTACGAGGACTGAAAATATATTTTCAGGTAGGTCGATTGACGTGTGTCAGAAAGCTTGCGATGGCCTTTTGGACAAAGTTTTTACTAAGATATTGCAATTCATGTTTATTTCTTTTTTTTTGTCATTTTCGTTTTTGACATATAATTTTTTATATTCGTTTATTTAATCTCAATTTCTATTTTTATTTGTGTTTGAATTTCTCTTAATTAACGTAAGTTATGATATTTGTGATTGATATGTGTTTTAATATTACCACATAAACCCTTTTGGTTCAAATCTGAAAGCTTGTTTTGTTTAAAAAAAAATATTTATACGGGTCTTTTAAACATGGATTTTGAGGCATCTACTTGCGAACCAAATTTGAAATTATTTTTAATTCTTTGATTTCTTTGCAAGTCAGTCACACGTTTGAGGTGTCAAAAGACGCGACTTAGCGCGCACAAGTTAGAGCGTTTCCGGAACTAAAAAAGGAACAAAATTTTGCGCAGTGTTCAAAAAACCACTATTTTGGGAGAAAAATATCGAGTTTTCAGCGGCCAATCGAATTGTCAGTTTGCAAAATGTGCCTGGAAGTCAAGGTAAGATATGCAAACACCCGATTATACAATAAAAATGGAATCTAATGGAATTCATTTTTAGCAAAAAATTGGTGTATTTTAAAATTAAAAAAAAATTGCGTAAGTAGTGGGACTGAAAATTTGTTTGCAGGTAGGTCAATTAAGATGTGTCAAAATGTCAGCGGCGGCCTATTGGGCAATGTTTCAGCTGCAAACAGTGTCTTAACAGCTATCCAAGTTACTAAGATTTTGCAATTGACGTAATAATAAAGCATCTATAATTAAGAGGTAAGTAATGGTGAACAAAAGATTTTTGGGGTTTTGCTTTAATGGACTTGCATGTCTTAGTTTGACATTAAAATGTGTGTGCGTTAATATTGATACTTAGTTGAGATTGTTTGACATTTTTGCATTTGTCATATATTTTTTTTAATTTGTTTATTTAATTTCTATTTCTATCGATATGTGTTTTATTATTTTGGTTAAAATCTGAAAGTTTTTGTGTTTTTGATGAAAAAAAACCAAAATATTCATACGGAGCTTTTATACATGGACTTTGAGGCATGTATTGGCAAACAAAATTTGAAACAATATTTTTTTTTGCACATCTTAGGTATTCCGAAACGGGACTTTTGTGAAGTAAAATTTTTGCGGTGGTCAAAAACTAATATTGTCAAGTTAAAATCGAATTTTCAGCGGCCAATCGATATTTCAGGTCCCGAAATGTGCCTGAAAATCAAGGTAAGATAGGTTAGTATCCGATTTTACAATTAGAAGGGAATTTAATGCAATATTTCATAAAACAAAATTTGGTAAGTGTTTAAAATTTAGGAAAATTGCGTAAGTACGAGGACTGAAAATATATTTTCAGGTAGGTCGATTGACGTGTGTCAGAAAGCTTGCGATGGCCTTTTGGACAAAGTTTTAACTAAGATATTGCAATTCATGTTTATTTCTTTTTTTTTGTCATTTTCGCTTTTGACATATAATTTTTCATATTCGTTTATTTAATCTCAATTTCTATTTTTATTTGTGTTTGAATTTCTCTTAACTAACGTAAGTTATGATATTTGTGATTGACATGTATTTAAATGTTACCACATAAACCCTTTTGGTTCAAATCTGAAAGCTTGTTTTGTTTAAAAAAAAAATATTTATACGGGTCTTTTAAACATGGATTTTGAGGCATCTACTGGCGAACCAAATTTGAAATTATTTTTAATTCTTTGATTTTCTTTGCAAGTCAGTCACACGTTTGAGGTGTCAAAAGACGCGACTTAGCGCGCACAAGTTAGAGCGTTTCCGGAACTAAAGAAGGAACAAAATTTTGCGCAGTGTTCAAAAAACCACTATTTTGGGAGAAAAATATCGAGTTTTCAGCGGCCAATCGAATTGTCAGTTTGCAAAATTTGCCTGGAAGTCAAGGTAAGATATGCAAACACCCGATTATACAATAAAAATGGAATTTAATGGAATTCATTTTTAGCTAAAAATTGGTGTATTTTAAAATTTTAAAAAAATTGCGAAAGTAGTGGGACTGAAAATTTGATTGCAGGTAGGTCAATTAAGATGTGTCAAAATGTCAGCGGCGGCCTATTGGGCAATGTTTCAGCTGCAAACAGTGTCTTAACAGCTATCCAAGTTACTAAGATTTTGCAATTGACGTAATAATAAAGCATCTATAATTAAGAGGTAAGTAATGGTGAACAAAAGATTTTTGGGGTTTTGCTTTAATGGACTTGCATGTCTTAGTTTGACATTAAAATGTGTGTGCGTTAATATTGATACTTAGTTGAGATTGTTTGACATTTTTGCATTTGTCATATATTTTTTTTAATTTGTTTAATTAATTTCTATTTCTACCGATATGTGTTTTATTATTTTGGTTAAAATCTGAAAGTTTTTGTGTTTTTGATGAAAAAAAACCAAAATATTCATACGGAGCTTTTATACATGGACTTTGAGGCATGTATTGGCAAACTAAATTTGAAACAATATTTTTTTTTGCACATCTTAGGTATTCCGAAACGGGACTTTTGTGAAGTTAAATTTTTGCGGTGGTTAAAAACTAATATTGTCAAGTTAAAATCGAATTTTCAGCGGCCAATCGATATTTCAGGTCCCGAAATGTGCCTGAAAATCAAGGTAAGATAGGTTAGTATCCGATTTTACAATTAGAAGGGAATTTAATGCAATATTTCATAAAACAAAATTTGGTAAGTGTTTAAAATTTAGGAAAATTGCGTAAGTACGAGGACTGAAAATATATTTTCAGGTAGGTCGATTGACGTGTGTCAGAAAGCTTGCGATGGCCTTTTGGACAAAATTTTTACTAAGATATTGCAATTCATGTTTATTTCTTTTTTTTTGTCATTTTCGTTTTTGACATATAATTTTTTATATTCGTTTATTTAATCTCAATTTCTGTTTTTATTTGTGTTTGAATTTCTCTTTATTAACGTTAGTTATGATTTTTGTGATTGATATGTGTTTAAATGTTACCACATAAACCCTTTTGGTTCAAATCTGAAAGCTTGTTTTGTTTAAAAAAAAATATTTATACGGGTCTTTTAAACATGGATTTTGAGGCATCTACTTGCGAACCAAATTTGAAATTATTTTTAATTCTTTGATTTTCTTTGCAAGTCAGTCACACGTTTGAGGTGTCAAAAGACGCGACTTAGCGCGCACAAGTTAGAGCGTTTCCGGAACTAAAAAGGAACAAAATTTTGCGCAGTGTTCAAAAAACCACTATTTTGGGAGAAAAATATCGAGTTTTCAGCGGCCAATCGAATTGTCAGTTTGCAAAATTTGCCTGGAAGTCAAGGTAAGATATGCAAACACCCGATTATACAATAAAAATGGAATCTAATGGAATTCATTTTTAGCAAAAAATTGGTGTATTTTAAAATTAAAAAAAATTGCGTAAGTAGTGGGACTGAAAATTTGTTTGCAGGTAGGTCAATTAAGATGTGTCAAAATGTCAGCGGCGGCCTATTGGGCAATGTTTCAGCTGCAAACAGTGTCTTAACAGCTATCCAAGTTACTAAGATTTTGCAATTGACGTAATAATAAAGCATCTATAATTAAGAGGTAAGTAATGGTGAACAAAAGACTTTTGGGGTTTTGCTTTAATTTTTGCATTTGTCATATATTTTTTTTTATTTGTTTATTTAATTTCTATTTCTATCGATATGTGTTTTATTATTTTGGTTAAAATCTGAAAGTTTTTGTGTTTTTGATGAAAAAAAACCAAAATATTCATACGGAGCTTTTATACATGGACTTTGAGGCATGTATTGGCAAACTAAATTTGAAACAATATTTTTTTTTGCACATCTTAGGTATTCCGAAACGGGACTTTTATGAAGTTAAATTTTTGCGGTGGTCAAAAACTAATATTGTCAAGTTAAAATCGAATTTTCAGCGGCCAATCGATATTTCAGGTCCCGAAATGTGCCTGAAAATCAAGGTAAGATAGGTTAGTATCCGATTTTACAATTAGAAGGGAATTTAATGCAATATTTCATAAAACAAAATTTGGTAAGTGTTTAAAATTTAGGAAAATTGCGTAACTACGAGGACTGAAAATATATTTTCAGGTAGGTCGATTGACGTGTGTCAGAAAGCTTGCGATGGCCTTTTGGACAAAGTTTTTACTAAGATATTGCAATTCATGTTTATTTCTTTTTTTTGTCATTTTCGTTTTTGACATATAATTTTTTATATTCGTTTATTTAATCTCAATTTCTATTTTTATTTGTGTTTGAATTTCTCTTAACTAACGTAAGTTATGATATTTGTGATTGACATGTATTTTAATGTTACCACATAAACCCTTTTGGTTCAAATCTGAAAGCTTGTTTTGTTTAAAAAAAATATATATTTCTACGGGTCTTTTAAACATGGATTTTGAGGCATCTACTGGCGAACCAAATTTGAAATTATTTTTAATTCTTTGATTTTCTTTGCAAGTCAGTCACACGTTTGAGGTGTCAAAAGACGCGACTTAGCGCGCACAAGTTAGAGCGTTTCCGGAACTAAAGAAGGAACAAAATTTTGCGCAGTGTTCAAAAAACCACTATTTTGGGAGAAAAATATCGAGTTTTCAGCGGCCAATCGAATTGTCAGTTTGCAAAATTTGCCTGGAAGTCAAGGTAAGATATGCAAACACCCGATTATACAATAAAAATGGAATTTAATGGAATTCATTTTTAGCTAAAAATTGGTATATTAAAATTTAAAAAAAATTGCGAAAGTAGTGGGACTGAAAATTTGTTTGCAGGTAGGTCAATTAAGATGTGTCAAAATGTCAGCGGCGGCCTATTGGGCAATGTTTCAGCTGCAAACAGTGTCTTAACAGCTATCCAAGTTACTAAGATTTTGCAATTGACGTAATAATAAAGCATCTATAATTAAGAGGTAAGTAATGGTGAACAAAAGATTTTTGGGGTTTTGCTTTAATGGACTTGCATGTCTTAGTTTGACATTAAAATGTGTGTGCGTTAATATTGATACTTAGTTGAGATTGTTTGACATTTTTGCATTTGTCATATATTTTTTTTAATTTGTTTAATTAATTTCTATTTCTACCGATATGTGTTTTATTATTTTGGTTAAAATCTGAAAGTTTTTGTGTTTTTGATGAAAAAAAACCAAAATATTCATACGGAGCTTTTATACATGGACTTTGAGGCATGTATTGGCAAACTAAATTTGAAACAATATTTTTTTTTGCACATCTTAGGTATTCCGAAACGGGATTTTTATGAAGTTAAATTTTTGCGGTGGTCAAAAACTAATATTGTCAAGTTAAAATCGAATTTTCAGCGGCCAATCGATATTTCAGGTCCCGAAATGTGCTTGAAAATCAAGGTAAGATAGGTTAGTATCCGATTTTACAATTAGAAGGGAATTTAATGCAATATTTCATAAAACAAAATTTGGTAAGTGTTTAAAATTTAGGAAAATTGCGTAAGTACGAGGACTGAAAATATATTTTCAGGTAGGTCGATTGACGTGTGTCAGAAAGCTTGCGATGGCCTTTTGGACAAAGTTTTTACTAAGATATTGCAATTCATGTTTATTTCTTTTTTTTGTCATTTTCGTTTTTGACATATAATTTTTTATATTCGTTTATTTAATCTCAATTTCTATTTTTATTTGTGTTTGAATTTCTCTTAACTAACGTAAGTTATGATATTTGTGATTGACATGTATTTAAATGTTACCACATAAACCCTTTTGGTTCAAATCTGAAAGCTTGTTTTGTTTAAAAAAAATATATATTTATACGGGTCTTTTAAACATGGATTTTGAGGCATCTACTGGCGAACCAAATTTGAAATTATTTTTAATTCTTTGATTTTCTTTGCAAGTCAGTCACACGTTTGAGGTGTCAAAAGACGCGACTTAGCGCGCACAAGTTAGAGCGTTTCCGGAACTAAAGAAGGAACAAAATTTTGCGCAGTGTTCAAAAAACCACTATTTTGGGAGAAAAATATCGAGTTTTCAGCGGCCAATCGAATTGTCAGTTTGCAAAATTTGCCTGGAAGTCAAGGTAAGATATGCAAACACCCGATTATACAATAAAAATGGAATTTAATGGAATTCATTTTTAGCTAAAAATTGGTGTATTTTAAAATTTAAAAAAAATTGCGAAAGTAGTGGGACTGAAAATTTGTTTGCAGGTAGGTCAATTAAGATGTGTCAAAATGTCAGCGGCGGCCTATTGGGCAATGTTTCAGCTGCAAACAGTGTCTTAACAGCTATCCAAGTTACTAAGATTTAGCAATTGACGTAATAATAAAGCATCTATAATTAAGAGGTAAGTAATGGTGAACAAAAGATTTTTGGGGTTTTGCTTTAATGGACTTGCATGTCTTAGTTTGACATTAAAATGTGTGTGCGTTAATATTGATACTTAGTTGAGATTGTTTGAAATTTTTGCATTTGTCATATATTTGTTTTAATTTGTTTAATTAATTTCTATTTCTACCGATATGTGTTTTATTATTTTGGTTAAAATCTGAAAGTTTTTGTGTTTTTGATGAAAAAAAACCAAAATATTCATACGGAGCTTTTATACATGGACTTTGAGGCATGTATTGGCAAACTAAATTTGAAACAATATTTTTTTTTGCACATCTTAGGTATTCCGAAACGGGATTTTTATGAAGTTAAATTTTTGCGGTGGTCAAAAACTAATATTGTCAAGTTAAAATCGAATTTTCAGCGGCCAATCGATATTTCAGGTCCCGAAATGTGCCTGAAAATCAAGGTAAGATAGGTTAGTATCCGATTTTACAATTAGAAGGGAATTTAATGCAATATTTCATAAAACAAAATTTGGTAAGTGTTTAAAATTTAGGAAAATTGCGTAAGTACGAGGACTGAAAATATATTTTCAGGTAGGTCGATTGACGTGTGTCAGAAAGCTTGCGATGGCCTTTTGGACAAAGTTTTTACTAAGATATTGCAATTCATGTTTATTTCTTTTTTTTGTCATTTTCGTTTTTGACATATAATTTTTTATATTCGTTTATTTAATCTCAATTTCTATTTTTATTTGTGTTTGAATTTCTCTTAACTAACGTAAGTTATGATATTTGTGATTGACATGTATTTAAATGTTACCACATAAACCCTTTTGGTTCAAATCTGAAAGCTTGTTTTGTTTAAAAAAAATATATATTTATACGGGTCTTTTAAACATGGATTTTGAGGCATCTACTGGCGAACCAAATTTGAAATTATTTTTAATTCTTTGATTTTCTTTGCAAGTCAGTCACACGTTTGAGGTGTCAAAAGACGCGACTTAGCGCGCACAAGTTAGAGCGTTTCCGGAACTAAAGAAGGAACAAAATTTTGCGCAGTGTTCAAAAAACCACTATTTTGGGAGAAAAATATCGAGTTTTCAGCGGCCAATCGAATTGTCAGTTTGCAAAATTTGCCTGGAAGTCAAGGTTAATGGAATTCATTTTAAGCTAAAAATTGGTGTATTTTAAAATTTAAAAAAAATTGCGAAAGTAGTGGGACTGAAAATTTGTTTGCAGGTAGGTCAATTAAGATGTGTCAAAATGTCAGCGGCGGCCTATTGGGCAATGTTTCAGCTGCAAACAGTGTCTTAACAGCTATCCAAGTTACTAAGATTTTGCAATTGACGTAATAATAAAGCATCTATAATTAAGAGGTAAGTAATGGTGAACAAAAGATTTTTGGGGTTTTGCTTTAATGGACTTGCATGTCTTAGTTTGACATTAAAATGTGTGTGCGTTAATATTGATACTTAGTTGAGATTGTTTGACATTTTTGCATTTGTCATATATTTTTTTTAATTTGTTTAATTAATTTCTATTTCTACCGATATGTGTTTTATTATTTTGGTTAAAATCTGAAAGTTTTTGTGTTTTTGATGAAAAAAAACCAAAATATTCATACGGAGCTTTTATACATGGACTTTGAGGCATGTATTGGCAAACTAAATTTGAAACAATATTTTTTTTTGCACATCTTAGGTATTCCGAAACGGGACTTTTATGAAGTTAAATTTTTGCGGTGGTCAAAAACTAATATTGTCAAGTTAAAATCGAATTTTTAGCGGCCAATCGATATTTCAGGTCCCGAAATGTGCCTGAAAATCAAGGTAAGATAGGTTAGTATCCGATTTTACAATTAGAAGGGAATTTAATGCAATATTTCATAAAACAAAATTTGGTAAGTGTTTAAAATTTAGGAAAATTGCGTAAGTACGAGGACTGAAAATATATTTTCAGGTAGGTCGATTGACGTGTGTCAGAAAGCTTGCGATGGCCTTTTGGACAAAGTTTTTACTAAGATATTGCAATTCATGTTTATTTCTTTTTTTTGTCATTTTCGTTTTTGACATATAATTTTTTATATTCGTTTATTTAATCTCAATTTCTATTTTTATTTGTGTTTGAATTTCTCTTAACTAACGTAAGTTATGATATTTGTGATTGACATGTATTTAAATTTTACCACATAAACCCTTTTGGTTCAAATCTGAAAGCTTGTTTTGTTTAAAAAAAATATATATTTATACGGGTCTTTTAAACATGGATTTTGAGGCATCTACTGGCGAACCAAATTTGAAATTATTTTTAATTCTTTGATTTTCTTTGCAAGTCAGTCACACGTTTGAGGTGTCAAAAGACGCGACTTAGCGCGCACAAGTTAGAGCGTTTCCGGAACTAAAGAAGGAACAAAATTTTGCGCAGTGTTCAAAAAACCACTATTTTGGGAGAAAAATATCGAGTTTTCAGCGGCCAATCGAATTGTCAGTTTGCAAAATTTGCCTGGAAGTCAAGGTAAGATATGCAAACACCCGATTATACAATAAAAATGGAATTTAATGGAATTCATTTTTAGCTAAAAATTGGTGTATTTTAAAATTTTAAAAAAATTGCGAAAGTAGTGGGACTGAAAATTTGTTTGCAGGTAGGTCAATTAAGATGTGTCAAAATGTCAGCGGCGGCCTATTGGGCAATGTTTCAGCTGCAAACAGTGTCTTAACAGCTATCCAAGTTACTAAGATTTTGCAATTGACGTAATAATAAAGCATCTATAATTAAGAGGTAAGTAATGGTGAACAAAAGATTTTTGGGGTTTTGCTTTGATGGACTTGCTTGTCTTAGTTTGACATTAAAATGTGTGTGCGTTAATATTGATACTTAGTTGAGATTGTTTGACATTTTTGCATTTGTCATATATATTTTTTAATTCGTTTATTTAATTTCTATTTCTATCGATATGTGTTTTATTATTTTGGTTGAAATCTGACAGCTTTTGTGTTTTTGATAAAAAAAAAAAACAAAATATTCATACGGAGCTTTTATACATGGACTTTGAGGCATGTATTGGTGAACTAAATTTGAAACAATATTTTTTTTGCACATCTTAGGTATTTCGAAACGGGACTTTTGTGAAGTTAAATTTTTGCGGTGGTCAAAAACTAATATTGTCAAGTTAAAATCGAATTTTCAGCGGCCAATCGATATTTCAGGTCCCGAAATGTGCCTGAAAATCAAGGTAAGATAGGTTAGTATCCGATTTTACAATTAGAAGGGAATTTAATGCAATATTTCATAAAACAAAATTTGGTAAGTGTTTAAAATTTAGGAAAATTGCGTAAGTACGAGGACTGAAAATATATTTTCAGGTAGGTCGATTGACGTGTGTCAGAAAGCTTGCGATGGCCTTTTGGACAAAGTTTTTACTAAGATATTGCAATTCATGTTTATTTCTTTTTTTTGTCATTTTCGTTTTTGACATATAATTTTTTATATTCGTTTATTTAATCTCAATTTCTATTTTTATTTGTGTTTGAATTTCTCTTAACTAACGTAAGTTATGATATTTGTGATTGACATGTATTTAAATGTTACCACATAAACCCTTTTGGTTCAAATCTGAAAGCTTGTTTTGTTTAAAAAAAAAAATATTTATACGGGTCTTTTAAACATGGATTTTGAGGCATCTACTGGCGAACCAAATTTGAAATTATTTTTAATTCTTTGATTTTCTTTGCAAGTCAGTCACACGTTTGAGGTGTCAAAAGACGCGACTTAGCGCGCACAAGTTAGAGCGTTTCGGGAACTAAAGAAGGAACAAAATTTTGCGCAGTGTTCAAAAAACCACTATTTTGGGAGAAAAATATCGAGTTTTCAGCGGCCAATCGAATTGTCAGTTTGCAAAATTTGCCTGGAAGTCAAGGTAAGATATGCAAACACCCGATTATACAATAAAAATGGAATTTAATGGAATTCATTTTTAGCTAAAAATTGGTGTATTTTAAAATTTAAAAAAAATTGCGAAAGTAGTGGGACTGAAAATTTGTTTGCAGGTAGGTCAATTAAGATGTGTCAAAATGTCAGCGGCGGCCTATTGGGCAATGTTTCAGCTGCAAACAGTGTCTTAACAGCTATCCAAGTTACTAAGATTTTGCAATTGACGTAATAATAAAGCATCTATAATTAAGAGGTAAGTAATGGTGAACAAAAGATTTTTGGGGATTTGCTTTAATGGACTTGCATGTCTTAGTTTGACATTAAAATGTGTGTGCGTTAATATTGATACTTAGTTGAGATTGTTTGACATTTTTGCATTTGTCATATATTTTTTTTAATTTGTTTAATTAATTTCTATTTCTACCGATATGTGTTTTATTATTTTGGTTAAAATCTGAAAGTTTTTGTGTTTTTGATGAAAAAATACCAAAATATTCATACGGAGCTTTTATACATGGACTTTGAGGCATGTATTGGCAAACTAAATTTGAAACAATATTTTTTTTTGCACATCTTAGGTATTCCGAAACGGGACTTTTGTGAAGTTAAATTTTTGCGGTGGTCAAAAACTAATATTGTCAAGTTAAAATCGAATTTTCAGCGGCCAATCGATATTTCAGGTCCCGAAATGTGCCTGAAAATCAAGGTAAGATAGGTTAGTATCCGATTTTACAATTAGAAGGGAATTTAATGCAATATTTCATAAAACAAAATTTGGTAAGTGTTTAAAATTTAGGAAAATTGCGTAAGTACGAGGACTGAAAATATATTTTCAGGTAGGTCGATTGACGTGTGTCAGAAAGCTTGCGATGGCCTTTTGGACAAAGTTTTTACTAAGATATTGCAATTCATGTTTATTTCTTTTTTTTGTCATTTTCGTTTTTGAC
Organism: Lacanobia oleracea; assembly: GCA_950371165.1. NCBI lineage: Eukaryota > Metazoa > Arthropoda > Insecta > Lepidoptera > Noctuidae > Lacanobia > Lacanobia oleracea. Next base: position 4,620,082 of record OX493398.1, read on the forward strand.
ATATAATTTTTTATATTCGTTTATTTAATCTCAATTTCTATTTTTATTTGTGTTTGAATTTCTCTTAACTAACGTAAGTTATGATATTTGTGATTGACATGTATTTAAATGTTACCACATAAACCCTTTTGGTTCAAATCTGAAAGCTTGTTTTGTTTAAAAAAAAAAATATTTATACGGGTCTTTTAAACATGGATTTTGAGGCATCTACTGGCGAACCAAATTTGAAATTATTTTTAATTCTTTGATTTTCTTTGCAAGTCAGTCACACGTTTGAGGTGTCAAAAGACGCGACTTAGCGCGCACAAGTTAGAGCGTTTCGGGAACTAAAGAAGGAACAAAATTTTGCGCAGTGTTCAAAAAACCACTATTTTGGGAGAAAAATATCGAGTTTTCAGCGGCCAATCGAATTGTCAGTTTGCAAAATTTGCCTGGAAGTCAAGGTAAGATATGCAAACACCCGATTATACAATAAAAATGGAATTTAATGGAATTCATTTTTAGCTAAAAATTGGTGTATTTTAAAATTTAAAAAAAATTGCGAAAGTAGTGGGACTGAAAATTTGTTTGCAGGTAGGTCAATTAAGATGTGTCAAAATGTCAGCGGCGGCCTATTGGGCAATGTTTCAGCTGCAAACAGTGTCTTAACAGCTATCCAAGTTACTAAGATTTTGCAATTGACGTAATAATAAAGCATCTATAATTAAGAGGTAAGTAATGGTGAACAAAAGATTTTTGGGGATTTGCTTTAATGGACTTGCATGTCTTAGTTTGACATTAAAATGTGTGTGCGTTAATATTGATACTTAGTTGAGATTGTTTGACATTTTTGCATTTGTCATATATTTTTTTTAATTTGTTTAATTAATTTCTATTTCTACCGATATGTGTTTTATTATTTTGGTTAAAATCTGAAAGTTTTTGTGTTTTTGATGAAAAAATACCAAAATATTCATACGGAGCTTTTATACATGGACTTTGAGGCATGTATTGGCAAACTAAATTTGAAACAATATTTTTTTTTGCACATCTTAGGTATTCCGAAACGGGACTTTTGTGAAGTTAAATTTTTGCGGTGGTCAAAAACTAATATTGTCAAGTTAAAATCGAATTTTCAGCGGCCAATCGATATTTCAGGTCCCGAAATGTGCCTGAAAATCAAGGTATGATAGGATAGTATCCGATTTTACAATTAGAAGGGAATTTAATGCAATATTTCATAAAACAAAATTTGGTAAGTGTTTAAAATTTAGGGAAATTGCGTAAGTACGAGGACTGAAAATATATTTTCAGGTAGGTCGATTGACGTGTGTCAGAAAGCTTGCGATGGCCTTTTGGACAAAGTTTTTACTAAGATATTGTAATTCATGTTTATTTATTTTTTTTGTCATTTTCGTTTTTGACATATAATTTTTTATATTCGTTTATTTAATCTCAATTTCTATTTTTATTTGTGTTTGAATTTCTCTTAACTAACGTAAGTTATGATATTTGTGATTGACATGTATTTAAATGTTACCACATAAACCCTTTTGGTTCAAATCTGAAAGCTTGTTTTGTTTAAAAAAAAAAATATTTATACGGGTCTTTTAAACATGGATTTTGAGGCATCTACTTGCGAACCAAATTTGAAATTATTTTTAATTCTTTGATTTCTTTGCAAGTCAGTCACACGTTTGAGGTGTCAAAAGACGCGACTTAGCGCGCACAAGTTAGAGCGTTTCCGGAACTAAAAAAGGATCAAAATTTTGCGCAGTGTTCAAAAAACCACTATTTTGGGAGAAAAATATCGAGTTTTCAGCGGCCAATCGAATTGTCAGTTTGCAAAATGTGCCTGGAAGTCAAGGTAAGATATGCAAACACCCGATTATACAATAAAAATGGAATCTAATGGAATTCATTTTTAGCTAAAAATTGGTGTATTTTAAAATTTAAAAAAAATTGCGAAAGTAGTGGGACTGAAAATTTGTTTGCAGGTAGGTCAATTAAGATGTGTCAAAATGTCAGCGGCGGCCTATTGGGCAATGTTTCAGCTGCAAACAGTGTCTTAACAGCTATCCAAGTTACTAAGATTTTGCAATTGACGTAATAATAAAGCATCTATAATTAAGAGGTAAGTAATGGTGAACAAAAGATTTTTGGGGTTTTGCTTTAATGGACTTGCATGTCTTAGTTTGACATTAAAATGTGTGTGCGTTAATATTGATACTTAGTTGAGATTGTTTGACATTTTTGCATTTGTCATATATTTTTTTTAATTTGTTTAATTAATTTCTATTTCTACCGATATGTGTTTTATTATTTTGGTTAAAATCTGAAAGTTTTTGTGTTTTTGATGAAAAAATACCAAAATATTCATACGGAGCTTTTATACATGGACTTTGAGGCATGTATTGGCAAACTAAATTTGAAACAATATTTTTTTTTGCACATCTTAGGTATTCCGAAACGGGACTTTTGTGAAGTTAAATTTTTGCGGTGGTCAAAAACTAATATTTTCAAGTTAAAATCGAATTTTCAGCGGCCAATCGATATTTCAGGTCCCGAAATGTGCCTGAAAATCAAGGTAAGATAGGATAGTATCCGATTTTACAATTAGAAGGGAATTTAATGCAATATTTCATAAAACAAAATTTGGTAAGTGTTTAAAATTTAGGGAAATTGCGTAAGTACGAGGACTGAAAATATATTTTCAGGTAGGTCGATTGACGTGTGTCAGAAAGCTTGCGATGGCCTTTTGGACAAAGTTTTTACTAAGATATTGCAATTAATGTTTATTTCTTTTTTTTGTCATTTTCGTTTTTGACATATAATTTTTTATATTCGTTTATTCAATCTCAATTTCTGTTTTTATTTGTGTTTGAATTTCTCTTTATTAACGTTAGTTATGATTTTTGTGATTGATATGTGTTTAAATGTTACCACATAAAACTTTTTGGTTCAAATCTGAAAGCTTGTTTTGTTTTAAAAAAAATATTTATACGGGTCTTTTAAACATGGATTTTGAGGCATCTACTTGCGAACCAAATTTGAAATTATTTTTAATTCTTTGATTTTCTTTGCAAGTCAGTCACACGTTTGAGGTGTCAAAAGACGCGACTTAGCGCGCACAAGTTAGAGCGTTTCCGGAACTAAAAAAGGAACAAAATTTTGCGCAGTGTTCAAAAAACCACTATTTTGGGAGAAAAATATCGAGTTTTCAGCGGCCAATCGAATTGTCAGTTTGCAAAATGTGCCCGGAAGTCAAGGTAAGATATGCAAACACCCGATTATACAATAAAAATGGAATCTAATGGAATTCATTTTTAGCAAAAAATTGGTGTATTTTAAAATTTAAAAAAAATTGCGTAAGTAGTGGGACTGAAAATTTGTTTGCAGGTAGGTCAATTAAGATGTGTCAAAATGCAAGCGGCGGCCTATTGGGCAATGTTTCAGCTGCAAACAGTGTCTTAACAGCTATCCAAGTTACTAAGATTTTGCAATTGACGTAATAATAAAGCATCTATAATTAAGAGGTAAGTAATGGTGAACAAAAGATTTTTGGGGTTTTGCTTTAATGGACTTGCATGTCTTAGTTTGACATTAAAATGTGTGTGCGTTAATATTGATACTTAGTTGAGATTGTTTGACATTTTTGCATTTGTCATATATTTTTTTTAATTTGTTTAATTAATTTCTATTTCTACCGATATGTGTTTTATTATTTTGGTTAAAATCTGAAAGTTTTTGTGTTTTTGATGAAAAAATACCAAAATATTCATACGGAGCTTTTATACATGGACTTTGAGGCATGTATTGGCAAACTAAATTTGAAACAATTTTTTTTTTTGCACATCTTAGGTATTCCGAAACGGGACTTTTGTGAAGTTAAATTTTTGCGGTGGTCAAAAACTAATATTTTCAAGTTAAAATCGAATTGTCAGCGGCCAATCGATATTTCAGGTCCCGAAATGTGCCTGAAAATCAAGGTAAGATAGGATAGTATCCGATTTTACAATTAGAAGGGAATTTAATGCAATATTTCATAAAACAAAATTTGGTAAGTGTTTAAAATTTAGGGAAATTGCGTAAGTACGAGGACTGAAAATATATTTTCAGGTAGGTCGATTGACGTGTGTCAGAAAGCTTGCGATGGCCTTTTGGACAAAGTTTTTACTAAGATATTGCAATTCATGTTTATTTCTTTTTTTTGTCATTTTCGTTTTTGACATATAATTTTTTATATTCGTTTATTTAATCTCAATTTCTGTTTTTATTTGTGTTTGAATTTCTCTTTATTAACGTTAGTTATGATTTTTGTGATTGATATGTGTTTAAATGTTACCACATAAACCTTTTTGGTTCAAATCTGAAAGCTTGTTTTGTTTTAAAAAAAATATTTATACGGGTCTTTTAAACATGGATTTTGAGGCATCTACTGGCGAACCAAATTTGAAATTATTTTTAATTCTTTGATTTTCTTTGCAAGTCAGTCACACGTTTGAGGTGTCAAAAGACGCGACTTAGCGCGCACAAGTTAGAGCGTTTCCGGACCTAAAGAAGGAACAAAATTTTGCGCAGTGTTCAAAAAACCACTATTTTGGGAGAAAAATATCGAGTTTTCAGCGGCCAATCGAATTGTCAGTTTGCAAAATGTGCCTGGAAGTCAAGGTAAGATATGCAAACACCCGATTATACAATAAAAATGGAATCTAATGGAATTCATTTTTAGCAAAAAATTGGTGTATTTTAAAATTTAAAAAAAAATGCGTAAGTAGTGGGACTGAAAATTTGTTTGCAGGTAGGTCAATTAAGATGTGTCAAAATGTCAGCGGCGGCCTATTGGGCAATGTTTCAGCTGCAAACAGTGTCTTAACAGCTATCCAAGTTACTAAGATTTTGCAATTGACGTAATAATAAAGCATCTATAATTAAGAGGTAAGTAATGGTGAACAAAAGATTTTTGGGGTTTTGCTTTAATGGACTTGCATGTCTTAGTTTGACATTAAAATGTGTGTGCGTTAATATTGATACTTAGTTGAGATTGTTTGACATTTTTGCATTTGTCATATATTTTTTTTAATTTGTTTATTTAATTTCTATTTCTATCGATATGTGTTTTATTATTTTGGTTAAAATCTGAAAGTTTTTGTGTTTTTGATGAAAAAAAACCAAAATATTCATACGGAGCTTTTATACATGGACTTTGAGGCATGTATTGGCAAACTAAATTTGAAACAATATTTTTTTTTGCACATCTTAGGTATTCCGAAACGGGACTTTTGTGAAGTTAAATTTTTGCGGTGGTCAAAAACTAATATTGTCAAGTTAAAATCGAATTTTCAGCGGCCAATCGATATTTCAGGTCCCGAAATGTGCCTGAAAATCAAGGTAAGATAGGTTAGTATCCGATTTTACAATTAGAAGGGAATTTAATGCAATATTTCATAAAACAAAATTTGGTAAGTGTTTAAAATTTAGGAAAATTGCGTAAGTACGAGGACTGAAAATATATTTTCAGGTAGGTCGATTGACGTGTGTCAGAAAGCTTGCGATGGCCTTTTGGACAAAGTTTTTACTAAGATATTGCAATTCATGTTTATTTCTTTTTTTTTGTCATTTTCGCTTTTGACTTATAATTTTTCATATTCGTTTATTTAATCTCAATTTCTATTTTTATTTGTGTTTGAATTTCTCTTAACTAACGTAAGTTATGATATTTGTGATTGACATGTATTTAAATGTTACCACATAAACCCTTTTGGTTCAAATCTGAAAGCTTGTTTTGTTTAAAAAAAAAAATATTTATACGGGTCTTTTAAACATGGATTTTGAGGCATCTACTGGCGAACCAAATTTGAAATTATTTTTAATTCTTTGATTTTCTTTGCAAGTCAGTCACACGTTTGAGGTGTCAAAAGACGCGACTTAGCGCGCACAAGTTAGAGCGTTTCGGGAACTAAAGAAGGAACAAAATTTTGCGCAGTATTCAAAAAACCACTATTTTGGGAGAAAAATATCGAGTTTTCAGCGGCCAATCGAATTGTCAGTTTGCAAAATGTGCCTGGAAGTCAAGGTAAGATATGCAAACACCCGATTATACAATAAAAATGGAATCTAATGGAATTCATTTTTAGCAAAAAATTGGTGTATTTTAAAATTTAAAAAAAATTGCGTAAGTAGTGGGACTGAAAATTTGTTTGCAGGTAGGTCAATTAAGATGTGTCAAAATGCAAGCGGCGGCCTATTGGGCAATGTTTCAGCTGCAAACAGTGTCTTAACAGCTATCCAAGTTACTAAGATTTTGCAATTGACGTAATAATAAAGCATCTATAATTAAGAGGTAAGTAATGGTGAACAAAAGATTTTTGGGGTTTTGCTTTAATGGACTTGCATGTCTTAGTTTGACATTAAAATGTGTGTGCGTTAATATTGATACTTAGTTGAGATTGTTTGACATTTTTGCATTTGTCATATATTTTTTTTAATTTGTTTAATTAATTTCTATTTCTACCGATATGTGTTTTATTATTTTGGTTAAAATCTGAAAGTTTTTGTGTTTTTGATGAAAAAAAACCAAAATATTCATACGGAGCTTTTATACATGGACTTTGAGGCATGTATTGGCAAACTAAATTTGAAACAATATTTTTTTTTGCACATCTTAGGTATTCCGAAACGGGACTTTTGTGAAGTTAAATTTTTGCGGTGGTCAAAAACTAATATTTTCAAGTTAAAATCGAATTTTCAGCGGCCAATCGATATTTCAGGTCCCGAAATGTGCCTGAAAATCAAGGTAAGATAGGATAGTATCCGATTTTACAATTAGAAGGGAATTTAATGCAATATTTCATAAAACAAAATTTGGTAAGTGTTTAAAATTTAGGGAAATTGCGTAAGTACGAGGACTGAAAATATTTTTTCAGGTAGGTCGATTGACGTGTGTCAGAAAGCTTGCGATGGCCTTTTGGACAAAGTTTTTACTAAGATATTGCAATTCATGTTTATTTCTTTTTTTTGTCATTTTCTTTTTTGACATATAATTTTTTATATTCGTTTATTTAATCTCAATTTCTGTTTTTATTTGTGTTTGAATTTCTCTTTATTAACGTTAGTTATGATTTTTGTGATTGATATGTGTTTAAATGTTACCACATAAACCTTTTTGGTTCAAATCTGAAAGCTTGTTTTGTTTTAAAAAAAAATATTTATACGGGTCTTTGAAACATGGATTTTGAGGCATCTACTTGCGAACCAAATTTGAAATTATTTTTAATTCTTTGATTTTCTTTGCAAGTCAGTCACACGTTTGAGGTGTCAAAAGACGCGACTTAGCGCGCACAAGTTAGAGCGTTTCCGGAACTAAAAAAGGAACAAAATTTTGCGCAGTGTTCAAAAAACCACTATTTTGGGAGAAAAATATCGAGTTTTCAGCGGCCAATCGAATTGTCAGTTTGCAAAATGTGCCTGGAAGTCAAGGTAAGATATGCAAACACCCGATTATACAATAAAAATGGAATCTAATGGAATTCATTTTTAGCAAAAAATTGGTGTATTTTAAAATTTAAAAAAAATTGCGTAAGTAGTGGGACTGAAAATTTGTTTGCAGGTAGGTCAATTAAGATGTGTCAAAATGCAAGCGGCGGCCTATTGGGCAATGTTTCAGCTGCAAACAGTGTCTTAACAGCTATCCAAGTTACTAAGATTTTGCAATTGACGTAATAATAAAGCATCTATAATTAAGAGGTAAGTAATGGTGAACAAAAGATTTTTGGGGTTTTGCTTTAATGGACTTGCATGTCTTAGTTTGACATTAAAATGTGTGTGCGTTAATATTGATACTTAGTTGAGATTGTTTGACATTTTTGCATTTGTCATATATTTTTTTTAATTTGTTTATTTAATTTCTATTTCTATCGATATGTGTTTTATTATTTTGGTTAAAATCTGAAAGTTTTTGTGTTTTTGATGAAAAAAAACCAAAATATTCATACGGAGCTTTTATACATGGACTTTGAGGCATGTATTGGCAAACTAAATTTGAAACAATATTTTTTTTTGCACATCTTAGGTATTCCGAAACGGGACTTTTGTGAAGTTAAATTTTTGCGGTGGTCAAAAACTAATATTGTCAAGTTAAAATCGAATTTTCAGCGGCCAATCGATATTTCAGGTCCCGAAATGTGCCTGAAAATCAAGGTAAGATAGGTAAGTATCCGATTTTACAATTAGAAGGGAATTTAATGCAATATTTCATAAAACAAAATTTGGTAAGTGTTTAAAATTTAGGAAAATTGCGTAAGTACGAGGACTGAAAATATATTTTCAGGTAGGTCGATTGACGTGTGTCAGAAAGCTTGCGATGGCCTTTTGGACAAAGTTTTAACTAAGATATTGCAATTCATGTTTATTTCTTTTTTTTTGTCATTTTCGCTTTTGACTTATAATTTTTCATATTCGTTTATTTAATCTCAATTTCTATTTTTATTTGTGTTTGAATTTCTCTTAACTAACGTAAGTTATGATATTTGTGATTGACATGTATTTAAATGTTACCACATAAACCCTTTTGGTTCAAATCTGAAAGCTTGTTTAGTTTAAAAAAAAAAATATTTATACGGGTCTTTTAAACATGGATTTTGAGGCATCTACTGGCGAACCAAATTTGAAATTATTTTTAATTCTTTGATTTTCTTTGCAAGTCAGTCACACGTTTGAGGTGTCAAAAGACGCGACTTAGCGCGCACAAGTTAGAGCGTTTCGGGAACTAAAGAAGGAACAAAATTTTGCGCAGTGTTCAAAAAACCACTATTTTGGGAGAAAAATATCGAGTTTTCAGCGGCCAATCGAATTGTCAGTTTGCAAAATGTGCCTGGAAGTCAAGGTAAGATATGCAAACACCCGATTATACAATAAAAATGGAATCTAATGGAATTCATTTTTAGCAAAAAATTGGTGTATTTTAAAATTTAAAAAAAATTGCGTAAGTAGTGGGACTGAAAATTTGTTTGCAGGTAGGTCAATTAAGATGTGTCAAAATGCAAGCGGCGGCCTATTGGGCAATGTTTCAGCTGCAAACAGTGTCTTAACAGCTATCCAAGTTACTAAGATTTTGCAATTGACGTAATAATAAAGCATCTATAATTAAGAGGTAAGTAATGGTGAACAAAAGATTTTTGGGGTTTTGCTTTAATGGACTTGCATGTCTTAGTTTGACATTAAAATGTGTGTGCGTTAATATTGATACTTAGTTGAGATTGTTTGACATTTTTGCATTTGTCATATATTTTTTTTAATTTGTTTATTTAATTTCTATTTCTATCGATATGTGTTTTATTATTTTGGTTAAAATCTGAAAGTTTTTGTGTTTTTGATGAAAAAAAAAACAAAATATGCATACGGAGCTTTTATACATGGACTTTGAGGCATGTATTGGCAAACTAAATTTGAAACAATATTTTTTTTTGCACATCTTAGGTATTCCGAAACGGGACTTTTGTGAAGTTAAATTTTTGCGGTGGTCAAAAACTAATATTTTCAAGTTAAAATCGAATTTTCAGCGGCCAATCGATATTTCAGGTCCCGAAATGTGCCTGAAAATCAAGGTAAGATAGGATAGTATCCGATTTTACAATTAGAAGGGAATTTAATGCAATATTTCATAAAACAAAATTTGGTAAGTGTTCAAAATTTAGGAAAATTGCGTAAGTACGAGGACTGAAAATATATTTTCAGGTAGGTCGATTGACGTGTGTCAGAAAGCTTGCGATGGCCTTTTGGACAAAGTTTTTACTAAGATATTGCAATTCATGTTTATTTCTTTTTTTTGTCATTTTCGTTTTTGACATATAATTTTTTATATTCGTTTATTTAATCTCAATTTCTGTTTTTATTTGTGTTTGAATTTCTCTTTATTAACGTTAGTTATGATTTTTGTGATTGATATGTGTTTAAATGTTACCACATAAACCTTTTTGGTTAGAATCTGAAAGCTTGTTTTGTTTTAAAAAAATTTATTTATACGGGTCTTTGAAACATGGATTTTGAGGCATCTACTTGCGAACCAAATTTGAAATTATTTTTAATTCTTTGATTTTCTTTGCAAGTCAGTCACACGTTTGAGGTGTCAAAAGACGCGACTTAGCGCGCACAAGTTAGAGCGTTTCCGGAACTAAAAAAGGAACAAAATTTTGCGCAGTGTTCAAAAAACCACTATTTTGGGAGAAAAATATCGAGTTTTCAGCGGCCAATCGAATTGTCAGTTTGCAAAATGTGCCTGGAAGTCAAGGTAAGATATGTAAACACCCGATTATACAATAAAAATGGAATCTAATGGAATTCATTTTTAGCAAAAAATTGGTGTATTTTAAAATTTAAAAAAAATTGCGTAAGTAGTGGGACTGAAAATTTGTTTGCAGGTAGGTCAATTAAGATGTGTCAAAATGCAAGCGGCGGCCTATTGGGCAATGTTTCAGCTGCAAACAGTGTCTTAACAGCTATCCAAGTTACTAAGATTTTGCAATTGACGTAATAATAAAACATCTATAATTAAGAGGTAAGTAATGGTGAACAAAAGATTTTTGGGGTTTTGCTTTAATGGACTTGCATGTCTTAGTTTGACATTAAAATGTGTGTGCGTTAATATTGATACTTAGTTGAGATTGTTTGACATTTTTGCATTTGTCATATATTTTTTTTAATTTGTTTAATTAATTTCTATTTCTACCGATATGTGTTTTATTATTTTGGTTAAAATCTGAAAGTTTTTGTGTTTTTGATGAAAAAAAACCAAAATATTCATACGGAGCTTTTATACATGGACTTTGAGGCATGTATTGGCAAACTAAATTTGAAACAATATTTTTTTTTGCACATCTTAGGTATTCCAAAACGGGACTTTTGTGAAGTTAAATTTTTGCGGTGGTCAAAAACTAATATTTTCAAGTTAAAATCGAATTTTCAGCGGCCAATCGATATTTCAGGTCCCGAAATGTGCCTGAAAATCAAGGTAAGATAGGATAGTATCCGATTTTACAATTAGAAGGGAATTTAATGCAATATTTCATAAAACAAAATTTGGTAAGTGTTCAAAATTTAGGAAAATTGCGTAAGTACGAGGACTGAAAATATATTTTCAGGTAGGTCGATTGACGTGTGTCAGAAAGCTTGCGATGGCCTTTTGGACAAAGTTTTTACTAAGATATTGCAATTCATGTTTATTTCTTTTTTTTGTCATTTTCGTTTTTGACATATAATTTTTTATATTCGTTTATTTAATCTCAATTTCTGTGTTTATTTGTGTTTGAATTTTTCTTTATTAACGTTAGTTATGATTTTTGTGATTGATATGTGTTTAAATGTTACCACATAAAACTTTTTGGTTCAAATCTGAAAGCTTGTTTTGTTTTAAAAAAAAATATTTATACGGGTCTTTTAAACATGGATTTTGAGGCATCTACTGGCGAACCAAATTTGAAATTATTTTTAATTCTTTGATTTTCTTTGCAAGTCAGTCACACGTTTGAGGTGTCAAAAGACGCGACTTAGCGCGCACAAGTTAGAGCGTTTCCGGAACTAAAGAAGGAACAAAATTTTGCGCAGTGTTCAAAAAACCACTATTTTGGGAGAAAAATATCGAGTTTTCAGCGGCCAATCGAATTGTCAGTTTGCAAAATGTGCCTGGAAGTCAAGGTAAGATATGCAAACACCCGATTATACAATAAAAATGGAATCTAATGGAATTCATTTTTAGCAAAAAATTGGTGTATTTTAAAATTTAAAAAAAATTGCGTAAGTAGTGGGACTGAAAATTTGTTTGCAGGTAGGTCAATTAAGATGTGTCAAAATGCAAGCGGCGGCCTATTGGGCAATGTTTCAGCTGCAAACAGTGTCTTAACAGCTATCCAAGTTACTAAGATTTTGCAATTGACGTAATAATAAAACATCTATAATTAAGAGGTAAGTAATGGTGAACAAAAGATTTTTGGGGTTTTGCTTTAATGGACTTGCATGTCTTAGTTTGACATTAAAATGTGTGTGCGTTAATATTGATACTTAGTTGAGATTGTTTGACATTTTTGCATTTGTCATATATTTTTTTTAATTTGTTTAATTAATTTCTATTTCTACCGATATGTGTTTTATTATTTTGGTTAAAATCTGAAAGTTTTTGTGTTTTTGATGAAAAAAAACCAAAATATTCATACGGAGCTTTTATACATGGACTTTGAGGCATGTATTGGCAAACTAAATTTGAAACAATATTTTTTTTTGCACATCTTAGGTATTCCAAAACGGGACTTTTGTGAAGTTAAATTTTTGCGGTGGTCAAAAACTAATATTTTCAAGTTAAAATCGAATTTTCAGCGGCCAATCGATATTTCAGGTCCCGAAATGTGCCTGAAAATCAAGGTAAGATAGGATAGTATCCGATTTTACAATTAGAAGGGAATTTAATGCAATATTTCATAAAACAAAATTTGGTAAGTGTTCAAAATTTAGGAAAATTGCGTAAGTACGAGGACTGAAAATATATTTTCAGGTAGGTCGATTGACGTGTGTCAGAAAGCTTGCGATGGCCTTTTGGACAAAGTTTTTACTAAGATATTGCAATTCATGTTTATTTCTTTTTTTTGTCATTTTCGTTTTTGACATATAATTTTTTATATTCGTTTATTTAATCTCAATTTCTGTGTTTATTTGTGTTTGAATTTTTCTTTATTAACGTTAGTTATGATTTTTGTGATTGATATGTGTTTAAATGTTACCACATAAAACTTTTTGGTTCAAATCTGAAAGCTTGTTTTGTTTTAAAAAAAAATATTTATACGGGTCTTTTAAACATGGATTTTGAGGCATCTACTGGCGAACCAAATTTGAAATTATTTTTAATTCTTTGATTTTCTTTGCAAGTCAGTCACACGTTTGAGGTGTCAAAAGACGCGACTTAGCGCGCACAAGTTAGAGCGTTTCCGGAACTAAAGAAGGAACAAAATTTTGCGCAGTGTTCAAAAAACCACTATTTTGGGAGAAAAATATCGAGTTTTCAGCGGCCAATCGAATTGTCAGTTTGCAAAATGTGCCTGGAAGTCAAGGTAAGATATGCAAACACCCGATTATACAATAAAAATGGAATCTAATTCAATTCATTTTTAGCAAAAAATTGGTGTATTTTAAAATTAAAAAAAAATTGCGTAAGTAGTGGGACTGAAAATTTGTTTGCAGGTAGGTCAATTAAGATGTGTCAAAATGTCAGCGGCGGCCTATTGGGCAATGTTTCAGCTGCAAACAGTGTCTTAACAGCTATCCAAGTTACTAAGATTTTGCAATTGACGTAATAATAAAGCATCTATAATTAAGAGGTAAGTAATGGTGAACAAAAGATTTTTGGGGATTTGCTTTAATGGACTTGCATGTCTTAGTTTGACATTAAAATGTGTGTGCGTTAATATTGATACTTAGTTGAGATTGTTTGACATTTTTGCATTTGTCATATATTTTTTTTAATTTGTTTATTTAATTTCTATTTCTATCGATATGTGTTTTATTATTTTGGTTAAAATCTGAAAGTTTTTGTGTTTTTGTTGAAAAAAAACCAAAATATTCATACGGAGCTTTTATACATGGACTTTGAGGCATGTATTGGCAAACTAAATTTGAAACAATATTTTTTTTTGCACATCTTAGGTATACCGAAACGGGACTTTTGTGAAGTTAAATTTTTGCGGTGGTCAAAAACTAATATTTTCAAGTTAAAATCGAATTTTCAGCGGCCAATCGATATTTCAGGTCCCGAAATGTGCCTGATAATCAAGGTAAGATAGGTTAGTATCCGATTTTACAATTAGAAGGGAATTTAATGCAATATTTCATAAAACAAAATTTGGTAAGTGTTTAAAATTTAGGGAAATTGCGTAAGTACGAGGACTGAAAATATATTTTCAGGTAGGTCGATTGACGTGTGTCAGAAAGCTTGCGATGGCCTTTTGGACAAAGTTTTAACTAAGATATTGCAATTCATGTTTATTTCTTTTTTTTGTCATTTTCGTTTTTGACATATAATTTTTTATATTCGTTTATTTAATCTCAATTTCTGTTTTTATTTGTGTTTGAATTTCTCTTTATTAACGTTAGTTATGATTTTTGTAATTGATATGTGTTTAAATGTTACCACATAAACCTTTTTGGTTCAAATCTGAAAGCTTGTTTTGTTTAAAAAAAAAAATATTTATACGGGTCTTTTAAACATGGATTTTGAGGCATCTACTTGCGAACCAAATTTGAAATTATTTTTAATTCTTTGATTTTCTTTGCAAGTCAGTCACACGTTTGAGGTGTCAAAAGACGCGACTTAGCGCGCACAAGTTAGAGCGTTTCCGGAACTAAAAAAGGAACAAAATTTTGCGCAGTGTTCAAAAAACCACTATTTTGGGAGAAAAATATCGAGTTTTCAGCGGCCAATCGAATTGTCAGTTTGCAAAATGTGCCTGGAAGTCAAGGTAAGATATGCAAACACCCGATTATACAATAAAAATGGAATCTAATGGAATTCATTTTTAGCAAAAAATTGGTGTATTTTAAAATTTAAAAAAAAAATGCGTAAGTAGTGGGACTGAAAATTTGTTTGCAGGTAGGTCAATTAAGATGTGTCAAAATGTCAGCGGCGGCCTATTGGGCAATGTTTCAGCTGCAAACAGTGTCTTAACAGCTATCCAAGTTTCTAAGATTTTGCAATTGACGTAATAATAAAGCATCTATAATTAAGAGGTAAGTAATGGTGAACAAAAGATTTTTGGGGTTTTGCTTTAATGGACTTGCATGTCTTAGTTTGACATTAAAATGTGTGTGCGTTAATATTGATACTTAGTTGAGATTGTTTGACATTTTTGCATTTGTCATATATTTTTTTTAATTTGTTTATTTAATTTCTATTTCTATCGATATGTGTTTTATTATTTTGGTTAAAATCTGAAAGTTTTTGTGTTTTTGATGAAAAAAAACCAAAATATTCATACGGAGCTTTTATACATGGACTTTGAGGCATGTATTGGCAAACTAAATTTGAAACAATATTTTTTTTGCACATCTTAGGTATTCCGAAACGGGACTTTTGTGAAGTTAAATTTTTGCGGTGGTCAAAAACTAATATTGTCAAGTTAAAATCGAATTTTCAGCGGCCAATCGATATTTCAGGTCCCGAAATGTGCCTGATAATCAAGGTAAGATAGGTTAGTATCCGATTTTACAATTAGAAGGGAATTTAATGCAATATTTCATAAAACAAAATTTGGTAAGTGTTTAAAATTTAAGGAAATTGCGTAAGTACGAGGACTGAAAATATATTTTCAGGTAAGTCGATTGACGTGTGTCAGAAAGCTTGCGATGGCCTTTTGGACAAAGTTTTTACTAAGATATTGCAATTCATGTTTATTTCTTTTTTTTTGTCATTTTCGTTTTTGACATATATTTTTTTATATTCGTTTATTTAATCTCAATTTCTGTTTTTATTTGTGTTTGAATTTCTCTTTAGTAACGTTAGTTATGATTTTTGTGATTGATATGTGTTTAAATGTTACCACATAAACCTTTTTGGTTCAAATCTGAAAGCTTGTTTTGTTTAAAAAAAATTTATTTATACGGGTCTTTTAAACATGGATTTTGAGGCATCTACTTGCGAACCAAATTTGAAATTATTTTTAATTCTTTGATTTTCTTTGCAAGTCAGTCACACGTTTGAGGTGTCAAAAGACGCGACTTAGCGCGCACAAGTTAGAGCGTTTCCGGAACTAAAAAAGGAACAAAATTTTGCGCAGTGTTCAAAAAACCACTATTTTGGGAGAAAAATATCGAGTTTTCAGCGGCCAATCGAATTGTCAGTTTGCAAAATGTGCCTGGAAGTCAAGGTAAGATATGCAAACACCCGATTATACAATAAAAATGGAATCTAATGGAATTCATTTTTAGCAAAAAATTGGTGTATTTTAAAATTTAAAAAAAAATGCGTAAGTAGTGGGACTGAAAATTTGTTTGCAGGTAGGTCAATTAAGATGTGTCAAAATGTCAGCGGCGGCCTATTGGGCAATGTTTCAGCTGCAAACAGTGTCTTAACAGCTATCCAAGTTTCTAAGATTTTGCAATTGACGTAATAATAAAGCATCTATAATTAAGAGGTAAGTAATGGTGAACAAAAGATTTTTGGGGTTTTGCTTTAATGGACTTGCATGTCTTAGTTTGACATTAAAATGTGTGTGCGTTAATATTGATACTTAGTTGAGATTGTTTGACATTTTTGCATTTGTCATATATTTTTTTTAATTTGTTTATTTAATTTCTATTTCTATCGATATGTGTTTTATTATTTTGGTTAAAATCTGAAAGTTTTTGTGTTTTTGTTGAAAAAAAACCAAAATATTCATACGGAGCTTTTATACATGGACTTTGAGGCATGTATTGGCAAACTAAATTTGAAACAATATTTTTTTTTGCACATCTTAGGTATTCCGAAACGGGACTTTTGTGAAGTTAAATTTTTGCGGTGGTCAAAAACTAATATTTTCAAGTTAAAATCGAATTTTCAGCGGCCAATCGATATTTCAGGTCCCGAAATGTGCCTGATAATCAAGGTAAGATAGGTTAGTATCCGATTTTACAATTAGAAGGGAATTTAATGCAATATTTCATAAAACAAAATTTGGTAAGTGTTTAAAATTTAAGGAAATTGCGTAAGTACGAGGACTGAAAATATATTTTCAGGTAAGTCGATTGACGTGTGTCAGAAAGCTTGCGATGGCCTTTTGGACAAAGTTTTTACTAAGATATTGCAATTCATGTTTATTTCTTTTTTTTTGTCATTTTCGTTTTTGACATATATTTTTTTATATTCGTTTATTTAATCTCAATTTCTGTTTTTATTTGTGTTTGAATTTCTCTTTAGTAACGTTAGTTATGATTTTTGTGATTGATATGTGTTTAAATGTTACCACATAAACCTTTTTGGTTCAAATCTGAAAGCTTGTTTTGTTTAAAAAAAATTTATTTATACGGGTCTTTTAAACATGGATTTTGAGGCATCTACTTGCGAACCAAATTTGAAATTATTTTTAATTCTTTGATTTTCTTTGCAAGTCAGTCACACGTTTGAGGTGTCAAAAGACGCGACTTAGCGCGCACAAGTTAGAGCGTTTCCGGAACTAAAAAAGGAACAAAATTTTGCGCAGTGTTCAAAAAACCACTATTTTGGGAGAAAAATATCGAGTTTTCAGCGGCCAATCGAATTGTCAGTTTGCAAAATGTGCCTGGAAGTCAAGGTAAGATATGCAAACACCCGATTATACAATAAAAATGGAATCTAATGGAATTCATTTTTAGCAAAAAATTGGTGTATTTTAAAATTAAAAAAAAAAATGCGTAAGTAGTGGGACTGAAAATTTGTTTGCAGGTAGGTCAATTAAGATGTGTCAAAATGTCAGCGGCGGCCTATTGGGCAATGTTTCAGCTGCAAACAGTGTCTTAACAGCTATCCAAGTTTCTAAGATTTTGCAATTGACGTAATAATAAAGCATCTATAATTAAGAGGTAAGTAATGGTGAACAAAAGATTTTTGGGGTTTTGCTTTAATGGACTTGCATGTCTTAGTTTGACATTAAAATGTGTGTGCGTTAATATTGATACTTAGTTGAGATTGTTTGACATTTTTACATTTGTCATATATTTTTTTTAATTTGTTTATTTAATTTCTATTTCTATCGATATGTGTTTTATTATTTTGGTTAAAATCTGAAAGTTTTTGTGTTTTTGATGAAAAAAAACCAAAATATTCATACGGAGCTTTTATACATGGACTTTGAGGCATGTATTGGCAAACTAAATTTGAAACAATATTTTTTTTGCACATCTTAGGTATTCCGAAACGGGACTTTTGTGAAGTTAAATTTTTGCGGTGGTCAAAAACTAATATTGTCAAGTTAAAATCGAATTTTCAGCGGCCAATCGATATTTCAGGTCCCGAAATGTGCCTGATGATCAAGGTAAGATAGGTTAGTATCCGATTTTACAATTAGAAGGGAATTTAATGCAATATTTCATAAAACAAAATTTGGTAAGTGTTTAAAATTTAAGGAAATTGCGTAAGTACGAGGACTGAAAATATATTTTCAGGTAAGTCGATTGACGTGTGTCAGAAAGCTTGCGATGGCCTTTTGGACAAAGTTTTTACTAAGATATTGCAATTCATGTTTATTTCTTTTTTTTTGTCATTTTCGTTTTTGACATATATTTTTTTATATTCGTTTATTTAATCTCAATTTCTGTTTTTATTTGTGTTTGAATTTCTCTTTATTAACGTTAGTTATGATTTTTGTGATTGATATGTGTTTAAATGTTACCACATAAACCTTTTTGGTTCAAATCTGAAAGCTTGTTTTGTTTAAAAAAAAATTATTTATACGGGTCTTTTAAACATGGATTTTGAGGCATCTACTTGCGAACCAAATTTGAAATTATTTTTAATTCTTTGATTTTCTTTGCAAGTCAGTCACACGTTTGAGGTGTCAAAAGACGCGACTTAGCGCGCACAAGTTAGAGCGTTTCCGTAACTAAAAAAGGAACAAAATTTTGCGCAGTGTTCAAAAAACCACTATTTTGGGAGAAAAATATCGAGTTTTCAGCGGCCAATCGAATTGTCAGTTTGCAAAATGTGCCTGGAAGTCAAGGTAAGATATGCAAACACCCGATTATACAATAAAAATGGAATCTAATGGAATTCATTTTTAGCAAAAAATTGGTGTATTTTAAAATTTAAAAAAAAATGCGTAAGTAGTGGGACTGAAAATTTGTTTGCAGGTAGGTCAATTAAGATGTGTCAAAATGTCAGCGGCGGCCTATTGGGCAATGTTTCAGCTGCAAACAGTGTCTTAACAGCTATCCAAGTTTCTAAGATTTTGCAATTGACGTAATAATAAAGCATCTATAATTAAGAGGTAAGTAATGGTGAACAAAAGATTTTTGGGGTTTTGCTTTAATGGACTTGCATGTCTTAGTTTGACATTAAAATGTGTGTGCGTTAATATTGACACTTAGTTGAGATTGTTTGACATTTTTGCATTTGTCATATATTTTTTTTAATTTGTTTATTTAATTTCTATTTCTATCGATATGTGTTTTATTATTTTGGTTAAAATCTGAAAGTTTTTGTGTTTTTGTTGAAAAAAAACCAAAATATTCATACGGAGCTTTTATACATGGACTTTGAGGCATGTATTGGCAAACTAAATTTGAAACAATATTTTTTTTGCACATCTTAGGTATTCCGAAACGGGACTTTTGTGAAGTTAAATTTTTGCGGTGGTCAAAAACTAATATTGTCAAGTTAAAATCGAATTTTCAGCGGCCAATCGATATTTCAGGTCCCGAAATGTGCCTGAAAATCAAGGTAAGATAGGTTAGTATCCGATTTTACAATTAGAAGGGAATTTAAATGCAATATTTCATAAAACAAAATTTGGTAAGTGTTTAAAATTTAGGAAAATTGCGTAAGTACGAGGACTGAAAATATATTTTCAGGTAGGTCGATTGACGTGTGTCAGAAAGCTTGCGATGGCCTTTTGGACAAAGTTTTAACTAAGATATTGCAATTCATGTTTATTTCTTTTTTTTTGTCATTTTCGCTTTTGACATATAATTTTTCATATTCGTTTATTTAATCTCAATTTCTATTTTTATTTGTGTTTGAATTTCTCTTAACTAACGTAAGTTATGATATTTGTGATTGACATGTATTTAAATGTTACCACATAATTCCTTTTGGTTCAAATCTGAAAGCTTGTTTTGTTTAAAAAAAAAATATTTATACGGGTCTTTTAAACATGGATTTTGAGGCATCTACTGGCGAACCGAATTTGAAATTATTTTTAATTCTTTGATTTTCTTTGCAAGTCAGTCACACGTTTGAGGTGTCAAAAGACGCGACTTAGCGCGCACAAGTTAGAGCGTTTCCGGAACTAAAGAAGGAACAAAATTTTGCGCAGTGTTCAAAAAACCACTATTTTGGGAGAAAAATATCGAGTTTTCAGCGGCCAATCGAATTGTCAGTTTGCAAAATGTGCCTGGAAGTCAAGATAAGATATGCAAACACCCGATTATACAATAAAAATGGAATCTAATGGAATTCATTTTTAGCAAAAAATTGGTGTATTTTAAAATTAAAAAAAAATTGCGTAAGTAGTGGGACTGAAAATTTGTTTGCAGGTAGGTCAATTAAGATGTGTCAAAATGTCAGCGGCGGCCTATTGGGCAATGTTTCAGCTGCAAACAGTGTCTTAACAGCTATCCAAGTTACTAAGATTTTGCAATTGACGTAATAATAAAGCATCTATAATTAAGAGGTAAGTAATGGTGAACAAAAGATTTTTGGGGTTTTGCTTTAATGGACTTGCATGTCTTAGTTTGACATTAAAATGTGTGTGCGTTAATATTGATACTTAGTTGAGATTGTTTGACATTTTTGCATTTGTCATATATTTTTTTTAATTTGTTTATTTAATTTCTATTTCTATCGATATGTTTTATTATTTTGGTTAAAATCTGAAAGTTTTTGTGTTTTTGATGAAAAAAAAACAAAATATTCATACGGAGCTTTTATACATGGACTTTGAGGCATGTATTGGCAAACTAAATTTGAAACAATATTTTTTTTTGCACATCTTAGGTATTCCGAAACGGGACTTTTGTGAAGTTAAATTTTTGCGGTGGTCAAAAACTAATATTGTCAAGTTAAAATCGAATTTTCAGCGGCCAATCGATATTTCAGGTCCCGAAATGTGCCTGAAAATCAAGGTAAGATAGGTTAGTATCCGATTTTACAATTAGAAGGGAATTTAATGCAATATTTCATAAAACAAAATTTGGTAAGTGTTTAAAATTTAGGAAAATTGCGTAAGTACGAGGACTGAAAATATATTTTCAGGTAGGTCGATTGACGTGTGTCAGAAAGCTTGCGATGGCCTTTTGGACAAAGTTTTAACTAAGATATTGCAATTCATGTTTATTTCTTTTTTTTTGTCATTTTCGCTTTTGACATATAATTTTTCATATTCGTTTATTTAATCTCAATTTCTATTTTTATTTGTATTTGAATTTCTCTTAACTAACGTAAGTTATGATATTTGTGATTGACATGTATTTAAATGTTACCACATAAACCCTTTTGGTTCAAATCTGAAAGCTTGTTTTGTTTAAAAAAAATATATATTTATACGGGTCTTTTAAACATGGATTTTGAGGCATCTACTGGCGAACCAAATATGAAATTATTTTTAATTCTTTGATTTTCTTTGCAAGTCAGTCACACGTTTGAGGTGTCAAAAGACGCGACTTAGCGCGCACAAGTTAGAGCGTTTCCGGAACTAAAGAAGGAACAAAATTTTGCGCAGTGTTCAAAAAACCACTATTTTGGGAGAAAAATATCGAGTTTTCAGCGGCCAATCGAATTGTCAGTTTGCAAAATGTGCCTGGAAGTCAAGGTAAGATATGCAAACACCCGATTATACAATAAAAATGGAATCTAATGGAATTCATTTTTAGCAAAAAATTGGTGTATTTTAAAATTAAAAAAAAATTGCGTAAGTAGTGGGACTGAAAATTTGTTTGCAGGTAGGTCAATTAAGATGTGTCAAAATGTCAGCGGCGGCCTATTGGGCAATGTTTCAGCTGCAAACAGTGTCTTAACAGCTATCCAAGTTACTAAGATTTTGCAATTGACGTAATAATAAAGCATCTATAATTAAGAGGTAAGTAATGGTGAACAAAAGATTTTTGGGGATTTGCTTTAATGGACTTGCATGTCTTAGTTTGACATTAAAATGTGTGTGCGTTAATATTGATACTTAGTTGAGATTGTTTGAAATTTTTGCATTTGTCATATTTTTTTTTTTAATTTGTATATTTAATTTCTATTTCTATCGATATGTGTTTTATTATTTTGGTTAAAATCTGAAAGTTTATGTGTTTTTGTTGAAAAAAAACCAAAATATTCATACGGAGCTTTTATACATGGACTTTGAGGCATGTATTGGCAAACTAAATTTGAAACAATATTTTTTTTTGCACATCTTAGGTATTCCGAAACGGGACTTTTGTGAAGTTAAATTTTTGCGGTGGTCAAAAACTAATATTTTCAAGTTAAAATCGAATTTTCAGCGGCCAATCGATATTTCAGGTCCCGAAATGTGCCTGAAAATCAAGGTAAGATAGGTTAGTATCCGATTTTACAATTAGAAGGGAATTTAATGCAATATTTCATAAAACAAAATTTGGTAAGTGTTTAAAATTTAAGGAAATTGCGTAAGTACGAGGACTGAAAATATATTTTCAGGTAGGTCGATTGACGTGTGTCAGAAAGCTTGCGATGGCCTTTTGGACAAAGTTTTTACTAAGATATTGCAATTCATGTTTATTTCTTTTTTTTTGTCATTTTCGTTTTTGACATATATTTTTTTATATTCGTTTATTTAATCTCAATTTCTGTTTTTATTTGTGTTTGAATTTCTCTTTATTAACGTTAGTTATGATTTTTGTGATTGATATGTGTTTAAATGTTACCACATAAACCTTTTTGGTTCAAATCTGAAAGCTTGTTTTGTTTAAAAAAAATTTATTTATACGGGTCTTTTAAACATGGATTTTGAGGCATCTACTTGCGAACCAAATTTGAAATTATTTTTAATTCTTTGATTTTCTTTGCAAGTCAGTCACACGTTTGAGGTGTCAAAAGACGCGACTTAGCGCGCACAAGTTAGAGCGTTTCCGGAACTAAAAAAGGAACAAAATTTTGCGCAGTGTTCAAAAAACCACTATTTTGGGAGAAAAATATCGAGTTTTCAGCGGCCAATCGAATTGTCAAATTGAAAAATGTGCCTGGAAGTCAAGGTAAGATATGCAAACACCCGATTATACAATAAAAATGGAATCTAATGGAATTCATTTTTAGCAAAAAATTGGTGTATTTTAAAATTTAAAAACAAATGCGTAAGTAGTGGGACTGAAAATTTGTTTGCAGGTAGGTCAATTAAGATGTGTCAAAATGTCAGCGGCGGCCTATTGGGCAATGTTTCAGCTGCAAACAGTGTCTTAACAGCTATCCAAGTTACTAAGATTTTGCAATTGACGTAATAATAAAGCATCTATAATTAAGAGTTAAGTAATGGTGAACAAAAGATTTTTGGGGTTTTGCTTTAATGGACTTGCATGTCTTAGTTTGACATTAAAATGTGTGTGCGTTAATATTGATACTTAGTTGAGATTGTTTGACATTTTTGCATTTGTCATATATTTTTTTTAATTTGTTTATTTAATTCCTATTTCTATCGATATGTGTTTTATTATTTTGGTTAAAATCTGAAAGTTTTTGTGTTTTTGATGAAAAAAAACCAAAATATTCATACGGAGCTTTTATACATGGACTTTGAGGCATGTATTGGCAAACTAAATTTGAAACAATATTTTTTTTGCACATCTTAGGTATTCCGAAACGGGACTTTAGTGAAGTTAAATTTTTGCGGTGGTCAAAAACTAATATTGTCAAGTTAAAATCGAATTTTCAGCGGCCAATCGATATTTCAGGTCCCGAAATGTGCCTGAAAATCAAGGTAAGATAGGTTAGTATCCGATTTTACAATTAGAAGGGAATTTAATGCAATATTTCATAAAACAAAATTTGGTAAGTGTTTAAAATTTAGGAAAATTGCGTAAGTACGAGGACTGAAAATATATTTTCAGGTAGGTCGATTGACGTGTGTCAGAAAGCTTGCGATGGCCTTTTGGACAAAGTTTTAACTAAGATATTGCAATTCATGTTTATTTCTTTTTTTTTGTCATTTTCGCTTTTGACATATAATTTTTCATATTCGTTTATTTAATCTCAATTTCTATTTTTATTTGTGTTTGAATTTCTCTTAACTAACGTAAGTTATGATATTTGTGATTGACATGTATTTAAATGTTACCACATAATTCCTTTTGGTTCAAATCTGAAAGCTTGTTTTGTTTAAAAAAAAAATATTTATACGGGTCTTTTAAACATGGATTTTGAGGCATCTACTGGCGAACCGAATTTGAAATTATTTTTAATTCTTTGATTTTCTTTGCAAGTCAGTCACACGTTTGAGGTGTCAAAAGACGCGACTTAGCGCGCACAAGTTAGAGCGTTTCCGGAACTAAAAAAGGAACAAAATTTTGCGCAGTGTTCAAAAAACCACTATTTTGGGAGAAAAATAGCGAGTTTTCAGCGGCCAATCGAATTGTCAGTTTGCAAAATGTGCCTGGAAGTCAAGGTAAGATATGCAAACACCCGATTATACAATAAAAATGGAATCTAATGGAATTCATTTTTAGCAAAAAATTGGTGTATTTTAAAATTAAAAAAAAAATGCGTAAGTAGTGGGACTGAAAATTTGTTTGCAGGTAGGTCAATTAAGATGTGTCAAAATGTCAGCGGCGGCCTATTGGGCAATGTTTCAGCTGCAAACAGTGTCTTAACAGCTATCCAAGTTACTAAGATTTTGCAATTGACGTAATAATAAAGCATCTATAATTAAGAGGTAAGTAATGGTGAACAAAAGATTTTTGGGGTTTTGCTTTAATGGACTTGCATGTCTTAGTTTGACATTAAAATGTGTGTGCGTTAATATTGATACTTAGTTGAGATTGTTTGACATTTTTGCATTTGTCATATATTTTTTTTAATTTGTTTATTTAATTTCTATTTCTATCGATATGTGTTTTATTATTTTGGTTAAAATCTGAAAGTTTTTGTGTTTTTGATGAAAAAAAACCAAAATATTCATACGGAGCTTTTATACATGGACTTTGAGGCATGTATTGGCAAACTAAATTTGAAACAATATTTTTTTTTGCACATCTTAGGTATTCCGAAACGGGACTTTTGTGAAGTTAAATTTTTGCGGTGGTCAAAAACTAATATTTTCAAGTTAAAATCGAATTTTCAGCGGCCAATCGATATTTCAGGTCCCGAAATGTGCCTGATAATCAAGGTAAGATAGGTTAGTATCCGATTTTACAATTAGAAGGGAATTTAATGCAATATTTCATAAAACAAAATTTGGTAAGTGTTTAAAATTTAAGGAAATTGCGTAAGTACGAGGACTGAAAATATATTTTCAGGTAGGTCGATTGACGTGTGTCAGAAAGCTTGCGATGGCCTTTTGGACAAAGTTTTTACTAAGATATTGCAATTCATGTTTATTTCTTTTTTTTTGTCATTTTCGTTTTTGACATATATTTTTTTATATTCGTTTATTTAATCTCAATTTCTGTTTTTATTTGTGTTTGAATTTCTCTTTATTAACGTTAGTTATGATTTTTGTGATTGATATGTGTTTAAATGTTACCACATGAACCTTTTTGGTTCAAATCTGAAAGCTTGTTTCGTTTAAAAAAAATTTATTTATACGGGTCTTTTAAACATGGATTTTGAGGCATCTACTGGCGAACCAAATTTGAAATTATTTTTAATTCTTTGATTTTCTTTGCAAGTCAGTCACACGTTTGAGGTGTCAAAAGACGCGACTTAGCGCGCACAAGTTAGAGCGTTTCCGGAACTAAAAAAGGAACAAAATTTTGCGCAGTGTTCAAAAAACCACTATTTTGGGAGAAAAATAGCGAGTTTTCAGCGGCCAATCGAATTGTCAGTTTGCAAAATGTGCCTGGAAGTCAAGGTAAGATATGCAAACACCCGATTATACAATAAAAATGGAATCTAATGGAATTCATTTTTAGCAAAAAATTGGTGTATTTTAAAATTAAAAAAAAAATGCGTAAGTAGTGGGACTGAAAATTTGTTTGCAGGTAGGTCAATTAAGATGTGTCAAAATGTCAGCGGCGGCCTATTGGGCAATGTTTCAGCTGCAAACAGTGTCTTAACAGCTATCCAAGTTACTAAGATTTTGCAATTGACGTAATAATAAAGCATCTATAATTAAGAGGTAAGTAATGGTGAACAAAAGATTTTTGGGGTTTTGCTTTAATGGACTTGCATGTCTTAGTTTGACATTAAAATGTGTGTGCGTTAATATTGATACTTAGTTGAGATTGTTTGACATTTTTGCATTTGTCATATATTTTTTTTAATTTGTTTATTTAATTTCTATTTCTATCGATATGTGTTTTATTATTTTGGTTAAAATCTGAAAGTTTTTGTGTTTTTGATGAAAAAAAACCAAAATATTCATACGGAGCTTTTATACATGGACTTTGAGGCATGTATTGGCAAACTAAATTTGAAACAATATTTTTTTTTGCACATCTTAGGTATTCCGAAACGGGACTTTTGTGAAGTTAAATTTTTGCGGTGGTCAAAAACTAATATTTTCAAGTTAAAATCGAATTTTCAGCGGCCAATCGATATTTCAGGTCCCGAAATGTGCCTGATAATCAAGGTAAGATAGGTTAGTATCCGATTTTACAATTAGAAGGGAATTTAATGCAATATTTCATAAAACAAAATTTGGTAAGTGTTTAAAATTTAAGGAAATTGCGTAAGTACGAGGACTGAAAATATATTTTCAGGTAGGTCGATTGACGTGTGTCAGAAAGCTTGCGATGGCCTTTTGGACAAAGTTTTTACTAAGATATTGCAATTCATGTTTATTTCTTTTTTTTTAGTCATTTTCGTTTTTGACATATATTTTTTTATATTCGTTTATTTAATCTCAATTTCTGTTTTTATTTGTGTTTGAATTTCTCTTTATTAACGTTAGTTATGATTTTTGTGATTGATATGTGTTTAAATGTTACCACATGAACCTTTTTGGTTCAAATCTGAAAGCTTGTTTCGTTTAAAAAAAATTTATTTATACGGGTCTTTTAAACATGGATTTTGAGGCATCTACTGGCGAACCAAATTTGAAATTATTTTTAATTCTTTGATTTTCTTTGCAAGTCAGTCACACGTTTGAGGTGTCAAAAGACGCGACTTAGCGCGCACAAGTTAGAGCGTTTCCGGAACTAAAAAAGGAACAAAATTTTGCGCAGTGTTCAAAAAACCACTATTTTGGGAGAAAAATAGCGAGTTTTCAGCGGCCAATCGAATTGTCAGTTTGCAAAATGTGCCTGGAAGTCAAGGTAAGATATGCAAACACCCGATTATACAATAAAAATGGAATCTAATGGAATTCATTTTTAGCAAAAAATTGGTGTATTTTAAAATTAAAAAAAAAATGCGTAAGTAGTGGGACTGAAAATTTGTTTGCAGGTAGGTCAATTAAGATGTGTCAAAATGTCAGCGGCGGCCTATTGGGCAATGTTTCAGCTGCAAACAGTGTCTTAACAGCTATCCAAGTTACTAAGATTTTGCAATTGACGTAATAATAAAGCATCTATAATTAAGAGTTAAGTAATGGTGAACAAAAGATTTTTGGGGTTTTGCTTTAATGGACTTGCATGTCTTAGTTTGACATTAAAATGTGTGTGCGTTAATATTGATACTTAGTTGAGATTGTTTGACATTTTTGCATTTGTCATATATTTTTTTTAATTTGTTTATTTAATTCCTATTTCTATCGATATGTGTTTTATTATTTTGGTTAAAATCTGAAAGTTTTTGTGTTTTTGATGAAAAAAAACCAAAATATTCATACGGAGCTTTTATACATGGACTTTGAGGCATGTATTGGCAAACTAAATTTGAAACAATATTTTTTTGCACATCTTAGGTATTCCGAAACGGGACTTTAGTGAAGTTAAATTTTTGCGGTGGTCAAAAACTAATATTGTCAAGTTAAAATCGAATTTTCAGCGGCCAATCGATATTTCAGGTCCCGAAATGTGCCTGAAAATCAAGGTAAGATAGGTTAGTATCCGATTTTACAATTAGAAGGGAATTTAATGCAATATTTCATAAAACAAAATTTGGTAAGTGTTTAAAATTTAGGAAAATTGCGTAAGTACGAGGACTGAAAATATATTTTCAGGTAGGTCGATTGACGTGTGTCAGAAAGCTTGCGATGGCCTTTTGGACAAAGTTTTAACTAAGATATTGCAATTCATGTTTATTTCTTTTTTTTTGTCATTTTCGCTTTTGACATATAATTTTTCATATTCGTTTATTTAATCTCAATTTCTATTTTTATTTGTGTTTGAATTTCTCTTAACTAACGTAAGTTATGATATTTGTGATTGACATGTATTTAAATGTTACCACATAATTCCTTTTGGTTCAAATCTGAAAGCTTGTTTTGTTTAAAAAAAAAATATTTATACGGGTCTTTTAAACATGGATTTTGAGGCATCTACTGGCGAACCAAATTTGAAATTATTTTTAATTCTTTGATTTTCTTTGCAAGTCAGTCACACGTTTGAGGTGTCAAAAGACGCGACTTAGCGCGCACAAGTTAGAGCGTTTCCGGAACTAAAAAAGGAACAAAATTTTGCGCAGTGTTCAAAAAACCACTATTTTGGGAGAAAAATAGCGAGTTTTCAGCGGCCAATCGAATTGTCAGTTTGCAAAATGTGCCTGGAAGTCAAGGTAAGATATGCAAACACCCGATTATACAATAAAAATGGAATCTAATGGAATTCATTTTTAGCAAAAAATTGGTGTATTTTAAAATAAAAAAAAAAATGCGTAAGTAGTGGGACTGAAAATTTGTTTGCAGGTAGGTCAATTAAGATGTGTCAAAATGTCAGCGGCGGCCTATTGGGCAATGTTTCAGCTGCAAACAGTGTCTTAACAGCTATCCAAGTTACTAAGATTTTGCAATTGACGTAATAATAAAGCATCTATAATTAAGAGGTAAGTAATGGTGAACAAAAGATTTTTGGGGTTTTGCTTTAATGGACTTGCATGTCTTAGTTTGACATTAAAATGTGTGTGCGTTAATATTGATACTTAGTTGAGATTGTTTGACATTTTTGCATTTGTCATATATTTTTTTTAATTTGTTTATTTAATTTCTATTTCTATCGATATGTTTTATTATTTTGGTTAAAATCTGAAAGTTTTTGTGTTTTTGATGAAAAAAAACCAAAATATTCATACGGAGCTTTTATACATGGACTTTGAGGCATGTATTGGCAAACTAAATTTGAAACAATATTTTTTTTTGCACATCTTAGGTATTCCGAAACGGGACTTTTGTGAAGTTAAATTTTTGCGGTGGTCAAAAACTAATATTGTCAAGTTAAAATCGAATTTTCAGCGGCCAATCGATATTTCAGGTCCCGAAATATGCCTGAAAATCAAGGTAAGATAGGTTAGTATCCGATTTTACAATTAGAAGGGAATTTAATGCAATATTTCATAAAACAAAATTTGGTAAGTGTTTAAAATTTAGGAAAATTGCGTAAGTACGAGGACTGAAAATATATTTTCAGGTAGGTCGATGGACGTGTGTCAGAAAGCTTGCGATGGCCTTTTGGACAAAGTTTTAACTAAGATATTGCAATTCATGTTTATTTCTTTTTTTTTGTCATTTTCGCTTTTGACATATAATTTTTCATATTCGTTTATTTAATCTCAATTTCTATTTTTATTTGTGTTTGAATTTCTCTTAACTAACGTAAGTTATGATATTTGTGATTGACATGTATTTAAATGTTACCACATAAACCCTTTTGGTTCAAATCTGAAAGCTTGTTTTGTTTAAAAAAAAAATATATTTATACGGGTCTTTTAAACATGGATTTTGAGGCATCTACTGGCGAACCAAATTTGAAATTATTTTTAATTCTTTGATTTTCTTTGCAAGTCAGTCACACGTTTGAGGTGTCAAAAGACGCGACTTAGCGCGCACAAGTTAGAGCGTTTCCGGAACTAAAGAAGGAACAAAATTTTGCGCAGTGTTCAAAAAACCACTATTTTGGGAGAAAAATATCGAGTTTTCAGCGGCCAATCGAATTGTCAGTTTGCAAAATGTGCCTGGAAGTCAAGGTAAGATATGCAAACACCCGATTATACAATAAAAATGGAATCTAATGGAATTCATTTTTAGCAAAAAATTGGTGTATTTTAAAATTTAAAAAAAATTGCGTAAGTAGTGGGACTGAAAATTTGTTTGCAGGTAGGTCAATTAAGATGTGTCAAAATGTCAGCGGCGGCCTATTGGGCAATGTTTCAGCTGCAAACAGTGTCTTAACAGCTATCCAAGTTACTAAGATTTTGCAATTGACGTAATAATAAAGCATCTATAATTAAGAGGTAAGTAATGGTGAACAAAAGATTTTTGGGGTTTTGCTTTAATGGACTTGCATGTCTTAGTTTGACATTAAAATGTGTGTGCGTTAATATTGATACTTAGTTGAGATTGTTTGACATTTTTGCATTTGTCATATTTTTTTTTTAATTTGTATATTTAATTTCTATTTCTATCGATATGTGTTTTATTATTTTGGTTAAAATCTGAAAGTTTTTGTGTTTTTGTTGAAAAAAAACCAAAATATTCATACGGAGCTTTTATACATGGACTTTGAGGCATGTATTGGCAAACTAAATTTGAAACAATATTTTTTTTTGCACATCTTAGGTATTCCGAAACGGGACTTTTGTGAAGTTAAATTTTTGCGGTGGTCAAAAACTAATATTTTCAAGTTAAAATCGAATTTTCAGCGGCCAATCGATATTTCAGGTCCCGAAATGTGCCTGATAATCAAGGTAAGATAGGTTAGTATCCGATTTTACAATAAGAAGGGAATTTAATGCAATATTTCATAAAACAAAATTTGGTAAGTGTTTAAAATTTAGGGAAATTGCGTAAAAACGAGGACTGAAAATATATTTTCAGGTAGGTCGATTGACGTGTGTCAGAAAGCTTGCGATGGCCTTTTGGACAAAGTTTTTACTAAGATATTGCAATTCATGTTTATTTCTTTTTTTTTGTCATTTTCGCTTTTGACATATAATTTTTCATATTCGTTTATTTAATCTCAATTTCTATTTTTATTTGTGTTTGAATTTCTCTTAACTAACGTAAGTTATGATATTTGTGATTGACATGTATTTAAATGTTACCACATAAACCCTTTTGGTTCAAATCTGAAAGCTTGTTTTGTTTAAAAAAAAAATATATTTATACGGGTCTTTTAAACATGGATTTTGAGGCATCTACTGGCGAACCAAATTTGAAATTATTTTTAATTCTTTGATTTTCTTTGCAAGTCAGTCACACGTTTGAGGTGTCAAAAGACGCGACTTAGCGCGCACAAGTTAGAGCGTTTCCGGAACTAGAAAAGGAACAAAATTTTGCGCAGTGTTCAAAAAACCACTATTTTGGGAGAAAAATAGCGAGTTTTCAGCGGCCAATCGAATTGTCAGTTTGCAAAATGTGCCTGGAAATCAAGGTAAGATATGCAAACACCCGATTATACAATAAAAATGGAATCTAATGGAATTCATTTTTAGCAAAAAATTGGTGTATTTTAAAATAAAAAAAAAAATGCGTAAGTAGTGGGACTGAAAATTTGTTTGCAGGTAGGTCAATTAAGATGTGTCAAAATGTCAGCGGCGGCCTATTGGGCAATGTTTCAGCTGCAAACAGTGTCTTAACAGCTATCCAAGTTACTAAGATTTTGCAATTGACGTAATAATAAAGCATCTATAATTAAGAGGTAAGTAATGGTGAACAAAAGATTTTTGGGGTTTTGCTTTAATGGACTTGCATGTCTTAGTTTGACATTAAAATGTGTGTGCGTTAATATTGATACTTAGTTGAGATTGTTTGACATTTTTGCATTTGTCATATATTTTTTTTAATTTGTTTATTTAATTTCTATTTCTATCGATATGTTTTATTATTTTGGTTAAAATCTGAAAGTTTTTGTGTTTTTGATGAAAAAAAACCAAAATATTCATACGGAGCTTTTATACATGGACTTTGAGGCATGTATTGGCAAACTAAATTTGAAACAATATTTTTTTTTGCACATCTTAGGTATTCCGAAACGGGACTTTTGTGAAGTTAAATTTTTGCGGTGGTCAAAAACTAATATTTTCAAGTTAAAATCGAATTTTCAGCGGCCAATCGATATTTCAGGTCCCGAAATGTGCCTGATCATCAAGGTAAGATAGGTTAGTATCCGATTTTACAATAAGAAGGGAATTTAATGCAATATTTCATAAAACAAAATTTGGTAAGTGTTTAAAATTTAGGGAAATTGCGTAAAAACGAGGACTGAAAATATATTTTCAGGTAGGTCGATTGACGTGTGTCAGAAAGCTTGCGATGGCCTTTTGGACAAAGTTTTTACTAAGATATTGCAATTCATGTTTATTTCTTTTTTTTTGTCATTTTCGCTTTTGACATATAATTTTTCATATTCGTTTATTTAATCTCAATTTCTATTTTTATTTGTGTTTGAATTTCTCTTAACTAACGTAAGTTATGATATTTGTGATTGACATGTATTTAAATGTTACCACATAAACCCTTTTGGTTCAAATCTGAAAGCTTGTTTTGTTTAAAAAAAAAATATATTTATACGGGTCTTTTAAACATGGATTTTGAGGCATCTACTGGCGAACCAAATTTGAAATTATTTTTAATTCTTTGATTTTCTTTGCAAGTCAGTCACACGTTTGAGGTGTCAAAAGACGCGACTTAGCGCGCACAAGTTAGAGCGTTTCCGGAACTAAAGAAGGAACAAAATTTTGCGCAGTGTTCAAAAAACCACTATTTTGGGAGAAAAATATCGAGTTTTCAGCGGCCAATCGAATTGTCAGTTTGCAAAATGTGCCTGGAAGTCAAGGTAAGATATGCAAACACCCGATTATACAATAAAAATGGAATCTAATGGAATTCATTTTTAGCAAAAAATTGGTGTATTTTAAAATTTAAAAAAAATTGCGTAAGTAGTGGGACTGAAAATTTGTTTGCAGGTAGGTCAATTAAGATGTGTCAAAATGTCAGCGGCGGCCTATTGGGCAATGTTTCAGCTGCAAACAGTGTCTTAACAGCTATCCAAGTTTCTAAGATTTTGCAATTGACGTAATAATAAAGCATCTATAATTAAGAGGTAAGTAATGGTGAACAAAAGATTTTTGGGGTTTTGCTTTAATGGACTTGCATGTCTTAGTTTGACATTAAAATGTGTGTGCGTTAATATTGATACTTAGTTGAGATTGTTTGACATTTTTGCATTTGTCATATATTTTTTTTAATTTGTTTATTTAATTTCTATTTCTATCGATATGTGTTTTATTATTTTGGTTAAAATCTGAAAGTTTTTGTGTTTTTGATGAAAAAAAACCAAAATATTCATACGGAGCTTTTATACATGGACTTTGAGGCATGTATTGGCAAACTAAATTTGAAACAATATTTTTTTTTGCACATCTTAGGTATTCCGAAACGGGACTTTTGTAAAGTTAAATTTTTGCGGTGGTCTAAAACTAATATTTTCAAGTTAAAATCGATTTTTCAGCGGCCAATCGATATTTCAGGTCCCGAAATGTGCCTGAAAATCAAGGTAAGATAGGTTAGTATCCGATTTTACAATTAGAAGGGAATTTAATGCAATATTTCATAAAACAAAATTTGGTAAGTGTTTAAAATTTAAGGAAATTGCGTAAGTACGAGGACTCAAAATATATTTTCAGGTAGGTCGATTGACGTGTGTCAGAAAGCTTGCGATGGCCTTTTGGACAAAGTTTTTACTAAGATATTGCAATTCATGTTTATTTCTTTTTTTGTCATTTTCGTTTTTGACATATATTTTTTTATATTCGTTTATTTAATCTCAATTTCTGTTTTTATTTGTGTTTGAATTTCTCTTTATTAACGTTAGTTATGATTTTTGTGATTGATATGTGTTTAAATGTTACCACATAAACCTTTTTGGTTCAAATCTGAAAGCTTGTTTTGTTTAAAAAAAAATTATTTATACGGGTCTTTTAAACATGGATTTTGAGGCATCTACTTGCGAACCAAATTTGAAATTATTTTTAATTCTTTGATTTTCTTTGCAAGTCAGTCACACGTTTGAGGTGTCAAAAGACGCGACTTAGCGCGCACAAGTTAGAGCGTTTCCGGAACTAAAAAAGGAACAAAATTTTGCGCAGTGTTCAAAAAACCACTATTTTGGGAGAAAAATATCGAGTTTTCAGCGGCCAATCGAATTGTCAGTTTGCAAAATGTGCCTGGAAGTCAAGGTAAGATATGCAAACACCCGATTATACAATAAAAATGGAATCTAATGGAATTCATTTTTAGCAAAAAATTGGTGTATTTTAAAATTTAAAAAAAATTGCGTAAGTAGTGGGACTGAAAATTTGTTTGCAGGTAGGTCAATTAAGATGTGTCAAAATGTCAGCGGCGGCCTATTGGGCAATGTTTCAGCTGCAAACAGTGTCTTAACAGCTATCCAAGTTTCTAAGATTTTGCAATTGACGTAATAATAAAGCATCTATAATTAAGAGGTAAGTAATGGTGAACAAAAGATTTTTGGGGTTTTGCTTTAATGGACTTGCATGTCTTAGTTTGACATTAAAATGTGTGTGCGTTAATATTGATACTTAGTTGAGATTGTTTGACATTTTTGCATTTGTCATATATTTTTTTTAATTTGTTTATTTAATTTCTATTTCTATCGATATGTGTTTTATTATTTTGGTTAAAATCTGAAAGTTTTTGTGTTTTTGATGAAAAAAAACCAAAATATTCATACGGAGCTTTTATACATGGACTTTGAGGCATGTATTGGCAAACTAAATTTGAAACAATATTTTTTTTTGCACATCTTAGGTATTCCGAAACGGGACTTTTGTAAAGTTAAATTTTTGCGGTGGTCAAAAACTAATATTTTCAAGTTAAAATCGAATTTTCAGCGGCCAATCGATATTTCAGGTCCCGAAATGTGCCTGAAAATCAAGGTAAGATAGGTTAGTATCCGATTTTACAATTAGAAGGGAATTTAATGCAATATTTCATAAAACAAAATTTGGTAAGTGTTTAAAATTTAAGGAAATTGCGTAAGTACGAGGACTGAAAATATATTTTCAGGTAGGTCGATTGACGTGTGTCAGAAAGCTTGCGATGGCCTTTTGGACAAAGTTTTTACTAAGATATTGCAATTCATGTTTATTTCTTTTTTTGTCATTTTCGTTTTTGACATATATTTTTTTATATTCGTTTATTTAATCTCAATTTCTGTTTTTATTTGTGTTTGAATTTCTCTTTATTAACGTTAGTTATGATTTTTGTGATTGATATGTGTTTAAATGTTACCACATAAACCTTTTTGGTTCAAATCTGAAAGCTTGTTTTGTTTAAAAAAAAATTATTTATACGGGTCTTTTAAACATGGATTTTGAGGCATCTACTTGCGAACCAAATTTGAAATTATTTTTAATTCTTTGATTTTCTTTGCAAGTCAGTCACACGTTTGAGGTGTCAAAAGACGCGACTTAGCGCGCACAAGTTAGAGCGTTTCCGGAACTAAAAAAGGAACAAAATTTTGCGCAGTGTTCAAAAAACCACTATTTTGGGAGAAAAATATCGAGTTTTCAGCGGCCAATCGAATTGTCAGTTTGCAAAATGTGCCTGGAAGTCAAGGTAAGATATGCAAACACCCGATTATACAATAAAAATGGAATCTAATGGAATTCATTTTTAGCAAAAAATTGGTGTATTTTAAAATTTAAAAAAAATTGCGTAAGTAGTGGGACTGAAAATTTGTTTGCAGGTAGGTCAATTAAGATGTGTCAAAATGTCAGCGGCGGCCTATTGGGCAATGTTTCAGCTGCAAACAGTGTCTTAACAGCTATCCAGGTTACTAAGATTTTGCAATTGACGTAATAATAAAGCATCTATAATAAAGAGGTAAGTAATGGTGAACAAAAGATTTTTGGGGTTTTGCTTTAATGGACTTGCATGTCTTAGTTTGACATTAAAATGTGTGTGCGTTAATATTGATACTAAGTTGAGATTGTTTGACATTTTTGCATTTGTCATATATTTTTTTTAATTTGTTTATTTAATTTCTATTTCTATCGATATGTGTTTTATTATTTTGGTTAAAATCTGAAAGTTTTTGTGTTTTTGATGAAAAAAAACCAAAATATTCATACGGAGCTTTTATACATGGACTTTGAGGCATGTATTGGCAAACTAAATTTGAAACAATATTTTTTTTTGCACATCTTAGGTATTCCGAAACGGGACTTTTGTGAAGTTAAATTTTTGCGGTGGTCAAAAACTAATATTTTCAAGTTAAAATCGAATTTTTAGCGGCCAATCGATATTTCAGGTCCCGAAATGTGCCTGAAAATCAAGGTAAGATAGGCTAGTATCCGATTTTACAATCAGAAGGGAATATAATGCAATATTTCACAAAACCAAATTTGGTAAGTGTTAAAAATTTAGGAAAATTGCGTAAGTACGAGGACTGGAAATATATTTTCAGGTAGGTCGATTGACGTGTGTCAGAAAGCTTGCGATGGCCTTTTGGACAAAGTTTTTACTAAGATATTGCTATTCATGTTTATTTCTTTTTTTCTTCATTTCATTGAATTTGTATGTATATGGGCGTTTAAATTGATACGTAATAGAGATTCTTTGTCATTTTCGTATTTGACATATAGTTTTTTTATATTCGTTTATTTAATCTCAATTTCTATTTTTATTTGTTTTTGAATTTCTCTTAATTAACGTTAGTTATGATATTTGTGATTGATATGTGTTTAAATGTTGCCACATAAAAACTTTTGGTTCAAATCTGAAAGCTTGTTTTGTTCAAAAAAACAAATATTTATACGGGTCTTTTAAACATGGATTTTGAGGCATCTACTTGCGAACCAAAAGGTGTCAAAAGACGCGACTTAGCGCGCACAAAATAGAGCGTTTTCAGAACTAAAGAAGGAACAAAATTTTGCGCAGTGTTCAAAAAACCGCTATTTTTGGGAGAAAAATATCGAGTTTTCAGCGGCCAATCGAATTGTCAGTTTGCAAAATGTGCCTGGAAGTCAAGGTAAGATATGCAAACACCCGATTAGACAATAAAAATGGAATTTAATGGAATTCACTTTTAGCAAAAATTGGTGTATTTAAAAATTAAGAAAAATTGCGTAAGTAGTGGAACTGAAAATTTGTTTGCAGGTAGGTCAATTAAGATGTGTCAAAATGTCAGCAGCGGCCTATTGGGCAATGTTTCAGCTGCAAACAGTGTCTTAATAGCTATCCAAGTTACTAAGATTTTACAATTGACGAAATAATAAAGCATCTATAATTAAGAGGTAAGTAATGGTGAACAAAAGATTTTTGGGGACTTGCATGTCTTCGTTTGACATTAAAATGTGTGTGCATTAATATTGAAACTTAGTTGAGATTGTTTGACATTTTTGCATTTGTCATATATTTTTTTTTATTCGTTTATTTAATTTCTATTTCTATCGATATGTGTTTTATTATATTGGTTGAAATCTGAAAGCTTTTGTATTTTTGATATAAAAAAACCAAAATATTCATACGGGGCTTATATACATGGACTTTGAGGCATATATTGGCGAACTAAATTTGAAACAATGATTTTTTTGCACATCTTAGGTATTTCGAAACGGGATTTTTGTGAAGTTAAATTTTTGCGGTGGTCAAAAACTAATATTTTCAAGTTAAAATCGAATTTTCAGCGGCCAACCGATATTTCAGGTCCCGAAAGGTGCCTGAAAATCAAGGTAAGATAGGCTAGTATCCGATTTTACAATCAGAAGGGAATTTAATGCAATATTTCACAAAATAAAACATGGTAAGTGTTTAAAATTTAGGAAAATTGCGTAAGTACGAGGACTGGAAATATATTTTCAGGTAGGTCGATTGACGTGTGTCAGAAAGTTTGCGATGGCCTTTTGGACAAAGTTTTTACTTTTTTTTTTTACCATTGATAGGCACGCGTTTGACCACTGTCTAACTTGATGGTAAGCGAGGATGTGGTCGAAGATGGAGCACGCTTGCCTAGAAATAATCTATTCACTCTTGATTTAAAAACTCCTAGGTTGTAGCTATCAGGAAACACAGACTCCGGCAGGGAATTCCACTCCTTAGCTGTACGCACTATGAATGTGTTCCCAAAATGTTTTGTGCGTATGGGTGGGATGTCCACCATGTACCGGTGGCGCATCGCCGTTCGTCTTGTGGTCCGATGATGGAACGGGCTTGGCGGAATTAAATTATGCAATTCTGTCGCACATTCCCCAAAATGCAACCGGTAAAAAACCGACAGGCTAGCAACTCGTCGTCGATGTTCAAGACTTTGGAGCTTCGACGCGACGAGCCTCTCATTGCCGATGATCCTCTTGGCTCGTTTCTCAATTGACTCAAGGGCATCAAGCTGGTATCTGGCAGATCCGTCCCAAAGATGAGAGCAGTATTCCATACACGATCGAACTTGCGCTTGATAGAGTTTAAGCAGCTGTTCCGGCGTGATTTACCGTCTCACCTTAGCCAGAATCCCCAACTTCTTTGCAGCCACTTGAGCTTTTGCCTCTATGTAAGGGCCAAAATTGAGAGTAGATGTTAATGTAACCCCAAGAAGCTCAAGATGGTCGGTTATCGGCACGGTTTCACCGCGGAAAGATGGAGCTGGGCGGAATTGGCTCCTTTTGGCGGAAAAAAGACACGCTTGGGTCTTAGCAGCATTGAACTTGACCAGATTGGCATCGCCCCATTCAGAGACAGCCTGTAAGGACACGTTCAAGCGCTCAACCATTGCCTTCCGGAGAGACCGGATCTGCCACCCACCAGGTCGTGCGTCGGACACGTATCTCTCAGCAACAGTGCTGTCGTCTGCATACCCAAAGGTACCGGGTTTAAGCAGATCATTAATATGCAACAAGAATAGTGTTGCCGAAAGCACCGACCCCTGAAGAACCCCGGCATTAATATCCAGCAGTCCAGACGAGCAGCCATCTATGACCACTCGGATAGACCGATCCCTCAGGAAATCTGCGATCCAATCTCACAAACCGGCGGGCAGACCGAAGGAAGGAAGCTTACTAATAAGGCTATCGTGCCAGACCCTGTCGAAGGCCTTCGAGATGTCAAGGGAGACCGCCAGTGCCTCCCCGTGCTTCTCTATTGCCTCACTCCAGATGTGAATGGCATACGCTAGAAGATCCCCAGTTGACTGATTTCGGCGAAACCCGTATTGCCGGTCACTAAGGATATCATTCGCTTCTAGGTACGCCAGAAGCTTATGATTCAGTACGCGTTCCATAGTCTTACAGAGTATGGACGTTACCGAGATGGGTCTATAATTCGACGGGTCAGCTCGACTACCCTTCTTGGGCACGGGCTGCACGTTAGCTTGCTTCCAAGCCTTCGGCACTTTACCAGCCTCGAACGAAAGGCGAAATAGGCGTGTCAAGATCGGAGACAGCTCAGGCGCACACGTCTTTAGAACAATTGTCGGTATCCCGTCGGGACCACTAGCCTTGTTCACGTCTAGGTTACGCAGTACCCTACGGACGTCCTTCTGATGAATGCTAATGTTCGACATACTCGACTCGCATTCACCAGGAGAGGCGGAGAGCGTCGCGCCACCAGGATCCAGACGTGAAGATTTCGCAAACAAAGAAGCAAACAAGTTCGCTTTTTCCTCAGCGGAGTGGGCCAGCGTCCCGTCGGGTCTCAGCAGTGGTGGTAGTGAGGGGCGGCAGAAGTTCGATTCGACCGACTTAGCCAGGGAACAAAAAGCCTTACTACCTGCTGGGTATGAAGCAAGTTTGTTCCCTATTCGGCTAATGTGGTCAAACCGAGCCCTCCGCAACACCTTCTTGCAGGACTTAGCAGCCCTGTTGAAGGCTCTCTTCTTCTGAATCACGTCATTTGCTTTGCGCGTACGAGCGTCGACCCATGCTAGGTACGCCGCGTGCTTAAGCGCATCAGCGCGATTGCACTCGGCACCAAACCAAGGACGAGCTTCGCCAGATATTGCTATGTTAGAGAACGGAATGAAGTACTCCATTCCCCTACACAACACATCCGTCACGACGTCCGCGCACGACGTAGCATCAGTGGAAGAAAAGCAAGTAGGCTGCCAAGGGTAACATGCGAAGAAAGATCGCATGCCATCCCAATCTGCTGACTTGTATCGCCATACCCGCCGGGTGCCTCTTGGGCTAGGATCGGGCGGAGAGTAGACAGACACAGACTTCACCAGACAGTGGTCGGAACTATCCAGTGGTGATGAAATCGACACCGAATAGCGGTCTGGATCTGTTGTCAGCAAAAGGTCCAAGCAATTGGCAGTGTGCGAATCAACATCCGGCACCCTCGTTGTCCCCTGGACCAGCTGGGTAAGATTTAACGCAAGCGCTAGCTTTCGCGTCTCTCGTCCAGCATGGTCTGTGCACTGGTATGGGAAGAGCCAATCCTGATGGTGCGCATTAAAGTCCCCCAGTAACACCAATTGGGCAGAAGGGTACCGATGCTGAGCCGCATCCGCCGCCTCACTCAGGTGCTGTGTAAGCCCAGTTGTCTCCAAATCACCGCTGTGCCAACGGTAGACGCATGCTTAGACAATTTTGTCTAGACCTGTGTCCACTATAGCCCACAGCGTTGAGAACCTAGAGTCTTCAAGGTAGCGGAGACGCCAATAGCAGATGTTGTCCCGGGCGTACATGCATACGCCCGTGCGGGGTCTGAAGCGGTGCTCCAGGGTAAACCCTGGGTAAGAGAGGTATAACACGTCCGACAAAAGACTACTTTACTAAGATATTGCAATTCATGTTTATTTCTATTTTTCTCCATTTCATTGAATTTGTATGTATATGTGCGTTTCAATTGATACGTAATAGAGATTCTTTGTCATTTTCGTATTTGACATATAATTTTTTATATTCGTTTATTTAATATCAATATATTTTATTTTTCTTTGTTTTTGAATTTCTCTTAATTAACGTAAGTTATGATATTTAAGATTGAAATGTGTTTAAATGTTACCACATAAGCCCTTTTGGTTGAAATCTGAAAGCTTGTTTTGTTTTAAAAAAAAATATTTAAACGGGTATTTTAAACATGGATTTTGAGGCATCTACTAGCGAACAAAATTTGAAATTATTTTTAATTCTTTGATTTTCTATGCAAGTCAGTCTTACGTTTTAGGTGTCAAAAGACGCGACTTAGCGCGCACAAGGTAGAGCGTTTCCGGAATTAAAGAATGAACAAAATTTTGCGCAGTGTTCAAAAAACCACTATTTTCGGGAGAAAAATATCGAGTTTACAGCGGCCAATCGAATTTTCAGTTTGCAAAATGTGCCTGGAAGTCAAGGTAAGATATGAAAACACCCGATTATACAATAAAAACGGAATTTAATGGAATTCATTTTTAGCAAAAAATTAGTGTATTTTAAAATTTGGAAAAATTGCGTACGTAGTGGGGGACTGAAAATTTGTTTGCAGGTAGGTCAATTAAGATGTGTCAAAATGTCAGCGGCGGCCTATTGGGCAATGTTTCAGCTGCAAACAGTGTCTTAATAGCTAAGTAATGGTGAACAGAATTTAAGGTTTTTGGGGTTTTGCTTTAATGGACTTGCATGTCTTAGTTTGATATTAAAATGTGTGTGCGTTAATATTGATACTTAGTTGAGATTGTTTGACATTTTTGCATTTGTCATATATTTTTTTTTAATTCGTTTATTTAATTTATATTTCTATCGATATGTGCTCAATTTATACCATATAAGAATTTTGGTTGAAATCTGAAAGCTTTTGTGTTTTTGAAAAAAAAAAACAAAATATTCATACGGAGCTTTTATACATGGACTTTGAGGCATGTATTGGCGAACTAAATTTGAAACAATGTTTTTTTTTGCCGCACATCTTAGGTATTTCGAAACGGGACTTTCGTGAAGTTCAATTTTTGTGGTGGACAAAAACTACTATTTTCAAGTTAAAATCGAATTTTCAGCAGCCAATCGATATTTCAGGTCCCGAAATGTGCCTGAAAATGAAGGTAAGATAGGCTTGTATCTGATTTTAAAATCAGAACGGAATTTAATGCAATATTTTTCACAAAACAAAATTTGGTAAGTGTTTAAAATTTAGCAAAATTGCGTAAGTACGGGGACTGGAAATATATTTTCAGGTAGGTCGATTGACGTGTGTCAAAAAGTTTGCGATGGCCTTTTGTACAAAGTTTCTACTAAGATATTGCTATTCATGTTTATTTCTTTTTTTCTCAATTTCATTGAATTTGTATGTATATGTGCGTTTAAATTGATACGTAATAGAGATTCTCTGTCATTTTTGTATTTGACATATAATTTTTTATATTCGTTTATTAAATCTCAATTTCTATTTTTATTTATTTTTGAATTTCTCTTAATTAACGTAAGTTATGATATTTGTGATTGATATGTGTTTTAATGTTACCACATAAACCCTTTTGGTTTAAATCTAAAAGCTAGTTTTGGATAAAAAAAAAAAATATTTATACGGAGCTTTTATACATGAACTTTGAGGCATGTATTGGCGAAGTAAATTTGAAACAATGTTTTTTTTTTTGCCGCACATCCTAGGTATTTTGAAACGGGACTTTTGTGTAGTTCA
This sequence comes from Lacanobia oleracea, assembly GCA_950371165.1. Taxonomy (NCBI): domain Eukaryota; kingdom Metazoa; phylum Arthropoda; class Insecta; order Lepidoptera; family Noctuidae; genus Lacanobia; species Lacanobia oleracea. Next base: position 4,662,606 of record OX493398.1, read on the forward strand.
ATTTTTACGGTGGTCGAACACGAATATTTTCAAGTTAAAATCGAATTTTCAGCGGCCAATCGATATGTCAGGTCCCGAAATGTGCCTGAAAATCAAGGTAACATAGGCTAGTGTCTGATTATACAATCAGAACGGAATTTAATGCAATATTTCACAAAACAAAATTTGGTAAGTGTTTAAAATTTAGGAAAATTGCGAAAGTAGTGGAACTGAAAATTTGTTTGCAGGTAGGTCAATTAAGATGTGTCAAAATGTCAGCGGCGGCCTATTGGGCAATGTTTCAGCTGCAAACAGTGTCTTAAAAGCTATCCTAGTTACAAAGATTTTGCAATTGACGTAATAATAAATCATCTATAATTAAAAGGTAAGTAATGGTGAACAAAATTTAAGATTTTTGGGGTTTTGCTTTAATGGACTTGTATGTCTTAGATTGACATCAAAATGTGTGCGTTAATATTGATACTTAGTTGAGATTGTTTGACATTTTTGCATTGGTCATATTTTTTTTAATTCGTTTATTTTATTTCTATTTCTTTCGATATGTGTTCAATTGATACCATATAAGAATTTTGGTTGAAATCTGAAAGCTTTGTGTTTTTGAAAAAAAAAAAAAATATTCATACATGTACTTTGAGGCATGTATTGGCGAACTAAATTTGAAACAATATTTTTTTTTTGCCGCACATCTTAGGTATTTCGAAACGGGACTTTTGTAATGTTCAATTTTGCGGTGGTCAAAAACTGCTATTTTCAAGTTAAAATCGAATTTTCAGCGGCCAATCGAAATTTCAGGTCCCGAAATGTGCCTGAAAATCAAGGTAAGATAGTAGTAGGTAAGTAGTAGGTAGATAGTAGGAAGTTTCCGATTTTACAATCAGAACGGAATTTATTGCAATATTACACAAAACAAAATTTGGCAAGTGTTTAAAATTTAGGAAAATTGCGTAAGTACGAGGACTGGAAATATATTTTCAGGTAGGTCGATTGACGTGTGTCAGAATGTTTGCGATGGCCTTTTGGACAAAGTTTTTACTAAGATATTGCAATTCATGATTATTTATTTTTTTCTCAATTTCATTGAATTTGTATGTATATGTGCGTTTCAATTGATACGTAATAGAGATTCTTTGTCATTTTCGTATTTGACATATAATTTTTTACATTCGTTTATTAAATCTCAATTTCTATTTTTATTTGTTTTTGAATTTCTCTTAATTAACGTAAGTTATGATATTTGTGATTGATATGTGTTTAAATGTTAACACATAAGCCCTTTTGGTTCAAATCTGAAAGCTTGTTTTGTTTTAAAAAAAATATATATTTATACGGGTCTTTTAAACATGGATTTTGAGGCATCTACTAGCGAACCAAATTTGAAATTATTTTTAATTCTTTGATTTTCTTTGCAAGTCAGTCACACGTTTGAGGTGTCAAAAGACGCGACTTAGCGCGCACAAGTAAGAGCGTTTTCGGAACTAAAGAAGAAACAAAATTTTGCGCAGTGTTCAGAAAACCACTGTTTTCGGGAGAAAAATATCGAGTTTTCAGCGGCCAATCGAATTGTCAGTTTGCAAAATGTGCCTGGAAGTCAAGGTAAGATATGCAAACACCCGATTATACAATAAAAACGGAATTTAATGGAATTCAGTTTTAGCCAAGAATTGGTGTATTTTTAAAATTTAGAAAAATTGCGTTTGTAGTGGGACTGAAAATTTGTTTGCAGGTAGGTCAATAAGATGTGTCAAAATGTCAGCGGCGGCCTATTGGGCAATGTTTCAGCTGCAAACAGTGTCTTAATAGCTATCCAAGTTACTAAGATTTTGCAATTGACGTAATAATAAAGCATCTATAATTAAGAGGTAAGTAATGGTAAACAAAAGATTTTTGGGGTTTTGCTTTAATGGACTTGCATGTCTTAGTTTGACATTAAAATGTGTGTGCGTTAATATTGATACTTAGTTAAGATTGTTTGACATATATTTTTTTTAATTCGTTTGTTTAATTTCTATTTCTATCGATATGTGTTTTATTATTTTGGTTGAAATCTGAAAGCTTTTGTGTTTTTGAAAAAAAAAAACAAAATATTCATACATGTACTTTGTGTAGCATGTATTGGCGAACTTAATTTGGCTCCGCTCGTTTTGAGGTCGAGTGCAGTCCTGATCCTCTCGATCACGTTGTCCCCAGTATGCCGGGGGTTCGTCGACGAGACGATCAGGGTCTGGTTGGGTTGTGGGAATTGTTTTAGGGGTGTGGGTGTACTGGCGACCTGGACAAATGTTTTGGGGCCCAGTTGTTACGGGACCGGTCTCTCCGCTTTTCCCAGGTTTGCCACCCCTTTTTCGATGTTTTGAAGAGTATTCTTGACATCCCCGACTGCGAGTTCCGCTTCCAAGTTCATTGCCGGGGGCGCCTGGATCGGCGGTTCCTTGTCTCGCAGTACGCGGATGTCCGCAGACGGCAGAGACTATCTCCAGCCTTTCCGCAATCGGTTTTAGATGTTGAGTGATGTTAAGAGGCGGTTGTGGTGGTGGAGGGGAGGCCACAGGCTTGTTGGCGATTGCCTGTATTTGGTGTGACAGCTATCCGAACTCCTCCTCGAGCTTGGTGGTAATGAGTGAGAGCGCCTGGTCTGTCTCTCGGCTACTTGGGTCCGTCTGAGTTTTTGGCTGGTTTAGGTCCTCCTTCAGACGTTCAAGAGCCTCCTGGAGCACGTCCAGCTGGTTGGAGATGCCGGCAATATGAGAATCAAGACGAAGAAAGTCGGCCCCCATTGTTTCACACTTGGGATCCCCCGGGGCTCGCGCGCTTTGTTGCCTTGTCTTCTCGTGCTCCTGAAGGCTCATGAGGCTTGCTGATTTCACCTCTTCCTTGATCTCCTTGATGACTTGAAGGGCTTCAAGGGTCTCGTCCCCCAGCCATTCTCGGATCCCTTTCGCCTCCTTCTTCGTCTTCGAGACATCCGTCCGCATGAGGGAGAGCTCAACTTTCAGCGTCATGAGGTCTCGATTGTGAGCACTCTCGACACGCACAAGCCCTTGCGCGTTTCGAGAGCGCTCCTTCTCGAGGTTGTACTTGTGACACGCCCTCGAGTCTGCCAGTGACAGGGCTGTTTCGTACAGTCCCTGAAGGCATTCATGGGCGGTGGCCTTGCACTCCCGTCTCATGTTGCCTGCTGCTTCCAGGGCGTCTTTCCCTTTTTGGAGAAGCACGTTGGCCTCCCTTGTGGCCAAGTCCATTTCCACCCCTGTGCCCCTTCTCGACGTTCTGTATAGAAGGCTGGGCCGTCCGCTCCCGGGGCGGTTTGCTTGGCTGCCCGAAGAGGCCACAGAGCTTTCCTCGTCCGAGATGATCTGGCGGCGGGGGAAGATGCCGCATTGCTCCCAGTTTATGACCACCTCAGATATTCTAGTACGATCCTCTGGCGTGAAGAAGGCTTCAGGTGCCACGGATACTGGTGGTGCTGTATTTGTCGCTTCCGGCTCCGATGCCGCCTTAGTGACCTGTGGCGCCTGTGATACACGCGCCGTTTTCTCTGAGACCACCGACTTGGCCGTGTTTTTCAGGACCTTCTCTCTGAGGGTCTTCGGGACTTTTGCGGCGTCCGTGGACATTTGAGGTGGTGGACTGTTTGGAGGACACGCTGTGTTTTTATATGTAGTCTACTAAATATTATTAAATGTAACAGTAACAGCTAATGAAAATGCCTGTTTTTTTTTTTTATTTAATTTATGATGAACTCACGCATGCTTCCGCTGGTGGTCTGCGTCTGCCATTCGATGAGGAGCCCGATACTGACAGGGCTGCTGCTGGTAAGTGGTGCTGAATTCCGGGATTCCGTTGGAGCTAAATGAAAGAGCTCTGTGTGCCCTTTATAACGAGCCCAAACTCGGCTGTCCTGGCTCAAGCGAGTACTAAGTTAGCCCGCGGGGGGGTGAGGTAGCCCTGAGGGGTTTGGGGGGGAGGTTTCACGTGGAGGTTAAGGGGGTGAGTGGTTTGGGGGGGGGTTCTCTCGTTTTGGTGAGAGGGGGGGTGAAGAGGTTGGTCTCGCGTGTGGTCAGGAGGGTGAGAGGAAGGTCCTCACAAGGTGGTGGTGGTGAGCCTTTTTCGGATCTCAGAAAGGGGGGGTAGAGGGCGTCCCGGGGGGGGGGTATCAAGTGGGGGGAAGTGACCCTTGCTGGCTCCGGTAAGAACTCGAAATTTCAAGACGGATGAGCCCAAACACGGGGGGGATAACAAAGGGTTCAGGAGTTCCCACAGGGCTTACCTGATGATGGACCGTGGAGTCGTCACGCTGGTGTTTAGTCGGCAGGCAGATTCCTCGGCCGGCTTCGAAGTCTTCAGTACAGGCTGAGATGACCGGCTGTACGTCACGCCTTGTGTTTGGGTAACACGTGGTCCGAAAGTGAAAAGGTTAGTTTAACACTAAAAACCACGTGTTTTGGCGATATTCGACCCTTAATAACTTCGAAGTCCCTGTTCCGATTTCAATTATCTGTATGTCGTTGGATTTACCTCTGCCGCGTCTTCCAAGGATAATATTATTTTCAAAACGACTCCACTGACCTTTACGGTTATATGTTGCTCCAAGGTTCAGGGGATCCTGCTCCGCAACCCTTCGAGATGGACACTTGCCTACACGTATCCCGGTGAATTGACACTGCATAATTCTACTGATAATGTTTTTGCGCACGTAACTCAACGCGTTTAATTTCTGCGAATTTTTAACGTGGAGCTGATAGTGTTGCTGCGAAGACAAGTATTATCGGTTACTCTATAATAATATACTCGTATAATAATACCTTCCGCAATGCATCGGTTATATACTGATAAGATCGCATCTCCCGCTGTTTTACACGCTTCTATAATCATTCTATTAGATATTTTATCTTCACTGGATGATTTGTTGAGAGGCAGTCTCTTGACAACGTTTATGAATTTGTCAGTGGATGGAAGATCTGACTCCGGTGATTCAGATGACACCGCGGCCTAGGCTTTGATCTGTTGGTGGTATTCATTATCATTTACTGATGAATCGTCTGGTATAAGAGAATCAAGCAGAGCATCAGTTGTTTCTTCAATGCAGGTTGTATGTTTATTAGTTGCTTTAATGTTTTGAACGTACGCAAGGTCGACAGATCTATTAGCTTTGAACTTGTGGTACAAAGGAGACCACGGACCCTCCTTATCAAGTTTATCAGCAATAAATTACCCTTAGATTTTTCAACAGAAGCTCTGTAGCGTGACTTGGCAACTCTAAAAGTACTTAAAGCAAGATTAAGGAGGTCCCCGGTAACCTTATGTTTTTTTAGCTTGTTAAGCTGTCTACGAGCTCTACGAAAGCTTTTACGTTGTTAAACAAGGCAGTCATTCCACCAATCACATCTACGGTCATATTGGTCATGGATGCGCGACCAATAGCAATGTCAGCACAGTAAGTGAAGGCGTCTGACATTCAAGCTACAACCTGGGAGTCTTTAAATCAAGAGTGAATAGGTTATTTCTAGGCAAGCGTGCTCCATCTTCGACCACATCCTCGCTTACCATCAGGTGAGATAGTGGTCAAACGCGTGCCTATCAATAGTAAAAAAAAAAAAAATCTCAGCGCTTTCCTCAGCTGACAGTCCATCGCGAGTGAAGTCTTTGACATGACCAGAAAAAAGTGAGCCGAAGAATTCCCCCTTACTTTTATATCTAAAATTTCCAATTCAGTGTGACGAACCTTGAGTAAATATAGGAACAAATTCGTACACGATCAGGCGATGATCACTACAAGACGCGTCAGGAAGGACACGCTACCTATCCAAGCGTAAGTCTGCACTAGAAAGTGTGACGTCAATACAAGATTCACCCATTTGGCTACAAAAAGTAGGTGGTGCGTCTGGGGTGTTATGAATTGATAAATTCATCTCAGCAATAAAATCTTCAACAGCACAACGTCGTTCGGAATCAGTGGATCGAACTTTGCCATACCACAGGGAAGAAGATGCATTTACATCAGCACCTACTATAACTTTGCAGCCCGCGAGCGACCGCAAGACGTGACGCAACGTGACGGAGATAATGTATATGTGGAGTAACTGGGTCTGAGTATTAAAAGTAAAAGCTCACAACGTAAACATCTTGGTATTGCTGACTAAGGTCTACTAGCTCCCGTTTTAGGCAAGTGTTTTTGTGAACCCTCTTCAATACTTCCTCCTCACCCTCCTCTCTCTCCTGCAACATTTGTTGGCATTGGTGTTGCGATTCCTTAAGTTCTTTGAGGGCCGTTCTTAGTTTTGGCTCCATATCCTGAGCAGTAGCCTTAAGGGTCATCACAGATAATATAGTCTCAGGGACATTTACTGAAAATAGAAATTAAGAAACGGTGAGAACCAAAAGAATAGGTAAAAAAAAAACTTAGATATGAAGGGAGAAATATATAAATATAAAAATGGGAAAAGTTAGTGTAGCTAGTTCAGAGAAATAAGGTAGGTGGGTAAGGTATTGGCTTGTAAAGCTTTTAGTTATTTTGAATTATGTAGCTTTCGATTAGGTTCCTTACGATGTTATACTTAATGTGGGTAGGATTCCCAGAATATGAATTTATTATAAAACACGGTTTAAAACTATAACAATGGAAAAATGACTATATATATCACAGACGTTATGAACAAGTATATTATTGAAATTAAAACATCAAAATGATAGAATTATGGAATAAATCTCAACTTTGTTTCGTTTCTACTATGTAAACAAAACCAGTCAAGTTATTCTGGTAAATCTTAGAATGAGCGTTTTTCAAGAATGTCCTTCGACATGCGTCAGAGCGGCGGCAACAACGCATCGTAGATTTATCGTTGTAAGGTGCATGACCTATGCTTAGACATAATCAGTTCTTAGAATAGATACATCGTGTTCAAATGTTGCAAAAACTTTAAAAATTATTTGCGCCTAAACTACTGCTTCTATTTAATTAATTTTTGGTACAGAGCTTGAAAATGGTACCTAGTATATGCAGTTTAAAGGAAAGCCCCTCTGTCGTATCAACTTTGTATATAGGATAATATGCTGTAATCGCAACGCTTGGCAAGCGGGTTGGCTATTGCAGTGTAGCTGTTGCTATGTACAGGTGATGGTCCTGACCATTCTCTGGTGAGTCTCTTAGTCGCTTCTTACGACACCCATGGTAAGTTATAGGATGGTGCTATTCTTTTACGTCCGATACCTGTTATAAATGAAAAAAGTTGGGGTTTTCTATGTGGATTGAATTGTGTTCGTCAACATTAGGAGCCCTTAAAATCTCGTCACACTTTTGTTTGTTGTTATTATTCGTCAGTCTGCTTGTCTGACCATATAAGTCTAGATCAATCAACATTCAGATTGATTTCTCTTATATTTTATAAATATTTTTGTTTTGATATCATATTTATTAATTCTTTTTTAATTTTTAGCTAAGTCTATCTAGCTTCAATCTTAACAAAATATTATGATATATAATATTTTGTTAAGATTGAAGCTAGATGGCCTACCGGCTGACTTGGAGTCAATATTATGGCCCGCCTTCAAAATAAGTTGAGCGGTCTTGTTCTATAGAGTCTGCGAACGTATACATAGTTATTAGGATCTAAATCTAGGTTTGTATAGAAGTGGAAATATTGCTATGCCTACCCTATTTTGATTTAATCATGATCCTTACTGAATTTTATAAATTAAATATTATTTTTAAAATATGTGGCATAATTCAGAACTGCAGTCACTTCTTTTTTTGCTCGGGAAACTGAGGGGTGTGATACAGCATGACATTGCGACTGGCCTACCTATGTTTGTTACAAACCAGTTACAGAAAATGAGAGACAAGAGTTATAGAGAATACTTTAACACACACCTACTGGCGCATAATAAACGATAGTAACGGAGAGTTGGTACTTCTTAAAGATCCGTAACATCAAAAGCAATATTACATACTGTTGACACTAAATTTCTTTGTTTTCTTTTATTTTTATTTTTACTATAGATAGGCATGCGTTTGACCACTATCTCACCTGATGGTTAGCGATGATGTGGTCGAATCGCGCAGTGTTTACAAAGGACGCGCGCGCACGACCATAAAATGACGCCAATCGACGGGAGCAAAGCCGCGTGGGTCAACCAGTTTTATTAAAAACTTAGAAATCACTACAATTATGCATTTTTATCAAAGGATCCCAAATAGAATCCTTAAAATTAGCTATTTAAGGACAAAAATAGAATCAACTATTGCTACAAAATTTCTTTAGATAACAATTTGACTTAGAGACCTTAAACAGACGAAATATATATAAAAAAAAATATCTCTATAAACTATCAAAAGAAGTGAGCCTAGAATCTGTACTAACAGCTTATCACGTTTATGTTGCATCACCACTCAGATAATATATGGCGTACTATAATGGGGCAATTCCTTAGATAAAGAACTCGCGTTCAGAACCCAAAAACGATTTGTATGTACTAATGAACATGGATCTATATCCAATAATAACTATCTCCGTGGTCGAGTGGCTTGGGCGTTTGTGGAACGTTTTGAAAATTATTTTATACATAGTTAACGATAATAAGGATGATTTTGCGGGTGCCGACGTTGATAACGGTTATGGGAGCAGAAAGTTACGAATAACTGGTTAATTTGTGTTCGCCGCATAAACCGAGTACAAAGACTTACGAATATGTAACATCCATCATGGAAAAACAACTACAGCCTAACCAGAGCGTTTTATAGCTGAGCGGTTTCAATTCCACTAACGGAAACAAAACGCAAACGAAAGTATAGCTGAGTACATGGCTTTTTTGAAAAAGATGTCGAAATCTTGCGAGTTTGGGACATGGCTGGAAGAAAGCTTTTGGGATCAGTTCGTGTGTTGGATAAGCAGAGAAATTATACGTCAACGTTTATTTGCTGAGGATAAATTAATCAAATTATACGGCATCGCATAGGAGCCAATTGACGGGAGCGAAGCAGCGCGGGTCAGCAAGTTTTATTATAAATTTAGAAAATACGAAAATTATGCATTTTTATGAAAGGATCCCGAATAGAATACTTGATATTAGCTATTTAAGGACAAAAATAGAATCAACTACTGCTTCTAAATTTCTTGGTATTAATACAGATACCAATTTGAATTGGAGACCCCAAAAAGACGAAATAAGTAAAGGACTTAATGAATTTGCCTATGCTCTCTAAATACTATCAAAAGTAGTGAGCCTAGAATCCGTACTAACAGCCTATCACGGACTTGTTGCATCAACACTCAGATATGGCGTACTATACTGGGGCAATTCAGTAGAAAGAGAACTCATTCAGAACCCTAAAACGATGTATCAGCGCTCTGTGTGGTCTGAAAAGCACAGAGTTGTCAAGCGTTCTTTGTACGTCTGTAAATTTCATATAACCTTGCCATCGATGTACATATACGAAATAAATATATATGTCAAATCTAACATTTCGTTATACAAAAAAGCTACTAAAAGTTATACGCGATAAAAATAAGTCAGAACTCAAAGTGACACATGGCAAAACTGCATCTGTACTAATATTTAAAGCTGAAAAAAACATTGGCAACAATCCCCAAGTGAAATACAAAATTTGTGTCCTGTGTTTTTGAATTAAATTTAATTAGTATTTAAGTGAAATTAGGGTGTAATTATTTGTGATAATTTAATGTCAATGCTAACACAGGATTATTGTTATCTTAAAAAACAATCATCTAAAGCACTGGTAACCTAAATCAATCAGCTGACGTTCAAACTGTGAAATTATACGGAGAGGATTGTTACTTTAACTTTACACACATTAGTCTCTTGAAAAACGCTCATTCTAAGATTTACCAGAATAACTTGACTGGTTTTGGTTTTGTTTACATAGTAGAAACGAAACAAAGTTGAGATTTATTGCATAATTCTATTATTTTGATGTTTTTATTTCAATAATATACTTGTTCATAACGTCTGTGATGGTAATTTTTCCATTGGTTTTGTTTTAAACCGTGTTTTATAATTAATTCATAATCTGTGTATCCCACACACATTAAGTATTACATCATAAGGAACCTAATCGAAAGCCACATAATTCAAAATTACTGAAAGCTTTACAAGCCAATACAGTACCCTACCTTATTTCTCTGAACTAGCTACACTAACTTTCCCCATTTTCATATACAACGTTGATACGACAGAGGGGCTTTCCTTTAAACTGCCTATACTAGATACCATTTTCAAGCTCTGTACCAAAAATAAATTAATTAGGAGCAGTAGTTTAGTCGCAAATGATTTTTAAAGTTTTTGCACGGTTTGAACACGATGTATCTTTTCTAACAGTTGATTATCGTCTAAGCATAGGTCATGCACCTTACAACGATAAATCTACGATGCGTTGTTGCCGCTCTGACGCATGTCGAAGGACATTCACTAAAAATTGGCAATGCAAACAAGGAAGCAATCAGTACACACACACTTGCACTTTCACTACGAAAGCGACTAACATAAAGCGAGCGAAAGAAATAGAGATAGGTCAGTTTGTTGCATCCTTGTTTTTTGCGATCGGTAAGTCCCTCAGCTCAGTGCGCCGACGCTTGTTTTTCGGAACGTACGGTTTGTGGACTTCGCGCGCAAACAATTGTAATTTTATTTTGTTATTGTGAGAGGACACGTAACTTGGGATTATTATTATTTAGTATTAGTGTTTTTTTTGTGATTGACTGTTTTTTATGGTGATAGGACACGTAACTTGGGATTATTATTATTTAGTATTAGTATCTCCGGACCTCACTCCCATGGATTTCTTTTTGTGGGGTTACATTTAGGGTGAAGTGTATGCCTCAGAGGTAAATAAAATTATTGATGAGTTAAAAAATAGGATTATTTTAGCATTTCACAAATTAAAGTGCTTAGCGACGGACAGTGATCTAATTAGAAAAATAAATAACAATATTCTCCGTCGGTATAATTTGTGCATCAATGTGTATGGAGGACACATCGAAAATTTAAAAATTTAGTGTGTTTGTTTTTGTGCACGTACTTCGAAACGTTACCTAACATAAAAGCCAGTGCGAGCGGAGCCCAGCGGAGGCCTAAGTCGCCGGCCGCCACCCCGGCCCGGCCCCCACCGAGCACACGAGATACCGCACACCGCGCTCCGGCGCGCGCGCGACGTTGCCGCTTTGTTACCTAACGGTATCTAAGGTCAGTGTCTTTTTTTTACAAAGGGTGGTTGCGTTTTATTCGGATTTGCAAGCTATTTAGTTTGTTTGAAAAAAATATTTTCTCATTTATGGCGCTTTTTGTTTTTGTACCGTATCGAATTAATACTGTACACGTATAGTATACGTAGTTTAATTTAATGCCCCTCTGTCGTATCAACTCTGTATATATTTTTTCCTCCTTCACATCTAAGTTTTTCTTTATTTTGCCTATCCGTTTGGTTCTCATCGTTTCTTTATTTCTATTTTCAGTCAATATCTCTGAGACTATATCTGTGATGACCGGTAAGGCTACTGCTCAGGATATGGAGCTTAAACTAAGAACGGCTCTAAAAGAACTTAAAGAATCGGAACACCAATGCCAACAAATGTTGCAGGAGAGAGAGGAGGGTGAGGAGGAAGTATTGAACATGGTACACAAAACTTTTGCCTAAAACGGGAGCTAGTTGACCTTAGGCAGTAATACCAAGATTTTGTTGATGAACGCGGCCAACTGCGGGTTATCACGGACGGTTTTACCAACTGTAGTAACTTATATGAGGAGGCTTTAAGTAAAGTTAGGAATCTAGAAGATGAATAGGTTCATGCTCATAATTATAACCTCTCAAGTTACAGAAATAATTGAAATGTACCCAGGTAGGAAACAAACCATTTACATGATGAATTATTGCATTCAAATTGTAACTCTCATTCTATACTTACTATTGACTTAACTGAGGATTTCCTATTAAAACAAAATAAAAGTTTTGAAATTAGTCATAAGATAACTAAGAAATATGCAAAACTTAATAAAATAATAAAAAATGTAATCGGTACAGAAAACAACATAAACACTTTTCCAAAAATATTCCGCCGAGGAAAGAACGTGTTTACTTGGAGGATAGTAAAAAAAATACGATGTCGATACGCAGCGCCTTCAAACTGATGTACAGGTACTTGAGGACCGACTTAGTTCTCTTCATAAAGTATTTCTAGCGGTACGTTCCTTGATAAACTAAAAACGTCAATAATGTACCATTGCACGAAAAAAAATATAGACAAATTATGTCAAATTATATGACAAAGCATAGGAAACCTACCAGTCGACGGGAGCGAAGCAGCGCGGGTTTAGTTAGATTTATTATAAATTTAGAAAATACTAAAATTAAGCATTATTATCAAAGTATCCCGAATAGAATCCGTAATATTAGCTGGTTAAGGACAAAAATAGAATCAACTACTGCTTCTAAATTTCTTGGTATTAATACAGATAAAAATTTGACTTAGAGACCTCAAACAGACGAAATAAGTAAAAGACTTAATGAAGCCTATGCTCTCTATATACTATCAAAAGTAGTGAGCCTAGAATCCATACTAACAGCCTATCACGGATTTGTTGCATCAACACTCAGATATGGCGTACTATACTGGGGCAATTCAGTAGAAAGAGAACTCGTATTCAGAGCCCAAAAACGATGTATCAGCGCTCTGTGTGGTCTGAAAAGCACAAAGAGTTGTCACGAGTTCTTTGTACGTCTGAAAATTCTATATAACCTTGCCATTGCGGTAAGTATACGAAATAAATATATATGTCAAATCTAATATTAAGTTATACAAAAAAGCTACCAAAAGTTATTACAGAAAATTACGCGATAAAAAAGTCAGATCTGGAAGTGATACACGGCAATAGAATAGTAAAGCTAAAAATTATAGGTACAAAGCTGAAGAGTTTATTTGTTTGCTTGAACGCGCTAAACTCAGGCACTAGGTACTGGTATAATTTGCAAAATTATTTCAGTGTTAGATAGCCCATTTATCGAGAAAAGCTAAAGGATTTAATAATATCATCAGACCAATAGGAGCGGAGCAGTAACGAAAACTGTGATGCAGACGAAGTTGCGCGGGTCAGCTAGTTATTGAAATTTTATTGCCTTATTTGTATTGTACCTATTAACATTGAAATATTAGTATTGTGAGAGTTTACATAATTCTACGTAATATAATTTCTACCACTTATGATATTTTAAAAATTTAATGTGTGTGAAAAAACAAAAAATCTACAATGTTCATTACTTACTAAATATATAAATACGCCTCTGGGCAAATCTTAGAGGATCGACCTATCTGTACCATCTCGCCCTCTGTTGTAATTTGACCTATGTTTGCAAATAAAGCATTATGATTCTGATTCTGAACATCTCTCTACAGTTAAGAGTGGAGCTGGGCAGTAAATAACTGGAAATACATTGAACAGGAGCGTGAGGAAAAAGGAAATGCAGTCAGATTAATATCTAAACACAGCGGGTCTCGACGTCCGGATTACCTTCTAGAGCAAGGACGTAGTTACCAAGCAGCTTTGGTGCAGCGATTTTGGTGGACCTCAAGACAATAAAAGAGGACCTTAAGGCAATAACATAAATTAAAATAGTAAATTGTTATAGATTTAAATTTATAGTTATAAATTTTACCAAAATAAGTACCTACCTGACCACGTAGTAAATTTTGTTCTATTGTTAATTAATTCTTATGTTTTATTTTCAATATTGCACATAGGTAATATATTAATAGGTTACACTCGTAGGTTAGTGAATATGAGTAATGTAATATTATGAAACTGTTTTTTTTTATGTTGATAATGATATGTATTCATCATCACTACCTGTACATGTGAAGACCTTATGCCTGCGTCAGCGAATGTTGTGAGTTTGGGACATGGCTGGAAAAAAGTTTTTGGGATCAGTTCGTGTGTTGGATAAGCAGAGAAATCAAACGTCAACGTTTATTTGCTGTGGATAAACTAGATTATACGAAGGCCTATAGTATGGCCATGAGGATGGAAACAGCAGCGAAAAATGCTGCTGAGATCGAGGGCGGTACTAGGTCCAAGGACAAGATGAGCACAGCGGCTGATTGTCTAGCGGTCGTGACAACATGGCGAAGCGACGAGACGCGGGCGACGCAACAGAGACCGACAGCAGCGAGGGTGGACGGCGTCAGGCGAAGGAAAACGTAGAGCGCGCGCCATGTAGGCGAAGCACCGGTATCGGCGGCGCTGGAGGAGCGAGCACGGCGGAACCAACCGTGCCACCAAAATTTAATAGTAAAATTAATAACGAAAAAATCAATGTAGATCACTAACAGGAGAAGAAAATGTAGTAAAAGGAAATGGCACTTGCTATGGCGATAAAAATCGTACCCCAAAGGATAAACAATCGTTTATGGCATATTCCGCAATTATTTATGTTAAGGGTTATAACGTTAACACAATCATCACGAAATAATTACTTCAGTAAGACATCCAAAAATAAATCTAAAGCTTAATATACCATAATTTTGTAAACTTTATATTTGCACCAAGTGCAACAGAATTTGGTGTCGAGGCTATCCAAATCCATTCCAGGTTGCCTAAAACAGATCGCGGATCTCGAATGCGATAAGGCCGCCAGTTGTATATTTTTTAGTTTAGGATTTCCTTAATGTATTTTAAATTTGGTGTGCAATAAATATATATAAATAAATACATAATTTAATAATAACTCGAAGACCAATTTCCCTAAAAAACCAATTAAACAAATTCAAATTCAAACAGCAACACAGACAATCACGAACCCATTAAATACAGCTCAGGCTTTTCACAAGTTTTTTTATAAATCAAGTTACAAAATCAAAAAATAAAAGTATATACCTAAAATTGACGTGTGCTCAAATACTACAAACTTTTTATTTTTGGAGCCGATCATACCTCAAGATATAATTAATTATAATAATTCACTTTGATATACAAAGAGTGTTGGTTATGACAGAGTATGCACCGAAGTTATTAAACAAGTGTCTCATTATATAGCTCCACATCTTAGTCTCATAATTAATATGAGTATTTCTAGCGTAACGTTCATTGATAAATTAAAAACGTCAATAATTGTACTAAATTAAAAACGTCAATAATTTTACTATTGCACAGAAAAATTATAGACAAATTATGTCAAATTATACAGCATCACATTGGAGCCAATTGACGGGAGCAAAGCAGCGCGGGTCAGCTAGTTTTACTATAAATTAAGAAAACAAGAAAATTATGTTTTTTTATCAAAGGATCCCAAATAGAATCCTTGATATTACCTATTTAAGGTTAAAATAAAATCAACGACTGCTTCTATATTTCTTGGTATTAATACAGATACCAATTTGACTTACAAGACCCCAAAAATACGAAATAAGTAAAAGACTTAATGAATTTGCCTATGCTCTCTAAATACTATCAAAAGTTGTGATCCTAGAACCCGTACTAACAGTCTATCACGGATTTGTTGCATCAACACTCATATATGGCGTACTATACTGGGGCAATTCAGTAGAAAGAGAATTCGTATTCAGAGCCCAAAAACGATGTATCAGCGCTATGTGTGGTCTGAAAAGCACAGAGTTGTCAAGCGTTCTTTATACGTCTGAAAATTCTATATAACCTTGCCATCGATGTACATATACGAAATAAATTAATTTCTCAAATCTAATGTTTAATTATACAAAATAGCTATTAAAAAATATACGCGTTAAAAATAAGTCAAACAAGTAAAGTGACACATGGCAATACTGCATTTATACTAATATTTAAAGCTGAAATAAACGTTGTCAACAATGCCCAAGTGACATATAAAATTTGTGTCCCGTGTTTTAGAATTTAATTTAATTAGTATTTAAGTGAAATTAGGGTGTAATTATTTGTGAAAATTTAATGTCGATACGTAAATACACAGGATTATTGTTATCTTGAAAAACAATCATCCAAAGCACCGGTAACCTAAAACAATCAGCAGACATTCAAACTGTGAAATTATACGGGGAGGATACTAGGAGAAGGATATATTACTTTAATTTTACACACATTAGTCTCTTGAAAAACGCTCATTCTAAGATTTACCAGAATAACTTGACTGGTTTTGGTTTTGTTTACATAGTAGAAACGAAACAAAGTTGAGATTTATTCCATAATTCTATCATTTTGATGTTTTAATTTCAATATTGTTCAAAACGTCTGTGATAGTAATTTTTCCATTTTTATAAATTTAAACCGTGTTTTATAATAAATTTATATTCTGGGTATCCTACCCACATTAAGTATAACATCATAAGGAACTTAATCGAAAACTATACCTACTTCTTTCCATTTTGTCAAATGTTGATAAAAGAAATCCTGTATGTTCTATTTACATGGATCTAAGGGCTTTGATTATGTAGATTATACATAAATTTCAAAATATGGTATCGAAGGAAAGATACTTGATATCTTTCGATCTTATTTAACGGACGGAAAGGAATTTGTAAAAATCATTCAAATAACCTCAAATACCAGGTACGACAAAAATATCACTCCGAAAGCGAGATTATAAAATATTAAGTTTTAAAATATGAGTAGGTAGGTAAGTAGGGTAGCCAGTCGTCGAGAGCAAAGCCGCGCGGAAACAGTTTTATTATAACAGAACTTCACTCATAATTCTATTGCAATTACAACACTTCAACTTATTCACCGCCATTGTTTACAAAGGACGCGCGCGCACGACCATATTCTATGATGCCAATCGACGGGAGCAAAGCCGCGTGGGTCAACCAGTTTTATTAAAAACTTAGAAATCACTACATTTATGCATTTTTATCAAGGGATCCTAAATAGGACCCTTAAAATTAGCTATTAATGGACAAAAATAGAATCAACTACTGCTACAAATTTCTTGAGATAACAATTTGACTTAGAGACTAAGGTCTCTAAGTCAAATTGTTATTAACAGACAAAATAGGTAAAAAAAAAAATTGCCTATGCTCTCTATAAACTATCAAAAGAATTTAGCATAGAATCTGTACTAACAGCTTATCACGTTTATGTTGCATCACCACTCAGTTATGGCGTACTATACTGGGGCAATTCAGTAGATAAAGAACTCGCGTTCAGAACCCAAAAACGATGTGTCAGTACTAATGAAAATGGATCTATATTCAATAATAACTATCTCCGTGGTCGAGTGGCTTGGGCGTTTGTGGAACGTTTTGAAAATTATTTTATAGTTAACGGTATTAAGGATGATTTTGCGGGTGCCGACGTTGATAACGGTTATGGGAGCAGAAAGTTACGAATAACTGGTTAATTTGTGTTCGCCGCATAAACCGAGTACAAAAACTTTCGAATATGTAACGGCCATCATGGAAAAACAACTACAGCCTAAACAGAGCGTTTTATAACTGAGCTATTTCAATTCCACTAACGGAAACAAAAGCAAACGAAATTATAGCTGAGTACATGGCTTTTTTGAAAAAGATGTCGAAATCTTGCGAGTTTGGGACATGGCTGGAAGAAAGTTTTTGGGATCAGTTCTTGTGTTGGATAAGCAGATAATTCAAATTCAAAAGCAATTTATTTCAAATCAATCATTCACAGCCACTTTTGAAACGTAAAGGTCGGTCAGTCAAAAACATGGAAGCTATTTGCACGTTCCAAAGCGTAGATCTCTATGGAGAAGAACGTGCAAGAAACTCCACGGACACTCTTTTAAATCATGTTCTGTTTTACAAAATTCTAAATTACATATACTTGTTGCTTCTGCATGTGGGGACAATGCAAAGGAAAAAAATAGGGCTTATTATAAGAATTTAAAATATAAAGATTAAACTGAACCAATGGTAGTTAAGACATGACCAGTCTCAACCGACGGCGCCCGTTCATGAACATGACGCGTGTATCGGCACCTTTCAGCTCAACCATTTCGAAGGGAACCGAATGATCCAACCCACGCGCCGCCATCAGCGAGATATAGAATGAGCATGACATGGTCTCAACCACCATGCTCGTTCATGTCCAACAAGTAAAACTATAACTAATCACATAAAATGTAAATGGCTTTATGGTATTCACATTTACAAAATTTTAAAAATATGCTTCTACTTTACACAAAGCTATGGTTGTCAATTACCAAATAATGAAAAATAAATTAATAAAGACAACGCTCATAATCATTATCTCAAGTTACAGAAACAATTGAAATATACCCAGGTTATTGAAACCAACCATTGATATAATGAATTATTGTATTAAAATTGTAACTCTCATTCTATACCTATTATTGACTTAACAGAGGATTCCCTATTAAAACAAAGTAAAAGTTTTGAAGTTAGTCATAAGATAATAAGGAAATTTGCAAAACTTAATAGAATAATACAAAAATGTAATCGAAACTGATATACAGGTACTTGAGTACCGACATAGTTCATAATAAATATGTAAGTTCTCAATTTCAAATTAAAGAACACATCTTAGCTGCAAATAAGCTGGTGTTGTGTCAGTGTACCTGTCAGACGGTATCAAAACTAAATTCTGACCAGCTTGAGGCTACGGAGGACCCGTCCCAAGCTGAGAGGTTGACTCAGAACTATGCGATAACTGATATTACACAAGGTTTATATCAAGTGGGCCAGCCTCAGACATCTAGCATTCAAATGTATAATAGTAATGATAGTTTTCATTCAGTTATGTTCTTGGACAGTATAGGAAGAGGTTTAGGTAAATTATTAAATAACAACCTTGGTTATTGTACTCATAATTATTGTATACCTGGTTCAAACTACAAACATATAATGGATTTCGTTCAAGATATGTTTATATACCAAAAACCAATATTACTGTGTTTACAGGTAATAGTTCAAAAGTCTTAGTACCTTGAGAAATCAAACATATTAATTAGTAAATGGAAACAAAGGGGATTTCGTGAGCAGAAAACAATCAAAATATGACCTGCTTCTCCCCATTTTGACAAATGTAGATAAGAGCAATCCTGTATGTGCTATTTACATGGATGTAAGGGCTTTGATTATCTAGATTATACATAACTTGAAAAAATTGGTATCAAGGGAAATATACTTGATCTCTTTTGATCTTATTTAACTGACAGAAAGGTTATTATGAGTATTTCTAGTGGAATTTACCTTGATAAATTAAAATCGTCAATAATTGTACCTATCCACAAAAAAATTGTACACAAATTATGTCTTAATGCCAGTCGACGGGAGCAAAGCGCGGGTCAACCAGTTTATTAAAAACTTAGAAAAGACTAAAATTTTGCATTTCTATCAAAGGACCCCGAATAGAATCCTTGAAATAAGCTATTTAAGGACAAAAATAGAATCAACTACTGCTACTAAATTTCGTGATATCAATACAGATAACACATTAAACAGACGAAACAAGTAAAGGACTTAAGGAATTTGCCTATGCTCTCTATAAACTATCAAACGTAGTGAGCCTAGAATCTGTACTAACAGCTAAGCACGGATATGTTGCATCAACACTCAGATATGGCGTACTATACTGGGACAATTCAGTAGATAGAGAACTCGCATTCAGAACCCAAAAACGATGTGGCAGTGCTAATAAAGATGGATCTATGTCCAATAATAACTATCTCCGTGGTCGAGTGGCTTAGGCGTTAGTGGAACGTCTTCAAAATTATTTTATAGTTAACGGTATTAAGGATGATTTTGCGGGTGCCGACGTTGATAACGGTAATGGGAGCAGAAAGTTACGAATTACTGGTTAACTTGTGGTCACCGCATAAACCGAGTACAAAGACTTTCGAATATGTAACGGCCATCCTGGAAAAACAACTACAGCCTTAACAGAGCGTTTTATAGCTCCAAAAGAATAATCAGTCGTTTACGGCATATTCGGCAAATTTTAAAAGGGTTATAACGTTAACAAAATCATCACGAAATAATTACTTCAGCAAGACGTCCAAAAATAAATCTAAAGCAACATGTACCATAATTTTGTAAACTTTATATTTGCACTAGTGTAACCCCATTTCGTGTCAAGGCTATCCAAATCCATTTCAGGTTACCTGGAACAGATCGCGGAATGCGATAAGGCCACCAATTCCATATTTTTTAGTTTAGGGCTTCCTAAATGTATTTTAAATTAGGTGTGCAATAAATTATATATATCTAATTAAATATCTTGTTTAAAACATATAAAAATACCCTTAAGAAAGATTTTCCAATCCCAGTTTTACCTTAAATCACTAAGGGAATTAGACGTATGCCATTATTACGTAGGCAAACAGCCGCATATTTAAATACCGCCAAATCTCTATACTTACAATTTTTCTAAGCCAATACTACTACTTAGTATTTGAATGCTTACTTGATCCGCAAAAATGTTTTACTTTATGAGATACGGTTGCAGCGGCAAATTAAATTGGCCTTATGGTTTGATTGATACGATCGGGTTTCTAATACATTTTACAGTGATTTATCCCTATTGTTGACAATTCCGTGTCATAACTTGTTTGTTTTCGTTGCAAAAAGGTCATAATCTTGAAATTCCTGTGTTAAATTAGTAAAAATCTGTGAACTAACGTGTTTAGTGGTAGTATTTTGTAATTTGACAGTCAGGTAAGTCCTATTAAATGTACTTGTAGTATCATTGTCATATCTAGTCATGATCATTTATAAAAAGTACTTTATTGTTATTTTGATCAACTTTCTTGGGACCCCATTCGCGCACTCGTATCACGTAGCGAAATTGAACTTTATTTGCAACAACATACGTGATTCACACAATTTCCCAGCCTCACGGTTGCAGTTTTACCGATGATGATAATTTGATTAGTATTTTGCATTACGTAATTGCATCTTAATTCGATGCATTAATTATAATAATTTAAAATTATTTCCAAAATATTTTGTATTTAAATTTAGCATACCTTAGAGTATTGTAAGGTAATCCAACCAAAATAAGCGAATATAGTTTCAGATAAAAAAATGTCACAAAGAAATACGAAAATGATGATGCTGTTGGCACAAAAAAATATAGAGAAAAGTTCAAGGAATCGAAACAGTTACACCGTAATATTCAATCTATCGATCCCGACTTTATCCCTAATAGTGATTCGGTTGATGATCTTCCATTTTAAAGATGCGACAGAATCAAATTATATCAGGCCCATCTACATCAAACGTTGAATATTTTAATCAGCATTAGGACGATCAGAACACAGAAACTGGAAACAACAACAAATCCATGAATTCTTTGATTACATTAACAACTGTGCCGATTATTGAACATAATGATTCAACTGGAATATCATCGCCATTATTTTGTTCTAATGAAAAAAATGTGTTTAATTTAGACAATGGTAGCATAGAAACTTTGATTACACAGACTGCAAATGATCAACAAACTTCCTTTATTTCTCAACTTGATACAGACCAAATAATGATAACTGTTTCCAAAAATCTTATGTACTATATTGTGATAAAATGTTTCGAACCAGGCCACACCTTTATGTCAGCCGACAGTTTCCATCATAGGGTGAAGTGGTCGATGAAACGGATGAAAAACAAAATCTATGATTTTGCAGAGTTTCTCAGGCAGTTAGTACTGCAGGAAAAAATGTAAAACCTAAAGAGATGACTCTACTTACAAGATTTTTATGACTGGGAGGATTACACGACACAGTATAAACTGTCTCGAATTAAACCGCGACCATATTATAATATAATATTCCACACAACTATCACACAACGCCATCTAGTCCCAAGCTAAGCAGAGCTTGTGTTATGGGTACTAGACAACTGATAAACATACTTATATATTTCTAAATACATACATATTATAGATAACTACACCCAGACACAGAACAAATGATCATGCTCATCACACAAACATTTGTCCTGGGTGGGAATCGAACCCACAACCTCTGGCATAGCAGTCAGGGTCACTAACCACTAGACCAACAGGCCAGTCTTATATTATTGAATTACATATTAATGAAATGGTCCAAGTAGAAGTCAATAGAGGCAGTTTTGATTTGAAATACAGAACTGGATTCAATAAAGACCCTGTAACTGCGAACATAATCGGCAATAAAATTTTTAAAGCTCAAGTTTTGCCACCACTGAAGAACAAAACTGCAATGGAAGGCATTTCTAAAAGCAAAAAAGAAAATACTTCAATAATATACCTCAAAACAGAATGTCCTTTTGGAGAGGACTCCCTACTTTTGACTAGATTAATTTCATAGAATCCGTTATTCTTCGAATACTTTTATGCCATATTTTGAAAAATAAAAGACTTAATAAATATACTTTGATTGTTTTTTTCCTATAAATAATACATAGTTTATTCGATAGAAAAATCATTTTTTTTTGTATTCGTACATGTAAGAGAAAAGCTAACAGTGGCTAACAGCAAAAAAGTGGTAACTTAAATTATAATTGTATAATTACTAAGCGATGTAGCAATATCTCATGAAAAAGGTATATCCACATACATTTTTGATATTTTAACTATTTTAGTAACAAATAGATCCAATATAATACATAAATTCTATGTAATAAGCAAAAAGTCAATACATAAAGTAAAATAAAAATATTTTTACTAAAGTCCAATCATCTCAAAACTCACTTTATGTTAGATACCGTTTTTTCGCTTAGTTGGGCAGAATTACACAAATTCAAACAGCAACACTGACAATCACGAACCCATCAAATACAGCTTAGGCTTTCCACAAGTTTTTTATTAATCAAGTAACAAAATCAAAAAATGAAACTACCTATATACCCAAAATTTACGTATGCTCAAATACTACAAACTTTTTAATTTTTGGAGCCAACCAAACCTCAAGATATAATAAATTATAATAACTCACTTTGAAATACAAAGAGTGTTGGTTATGACGGAGTATGCACCAAAGTTATTAAAGAAGTGTCTCATTACATAGCTCCACATCTCAGTCTCATAATTAATATGATTATTTCTAGCGTAACGTTCCTTGATAAATTAAAAACGTCAATAATTTTACTATTGCACAGATAAATTATAGACAAATTACGTAAAATTATACTCCATCGCATTGGAGCTTATAATTATATTGCAATTACAACACTTCAACTTATTAACTGCCATTGTTTACAAAGGACGCGCGCGCATGACCACGGCAAGTTGCCAATTGACGGGAGCGAAGCACCGCAGGTCAGCTAGTTTTATTATAAATTTAGAAAATACTAAAATTATACATTTTTATAAAAGGATCCTGAATAGAATCCTTGACATTAGCTATTTGAGGACAAAAATAGAATCAACTGCTGCTACTAAATTTCTTGGTATTAATATAGATACCAATTTGACTTGGAGACTCCAAACAGACGAAATAAGTAAAGAATTTAATGAATTTGCCTATGCTCTCTATATACTATCAAAAGTAGTGAGCCTAGAATCCGTACTAACAGCCTATCACGGATTTGTTGCATCAACACTCAGATATGGCGTAACATACTGAGGCCATTCAGTAGAAAGAGAATTCGTATTCAGAGCCCAAAAACGATGTGTCAGAGCTATGTGTGGTCTGAAAAGCATAAAGAATTGTCAAGCGTTCTTTGTACGTCTGAAAATTCCATATAACCTTGCCATTGCTGTACATATACGAAATAAATATATTTCTCAAATCTAATGTTTCAGTACACAAAATAGCTAATAAAAGTTATACGCGATAAAAATAAGTCAGAACTCAAAGTCACACATGGCAATACTGCATCCATACTAATATTTAAAGCTGAAAAAAACGTTGGCAACACTGCCCAAGTGACCTATAAAATTTGTGTCCCGTATTTTAGAATTAAATTTAATTAGTATTTAAGTGAAATTAGGGTGTCATTATTTGTGAAAATTTAATGTCAATGCGTAAATACACAGGATTATTGTTATCTTGAAAGACAATCATCCAAAGCACCGGTAACCTAAAACAATCAGCTGACGTTCAAACTGTGAAATTATACGGGGAGGATTGTAACTTTAATTTTACACACATTAGTCTCTTGAAAAACGCTCATTCTAAAATTTACCAGAATTACTTGACTGGTTTTGGTTTTGTTTACATAGTAGAAACGAAAAAAAGTTGAGATTTATTTCATAATTCTATTACATATTTTGATATTTTAATTTTAATAATATATTTGTTCATAACGTCTGTGATAGTCATTTTCCTATTGTTATAGTTTTAAACCGTGTTTTATAATAAATTCATATTCTGGGTATCCTACCCACATTAAGTATAACCTCATAAGGAACCTAACCGAAAGGTACATAATTCAAAATAACTGAAAGTTTTTCAAGCCAATACAGCAGCCTACCTTATTTCTCTGAACTAGCTACACTAACTTTCCTCATTTTCATATATGTATATTTTACCCTTCATATCTAAGTATTTCTTTACTTTGCACATCCGTTTGGTTCTCACCGTTTCTTCATTCCTATTTTCAGTAAATATCCCTGAGATTATATCTGTGATGACCCGTTATGCTACTGCTCAGGATATGGAGCTTAAACTAAGAATGGCTTTCAAAGAACTGAAAGAATCGGAACACCAATGGCAACAAATGTTGCAGGAAAGAGAGGAATGTTAGGTAGTTAAGAGGATGAGAAGGAAGTATTGAACATGGTACACAAAAACATTTTCCTAAAACGGGAGCTAGTAGAACTTAGTCAGCAATACCAAGATGTTGTTGATGAACGCGACCAACTGCGGGTTATCCTGGACTGTTTTACCAACTGTAGTAACTTATATGAGGAGGCTTTAAGTAAAGTTAGGAACCTAGAAGATGAATGGGTTCATGCTCGTAATCATAACCCCAAGTTATGATTACGAGCCCCAACAGAAATAATTGAATTATACCCAGGTTAAGGAAACAAACCATTTATATAATGAATTATTGCATTAAAATTAAAACCCTCATTCCATACTTACTATTGACTTAACTGAGGATACCCTATTAAAACAAAATAAAAGCTTTGAAGTCAGTCATAAGATAATTAAGAAATATGCAAAACTTATTAGGGTAATAAAAAAATGTAATCGGTACAGAAAACAACATATGTATGTATGTATATAAATCGGGCTGGTTTCCGCAACTCCACGACTAAGCGCGTATTTTGCGTGCAGGTGGGACAAATGCATCATTCGATCCACCCCAGCTCCCCAAGGAAGGCCAG
Organism: Lacanobia oleracea; assembly: GCA_950371165.1. Classification (NCBI taxonomy): domain Eukaryota; kingdom Metazoa; phylum Arthropoda; class Insecta; order Lepidoptera; family Noctuidae; genus Lacanobia; species Lacanobia oleracea. The sequence goes on from OX493398.1 coordinate 4,687,827, forward strand.
CAACGCCTTGGTGTTACCAACTATCTCATAGAGGGTACCTGGGTTTCCGAAGTAGTTTTCCCTGTAATCCGCGACTACCGGGCAGCTTAGTAGCAGGTGTGCTGCTGTCTCATTCTCCTCCATGCAGGCTCTACAGAGCGGGCTGTCAGTGACTCCTATAGCATAGAGGTGTTTATTAAAAGACCCGTGGCCAGTTGTTACGGCTGTGACTGAACGCAACTGTTGTTTAGTCAGTCTTAGGGCTTGTTTTGTGAATCGGCCATCTGTAGAGAGAAGTGCCTCTTTGGCCTGCCTACACTCACTATGGTCAACCCATAGCTTGTGATGTTTATCTCCGGTGCGTTTCCTTACCAGATTGCGTAAGTACCCGAAAGGCAGTGGCACGATGGGTTCAGGTCCCATCGCTGACAAACTCGACCCCCTTCAGGCGATTTCATCCGCAGCGTCGTTACCTCGAGATTCACTGTGTCCCTTGATTCATTGAATGGTTACTTTGTTGTGTCTACCAACCTGGTTGAGACTTTGGTGACACTCGAGAATCAACCCAGAGTTCACTGTGTGGCTGTTCAGAGCTTGCAGGACGGCCATGCTGTCCGAGAGTATGCGTATTGAGTGGTCCTTAAGTTCCCTGGTTAGGATGGCTGATGCCGCCAGAGAAATGCCCATGCATTCAGCCTGGAACACTGTGTTGTAGACCCCCAATGGTGTGGCTATGTGGATATTGAGATCCTCTGAGAAGATTCCCGCACCAGTACTTGTACCTGTTTTTGATCCATCGGTGAAGATCCGCAGCTCGGCGGGGCAGAGCCGCTCGCACCGATGATCCTCATGCAATTGGATTTTGTATTTTTAACAAAATCCAATTACATTTAACAGCATGATGCCAATCAACGGGAGCAAAGCCACGTGGGTCAATCAGTTTTATTAAAAACTTAGATATCACTAAAATTATGCAATTTTATCAAAGGATTCCGAATAGAATCCTTGAAATTAGCTATTTAAGGACAAAAATGGAATCAACTACTGCTACAAAATTTCTTGAAATAACAATTTGACTCAGAGACCTTAAACAGACGAAATAAGTAAAAAACTTAATAAATTTGGCTATGTTCTCTATAAACTATCATAAGTAGTGAGCCCTAGAATCCGTACTAACAGCTTGTCATCACCACTCAGATATGTTGCATCACCACTCAGATATGGCGTACTATACTGGGGCAATTCAGTAGACAGAGAACTCGCGTTCAGAACCCAAAAACGATGTGTCAGTGCTAATAAAGATGGATCTATGTCCAATAATAACTATCTCCGTGGTCGAGTGGCTTAGGCGTTAGTGGAACGTCTTCAAAATTATTTTATAGTTAACGGTATTAAGGATGATTTTGCGGGCAACGGTAATTGGAGCAGTATGAAGTTACGAATTACTGGTTAACTTCGGCCACCATGGAAAATCAACTACAGCTTAAACAGAGCGTTTTATAGCTGAGCGATTTAAATTCCACTAACGGAAACAAAACGCAAACGAAAGTATAGCTGAGTACATGGTTTTTGTGAAAAAGATGTCGAAATCTTGCGAGTTTGGGACATGGCTGGAAGAAAGTTTTTAGGATCAGTTCGAGTGCGGGGTAAGCAGAGAAATTATACGTCAACGTTTATTTGCTGAGGATAAACTAGACTACATGAAGGCCTACAGTATGGCCATGAGTATAGAAGCAGCCGACAAAAGTGCAGCTGCGGTCTAAGGCGGTACTAGGTCCACGGACAAGACGAGCACAGCGGCTGATTGTCTAGCGGTCGTGACAACGAGGTGATGCGACGAGACGCGGGCGACGCAACAGAGACGGCAGCGAGGGTGGACGGCGACAGGCGGCGGAAAACTTGGAGCGCGCGGCGGCGCGGCAGCGACGCGCACCCCTCGCACCTTGTAGGCGAAGCACCGGTAACGGCGGCGCGGCGCCGGAGGAGCGAGCTCTAACTGTGTGATAACTGTTATTACACAAGGTTAATGTCAAGTGGGCCAGCCTAAGACAACTAGCATTCAATTTTATAATAGTTTTCATTCGTTATGTTCTCGGACAGTATAGAAAGAGGTTTCGGTAAATTATTAAATAACAACCTTAGCTATTGTACTCATAATTATTGTAAACTTGGGTCAAACTACAAACATATAATGGATTTGGTTCAAGATATGTTTATAAACCAGAAACTAATATTACTGTGTTTATAGGTAATAGTTCAAAAGTCTTAGTACCTTGAGAAATCAAACATATTAGTAAATGGAAACAAAGGTTATTTCGTGAGCAGAAAACAATCAATATAGCTACATATGACCTGCTTCTCCCCATTTTGTCAAATGTAGATAAGAGAAATCCTATATGTGCTATTTACATGGATCTAACAATGGGCTTTGATTATGTAGATTATACATAAACTTGAAAAATATGCTATCAAGGGAAATATGCTTGATCTCTTTCGATCTTATTTAATGGACAGAAAGGTTATTATGAGTATTTCTAGCGGAATTTTCTGCCAGTCGACGGGAGCAAAGCGCGGGTCAACCAGTTTTATTAAAAACTTAAGAAAGACTAAAATTATCCATTTTTATCAAAGGATCCCGAATAGAATCCTTGAAATTAGCTATTTAAGGACAAAAATAGAATCAACTACTGCTACCAAATTTCGTGATAATAATACAGATAACAATTTGACTAGAGACCTTAAACAGACGAAATAAGTAAAGAACTTCAAACATTTGCCTATGCTCTCTATAAACTATCAAAAGTAGTGAGCCTACAATCCGTACTAACAGCTTATCACGTTTATGTTGCATCAACACTCAGATATGGCGGCAATTCAGTAGAAAGAGAACTCGCGTTCAGAACCCGAAAACGATGTGTCAGAGCTAACTGTGGTCTGGAAAGTACAGACAGTTGTCAAGCGTTCTTTATACGTCTGAAAATTCCATATAAACTTGCCATCGCTGTACATATACGAAATGAATAAATTTGTCAAATCTAACATGTCATTACACAAAATAGCTACTAAAAGTTATTACAGAAAATTCCGCGGTAAAAAAGTCAGAACTGGAAGTAAAACCCGGCAATAGAATAGAAAATCTAATGTACAAAGCTGAAGAGTTTGTTTGTTTGTTTGTTTGCTTGAACGCGCTAAACTCAGGAACTACTATGATTTGCAAAATTATTTCAGTGTTAGATAGCCCATTTATCGAGAAAGGCTATAGGATATAATTATATCATCAGGCTAAGACCAATAGAAGTGGAGGAGTAATGAAAACTGTGATGCAGACGAAGTCGCGCGGGTCAGCTAGTTAATGAAATTGATTGCCTTATTTGTATTGTACCTATTAATATTGAAATATTATTATTTTGAAAGTTTACAATATTCTACCACTTTATAATATTTTAATAGTTAAATGTGTGAAAAATATATATGTACGCCTCTGGGCAAATCATAGAGGATCTACCTATTTGTACCATCTCGCCCTCTGTTGTAATTTGACCTATGTTTGCAAATAAAGCATTATGATTCTGATTCTGAACATCTCTCTACAGTTAAGAGTGGAGCTGGCAGTAAATAACTGGAAATACATTGAACAGGAGCGTGAGGAAAAAGAAAATGCAATCAGATTAATTTCTAAACACAGCGGGTCTCGACGTCCGGATTACCTTCTAGAGTAAGGGCGTAGTTACCAAGCAGCTTTGGTGCAGCGATTGTGGTGGACCTCAAGACAATAAAAGAGATTAATTAAGGCAATAACATACAGTAAAATAGTAAATTGTTATAGATTTAAATTTATAGTTATAAATTTTACTTTAAAATAAGTACCTACTTGACCAAGTAGTAAATTTTATTCTATTGTTAATTAATTCTTGTTTTATTTTCAATATTACACATAACTAATATATTAATAGGTTATAGGTTAGTGACTATGAGTGATGTAATATAATGAAATTGTTTTTTTTTATGTTGATAATGATATGTATTCATCATCACAACCTGTACATGTGAAGACCTCATGGCTGCGTCAGCGAATGCTGTTACCGCTGCTGAATACTGGGCCAAGCACACTAGGGTGTATATTAGGGTGTGTGGGGTCTTTAGACCTTACTGCCTACACAATAAAAAGAAGAATATCCAATATACATTATTAAATTAAACCTAATTTGCATGCTAATAACAGGCAAAATATGTTATGTGCATAATCCATCAATTTCGATGTCTGGTAAAACGTACACACCTATTTTCAGAAAATCAATTCTTATTCTTATTGGTCATATGTTGTTGCCCTTTCTTCTCCACAGTCCATGGGAATCTTTAGTTAAAAGAGGCAATAAGTTTATAGACGACTCCTATTTCAAGCGTGTACCGTTCGAGATTTATCTATAGATAGTGGTTTCCCACTGAGTACTTGGACTATGCCTCAGAGTGTACATATTATGCTGAAACTCCTCCCCCCCTAGAATCGTTTCTATAATTATAACAGTATATTAATCGTCTATTTGCAGTGCTAAAGCTTGGGCTTCCGAACGAATACAGGTTTCTGTTACAAGAATGACGTGTGCTATTTTCGGAAATGATTTTAAACGCATTTTAGTACGTCAAGTTTTCCTCTTTTACAAATACTTCTAGCATTGAGGTACAAGAACCTGAGGCGAGATTTTATGGCATTAATATGACGGTAGTTATTAAGCACTTGATACGTATTGCAATATGTATGGGCGAGCTTAGTGTCACTCATTAATTGGTTTTTGCTGGGTTTATTTTATTATAGTGTGTATTTGAGTTATGGAGTGAATGTATTTGATTTAAAGCGCATTTTCACCATAATTTTCTATTACAAGAATGACTTGTGCTATTTATGGTAAAGATTTTAAAACTTATTTTAGCTTGTCATTGAGGTAAAAGAACCTGAGCCGAGATTTTGTGGCATCAGGAGGCCTACCATGACCTAATTAAAAACTATTCAAAAGCAAGACATTTCAGTTAAGGTTCCAAATTCGTACCATGACGTCCAGTGCGCTCTGCGGAGTTTGGATCGTTGTAAGTGAATGAAAGATCGCAATTTGTGGCTGAACCGCGTTTAAAATGTGTATGGTGAAAAAGAGACAACGCTATTAATTTCAGATAAATGTGTTTCGCCCACTTTATACTGTCAGACAAGTTCAGTAGCAAGAAACATTTATTTGTTCTCAACACAGGATCATTACTTGTATAAACAACATTAAACAATTGTTTTTAAGATTTACTATATACTTTTTGACTCATACTTTTCGTTCTGATAGTTGATGAATGAATATTTTTGTTGATTATAATGATCTCATTTTGTAGTTTGTTTAATATTATGTGTTTGATTGTTTATACTAATTTTAAATATGTTCTTTTTCTTGTAATCAATGTTTGCAATCCTGCATTTACTAAAATGTCGCTACTCTGACCCCCAAGATACAGACGAAAGTCTAGTTTGGGGGGCTATCCTCAATGTTTCATATAAGCATTTTGATTATAAAACTTAATATAAATGTTATTTTAAGTTAATACAGTAAGTATGTTTAAAATAATTCTTAGTCAAAGTAAGATATTTATTTACCTTTTGCAATTTATTTTACGATTTTACGATCTTATCGTATTTTTATTTTTGTTATCTTGATTTATCTATTTATTCTACAATAAATAGTGTGTTTGTTTATTGTTATTTTTTTGTTACGTACTAATAAAGGAATCTAAAAATATTATTAACTGAAACATTGGTATTCGTAAAAATCTACTAAACAACTTTGTTTTCGTCAATAATTCATCAAACGTTTCAGTTGTGTTAAAGAAAAAGTAACTTTTGTTGAATCGTTTATTTTGACAGTTGAGCGATTCTGTTGAGCTGTTATAAGACGTCGTGGTACCAAACATTAACAAAATTGAATGAATGAAACCAAAACATACGACTCAGTCTATGACAACCGCTGTCAGATGGCTTGGCCTAAATTGAATCGTTAATCTGACGTCATGGTACGAATTAGAAGAAAAGTTCAGTTTAGGTCCTAAAATGGATTGCGTTAAGAGCTTGTGGTAGGCGTCCTGATTTATCTTACCGAAGGTTAAAAGAAAAGATTGCGACATAGTGTTGAACAAGGAGAAACTTGAATTCGTCGATAACACGGTTTTCCTGGGGATTACGCTTGACTCAAGGCTACAATTAACATCTCTTGCAGGACGGCTAAGTTCAGCAGCATACACTGTCAGAAAAATCCGTCAATTTACTGATATAGATACCGCGAGGAGTTTAGTTACTTTCATACTATCATGTCTTACGGTTTGTATTATGGGGACGTGCTGCAGACATCTAGTCTATATTTATTCTGCAGAAAAGAGCCATCAGAGCCATATACAATCTCTGTCGGCGTGATTCTCTAAGAGAACTGTTTAAGGATATCAACATCATGACGGTACCTTGTCAATACATTTACGAAAATATTATGTATGTTCGGAAAAATCTTCATCTTTTTAGCAAGATTAGTGACAGGCATAATTTTAATACTAGAAATAGGAACAAATTAGATAAACCCTGATTCAGATTGGCTAAAGTACACACTTCTATCATTGGGTACTGTGTTAAATTTTATAATAAAATACTGGTTGATATTCTCGAACTAAATGAGAGAAAATTTAAAGCATTCATAAAACGCACACGATGTAGATAAGCGAGTGCGATTTCAATAGTTTTCTGTCCTTACTCTTGAGGTGTGCTGCTTCTATGTATTAGAATTAATATTTTTGCAATAATAAGCGAAACACTTCGGCTCCCAACAAGCATTCGAGGCGTTGTCATGAGCTTCAGCGGTTCATCTGTCAAAAGGTCATTGGGCACCTTAGTATGAAAACCACACCCGTGGCGGACACAAACGAAGCACAGCAGAGTGTATTGATATAATTATGGCTTTGATTTACTATGACATTAGTAACATTGATGTGAGCCAAGGGAATCTCGGTAAATTTAACTGTTGTATGGTATAGGGAAGATGGATAAAATGCTAATTGACTAAAATATTTTTTATTCAAATTCAGCAGTATCAAGTATAAGATCACTTGAAAAGGCACCGGGTGCGCCTGTAGCTTTTTGATGTTTGGTCCATGCTTGCGATATGAAAGCAGCTTCAGTACTCTTCTATACTTTTTTTATTTTGTTTATTTAACATGGGGTTTTATCCACATCAATACGCCTACCCCATCGTACCCTATTAGTTCTCTTCTTTACTTTGTTTCGACTTTTAAATAAAAAAAAAAAATCGGTCCACAATTGACGAAGAAATAGGTGAACATAGATAATAAAACATCCCAAATAACATTTTGGTGTCAGTTACAGGCATTTTTATAACTTTAAGTAATATACCAGGGTTATAATTCCGTACCAGGCGTGAATAACTTAATAAATCGAAAATGCACATTTATCAGGGCAGCCATTTTTAAGTTTAAGTTTTATCTGTAAATTCTGATTTTATGTTATTGAGCAATGGAAAACAGTCCTTCGCTATCCAGGATGTCGACCAATTCAGGGGGAATCCACACAGGCGACGAGCCTGTGTGGATTTATATAATTTATTTATTAAACGGGGAATATTTCAGGGCGACAGTTTGAGTCCGCTTTGGTTTTGCTTAGCTCTGAATCCTCTAAGCACATTGCTGGAGGGTTCAGGTCTAGGCTATCGGTTGAGAAGAGGTGGTCAGGCCATATCTCACCTTCTTTACATGGATGATCTGAAATTCTTTGCCCCCAACAATTCGCGACTGATGGAGCTACTGAAGTTGACTGAAACCTTCAATAGTGCCATCAGGATGAAATTTGGTGTAGACAAATGTGCAGTCATGCATGTAAAGAAAGGAGAGATTATGGAATCTGAGAGAATTCAACTCTCGGATTCCATACAGGTTAGATCACTCAGCTCGACCGAAACCTATAAGTATTTGGGTATATTGGAAGCGTTGGGCATTAATGTTACTGACATGAAGCAATCGTTGAAGGAACGCTTCTTTGGCCGCCTGAAAAAGGTTTTGAGTAGCCTTTTGTCGGGCGGAAATAAGGTGCGCGCCTTCAACGGTTGGGTCATGCCGGTATTAATGTACTCTTTCAGCATACTCAAATGGACTCAAATTGAGCTTAACGCCCTGGATAGGAGGGTCCGTACACTGTTGACCGCAAACCGGATGCATCACCCACGATCGTCGGTGATGAGATTGTACATCCCGCGAAAGTGTGGAGGTCGAGGCTTTTTAAACGCCAAGACTCTCCACAACCTCGAGATGTGCAATCTCAGAGAATATTTTCTCAAAGCTGATGTGGGTATGCACCGAGATGTTGTCGCAGTAGACAAGTGTCTCACCCCGTTATCCATGGCTAAGGAGAACTGGCGCAAACCTGTTATACTTACCACAGATGACCGCAAGGAAGTATGGAAAAGCAAGAGCTTCACGGGCGCTTCATGGGTCTGATGTAGATTTTTCAGCGTCCGTGGCCTGGCTACGATTCAGTGATCTCTTCGGGGAAACTGAAGGTTTTGTCTGTGCGATTATGGACGAAGTTATCTTGACGGATAACTACCGGAGGCATATTATGAAGGATGGGACGGTGGACGTGTGTCGGGCATGCCACCGTCCGGGTGAATTCATCAGGCATATTATCTCTGATTGTTCTCGTCTGGCTAACGGCGAATACTTGCACAGACACAACCAAGTGGCCAGGATTATCCATCAGCAACTAGCTTTGAAATAAACACTTGTGGATTCTGAGGTACCGTATTATAAGTATGTGCCCGACCCAGTTCTCGAAAATGACCATGTCACGTTGTACTGGGATCGATCTATCATCACTGATAGGACTATTGTTGCCAATAAGCCTTATATAGTGGTGATAGACCGATTAGCGCGCTGCACAATGATAATTGATGTTACCATCCCGCATGACGAGAACCTCGTGAAGGCCGAGAAAGGGAAACAAATCAAGTATCTCGACTTAGCGCACGAGGTTGTCGACATGTGGAATGTGGACTCAGCTGTCATTGTGCCGATAGTCATTACGGCCAATGGCCTGATGGACAAAAGCTTCGACGAACATCTGTCGAAGCTGGCGTTACGCGGTTGGGTAAAGGGCCTGATACAGAAGGCAGTACTCCTCGATACGGCTCGTATTGTGAGGAGGTTCCTTTCTCTGGAGCCCAACCACCGGTAGCTTGGACCCTGCTCCCGACACCGGCGGACTACTACTTTTTATATTTTTAAATGTATTTTTTATGGTTTTTTAGAGATATATTTAAAAATATACTTTGAATGTAGATAAGAATAATATAATTTGTATGTAAATAAGAATAAATAAACGAAATAATGTAAGTACCTCTAAAAAAAAAAGAGACCGAGCATCTCTTCTAAATATAAAAACCTAAAAAGTGGACCTAAGCAGCTGTGACTGTGGAGCAGGACCAGCATTTAGCCAAGCGTTTTTATCGAGGATATAATCTTCCAGTTTATAATACGCTTGTCTACATAGTGTGCGTTTCATGCATGCTTTAAATTTTCTCTCATTCAGTTCGAGAATATCAACTGGTATTTTATGATAAAATTTAACACAGTACCCCATAAAAGAAGTTTTTACTTTGGCCAATCTGAATCAGGGTTGATCTAATTTGTTCCTATTTCTAGTATTAAAATTATGCCTGTCACTAATCTTGCTAAAAAGATGAAGATTTTTCCGAACATACATAATATTTTCGTAAATGTAAAGCATAAGACCATTAAAAAAGGCACCGGGTGCGCCTATTGCTTTCTGATACTTGGCCCATGCTAGCGATATGGAAGCAGCTTTAGTACTCTTCTATACTTTTTTTTTATTCTGTTTATTTAACATGGGGCTTTTATCCACATCAATACGCTAACACCATCGTACCCTAATAGTTCTATACTTTGTCTTTCGAAAGGTGTTGGGTTTAGCAAAATATATGTATAGTACTGTTTCATACAGATATGACGTGACTGGATTTTCCCTCTGATAAATATCTTCGTCATCATTATCATATCAGCCGAAAGACGTCCACTGCTGGACATATGTCTCTCCCAAGTGTCGCCACAAGAATCAGTCCTGTACGTCTCGCATCCATCGGTTACCCGCGACCTTCGGCAGGTCATGGGTCCGCCTTGTAGGAGACCTCCCAACGTTACGTGCATCTTCCGGTACGCAGGTCGCCAGTCCAGAACTTTTTGGCCCCATCGACCATCTGTTTTGCGAGCAATCAATATGCCCTGCTCACTGTCACTTTTGTTTGGCGATCCTTCAGGCTATGTCCGTAATCTTTATTTCTAATTCGATCACGCAAGAAAACTCTAAGCATTGCCCTCTCCATTGCCCTTTGAGTGACTTTAAGCCTTTTGATGAGGCCCAATGTGAGCGACAACGTTTTATTTATATAAGTCATCACGGGCAACACGCACTGGTCACTCGTCTTGAGAAACTGGTATGTGAGGCGAGAAGATACCACGCGGAATTCCTGAACGGCCTTAAGGACCGGTTTTCCACCCGCCTTCAGGAGTCCGGCCGTAATTTCATCCTCACCTGACGCCTTGTTGTTTTTAAACTGCTTCAGAGCTTCCCTAATCTCATAAAAACTGACGTCCGGGATGTTCTTAGTCTCTTCTTACGACACCCATGGGAAGCGATAGGATGGTGCTATTCTTTTACGTCCGGTACCTGTTACATACGAAAAAGGTTGGAGTTTTCTTTCAGGCTTGAATTGTGTTCATCACCATTAAGAGTCGTTAAAATCTCGTCACACATTTGTCTGTTGTTATTATTCGTCAGTCTGCTTTGTCTGACCACATAAGTCTAAATTAATCAACATTCAGATTGATCTCTCTTATATTTTTATAAATATTTTTGATTCCATATATAGTAAATCTTTTTTAATTTTTTGCTAAGTATTATCATTACATTTTGTTAAGTTTTAAGCTAGATGACCTACCGGTTGACTTGGAGTCAATATTATGGCCCGCCTTCAAAATAAGTAACGTGGCCTTGTTCTATAGAATCTGCGAAATAAAATACATTTATTTACCTCGTATACATAGTTATTCGGATCTAAGTCTAGGTCTGTATAGAAATGGAAATATTGCTATGCCTACCCTCTTTTAATTTCATCACGATCCGCACTGAAGTTTGGAAATTTAATATTTTTTTTTAAAATATGTGGCATATTAAGAACTGCAGTCATTTCTTTTATTGCTCGGGAAACTGAGGGTTGTGATACGGCATGACATTGCGACTGGCCTACCAATGTTTCTTACGAACCAATTGCAGAAAATGAGAGACAAGAGGTATAGAGAATACTTTAACACACACCTACTGGCGCATAATAAACGATAGTAACGGAGAGTCGGTACGTCCTAAAGAACTGATGATCCGTAAGGTCAAAAGCATTATTGCATATTGTTGAAACCAAATTTCTTTGTTTTCTTTTATTTATTTTTTTACTATTGATAGGTAAGCGTTTGACCACAATCACACTTGATGGTAAGTGACGATGTGGTTGAAGATAGAGCACGCTTACCTAGAAGTATCCTATTCATTCTTGACTTAAAGACTCCCTCCCAGGTTGTAGCTATCAGGAAACACAGACTCATGCAGGGAATTTAATTCCTTAGCTGTACGCACTATTAATAAAAATATTGTCTTAAGTGGGGACTTCAACATAAACTTGTTGAAAATAAATAAAAAAAAAACAGATTTCGAATTTACATTGTTAAATCATAATTTAAAATTACAATTTGCTCAACCTACTAGGCTAAGTATCGCGACATGCTTGGACAATATAGCGCACAATTTATAAGGTTGTAAAGGAGAAATTATAGAATTGGGCGATCATGCCTTACAAATTTTGATGGAGTTTCTTGTCCGTTCTTTCTTTTTAGGGCAGATTTTTTTATTTTTTTTTATTTGTATTGGGTTTGTTCTTGACTCTAGTCTATGTCAGAGATGACAGAGACAAAGTCTACGATGGAGCGAGCCTACCCAGAAGGGTTTAAAAGGGCTATAACGTCAACAAAATTATCTCGAAATAATTACTTCTTTAATACCGCCAAAAATAAATCTAAAGCTACATGTACCATAATTAATAACTCTAAGACCAATGACATAAATTTAAACAGCAACACAGACAATCACGAACCCATTAGACACAGCTCAGGCTTTTAACAAGTTTTTTATTAATCAAGTTACAAAATAAAAATAAAAAAAACTATATACCCAAAATTGACGTGTGCTCAAATACTAAAAACTTTTATTTATGGAGCCGATCATACCTCAAGATATAATTAATTATAATAACTCACTTCGAAATACAAATACTGTTGGTTATGACGGAGTATGCACCAAAGTTATTAAAGAAGTATCTCATTACATAGCTCCACATCTCAGTCTCACAAAAAAAATATAGACAAATTATAGGCAATCCTCTTCTGCCAGTTAACGGGAACGAAGCCGCGCGGGTCAGCTAGTTTTATTATAAACTTAGAAAAGACAAATATAATGCATTTTTATCAAAGTATCCCGAATAGAATCCTTGATATTAGTACAGGTAAAGAACGTAATGAATTTGCCTATGCTCTCTAAATACTATCAAAGTAGTGAGCCTAGAATCCATAATAGGCTGTTAAGCCTATCACGGATTTGTTGCATCAACACTCAGATATGGCGTACTATACTGGGGTAATTCAGTAGAAAGAAAACTCGTATTAAGAGCCTAAAAACGATGTATCAGCGATATGTGTGGTCTGATAAGCACAGAATTGTCAAGCATTTAGTTGGAAAAAGGCTAGGCAGATTGTTATCCTGAAAAACAATCATCCATAACACCGGTTACCTAAAACAGTCAGCTGACGTTCAAACTGTGAAATTATACGGGGAGGATTGTTACTTTAATTTATAATAGCACACATTAGTCTCTTGAAAAACGTTCATTTTAAGATTTACCAGAATAACTTGACTGATTTTGGTTTTGTTTACATAGTAGAAACGAAACAAAGTTGAGATTTATTCCATAATTATATTATTTTATTTATTTAAACTTCATGTACAATAGTGGTACATAGGCGGACTTAATGCAACAAGGCATTCTCTACCAGTCGACCTTTGGGTTAAAAAGAAATACACTGTGGTAGGTGTAAATAAATAAAATTCAGAATAGAATATTTTTCGTAAAAAAGAAATATACAAAGAAATAATATACATAATACAAGTTAATGAATAAACGAAATATATATTACCAATAAAATACACATATATTGCTAAAATAATAAACTAATAAATATGACGATTTATAATTATCTTTCTGATTAAGAGAACTCATTATAATAATGACGAAGACCAAAGTAAGAATCAGGCTTTCGAGTAGTGTTTTCGGATTTTACGTTTAAAGGAAAATTTTGATTCAGCTTTCTTGATGTTAAGGGGTAGCATATTCCAGAGTTTAATGGTAGTAATGGCGTAAGAATTAGACATAAACGCGGTGCGGTGAGGAGGAATGTGTAGAATGAAATTTTTGGATGCTCGGAGGTTAAGACTATGAGAACTGCGCAATACTTTAAAATATTGTTTAAGATAATCAGGAGCCCAAGGATCATTCATAATAGTAAAGAGCATGCAGAGGGATCTGAGGGATCTCTTATGACGGATAGGCAGCCATTTAAGCTGAGAACGGAAGGAAGAAATGTAATCATATTTACGAAGGCCAAAAATGAAACGAATACAGTTGTTAAGAAGTCGATCCAGTTTGTTAAGAAGTTCTTGGGATAGATCAGAGTAGCAAACATCAGCATAATCAATTATGGGAAGCACAAGTGATTGGATTAAAGTGGTCTTAGTGCGTGGAGGAAGAAAATTCTTGAATCTAAAGAGAGATCGCAGTGTGAATGTTACTCTCTGGCTAACTTGAGCAATCTGCTTGTTCCAACTTAACCTGTCGTCATTGTATAGGCCTAAGTCTTTAACGTGTGGCGAGAGAGGGATGACTGTATTGTTGAAGGAAAGCGGCAGTAGTTGGCTGGTGTTCAAGTTACGTAGAAAATAAGAACTACCAATAAGTATAGCCTGGCATTTACTGACATAGACAGTAACCCCAAATCTGCTTGACCAATCACTGATGGCTGCAAGGTCCGCATTCAACAATGAGATGCAGTTGTCCAGATAGTCAGTGTCAGCTTGCGCGTAGAGCTGTAGATCATCAGCGTATAGATGGTAAGAGCATTTGAGGATAGTGGTAATAGAGTTTATAAACAGAGAAAACAAAAGTGGAGACAGTATACCGCCTTGTGGAACGCCAGTTTTCAGCGCGCACCAGCAACACACACAGCACAGCAGCATTTTTCAGCAACGCGAAATCGAGGTTATCGGGATTCTCGTTGGGATCGTGAGGGAAGTGAGTGGGATCGTGAGGGAAGTGAGTGGGAGTCATCGGAACGATGACGTTATAGTTTAGGGTTTCACCGAAGTTGTACACTACCTTGCCTCTGGCATTGCAGTCTTGCCGTTCCACGCGGGATGCTTGGCATTTAGGTCACCCACTAAGATAACGGAGTCACTCAAGCAAAAGAGGGTGGTGAAGTCGCTAGCGAAGGCCATAGGGTCGTCAGGCATGGGAGACGTGGTTGAGGGCGGTGGTATTAGGTGGAAATAATGGTGATCGGTTGATGATCAGTCATGCCTAGCCGACAGGCTATGTATTCGAGCAGAGAACGAGGCGTGGGAGGAATCAAGGGGATGCAGTACAGCTCCTTTTTAAAATAAATGAGAGTGCCGCCACCATGACAACGCGACCTATCGTTGCGAACTAGGCGGTAGTTGGCAATTTTAGGGTAGTTGTGGTGGGGGGTTTTAGGAATGTTTCCTGTATGAGGAGGATGTCTAGTTGATGATCGCGGAAGAATTTGGCGATCTCATCGCGCTTGTTGCTAATGCCATTGGCATTGAAAAACCCTAGTTTAAGTAATCTGTGCCTAGTGGTGTTGATGCGTGACTTATCCATTGATTAGTCAAGGCATCCAGAGCGTCCGTAGTGGACTTATAGGCAGTGAAGATCTCATGCGCCTTTCTGGTAGAGAGTTTGCAGATGACCATCGTTTCCTCTGGTCGCATTTAACTCGTCGGACATGGCCCTTGCAGCACGGGTCATGAACAAGCTGTAGGCCTCGAGGATTGTGGGGCCTGCACCAGCGGCAGCGTTCTTGATCGTGTTGGCCAGTAGCCATTACCTTTAAATCCCCTAAATAATAATATCATGATCCAGCCAGTCCCTTGCTGTCCTCCCCGTAACGACGCTCCTGAGTCGAGGTCCGTACCCTACATGTGCTGACCTCAGCGAATGGAGTTGTAGGTTTTAATTTTTTAAGTTTTGTTGCCTTGGCTGGAGGCCTTAAATTAATTTGAGGCCACCACAGGCTAGTTCGGTTGAGCAGTAACCACCCTTAGCGAGGTGAGCTGCGAGTGGTCCCGACCAAAAAAAAGGAAGTGTGCAGTTTGCAGGAGATGCTTGTCGACGGCCAGAGGGCGCCACTTATAGTAACTTAGCTTGTGATGTCAGACATCACCTTGCTTGATTATTGTAGGAGTTTGATGTAAATAAACAGTGGCTGGTAGTTTTTCGAATACAAAAAAAAGAATTCTGAACATTTACGAGTATATAGTTTTTTATAGTTAACTTCACAGCGAATAATTGTATTTTTATTCCTTTTATGTAGGTACCTCGAAAATAATGCATTTTTGAACGTGCATTTCTCTTGGTTTAGACACACCAATGACCAATGATGATGATTTTGATGTTTTAATTTCAATAACTTGTTCAAAACGTCTGTGATAGTCATTTTTCCATTGTTATAGTTTTAAACCGTGTTTTATAATAAATTCATATTCTGGGTATCCTACCCACATTAATCGAAAGCTACATAATTCAAAATATCTAAAAGCTTTACAAACCAATACAGCAGCCTACCTTTCTCTGAACTAGCTACACTAAGTTTCCCCATTTTCATATATATATATTTCTCCCTTCATATCCAAGGTTTTCATTATTTTGCCTAAGGCTACTGCTCAGGATATGAAGCTTAAACTAAGATCGGCCCTCAAAGAACTGAAAGAATCGGAACACCAATGACAACAAATGTTGCAGGAGAGAGAGGAGGTTGAGAAGGAAGTATTAAACATGGTACACAAAAACACTTGCCTAAAACGGGAGCTAGTAGAACTTAGTCAGCAATACCAAGATGTTGTTGATGGAAGCGGCCAACTGCGGGTTATCACGGACTGTTTTGCCAACTGTAGTAACTTCTATGAGGAGGCTTTAAGTAAAGTTAGGAATCTAGAAGATGAATGAGTTCATGCTAATAATCATAATCTCAAGTTGCAGAAAGAATTGAAATATACCCAGGTTAAGGAAACAAACCATTTATATAATGAATTATTGCATTAAATTGTAACCTTCATTCCATACTTGCTATTGACTTAACTGAAGATTCCCTATTAAAACAAAATAAAAGTTTTGAAGTTAGTTTATGACTAACTTCAAAACTGATAATTAAGAAATATGCAAAACTTAATAGAGTAATAAAAAAATGTAATCGGTACAGAAAACAATATAAACATTTTCCAAAAATATTCCGCTGAGGAAAGAACGTGTTTACTTGGAGAATAGTAAAAAGAAATACGATATCAATACGCAGCGCCTCCAAACTGATATATAGGTACTTGAGGACCAACTTAGTTCTCTTCATAATAAATAAGTGAGTTATCAATTTCAAATAAAGAACACATCTTAGCTGCAAATAAGCTGATGTTGTGTCAGTCTACCTGTTAGACGGTATCAAAACTAAATTCTGACCAGCTTGAGGTTACGGAGGACCCGTCCCAAGCTGAGAGGTTGACTCAGAACTGTGTGATAACTGATATTACACAAGCATTCAATTTTATAATAATAATGATAGTTTTCATTCAGTTATGTTCTCAGATAGTATAGGAAGAGGATTAGGTAAACTAAATAACAACTTTATTAATTGTTTTTATAATAATTGTATACCTGGGTCAAACTACAAACATTATACCTAAAGGATTTGGTAACAAGAAATGTTTATAAACCAGAACCAATATTACTGTGTTTATACGTTTATTCAAAAATCTTTGTACCTTGAGAAATCAAATATATTAGCAAATGAACAAAAGTGATTTCGTGAGCAGAAAACCATCAATCCTGCTTCTTCCCATTTTGTCAAATGTAGATAAAAGAAATCCTGATTGTGCTATTTACATGGATCAGATTAAACATAAACATGAAAAATATGGTACGTATTATATTTCAAGGGAAATATACTTGATATCTTTCGATCTTATTTAACGAACAGAAAGCAATTTGTAGAAATCATTCAAATAACCTCAAATACCAGGTACGAGAAAAATACCACTCCAAAAGTGAGATTTTAAAATAATAAGTATTAAAATCGACCGTAGCTATTAACATAGTCGTATATGAAAAATCGCTACTTTAGGGTACGGCCGTTCAAAGTTTCAAGTATGTATAAAATGAATAATAGTCAATTTACCTTAAACAAATTTGGTATGACATATAAATATGAATTACCTGACGTAGTAGTATATGCAAATTTATCAAAAAAATATCGCAAATATGAGAAACTGCACATGCAACATTGTTAACCGCAAAATCATGCAACTATTTTGTCGGAAATGGCAGATCCGACATTATTAACCGAACTACAATATCTAAATTTGGTCGGATGTGGCATAACCCGCAGTTTTCCCTGGACTTTGAAATCTCCATTATGTTGGATTTACCACTTAATACGTCATTTCCCGTAAGATATAAATATTTTATGATGTAGATCCCACTTATATTATTTCGGGGACTTGGGTAATACAATGTTGAGTTACATACAGCATTGAAATACTTAGCACTGAGTTACTTAAATGGATGAATAGCAAAATATTAATTTCCTTATCATAAGACAGACCTTGATGAGACATTTTGTAGCGTTGGTTTTTATAAAAAAAAAATCAGTTCTTCTACACTATTGGACTAGGAACCCATCCTCCTTTAAGTAAGAACCTACCTTAAATTAGATGGATGATTATTAAGGTTTTGTAGGCCTCAGTTGAAAGATGCTACTTTGTTTTAGGTAATATAGGTAAATAGGAGCCCTGCCGCAGTTTTTAGCTCTTAGCAGAGGCCTAGTCGTTATAAGACATCTGTATTCGAAATTTCAAGTCTCTAACTTCAGTGGTTTCGGCTTGGCAGCGATGAATCAGTCAATCAGGACATTGTTCTTTTATAAATATTTATATTGGTACTGGCATAATACTTATATACATACTTCTATAGATACGTAGGTTATACCTACGCTCCCTCAAAAGATAAGGACAACCGTGCTTTTAATTACCTGGACAGGAAGGCATTCTCTATGTAAGGTACATGCCAGATATTTTATACGTTCCCAGAAAATAAGAAGTCACTGTGTAATGTAATCAAATTAAAAACCTTTATTGGAAAACGAAAAAACAATTCAGAGTTTTATACGCTTAAACTAAATAAATTCGCTTATGAATCAACAAAACAGGAATTTAGTTTCCTGCAACTAAACAACAAAACAAATGACAGTCTTAAAGTAAGTTACATTTGAGATCAGCCTCATTTTACATAATAAACTATTTTTATTGTACAAAACACGTACTTACGACTACTATTGTATTTTTATTCTTAATCTAAATTCACAACTTTTTATGGCACATGGTGAGGTTTACCTTAATATACGTACTACCGTTAATAACATTGTTCTAGAATTAAATTGAACCTAATCATCTTCTGAATCACTTTCTTCACGAGTAAGATTAGAAGCGTTGGTGTGAGGTAGGTTTAAATAAAAGTCATGGTAGCATTCAGGAATGATTCCCCCGCTGCACAGATCTATAATATCCTTGTATTTTTCTTTACTGATGGGCAAAGGTCCTTGATACGCCTGATTCAGTTCAAGATCCAGCCTTTTCTTGTTTCGGGTGCCAGATCGCAACACAACGATTGTCTTTGTTTCTTCATCAAAATCGTACTTATACTCGATTCTGTCGTTCTGTTCTGCACTTACTTTCACCTCTCTTATGGAATTCCACGACACCTTCTCGTTTTTGGTATTCTTTGTCCAATTTTTGTTTACTAGCAAGGCTTTGAAATCGGAAATGTCTTCTTGTCGTATTTCTTTCACGACTTAAGGATCACCTTCAGATTTAGCCCAACGGACTAAGTAATACCATTCTTCTGGCACCCAAATCGTTTTGTGTTTGCTATACCGTTCTAATGTCGCGTGCACACTGTCTCCCTCATTTTGTGTATGACCTTTTTCTAGAAAGCGATGGGTCACAGTTACTCCGAGCTTTTTTGCTACGAACATGTAGAGTGAAAACACGATCCGGTTCTTATTTTGGCCTGCGCAGTTATCAGACCAAAAACGAAATTCCTTGACGCCTCGCTCAGCATGGAATTTGATAAAGTTGAGTAGGCAACTAGATACTTCGATAGAGCCACGCTGAGCGATAGCTTCATGCCACATGTAGCAGGTGCCTATCTTGGATACTAAATCATAGATCGTGGAATTTAATGTAGAGAACCGCTTCTTGTAGTAGAGTACACTGATTTCTCCGTAAGGGGCCACTAAAACTTTTTGAAAATCAAAGGTAGCTGTGACCACATCTTTGTTGACTTGAGCCTCCTGCTTGTCGGATTTCTTTATATCTCGTGCCCTTTTTTTTCGGTGTTGGTGTAAATCAAACGCAGCTTTTTCTTCGTCTGTTCTAGTCGATTTGTTCTCAAACACGTGGCAGACATCACATTTATCTTTTTTAGGTCTACTTCTCTATACTGCCTTTTCGTAGTTGTTTTTGAGGAGTATTTGGTAGCATCGAACCATTCGCAGTACAGTTTATACATCCGAGATATGCTCTCAACGCCTTCTAAGTAGAGTTTGCTTGAATTCTTACGAACGTAATGAGCCTCAACTACTGGAAAACATCTTACGTGATCGCAAACACTTTTGACCATGATATCATTATAAACGCGTCTTTCATGTTCATAACGACCCCTTTTGTCATCTTCAATCACCGTGTTCCCATCCAACTTTTTCCAGGCCGTGCTCACCACGCGTTCACTTAGCGCTATAGTGTTGAGAAACATTGTCTTGCATACCTTGACCGGTTTCTTTTCTGCATCTGGCAAAAAGTACTGATAAGTATTCTGTCTATCGTGCTTCGTAACTTCCGTCGTTTGGCGTCGCTTGAGACTCTTCTTTGTGTTTTTAATAACCAATTCCCAGTGCTTTTTCTTCTCACTTAAGAGCCAAAAATATTTAAAGACTCGCTTTCGATCTTCATGAGAAATTTTTTGGGTACACTTCAATCGGCACTTATCGGTACAACGATCCTTTAGTTCTTAACTTTCGACCACCTTCCCCTTTTTGTTCACGGATTCTTCGCCACTGTTTTTCTTCAGTTTTCTTTGGACCACAAGCCACCTTTCTTTATGCGCAAGGCGTTTCTTTCCCTTATCAGTCTTAAAAGCTTTTTTTCTGGAACTGGTTGTAGAAGATGGCGTGTGAACATGACTTACAGAAGAGATCTCGGATTGTGTACCCATGTTTTCATAAACCTCGTGGGTATGAAACGCGTGATTCACAGAAGAGATCTGGATCGATGTTCCTTTATTTACGCTCTCAACATCATTAGGAAGCCAATAACTGGGACTCGGGGACGGCATCGGTGTTGTTACTGTGTTATCAAATTGTGTGAAAACTTCATCTTCATTGGTTTCCAGAACTTTGGCGAGTTGTGAGTTGTTGCTAAGCTGTCAGGAGCAGGAGCGCTTGGAGTTGGTGTCTTTGGTTGAGTTACTGGATTCACGTGGCTCTGAAAAGCAAAATGAGAATAGTTGACAAAACGTCGGTTATACATGAAACTATAGAAGTTGGAAATCTAAAAAAGACTACCGGATTCACTACATCAGGAATTTTTCCCACGAGGCTCTTTGCACTGTCATCAAAAACGTTTCCCACGAGGCTCTTTCCACTGTCATCAAAAATGTCTCCAATCAGATCTTCAAGTTGCACAAGCTCCTTTTCAAATCCAGCAGGAAGAGGCGACGGTTCTCCTTAAATAAATGTTTTTATGTTAGTTAGCAACCAAAGCACACAAGCCAAACCGAATAAGTGCAGTTAGAAAGATTATTATACAGGGTTAGTTTTCAATGAACAATGACAATAAAATCAGCTGTTCCATACATTTTGACCGTGTAGGTAATGCACTTTTGTAGGAAACAGCAGATTTTTTTTATAACCGATGAAACTTTTCTATATGGCCGGGCTCAGAATGATGTACTGCATCATATCTTAGAATTTGGCTGGTCATTGAAAACTAAACCTGTATAATACAAATGATAAGAGAAGCTTATTTGAAAAAAAAAAAAAACTTTCAACAAACAACAATGTCAGCAGTACCATATTCAACAGTAGCTTGTTATCATAAAGCGAATAATAATAATCATAATTATCTGAGTTGCCACATAAGCATCCGTTATTTCAAAATTTGAATCGTTTTGTAGGGGAACTGATAAACTCAATAAATCTGATATCCGTCTTGACCTCGACATAAAGGAAACATTGAATTTATAACAAAATTGGTGAATTTATTTACGACTTAAAAAATAAAACCGACGAGTGCGCTCCTCCCGCTAACATTGGCCGAAGTGGCAGATCCGCGCCGCGCGCTCGCGTCTGTTCTCCTCCCGCGCCCCGCAGCTAACGTCTCAACGTACGATATGACAATATTAATCGTGCGCACTGAACACATACTACTTTTTCCACTTGGAAAAACAAAGATGCTTGGTTTTAGGAATTTATAATTTGCAGGGGCATTCATACACTTTAATGAAATAAAATGAAAATCGTTAAAATGTAGATCCGACAATGTTATTTGCTACGGTCGAAATATTTTAAAAATATGAGTAGGTAGGTAAGTAGGATAGCCAGTCGACGGGAGCAAAGCCGCGCGGGGCCAGTTTTATTATTACTGAACATCACTTATAATTATATTGCAATTACAACACTTCAACTTATTAACCGCCATTGTTTACAAAATTACGCGCGCGCACGTCAACAGCATGTGCCAATCGACGCGAGCAAAGCCGCGTGGGTCAACCAGTTTTATTTAAAACTAAGATATCACGAAAATTATGAATTTTTATCAAAGGATCCCAAATAGAATCCTTGAAATTAACTATTTAAGGACAAAAATGGAATCAACTACTGCTACCAAATTTCGTGATATTAATACAGATAACAATTTGACTAGAGACCTTAAACAGACGAAATAAGTAAAGGACTTAATAAATTTGCCTATGCTCTCTATGAACTATCAAAAGTAGCCTAGAATCCGTACTAACAGCTTATCACGGATATGTTGCATCACCACTCAGAAATGGCGTACTATACTGGGGCAATTCAGTAGATAGAGAACTCGCGTTCAGAACCCAAAAATGATGTGTTAGAGATAACTGTGGTCTGGAAAGTACAGATAGTTGTCAAGTGTTCTTTATACATCTGGAAATTCCATATAACCTTGTCATCGCTGTACATATACTAAATAAATATATTTGTCAAATCTAACATGTCATTACAAAAAAAAGGTACTAAAAGTTATTACAGAAAATTACGCGATAAAAATAAGTCAGAACTGGAAGTGAAACCCGGCAATAGAATAGAAAAGCTAATATATAAAGCTGAAGAGTTTGTTTATTTGTTTGCTTGAACGCGCTAAACTCAGGAACCACTGGTATGATTTGCAAAATTATTTCAGTGTTAGATAGCCCATTTATCGAGAAAGGCTATATGATATAATTATGTCACCAGACTAAGACCAATAGGAGCGGATTGATGCAGACGAAGTTGCGCGGGACAGCTAGTTAATTAAATTGTTTGCCTTTTTTGTATTGTACCTATTAATATTGAAATATTATTATTGTGAAAGTTTACATAAGTCTACGTAATATAAATTTTACCAATTTATGATATTTTAAAAGTTAAATGTGTGTGAAAAAGCAAAAATTCGACAATGTTAATTACCTTACTAAATATATATGAACGCCTCTGGGCAAATCATTGAGGATCTACCTATCTGTACCATCTCGCCCTCTGTTGTAATTTGACCTATGTTTGCAAATAAAGCATTATGATTCTGATTCTGAACATCTCTCTACAGTTAAGAGTGGAGCTGGGCAGTCATCATCTGCCTAGCCTTTTCCCAACTATATTGGGGTCGGCTTCCAGTCAAACCGGATTAACTGGGTAACACAGTACTTCTTGGCAAGACTGGAGTCAGATTTACTGGCTTCTGAATCCGTATTGACTGCCAAAGATCTACAAATGACAGCCGGGACCAACTTTCCGAGGCACGGAGGAAACTCCGTATATTAAGATGGTCACCAATCCACAGACCAACCTTGGCAAGCGTTGCTTAACCTTAAAGATCGACCCGTGCGGCTGTTATTGTTTATCCACGAGCTCCTCAGCATGGAGCTGGGCAGTAAATAACTGGCAATACATTGAACAGGAGCGTGAGGAAAAAGAAAATGCAGTCAGATTAATTTCTAAACACAGCGGGTCTCGACGTCCGGATTACCTTCTAGAGCAAGGACGTAGTTACCAAGCAGCTTCGGTGCAGCGATTGTGGTGGACCTCAAGACAATCATCTGCCTAGCCTTTTCCCAACTATATCGGGGTCGGCTTCCAGTCCAACCGGATTTAGCTGAATACCAGTATTTTACGCGGAGCGGCTGCCTACCAGACCTCCACAACCCAGTAACTGGGTAACACGGTACTTCATGGCAAGACTGGAGTCAGATTTACTGGCTTCTGACTATCCGTAACGACTGCCAAAGATCTACAAATGACAGCCGGGACCAACGGCTTAACGTGCTTTCCGAGGCACGGAGGAAACTCGCTATGTTAAGATGGTCACCCATCCACAGACCAGCCTTGGCAAGCGTTGCTTTACCTTGAAGATCGACCCGTGCGGCTGTTATTATTTAGCCACGAGCTCCTCACCGACCTCACCGGTGGACCTCAAGACAATAAAAGAGATAATTAAGGCAATAACATAAATTAAAATAGTAAATTGTTATAGATTTAAATTCATAGTTATAAATTTTACCAAAATAAGTACCTACTTGACCAATTAGTAAATTTTATTCTATTGTTAATTGAATTTCATTACAATGTTTTATTTTCAATATTGCACATAGGTATTAATTAAAAATATGAGTTATGTAATATTATGAAATTGTTTTTTTTTATGTTGATAATTATATGTATTCATCATCACCACCTGTACATGTGAAGACCTTATGGCTGCGTCAGCGAATGCTATTACGGTTGCTGAATACTGGGCCAAACATATTTTTTTTTTGTCATCGACACGCTAAGAAGAAGATCATCATCTTCATATCAGCTGTAAGACGTCTACTGCTGGACACAGGCCTCCCCCAAGCGTCGCCATAACGACCGGTCCTGTGCGTCTCGCATCAATGTCAGTGCGTGTTGCCAGTGATGACATATGGAACTGACACGTGGTCGCTCACAATGAGCCTCATCAGAAGGCTCAAAGTCACTCAAAGGGCAATGGAGAGGGCAATACTTGGAGTTTTCTTGCGTGATCGAATCAGGAATGATGATATTCGCAAGAAAATCAAGGTTACCGACATAGTCCGAAGGATCGCCAAACTATAGTGGCAGTAGGCTGGGCACATTACTTGCAGAACAGATGGTCGATAGGGCCGAAAAGTTCTGCAGTGGCGACCGCGTACCGGAAGACGCAACGTTGGAAGGCCTCCCACAAGGTGGACCGACGACCTGGTGAAGGTCGCGGGAAGCCGATGGATATGTATTTTTAGGTACCTAAATGTTAAGTACGAGGACAGACAAGTGAAACCAATGCTTGCTAGTAACGCACTGACGTTTATTCGCATACATACTTATCGGTGCATAGGCACACGCACACATTCGTAACATTCCTCCCCTTAGCTTAGAAATACATTTCACAACAACTAAGCTACGAAAACATGCTATAGCTTAACATACATGCTTATAATACAATTTGTAGTTGACTTTAGGCCGATTGCGTTAAGACCGTGGTGTTGGCACAGGCTCCTTTGTCTGATGTTGTGGTGGTGCTTCGACAGAGTGTTCAGCTCTGGGCGAGCCGGCTAAAGCCTTCTGGTACTCTTCCTCGTCCCCGGAATTGTCTAGTGTTATAGACTGTGAAATAACAACTAAGGGTGTACCTGGGGGTGTGGCTGCTGTTGTCTGGCTTGAACCATCTGCAACCATTAACGTGTCTTCATTTCCTGTTCCTGTATCCGGGGGCGACGTCAGTTCAAAAGTCGTTGAGCCAGTCGTTGGACCACCACTCAGCTTCTCTTGGTCGACATCCACGTCTTTATCGACATAGCAATCGTCGCCTTTATACATTATTAACGGGTTTTTATGCTTTCTTAAAGTTTTTAAAGTGGCTTCATTTTTAATTAAATACAACACTTTGCCGATTTTTTTAATGACAGTCCCTTTACACCAGGTGTATTTGCTATTAATTGCATGATTTTTATAATAAACTTTGTCCCCGGTTGCAAGTACTTGAGTGTTGTGTTTGCCCGTCTTATTTTGCAAACGCTGATTATGCTTTACCATATTAGCAAGAGCCGTGGACGAAAGCGATGGCGGTTCGGGCTTTAATAAATCAAGACGCGTTCTAAGCTGCCGACCATAGACTAGCTCAGCCGGAGAGGATCCGGTTGTTGTGTGAACGGAATTTCTGTAGTCAAACAGGAATTTTAAAAGTTTGTTATTTAAATTTCGCGGCCCATTACCTAAGCAAGCTTGTCTTAATACCTTTCTTAACTTCTTAAGTCTACAATATGTCGAATAGTACAAAAAGTGACCCGCAAGCTGGCAAGTCTAAGCTCTGTAAATATCAAGATGCCAACGGACAGGAATGAGCTACGTAAAGTTGCTGAAGGATTTTTCCAAATTGATAGCTTTCCACGGGTGGCAGGAGCCCTTGATTGCACCCATGTCAAAATAGTTAGCAGAGGGGGGTCATTACCTGAACTGTATCGTTGTAGGAAGGGATTCTTTTCCATTAACGTGCAAGCTGTTTGTGACTCCACTCTTAAAATAAGAGACCTCATAGCACGTTGGCCTGGATCAGTCCATGACTCAACAATTTTTAATAACTCACACATATGTGCAGATTTTGAAAGAGGGAAATATGGCCCATACTGTTTATTGGGAGACAGCGGTTATTTTAATAAAAATTAATTGCTGACACCTTTCTGCGTCCTCAAAACAATTCAGAAGAAGCATACAACAAAAGCCACATTGCAACCCGCAATACAATAGAAAGATGCTTTGGTGTGCTAAAACGTAGATGCCCATGCCTTGAAAAAGGTATCACACTCAACAAAACATCAACAGTTCTGCAAGTTATAGTTGCATGTGTGGTGTTACATAATATCTGTATAGAACTTGATGAGGTGGAACCTCCTAATGATATAGAAATAGTTACTGATGGAGATGATGAACATTTCTTAAATGCCAGTTTACAGTCTGTTCAGACATCTGTCCGAACATCAATTATAAATAATAGAGTTTTCTCTTAATTAAATTTATTATTTTATATAAAAAATTAATATGTTATTGTTTCATTTATTATTAAACAAACTCTAAATAGAAATAGTCCTAAATATTCTTAAACAATAAGATATTCAAGGTACTGTTAAAATAAAAATCTTGGTAGAGCAGTTGGGAATAAACCAATGAAAATAACATTATTAATTCAACTTTTTCTTTATTTTTCAAAATTTCCATTTTCAAAGCATGTTCTTTTTTCATGTGCAAAATTTCTAACATCGACTTCTTTCTTTCCAAATCTGCATTCTGGCATTTTTCAGTTTATTTGAAAAATGACTGACATTAGGAGGTTAAGAATTTGACGTTTACTCACGTTTTATTTTTGCAAACGCATTCGTGTTGACATGAGAGAACGCAGTAACTAAACGCAACCATTCAATCACTTCATTCAACATGTGTTTTTAACTTGCAATACTATTTACCTAATGTCGTCTTTAAATGGTCTTTAGTTAAAGGATCATTTTAGGGACCCGTAATAGTTTTGTGCAACGCCTTTAAATCTAATGAACTAATTAGCGATAATGACTCATTAACTAATGTCGATTTTAAGGACAGCTTTCTGCAACTGACTGTTACAAATTTTTGTTTTAAAAAATAATAACAAATTGCTCAGTATTTTAGTCTTAACTTGTTTCCCCACACTGTCCACAATGTCCTTGTATAGTTCTATGCCATTTTTTGTCTGAATATTTTTTTTCATCAATAGGACTCCTTTTGTCTCTTTTCACGTTTCAGTACGTGATCAGACTTTTTAATCCTGAAATTGATCACATATTTGGATTCTACTGACGAAGACGTAGGGTTTATTTTTACCTCAACAACGGGCTGTTCAATGTGACTGAACATATTTTCATCAGCATTTGTGCCTATACTGACGAGAACAATCTATAATAATATATAAAGCTGAAGAGTTTGTCTGTTTGCTTGAACGCGCTGATACCAGCAACTACTGATCCGATTTGAAAAACTCGATAGATAGCCCATTTATCGAGAAAGGCTAACAACAAAAGGAGCGAAGCAGACGAAGTTGCGCGGGTCAACTAGTTTCTTCATAATTGGTAGACAACTGTGGCTTTTATTTAGTTACGGCCAAAATTTCCGGGTGACTCATTCCAACAATTTTACATTATTCACTTTTCTCACCTGACCTCTCTCTGCAGCTAAAACCAACATGAAAAATTACAAATCGCTAAATTAAAATAATTTAATTACTCTTCCATCTTGATTACTTAACGCCGACCGAAACTGTGTTTCACAAAACCAAAAATAAATGCCTCTTGCTCAAATGTATAAATTCCATACCTGCATCCTTATACGGAAGACATAAGACTCATAATTCTCAAATATTTTTTAGTAAAAAAGCACAATTTTAGACCTGGTTATTGAGAAATGTCAACGATATTTGCCTATACAGTAGACCACGGACCAATAGGGAATATTGATGCAATTTTTTATTTGCAAAATAAAATACTTATTAGCTCTATTAAACAATCGTGAAATAATTTGTTAAATACCTTCAACAGCGATGAAGTCATAAAGTTAAAAAGATTACAATTAGAAAGAGAAGTCCAATGTAAACTTTGACGTCATCGTCTATGACGCCTATACAGCTGCCATAGAAAACAACGTTTTCGCGAGAGGGACAGATATATTTATTTAAAATAATTATATCTCCTTCGTTTTCCGAGTAATTTTGATTCTATTTTCTCTGTTAGTATTATATTTTTGTATATTTTTAAATAAACAGTAACTGAATAGATGATAAATATGTTTTTCATGCATATTCTCTATAATGGTACTGAAAATATTAAGTATAAAGGTGCCGAAAGATATAAAGGAAATACAATCTTATCCCCTTATTAAAAAATAAACTAAAATTCCACATAATAAAAAAAAAAACAAATATCTTAGTGTAACATAACACTCACTTTTACATAAACTTAAACACTAATAAAAAAAAACTTAAAGAGACTCCGAAATTTTAACAAACTAAAATATAAAACTAAAATAAACACTTAAAAAAACTTTTAATTAAAAAAAGGGCGTCAAAAAATTTAATCCTATTATAAATGCAATAGTAAAAGTAAGCTTAAATAAATTAATAGAAAAAAAACACAAACATTATAATTAAAATTAAAGTCGATTATGCTTCGAGAAACTGTATTTCGATACGTAATAAGGACTCAAGTCTCGATATTTTTATTTTTTCTTGCAGATTGCCTACATAAATTAACAAAAAATGTCAAAAAACTAAAAATATCTTCTTAACTGGATCTCTTATAGTCTCAATTCCTAATATAAAGATAAGTTTAAGTTTTAGTAACACTATTGTACTTTTAACTTCAAAAATAGATACCGTTCTGATCCCCGTTCTAAGAAACGTTTATGTAATGTAACCAGTGTTACTCATTATAAGTGAATAATTGTTTTCTGTTTTTTGAGAAATAAATGTCTTAAACCATAACAATTTTCATCATTTCGGCATCGCTTACCAAAGGCTACAATTGCAAACTGTCAACTTTAGATATTTAACTCTTGACTACATCTTCATTTCTGTTCCTCATTGCCTCTGCTTTTTGTTTCTTGGAGTTTATCTGAATTTTTCTAGAAGGTCTCTGACTGGGTCGAATAATTTTTGTTCGTTGTTCACATTGTCAGTAGTATTAAGTAAGACGTTGGGAGGGGTCTGTGTTTATTTGTTTTTTTTTTTTTTTTTAAAAACGTTGCCCCACACTAGGAATTTCTCCTGTATCGTGGGTGCGTTTACAAACATACAATCTCACATACACAAACAGCCAGACCCGAAACAACTATCTGTAGGCAATACAAATATTTGTTCCGTGCGGGAATCGAACCCGCGACACGCAGCGCAGCAGCCGATCGCTCAACCACTGCGCCAACTGTGCCGTTATTTAGGAATGAGCTCGCTCTTGACTACAATCTCGCCTAATGGATAGCGATAGATGACGTCTATGATGGAGCGAGCATGCCCAGAAGATGCCTGTTCACTCTTGCTTGTAATTGGCCTTTTGAAAATTTTGAAAACTTAGCATGTCTGAAAATATTTTTTCTGGAAAGTTTCTTCTTCTTCTTCAGAGGTTGTTCCGCCGTTTTACAATAAATTGCAAAATCTTTGAAACTGCTATCCAGCTGTTTAGGCACTGTTTTCAGCTGAAACGTTGTCCAATAGGCCTCCGCTAACCTTTTGACTTATCTTAATTGACCTACCTGAAAATATTTTTTCGGTCCTAGTACCAACGTAATTTTGCTAAATATCAAAACACTTACCAATTTTTATTTATTAAATGCTTTTATTAAATTTCTGTCTTACTGTAGAATCGGATTCTCACTTATGTTTCTTTAATTTTCAAGCATATTTTGCGAACCGGAAATTCGATTGGCCGCTGAAAACACGATGTTTTCCTGAAAATAGTGGTTCTTTGACCAGAGGCAGTGTGCAAAATTTTATGTTTTCTTTATTTCCAAAAACATTATATCTTGCTTGCCCTAAGTCGTGTCTTTTAACACCTTAAATGTGCGACTGGCTCGCAAAGAACTTCAAAAATATTTAAAAATTCTCAAATTTCTTTCGCCAGTAGGTACATGCCTATAAATAGTTTTTATTAATTCAAAAACACAAAACTAGCTTTCAAATTTGAACCAAACACAAATATCATTAATTGCGTTAGTGAAGAGTAACTAATAAAGAAATAATAAAAAGAGATATGGAAATTAAATAAACGAATTTAAAAAAATATAATATATCACATTACAAAAAAGTCAAAGAATCTCAACTTCGTATCAATATTGGTTTTTATTTGGTTATTACATTGTGTGTATTTGATTAGGTATTTGCGATTTAGTAAGGCTTGTGGTATGATAAAAAAACTGCCCAAGTGCGAGTCGGACTCGCGTGCAAAGGGTTCGGAACCAATTTCATTTTTGTAACGAAGCCATTTTAACACCAGATTCCTCTTATAGGTTTTCGTGGAATCTGAGGCTGCCATCTGCATGTTTTTTTCAATGGTCATTTTTGATCTAATTTCTTGAATAACTTCTAAACAATTTATTTTAAAATTACGAAAAAAAAATTTTATTAAAACCCTCACAATATAGTATCACCTAGGATTTCACTACTAGCAGCAATGTTTTTGAGAGATAAGGGACGTGCCCTACTACTCCGTTTGTCAAGTCCTTTCATTTGATATGTCATACGATAAAGGTTAAAAAACCTTTTTTTGAAATTTTATAGTTTGAACCCTAAAAGTGACCCCCATACTCAAATAATTAGTCATGTCATTAAACAAACAATTTATAATTAATTACACAATAATATTAAATAAAAAATTAAAAAACAAAGGTAATTATTTAATAGTCGAACAGAATAAGGATTATTAATATTAAATTAGTCACAAGAGATTGTACTAGAGGCAGCAATGAACTCTAGGTAACGAGTAGCAGTGCTCAGGAATCTCAGCTCAGTTGTCGCAAAGATATCCAACGTACCGTCAAATAACAAAATGTTGTTTATAAGAGTGAGAGCCAAATACAATGGATGGTCTTAAGGGATTTGGAACCGATTTGAGGCACTGAAAATAGAGGACGTTGCCGAGGGCGAAGTGTATGACGGATAGGAAGAGGTATATTAAAATGAATGTGCTGTAAAAGTGAGGAGTTGAAGTGGGAACCACGAATAAGGCGGATGAAATATTTTACCGTAGTAAGATTTCTTCTGACTTCTAAACTTTGGTAGGCTACCATACCTAGCACAAATGGTGTAGGATATAAGTACGGATAATAACCATACAATTTTAAGTAGAGGTAGCGTGCAAAAGACTTTTGGACTTTTTCAACAACTAATGTATAGGATTTTTCGTGTGGGTTCCAGATTACACTATTGGTTTCAAGTATACTACGAATGTATGAATTATATAAAAGGGTAATGGCTTGTCTATTATTAAATACTTTTGCCTGACGCAAGACAAAACCCAAGTTTTACCGGGATTTGTTACAGGTCTGAGTTATGTGCTGGTTAAATGTCAACAGTGGATCAAAGTTCGTACCTAGATCGCGCATGGTTGCAACACGCTTCAAGGGCTCATTGTTCAGAGTGTAAGTGTTGAGCACTGGTTGTGTAGCTCTTGAGAACGTCATGATAGTGCATTTATTGACATTAAGGTTGAGGTTATTTTCAGTGCTCCAAGCGTGAATATTGTCGATATCGTGCTGTAGCATTGCAGCATCACCAGGGCTGACTATAGGGAAAGCCACTTTGACATGTGGAATGACCGTGACCGAACGACAAAACCGTGGAATGTTTAATACATGAGGGTAGATCATTAACTACTATTAAAAAGAGTAGAGGTCCGACATTAGTGCCTTGCCCTATGCCAGACGTAACCGGGTAGCGCTCCGAATTGGCATTTAAATAGGTGACATATTGCTTGCGCCCATGCAAGTAATTTGCAAAGAACTTAAGCAACGCCACGGAAAAACCTGCCAAGGCTAATTTATATAAAAGAACGTCATTGTCAACCCGGTCAAAAGCCTTTTGGAAATCAAAATAGGCTACATCGACTTGCTTTTTGTGGTTAATGTTTTCCGCTAATAATGTGGTGACATTGAGCAAATTAGAAGTGGTTGAGCGATTTGGCAGGAATCCATGCTGCTCATCCACGAACCATCGCTGAAGTTGCTTGTAAATTCTTTTATAGAGCACCGATTCAAATATTTTACCGAATATGCATAATACCCGCTATTGGCCTATAATTTTTTATTTCACTTTTTGAACCGCTTTTGTGCACCGGAAGTACTCTAGACATTTTCCACTCAGTTGGATATATATTTGTGTCAAGAGACAGGTTGAAAATAAATGTCAAGGGCAGTTTAAAGATCTCGCAACCGTCTTTAACCATATACTGAGGTATTCCATCTGGACCTTGAGTTGATTTAGAAGGAAGCCGAGCCATAGCCCCACGTACTTCAGACTCGTGGATGCTATCTATATTTACCACCTGAGATGCGCAGCTAAGAGAGTTATTCGCCATAGCTAGGGCATGATTAGGATCCAATAACGGTAAATTAGGTAGGAAGACGCTACTAAAATATTTAGAAAACGCATCTGCCACTTGCGTTGGAGACAAGTCACCAAAGGTAGCCTGCTCATTGTTCTGTCTGTTATTTTTTACAAAGGTCCAAAAAGATTTTGGATCACGCTTGATATTGGATTGGATGCGGTCAGTATACGAATAGGTTCGGACCTGATCAGAAAGTCCGATACGTTCAGGTACCTTGGATCCGTGCTGCACGAGTCTGGCAACGTGGACGACGATGTCCAAGCACGTATAGGCGCGGCTTGGGCGAAGTGGCGCGAGGTAACGGGCGTTGTATGCGACCGCAAAATGCCTCCAAAGCTCAAGGTGCAGATATATAAATGCATCATACGGCCTGTCCTACTGTGCGGCGGCGAGTGTTGGCCAGCACTAAGCAGACACACCCAGGAGCTTCGCGTCACGGAGATGAAGATGCTGAGGTGGATGAGTGGCGTAACGCGATCCGATCGCATACGCAACTCTTTCATCCGAGGTAGTCCGTGACGTGGGGGAAAAACTGCAAGAGAGTCGTCTGCGATGGTATCGCTACATCATGCGCCGCCCTATGGAGTACGTTGGTCGGGGATGCATGAATATGGCTGATCTTGGGGCTAGGTCCCGTGGTCCTCCTCGCAAGCGCTGGTTGGACGTCGTCAAGTCCGACATGAGAGCCAATGGCCTAACTGAGAAGGATGTTCAATATCGGGAAAACTGGAGGAAGCTAAGCAGGAAGGCGGACCCTGGCAATGGCTGGGATTAACGCCAGGTGGAAGAAGAATTGCGAACCCCCTGAACTGAAGCTTGTAAAACAGACGTACAAATTATAAAGGGACCCAAATAAACAATTTAAATGACGTATCTGATCTCGATACCACAAAAAAGATCTAATACTAATCCAGTATCACCGCCAAGAAAAACCCAAAACATGTTTATTAAGCAGCGAAACTTCAAGTATAGTATACACCGCTACAGAGAAAACTGACCTGCGAAACTACGAAATTTACCACCATCAAACAAAATCGTGGACTGAATCAAATATTTGAGAATATTGATTGTAAAAGTTCATAACTTAACAAGTAAGGACTACTTTGTTGTTAACATTGGCGAAGAGGACTTCCGAAGAACTTGAAATTATGTAGAACTGGTAATGTTTATTCAAGAAATATTAACGGCTTTAGCTCATTACTGTCTACTAAATTATAAAATTAAATTGAATATTATTATGTCATTATCTGCCTAGCCTTTTATCCGTATCGACTGCCAAAGATCTACAAATGACAGCCGGGACCAACGGTTTAACGTGCTTTTCGAGGTACGGAGGAATCTCGGTATGTTAAGATGGTCACCCATCCACAGACCAACCTTGGCAAGCGTTGCTTAACCTTGAAGATCGACCTGTGCGGCTGTTATTATCTAGCCATGAGCTCCTCCTTTATCTAATGTAAAACAGAAAAAATATGGCAATATTTTGTACAACAGTAGAATAGAAACTTTCAATTACATGGAAACACAGGCATTTAATTACGCATACCTACTGCACTAAAATCTAAATCTTTCTTATAATTTTGATATGTATAATGAGCGCATGGGCGCGCTGAATAGAAATGGCATAGCTGACATGGATTCTGCCATTACTGCTATGAATCATGATCTGCTAGTCTATTCTGTAAGTAACGATTTCGATGTCGAGCTTCACCTGAGTGACAAACCTCACAAAGTGAGTTTTATTGCACACAACTTAAAGATCTTGCGTTTGAAGTAATTTGATACTCACCTCGGATTCCGCGGTCGAGACACAAAAATATTGTTACAGAATAGGGTTACTGTCTTCTATCAGCAGTTGGGCCAAGTCATTTGGCTTGCAGATAAACCCAACGACATCTCAGGCCATGATCATAGGCAGCAGATACGTTCGAACTGCTGCTGCTGTTTCATCTATTTTACCTTTATATCTCGATGGCGTTCACATCGATGACACTTCGTCTTCTTCGTGTCGCTGGCACGACAGGTTTATTTTGTTTTAGATTTTGGTAGTCCAAAACCTTGTCACCTCCACGGCATCACTGGTGGCAGCACAAAGGCTTCTTGGGTGCATGTTTTGGTGCACAGAGAGCACGATATACAACAACCTTCACGCAGTACGAGTTTGAAGCCGAATCAACAACAACTTTCACCCAGTGCGAGTTTGAAGCCAAATCTACATAAATCTTCCCTCAGTACGCAAATAAAATTATAACAAGCTTCTCTCAGAACGATTACAAGACCGAATCTGCAAACACCTTCCCTCAGTACGAATATGAAGCCGAAGCAACAACAATCTTCTCGCGGAACGAGTATGAGACTAAAACTACAAATACCTTCACTCAGTACGAATATGAAGCCGAAGAAACAACAATCTACAACAAACTGTGCTCAGTACGAGTTTGAGGCCGAATCTACAACAAGCCTCCTTCCGTACGAGTATGTGACCAAACTGACAACAAGCTTCCCCCAGTACGATTATAGGACCTAACCTTCAACAAGCTCCATCGTAGACTTTGTCTCTGTCATCTCTGACCTAAACTAGAGTCAAGAGCAAACCCATCAAAAGAACCGAACCGGTCCTTCCCCTTTTGAGCACATATTGTACAATAAAAATCTATCCTGACACGTCCGCTTCTCCTCAAGAGTCATAATTTAAACCGATTTATCATTGAAAAAGCTCTTCTTTTATAGACAATACTTAAAAAATGGCTTTCCAGTTGTGTAATGAGTATATGAGCAATGCAAGCTAGATAAAAAACTATATTTGCAATTAGTAATAAAATAAGTGATGACAATAATAAGTAATAATACGTGTTGCTTAATTATATTCATATTCATTTCATATTCATTTATTTGCATTCTACAAGGTATTTACAAAAGATGTCATAAAAGGCTTACAGCTAAGAACCGTTGTAGACCCTGTTAGGGCACAGCAAAAGGTATTGTTCACTTAAAAATACAAAATAAATAATACTAACGAGATCATTTTTTCGTGTATCACAATTAGAGGTAGGTAATTACACACTCAGCATATAGTACCTATTCTATAGTGTCAAATTATCTTCTTGACATATATCTATACAATTAAAATATTAAAGAAATTGTTGTAATCTGTGGTAAATATTATAAACTTGATTTTCATTATGCTACATACAGCGCCACCTTACAGTGTTTTTTTAACTCTGCCAACCGTCATGGCGTTGCTTGCTTGTAATTCGTAACACAACTAAGATGTAAAGTTTCCTAAATTATCTTCCAACGAATAAACGTTGTCAATATTACTGCGGGCCTAATTATTTGCCATCCCACCACTCCAACATGGTAGCAGAGCGTGGTTGGGTGGTTCAATAAGTGAAATTTCGTAAGTTCAAAAAAAAAAGGCCACGTGCAAAGTAGTTGGCGCCTCGTGAAAATTAGAAGTCCAGGAAAAATACGTTATAAATAGATTATCATCACCAAAATGGCTAAACAAGCAAAAGTAGAAGACATAATGATGCCCATTTTTGATGGGGTAAACTATTCAAGCTGGAAATTAAGGTTAGTAACTTTGCTAGAATACAAAGAATGTAACGAGCCCGCCATTGGCGTGATGCCGGAAAAATTTAAACAATTAGAGGCGGATTGGAAGAAAATGGATTTAAAAGCAAGGACTATAATAATGAGCACGATTTCCGATAAACAACTAGAATATATTAGTGAATGTACAACAGCTTACGAAATTATGAAAAAGTTTGACAAGATGTACTTGACACAGTCTACCGCAATGCATGTAGGGGAAAAATTGAAGAGATTAAATTAAACAATTACAATACAATAGAAGATTTTTTTGTTGAGTTCGAGAAAACAATCAATGATTTTAAAGCGGCTGGTGGAAATATAAGTGAACCTGAGAAGATGAGGTACTTACTCAGAGCTTTACCTCCCAACTACAGCTATATTGGAGATTTTATTGATGTAATCCCGGAAGAACAAAGAACAGTAGATTATGTGAAATCTAAAATAAAAGAAAAAAGTATGACCACTAGTGATCTAGACAGGAAAAGCAATATGAGCACATTCTCAGCAAAAACTAAAGCAAAATGTTATGTATGTGGAAAGACCGGCCATCTGAAGAAGGATTGCTGGCACGGTCAGAAAAGCTACCAAGGTCCAACCAGTCAACACCAGCGAGGTAAACAAAGAGGTTTCAACAGAGGATTTTATCGAGGTTGCGGCCCTGGCAGAGGTCAAAGTGTCCCCAGAGGTGACGGTCATCCCAGAGGTGAGTCGTCAAGCACTCAACAAGACGGCTCAGCATCCGAGTCATGGACAGCTCAGGTATGCAATCCATTAGTAAATCAGATAACAGGGTGTAGCGAAGGGGAATATGATAACAGCAATGAGATAGATTGGTTGTTAGATAGTGGGTGTACAGATCATATTATTAAAAGTGATACATGTTTTTATAATTATGTAGATTTGAAAAATCCCATTGATGTGAAATTGCCAGATGGTAAATTGTTAAAAGCAACCAAAGTAGGTACTGTTCAAGTCCATTTCAAAAATTATTATACTATAAAACAAGTTGATTTAAAAAATGTATACTTTGTAAAAGGCATTAAACAAAATTTGTTAAGCGTTTCAAAAATAACCCAAAATTGCACAATAGTAGCAAGACATGAAAATGCAAAAATTTATAATCAATCTAGAGAGTTAATAGTTGTTGCTAACAAAATAAACAATTTGTATTGTATAAAAAGTTTTGTTTCAAAAATTGATAAAAATGACATGTATGTAAATTCAATAAAATTAACTGATAAAGAGAAATGGCATAGGGCACTTGGTCATGTAAACTTTCAATATTTAAACAAGTTGATAAGCAACAAATTAGTAAAAGGTTTGCCAGATAAGATTGAAAGCATGGAAATGAAATGCTCAAACTGTATTGAAAGCAAAATGGCCAATGTACCTTTTGAAAATAATAGAACTAAGACTACTGGAATTCTGGAATTGATACATACTGATCTAAATGGCCCACATAACACAACTGGTTATGGTGGAGAAAAATATTTTTTGACATTTATTGATGACTATAGTAAGTGTACTAGAATTTTTTGTATTAAAAGTAAAGCAGAGACTGTAAATTGTTTTATAGAGTTTGTTAATTTAGTAGAAAATAAATTTAATAAAAGAGTTAAGAAAATACAGTGTGATAATGGGAAAGAATATTTAAATAGAGATATTTATAATTTCATTAGACAAAAAGGCATAGAGTTATTACCATGTCCACCCTATGTCCATGAATTAAATGGAGTAGCGGAAAGATATAATAGATCTGCTATGGATATTGGTAGATGCTTAATGAGAGAAGCTAAAATTCACAGAAGGTATTGGCCCGAAGTTATAAAAACAGCAGCATACTTAAAAAATCGAACAATTGCTAATACAGTAGAGAATAAAACTCCTTATGAAATATTTTTTGGTATTAAACCAAATGTTGAGCATTTAAAGATTTATGGAAGTAGAGTTTATGTCAGGGTTCCAGAAGTTTTAAGAAAAAGTAAATGGGACGATAAAGCCCAACTAGGAGTCCTTGTGGGTTATAATGAAAATGGTTATAGAGTTTTATTGAATAATAGAATAATCAATGCTAGACATGTACAGGTAGTCGAGGAAAATACTCAGTTAATTTGTTTAGAAAAAGTTGATGATGAAAAGGATAGAATCTTGGAAAATATAACTTCAAATATTAAAAATAAAAAAATTAAAGCTGATATTGATAAAGATTATGTGGATGAAAATGAAACCAGTTCTACTAATAATACTGTGGAAGATAATGTTAATGATAAAAATTTAAGTACCAATAGGGATAATCTTGTAACGGAAGAAAGGCCAAAAAGAAAGATAAAACCAGTTTCCAGATATGGTAATCCAGTATCACATTTTATTTATGTAAATTACATTGATGCAAATGTACCAAAAACATTTGCGGAGGCGATGAGCTCCCACGATTGTAAGCAATGGCAGGTAGCGATGGATTCAGAAATAAATAGCTTAAACAAAAACAACACATGGCATATTGTTGAAAGGCCAAAAGACAAAAAGGTTATTGATGTTAAATGGGTATTTAAAAGGAAAAATAATAATGTTTATAAAGCTAGATTAGTAGTACGTGGATTTCAGCAAAAGGATTATCTTGAAAATGTTTATTCACCAGTAGGAAAAATGCAAACATTGAAAGTTTTATTATCATACAGTTGTAAAAACAATTTATTTATAGAACAAATGGATGTTGAGACAGCTTTTTTAAATGGTTATGTAAAGTCAGAGGTATTTATAAATCAACCGAGAGGTTATGAAACTGGAGATAATAAAGTTTACAAATTGCATAAAGCACTCTATGGTCTCAGAGAGAGCCCTAGAATATGATATGATTGTTTCAACAAATTCATTGAAAAATCGAATTTTGTTAGAAGTAATTATGATTACTGTCTCTATGTAAACAGTACGAGCAAAGATCCAATATACATACTAATATTTGTCGATGATCTTATAATCTGTTGTAAAGATAAAGATAAAATAACAAAGGTAAAAACTAGTTTAATGGAAAAATTTGCAATGAAAGACCTAGGTAAAATTAAAAGTTATATTGGCATAGATATTGATTATAATAATGATAGGAAAAGAATGACCTTAAGTCAAACAAAGTATATTGAATCTTTGGCTGTAAAATATAATTTGGAAAATACTAAGTTGTATGATACTCCAATGGAAACAAATTTAAAATTAGAACAAGCTAGAGAAGTAGATGATAGCGTTATGTATAGAAATATAATTGGTGAGTTATTGTATATTAGTACAGGCACAAGGCCAGATATAGCATATAGTGTTAATTACTTGAGCAGATATCAAAGTTGTTATGATCAGACGCATTATAAATATGCAATGAGAATTTTAAAATATTTGTATAAGACTAAGGATTTAAAGTTAACATACTATGACAATGTTAACTCTGAACTATTAGATTGTATGGTAGATTCTGATTATGCGGGAGATAATGTGGATAGAAAATCTACAACAGGTTTTGTAATAAGATTATTTGGTAACTTAATTTTTTGGAAAACACATAAACAAAGTACAGTAACAAAGTGTTCAACTTTTGCAGAATATACTGCCATGTCAGAAGCAGTGACAGAGGTACTTTTCATCAAAAACTTGTTAAGTGAATCATTCGATTTTAAATTTGATAAGCCAATAAAACTGTATGAAGATAATTCAGGTGCAATTTCGATTGCTAAGTATGGAAATTTTACTAAAAATTCAAAGCACATTGAAGTTCAGTATCATTATATAAATGAAAACTATGAAAAGGGTATAATTGATATTGTAAAAATTTATTCAGAATTTAACTTAGCAGACATGTTAACTAAAAGTTTAGATGAGACCAAATTTTTGAGAAACAGAATGGGCTTAAAATTAATTTAGCATATAAAGTGTAGTGTAGTGTGCCTAGTAGTAGTTCTGTATATGTCTATAGTAATATTGTCTATGTAAAAGATCAAGATTATAAATTTAAGGAGGTGTGTTGTAATCTGTGGTAAATATTATAAACTTGATTTTCATTATGCTACATACAGCGCCACCTTACAGTGTTTTTTTAACTCTGCCAACCGTCATGGCGTCGCTTGCTTGTAATTCGTAACACAACTAAGATGTAAAGTTTCCTAAATTATCTTCCAACGAATAAACGTTGTCAATATTACTGCTGGCCTAATTATTTGCCATCCCACCACTCCAACAGAAATATTAAAAACAAAATACATAAATTATATATTAAAGAATGTATGTATATATTTATATCAGTTATAGTTTATCATTTAAGTATTCATTTGTATCATAATAGCACTTGTTTAAAAGAAATAGTTTTAATTTATTATTAAAAATATTATACTTATTTATATTTCTAATTTCTTCTGGTAACTTATTATATATTTTTATCGACATAACGTAGGAGCTTGAGGAGTGAATTTTTAATCGGGATGTGGGTATATTTAATCTATTTTTATGTCTTAAGGTAAATTTGGTTTGTATATCTTCTCTTTTTGTGTAGAATTCCGGGTATTTACGTACAAATTTACAGAGCTCAAAGATGTAGAGGCACGGTAGGGTTAAAATTTTCAAGTCTTGAAAGTGTGGTTTACAGCTATCGGTTTGTTCGATGTTGACTAAAATTCTAATAAGTTTCTTTTGTAGGGTGAATAGAGTGGGTGCGTCTGTACTATTCCCCCATAATATGACACCGTATTTTAGCCTTCCATAAGCATATGCGTAATATGTTACCAATGCAGTATTTTGGTCTGTCGTTTTTTTAATTTCCCGAAAGGCGTATGAAAATTTAGATAATTTTGCTTTTAATTTTTGAATGTGCGTCTTCCAATTTATGTGTGTGTCTATATCTAAGCCTAATAGGGTGAATTTATTAACTGCTTCTAACTGATAATTTTTAAAACTGAAGTTAAGTGTAATAGGTTTTTTTTGTCGTGGGTGATATGTCATTATTTTTGTTTTACTATAGTTTATTTCTAGGTTATGCTCCGTCATCCATTGAGTTGTAGTGTCAAGTATTGAATTGAGTTTATCGTTAAGGTTGGTATTAGTTTCGCATGAGGCAAGAATGGATATTATCATCCGCAAACAAAACACAAGGTTCGCTGATATGCTTTGGGAGGTCGTTTATGTAAACTAAGAATAGGAAACAGCCTATTACACTGTCCTGTGGTATTGAAGCAGTGATTGGGATGTTTTCAGAACGAATCGATTCTATTTCGTTCGTTTTTTGGTTAAAAAATTTTAATTCCACCAATTGCTCTCTATGCTGTAAATATGATGCGAACCATTCATGACATTTACCACGGATCCCTATTCCATATAGTTTATTTAGTAATATGTTGAATTGAACTTTGTCGTAAGCTTTTGTCATATCCAGCAGTAAGCCTATTGCATACTTTTTGGAGTTTATGGTGTCGAGCGCTTTTTGAATGTATTTATAGACGGCCAGGATAGTGGATCGGTTTTTTCTGAAGCCATATTGACAGTCGTTAAATATATTGTATTTTTCACAAAAGGTGTAGACACGGTTGCACATGGCTTTTTCAAATATTTTTGATGCAGTTGGCAGGAGAGCGATGAGGCGGTAGTTGTTAGGGTCAGTTTTTGTTTTCTTCTTGTGAATAGGCTTTATTAGGGCTTTGGAAGAGGTTGGGGAAAGCGCCTTCCTCGAAAGATTGGTTCACCAGTTTATAGAATGGGAGAGTTAGTTCATCTGCACATTTTCTCAATAATGTAGGAGGAAGTTCGTCAACGCCATAGCTCGATTTATTTTTTAAGTTTCTTAATAATGCATTCACCTCATAGGGATCTGCTGGATTCAGGAAGATCGAATTCTCTGTTATAGACATTATGGGTGTCCCTTTTGGTGTACTGCCTGATGGGCTCACGCTAGTTTTCCCAATCGAAGCAAAGAACTTATTAAAGATATTAGCTACTTCCACGGGCTCTGAAGTCATGTTATTATTATTTTTTTGTAGAGTTATATTTTGTTTTTCACTTCTTATCTTTTTGTTTGTCCGTTCATTTATTATTCCCCACATTGTTTTAACTTTATTGCTTGATTTTATCATTTTAAGCTTATAGTGTAGTTTTTTTGCCGTCACGACAGTTTTCTTTAATGTTTTTTCATACTTCTTGTAATAATTTGTTAATATAGGATTTTTTGTTTTGATAATTAGTATCTTTAACAGTCTTTTATTTTTGCAGGAGTTTTTAATACCTTTTGAGAGCCAGTATTTATTATAATTTGTTTTTAGTTTATATTTTTGTAATGGAATACATTGATTTAGGATGCCAATTAGAATTTCGTTAAAAGCTTCATAGTTTTCATTTATATTTTTTTCAGTAGTTATTACATCATTCCAGTTTATTTCTTGTAATTTTGATTTGAATTTTAACATATTCGTATTGTTGAATCGTCTTTTTTTTGTGTACCAAATTGTTTTTTTTGTTTGTTTGGGTAGGTTTAAATGTAAAATTGTACTACTGTGATCGGAAAAACCTAAGTCTTCTACCGTTGTGTACATATCTTTATGTTCGAAGTTTGTGAATATGAGATCTAAACATGTTTTCGTAGTAGGTGTGATGCGTGTCGCGGATTTTATGTGCTGTGTGAATTTAAATTCGTGCATAAGATTTAGAAATTGGTTAGATTTTAAGTTATCAGATAGGATATTTATATTAAAATCGCCTCCTATAATAACATTTAGTGTAGAGTATTTAGTCGAAACATATCTTAAAATGTTTTGTATTTGTTGGTAGAATGCTTCTTCTTGTCTTCTATTCCAATAAATGGTTATGATTAGTAGATTTTCTTTAGGCAATTCAGTCGCACATACCTCTATCACATATTCTATAGACATGTCCGTCATGTCGTTTCTTTGGATGCATTCTATGTGATCTTGAAGTAAGATACAGACTCCTCCACCTGTTCGAGTGCTGCGGCAGTAGGAAGCTGCAAATTTATATCCACAAAATTGCATAATATCCAGTTTTTCCTGTGAAAGCCAAGTCTCTGTGATACCTATTGCTTTGTATGAAGAATTTTGAGTAATGAAGACTTCAAGAATATCCTGTTTATTAAAAAGACTTTGAATATTCTGGAAAAGTATTTTGAATGGTGGACTGTCGTCTATTTTATTTACGAAATGTATAGTTTCTAGTTTCATCCGTTATGGGTGTGCAGTAAGGTTGGTCAATGTTATTCATCGGTGTTAAGTCATATTCCTGGTAGCTCAAATTATTTATTTGTTGACTTTTTATTTGGTTTTCTTTAATGTTGGTAGGTTTTCCGTCTATGTATAATTTGTTATTCCTTATTAT
Source organism: Lacanobia oleracea (assembly GCA_950371165.1). NCBI lineage: Eukaryota > Metazoa > Arthropoda > Insecta > Lepidoptera > Noctuidae > Lacanobia > Lacanobia oleracea. The sequence goes on from OX493398.1 coordinate 4,731,680, forward strand.
TGCATGGAGACCGTTTTTCCTGGCCTTTATAAGTTCTTCTCTCAGTTGTGCTCTCTCCTTCCTTGCATTTGCATCTAAAAACTCAGATACGAACAATCCACTTCCTTGAAAACATTGGCTACTATTGACAATGTATTTAGTCATTCTTTTGCTGAGCAATTCAATAACTAGCGGCCTGTTCTTTAGACCTTTTTTTCCCACTCTATACATGTCTTCAATGTATCCCGATAGATCTACGTTGGCAATATTTCGGAATAGTACTATTAGTCTGTCATAGAGTTCATTTTGGGTTTCTTTATAATAATCAGGGAGACTGTATAATACAATTTTTTTATGATTTATTTCTGAAGTGTACGGTGACTGGGATGTATTAGTTGATAATTTCTGGATTTCTTTCTTTAATTTCTCATTTTCAATATGAAGATTTTCTAGTTGTTTGTTAATTTTTTCTATTTCTTGTTTTCGGTCGTTGTTTTGTACTGTTAAATCGCTTGTTTTCTGATCAAAATCTTGTCTTAATTGGGTGATAGCTTTTTTTATTTCAGTTTGTATTGTACTTTGCAGTTCTTCTATAATAGATTTATTATTTTCTTTCAGACGTAGTTCTATTAATTCGCTTAAATTTTCCATCGATAGTAGGGTTTGTGTATCCTTGAACATTTCAACATTATCTTGAGTCCTCAATGTATCTCCTATAAAACTCAGGTCGTCGGAGCACGTCGTAACATCATTTGGGTTTATTACTATTTTCCTCATGGTGATATTGCTTCCCTCTATTGGTGTGGTTGGGTACTGGGTTCTTTCTAGGTCCCTCGCAGAGCGTATTGGTGTGTCAGTGTTGCCTGTTTTAGGTATTTTGCAGACACAAGTCTGACATTTCCAAGACTTTCTATGTTCTAAGGTCATTGTTTTTGTATAATAATCTTTAGAGACACCGGCGCATTCTAAATCATACCTGCACTTGCACAGAGAACAAGTTAGATTTTCTCTTATTGGTACTTTCTGTTGACATCCTGAGCAAAGCGGAGTAGGTGCCATCTTGTGAGTTATTTAGTTACTTCTAGTTGACCGCTGGTTACGAACTCTAGTGTGGATTAGCGAAAAGTTTTCGATTTTTTGTCTGCTGTCCGAGTGTTGTCAATAGATGGCGTTGAATAGTCAATCAAACAAGGTGATGTTTAATTTATGAAAATTTCTGAGTTTTTATATAATTGGTGTTTATTATGTAACTTAAGGAGTTTTTCTTGCTTCTTTGTTGTGGAATAATAGACTTCCGGAAAAATATTCAGTCGTTTTATATTGTATTTTTGAATTCCAAGTTCGTTAATTTTCTTGGCACTTTTAAAAGTGTTCCCGTTTTACTGCATATTTCTCAAGATCTTCAATTACAGTCACTATATAACGTATAAGTATTCACTGAAACACTTTATCGTCACTAAATGTGCTCTTAAACTATTTTTTATGAATTTAATCTATGGAGCGTGTTTGTTTACGTGCGCACCGTAGCGCCACCTCGTCATTATAAGTGATTCTTATAATTTATTTATAATTAAAGGTTTATTAAATACATCATTTTATTGTTTTTTTAGCTACTTATATTCCAGTATAAATGTTCGGTTAGTGTTTATTTTTTAAAGTACAAACACCATTAAAAAATAACATTATTATTAATTGGAAACACCTACATATAACAAGCAAGCATATGTACAATAATATTGTAATTCTCAATAAATAAGTAATTGGTGATTTAACAACAACACACACACACAATTATTAGAATAACGCATTAAATGCAACACAAGGCTAGGCGGCTAGGGCAGGCTAGTCGCGAAATCTGCACCAGCAACACCGAATTGTACATCAGTAACTGAGAAGAGACATCTTTCCAACAGAAATGTCTTAAACTTTGCTCTGAAAGAGCGGATAGTTCTCTTTTCTAGTTTAAAAGCTCATCTATATAAATTCCAAGAAATTTTGCAAGCTCAACTTTAACTTTAGTTCAAGATGTCTTGCGAGTTCAATATAACAACATCTTCAGGATATTGTTGTATATACCTTAAGACTGTAGTTCATCCCGAATGCTCGCAGAGGCGCGGACAGATGATATCATGCGCCCATTGTACTTATGTGTTTTAGTTTGTTGTTTTATTTTTATATTATTATCGGTGTACAATAAAGTATATAATAAATAATTCTCAAGAGGGTCGCCTTAATGTTCCACCGCGTAAGAGTTAGTAGCAACGGCATACTGAGGATGATTGCTAGCCGTCTTGACTAATCTATGCAGTATGAGAGGACCACAATGGACATTTAAATTTTTGTTGTAGGTACCTATATAATTAACTAAATATAATTATATTTTACGACTAAATGATAATCCTAATAATTTTTAATGTATTTTGAATCTTTATTTCTTATTTTGTTGATTAGTTTAAGTTTAGCTCTTGACTAATTATTTAATGAATTATAATTATTAAGTTGTGTATTATGTACGTGGATTATTCCGAAATAAATTAATTTTATTATTATTCACATAAATACATACAATTTTTATTTTTAAATATTTCTATAAAAATAAATAGTAGCCCACTGGTACCGGGAATAGGTTCCAAGCTACCGCTGGTCAGGGCTCCCAAGAGAAGAAACTCCTCACTATACGCGCCGTGTCCAGGAGAACTGCTTTCTGGATCGAGCCTTTGATCCAGCTGCCCAACGAGAGCTTCTTATTATTAATATACATTTTGTAATTGTTACGCGTAGGTGTTTTGAATAGCACAATTAATTTTGAGCATAATTATTCGCTTTAAACCAAAAATGAAAGGCCGCTAGAGCTGTAAAAACAGCAAGATTTTGGATGTGGTTAGCTACGATTACGGTATTTGTGGCATCTGCAAACACTACAAGAGTCAAACGTCTGGTAAAACTTTTTGAAGCTAATTAATTAGTAAAAAATTCCTCCTCCTTGCGTCGTATTCCTCAGTGCTGAGGGTCGTGACCTCCCTTCTGTATCACTTTCACACGTACGATGTTTCTTCATCTGTTTCTGTCCCTGACTGTGTGGAGGGCGTTGTGTCAAGAACAGTAGTGTCAAGGGCGGTGCGAATTTCGTCAGACCAACGTATTAGACTGTGTCCACGAGGTCTTTTTCCATCTACTTTGCCGGTCACGATGGTCTTCTCGAAGTTGTCATCCTCTTTTCTTGCAATATGAGATTTTCAGTTCTCGCAATATGGATACGTTAGCCCGAAACGCCTTCCAAGGAGTACGGAGCATCTTTCTCCAGCACCACATTTCAAACGCGTGAATGCGTTCGCGGTCCGCTGCTCTCAGTGTCAAAGTCTCAGTGCCATACGAAAAGATCGAGAAGACTAGAGTCCGTACCAGTTTAATATAAGTTTTTACGGAAATGTTACGATATTTCCAAATTTTACCATGCTGAGACATGGCGCTCTTAGCCATGCCAATTCTCCTGCGCACTTCCTTTTCGCACGACCCATCGTTACTGATGTTAGAACCCAGGTATATAAAGTTGTCCACGGATTCTATTCCTAATGCACCAGTGAGTTCAAACTTATCAGATCAATCTACCACCATGATCTTGGTCTTGGAATCTGTTCACGGAGAGTCCCATCTCCTCGCTAATCCGCTCCATTCTGTCCAGAAGTGCAGCCATTTCAGACTCATTTGCTGCATGAAGAGTAGTATCATCGGCGTAGCGCAGGTTAGTGAATTTCACTCCATCAACTGTAATGCCTCAGTCTCAATTCTCACAAGTACGTATCATAATGTGCTCTCCATAGGCGTTGATCAGAATAGGCGATAAAATGCATCCCTGGCATACTCCTTGGTAGAATTTGAAGGGTTTTGATGCTATTTTATCGACTTTTACGACTTCCGTGTGATGATTCGGTACTACAAGTTCTTGCAGGACTCTCCATAAGCAACTCCACTTGACACAGTCGAAAGATTTGCTGTAGTCAAAAAAACATGTCACTGGCGTATCGAACTCGTACGCCTTCTCAAAGAGCTGCCTGACGTTAAGGACTGCTCTCACGTACCCTTGCCCTTCACAAAACCTGCTTGCTCCTGCGGAATTTGTCAATCCAGGTAGTGGCAGACCCCCACCGAGGGTGTCCCCCCCACCGAGGGTGTCCCCCCCACCGAGGGTGTCTCCACGTTGCCGTCGTGGTGGGGCTTGTGTGTCTCAATGATCTTGGAGCTCTGCCGGTAGAGTTACTCATGCCGGAAAGGTTCAAGTGAGAGACCAGACAAAGAGGGACACGAGAGGGGTACACCGTCCGGAAACCCGAGCTGCAGTTTTTCGGACGGTGTGCGTTTCATAGGAAGGAATCTTGCTCACTGTTCTCTGGTACGCGTCTGCTCATCAGACGTGACTTTGAGGGCAGTGAGCAAGCAAGAAGAGAGAGAATAAAGGAGGAGGAAGAAGGGAGGAGATAGGGACCATACCCTTTAAAAGGAACAAAACAATGGAAAAGACAGACGGAAAAATACTACCCCAGGGCGGTACCAGCTGCTCAGCAGCTGGAGAACCCGTCACGTCTCCTTTGGAATCGTCATGCCCCTCGTATTCTGGGGGGGGCAACGGATGTCTTCCGATTGCCAGTGGCAACAAGAGCCGAGGAGGCTCCCGATCCGCAGTATGCTTTAAGGAATTGATCGATTTTAATTTCAAAACGCCCTTTATGACCCACGATTTTGCTTTGAACTACTTGAAAAGGACTATAACTTTTTTAAAAGGTCCGCAGTTTGCAGCTTGATCAAGTGACGCTCAATGTCACTGCAAATGCCCTCAATAAAGTTGTTATTTATGTTATAATGCTTACTCTAAAGGATATACAATTCCTGCAAACGCTGAAAATGACTGAGAGAAGTTTACAGACGTTTGTAGTGGACAAATTTTCGTTTGTAGTATAACAGAAATTGAAAAAAGAGGGATCAATTTGACTACAACTCTTTTTAAACCATTTTTGACTGAATTACTTCCGGTCGGAAGATTATACAATTACTGCAAACGCCGAAAAGGACTGAAAAATGTTTAAAGATGTTTGAAGTGGACAATTTTTTATTTGCAAAAATGCGATCAGTTTGACTAATACTTTTGTTAAACTATATTCGACTGAATTACTTCCCGTTGGAGGAATGTACGATTACTATTACTACAGACACTGAAAATGACTTGAACTTTTTTCAACTAAATTACTTCCGATTTGAAGAATATACGATTACTACAAACGCTAAAAATTACTGAGAGACGTTCACAAACGTTAGTAGTGTACAAATTTTCATTCGTAGTAGAACAGAAGTTGAAAAACAGCGATCAATTTGACTAAAACTTTTTTTAAACCATTTTTTACTGAATTACTTCCGGTCGGAAGATTATACAATTACTGCAAACGCCGAAAAGGACTGAAAAATGTTTACAGATGTTTGAAGTGGACAATTTTTTAATTGCAAAAATGCGATCAATTTGACTAATACTTTTGTTAAACTATATTCGACTGAATTACTTCCCGTTGGAGGAATGTACGATTACTACAGACACTGAAAATGACTAAGAGACGTTCACAAACGTTTGTAATGGACAAATTTTCAATTTTAATAGAACAATAATTGAAAAAAGCGATCAATTTGACTAAAACTTTTTTTTACTATTTTCGACGGTAGAAGGAATATACTATTATTAAAAAGGACTGAAAGACTCACGAATTGGAAAAAGAAACGATCCGTTTGAATAAATTTTGTTTTATCCTTTTTTTGACTGAATTACTTCCGATCTAAAGAATATAAGATTACTACAAACGCTGAAAATGACTGAGATAAGTCTACAGAATGTAGTGGACATGTGAAATTTTCGTATGTAGTAGAATAAACATTAAAAAAAGCGATCAATTTGTCTAAGACGTCGATACTTATGGTTCCAGTTTCGTCTTGCTTCATAAACTAAGTGTATACCTGAGTGATCCCACTCAGGTATATGTATCTAAAATAGAATTAGTCCAAAGCAGTCTCGTGAATGCATCCGTTAAACTTCAATCCGTACTTCATATCTCACACAGAGGCAAGAGCTCTGCGCCACTGTTGATTCTGGCTTATAGGAGTTGCAGTGGTTGGAAATGTGTGGCGGCCTGGTCCCAAAAAAAAGAGGCAAGAGTTGAATTAACTTGAAATAGACCTAAATTCCTGTCTCGAGCTTCCTGTTTCGCCTTACGAACAGTTCTTCTTCCAAGGGTATGTTGCCGGAATATTATCACCAAACTCCATCAACCTATTCGCCTCATCATGTCGCTGAGCGTTAGTCGATTTACCAAATAACTCTTTGCCGATTCGTATTCTTCTTACTCGACTGACCCGTCGTTTTTTTTTTTTTGTTGCACAACTCCACGTGAATCAAAAGTAGAAAAGAGTAATGTCGTTTTATGGTCAGTTGCCTCACTTTGACAGCAGATGTGGATTTTTCATCAGCACTCCTAGCAACTGCATATAACCGTCAAAAACGTCTCCACTGGTTTTTTTTTTATTTTTTCGTTTTTGAACAAGAAAGGACAAGGTAATTTCTTGTGAGTCCATGAAATATCATAGAGAGCGTCTACCCAACCGATAACGAGGACCTCGTTCTTGTATTCAACAACACAAGACATGAGAGCAGCCCATTCACTGCTTGATATGACTACATCTTTACGTACAAACTTGGTAACAAACACTCTGTTTCGCCCATGGACCAATTCGAATCATGCCATTAAACGTCGCCCGGGTCATCAACATTACTGTCGTAAGTAGGACAGTATCAACCAACCAACACAACAACAGCACACATAGGACCAAGTGGTCGATTCCAACGTTTTAATCCAGTGTATTTTTTAATGAACATCGTTCTTATTTTGGGATAAGTAAAGATAAAGGTAGGGAAGGCCGGGGCTGGAATTTCCCGGGGTAAGTTGTTCAGACATTAATTACTTTGTGAAGAAAAGAGATAGAAATACACGCAAAATGCGTCGTTTAAGTATCAAGTGACGCGCAGCGCTGGCGGTCATCTTGGTTGCTCCGACGGTGGTGGACAAGTAGCTCTACGCTCCGTGCTATTAAAACACCACGTGAGTAATTTTTTTCGTGCTTAAACACTTTGGTCTATTTTTATTTATTATTGACCGATTTATGTATAACTCTCCTATTTCATAATGGCATTAGTTAGGTATCTTATTGTTTGAGTGTTTTTACATTGCTTTCATTAGTTTGGTAGAATGACAGTCATCTTATAAAAATGAAATTTGGGGTTACAAGTTCCCTACCAAAGGGGCTGGTTGTTCCCCGGAACAACTTACTCCAATTGACATTCAACATCATGAGAAAATGGGGAAAAACCTCAGCATTCAACAGAAGATGAGGGTGATGCCCTCAGACTTTCGCTTTGGCCATTAATAGTGGACAAATACTTCAACTAACACCAGCAAAAACAAATGCTTCAGATAAGTTTAACCCTGAAATTGTAAAACCTCTACCAAAAGCATCACCTATATTGCAGACGGCTATAAAACGACGTACAAGAAAGCCGGTTATTTTAACTGACACGCCAGAAAAAAATGCATTAGCTTAAGAACAGTCAAAGAAGAAAGCAAAGAAAAGTGAAGACATTGTAAAGAAGGGAAAGGGTAAAATCAACGATAGTAAAGGAAAAGGTAAAGGAAAGGGCAAAAAAGCTAAACGAAGAGTATTCCAAGAAAGCAAGAGTGATAGTGACAATGATCTGCGGGTCTAAAAAGGCCACTTTAGTAAAATTAGTCAGCACAATCAATTTTTTCTAGTCAACCAGCAATCAACACTGAACCTTATGCTTTAGCGATAAAGAATAAAATTTAATTTGACAGATTGTTGTATGATTTATAATATGATCATGATATGATTCTATTAAAGTGGCCTTTTTAGACCCGCAAGAATGGTACAACATAATTTGTTGTGATTCATATTCCATTATATTCCAAGAGAACAGTGGATAGAATGGAGCATTGTGTAAAGTTAAATTAAGCATCTAGTAATATTAATATGTTATCTAATAGATCTCACTTTTAGTTTGCCAATACAAAAAAAAGTATCTGGAAGTAACTAGTAATGCTTTGTTGTTGATTTTGTTTAGTTTATAGCATTGCATGAACACACAATAAAGAAACTATAAAAATGATTGTTTTAGTTAAAATAAACCTATGTTATTCTTTTATTTTATTAATATAATCCAAGCGGAACAATTTGCCTCACAGATGGAACAACTCGCCCCAAGTGGGGCTGAATGTTCCCCTCCGAAATTTTGCAAAAAATTGCCGGTAAAAAAAAGCTATTGAGATACTGGCAGAAAAGACTATACGATCACAAAGACCAATAAAGATCTTTAAAAGTTCCATATATTACAAATTTAACCTTTCATTTTCATCATGAAATTCCACGTTAATTGAAAATCGAAACTTGCAGCCCCAGTCTCCCCTAATCTTTATTACTGTTCAATGGCACAGGGATGTTGAAAGATTCCAAACAAAATCCATGAGATCCATATTCAATATCCCGAAAAGTAACAGTACCAACTACATCCTGCAAGATCTAAATGTTCTGACGACATCTGTTAAGCAAGAAGTATCCATCAGACGTCTTAAATACCAAAACAAGCTTTCAGAACATGTTAATGCTTTACCAAAAAACCTCACAGGCACTGGTAGTATTATATACTCAAGACTGAGGAGGAACAGTGTTCCAACCCTTCAAAACCCTTCAAAATTACCTTCATCATTGATTAACTTTTAAAACTTCGAAAATACGTATAAAATATGGCGGATGCGCCGCTGTTCGAGGCATTTTAAGTTATTATATATGGCTGCTATTCCACTCTTCAGCCACTGACCGACTCTACCTACTAGCACCCTTTGGGAACGGATGAAAGCCTGAAAATAGACTTGAATCATACTCAAATATTCCGATACTTGGAACGAATAAGGTTCGTTCGAGTCCAACAGTTCAGTGATCAACTCACAAACTGGTTGACAGGTACAAAATGTCTAAGCCATTAAGTCCGCCTCTGTAGATTTGTGTGCGTAAAGTATTAACTAAATTAATAATAAATAAACAAACAATCGAACCTAAACGAATCAACAAATTAGATATTTTTTCAACCGACAGAATCTGACTCGAAATCTAACACTTTTAAGACTACAGAAATAAATTAGGGTCGTTCAAGTACTTCAAGTCCAACCAGTTTAGTGATGAATGCACAAGCAATCTAAATTGAAGTACTAAACGAATTTGATTTTTTTGCGACAAAGACAATCGAAACGAACTTTGACCCCTATCAATCGACAAAATGCTCACTCCGTGGAATTCGCGGCGCCCCCACAAGGGTGCGCGGTGAGTGCACTAAGCTGTGCCTTTTATGCTGCAGTTTCGTTGGTTCGTGCCCGTAACTACGGGCACGGCATTGGGTGGCCGATATAGGCGCAGTTGATTGGCAGGCGCGACTATGTGTCGTTGCGGGGCCTATGGTGTTACTGTCATTTGTGTCAGCAGAGGGCGCCACAGCACTGTCCCTCAGTGCCGTCTCTTCACGACCCTACGGCGGTCTGTCCCCGCCAGGTGAGACCTCCGGTTGCCCGGAGGAGGCCAGGCGAGAGACGACCAGCGACGTAGGCGCCGGCTTTAAGGTGCTCCCTGCCGAGGGTGCTGATCCCTGCCTGTCACGCTTCCAGAGCGAGCCGGTCACGTTCCAGGCTAAGGGACCGTTCAAGTGTGAGTTTGAGCGGCAATGTTTGGTGATACACCGTCTCATGTAGTGAGTGAAACGTACGTCTGCGCCGTACGTTCATCGTTTGTGTACACAGGAACTAATAAAAGACCTATTACACGTAAAATAAGTTTAATTAGGAGTATCGTGCGTACAGTAACAATGTAGTTGTAGAATGGCATGACACCTCAAATAAACGAATAAAAACTAATCAATAAACGCAAGCTAAAGCTATCGACGTGCTAATTTAACCGTGAGGCGCTGCGCTGCAACATATTCTCGGTCGTTGAAAACCTGTTTTTCAACCCTTCAGTTCAACAGCAGTTGGCAGCGGGCAGAGGTGGGTAAAAGGGCGTCGCACGCAGCCTCGTAAAGATTTGAAATCTGCAACTCTTGTAACTCCATCAGGTCCAGGAAATAGCTGAATAACTCGTCCCAGACGCCAGCTTAGTGGAGGCGGATATCGTCGTATATTTATTTCTTCCAGGGCTGATGACGGTAGTGCAGTAAACGGTCGACCAATGATGAAGTGCCCTGGGGATAAAGAGAGCAGGTCGTTAGGACAGGATGATAAGAGGCACAAGAGACGGCTATTGAGTATCGCCTCCACTTGTGCAAATAAAGTTGTAATTTTCTCGACTGTTAAATTACTATTTCTAATAACGCGTTTGACATGATATCTAGCTGATTTGATGCTGGCTTCTCAGATGCCAAGCGTAAGCTGGTATGAATTTAAAGTACCAAGTTGACTAGCAAAATCAGCAATAAGTTCATCACCTTGTTTTAAACAACTACCTATCTCATTGGCGGAAGCGACAAAATTACGACCATTTTCACTAAATATTTCAATGGGTTTTCAATAAAACTTTAAAACGTGGACACACAAAAATGCACATATAACATTTTATAACGCTATTCCCACGAACTATACGATTTAAAACAAAAAAATAAAACTGGCCAAATGCGAGTCGGACTAGCATGCAAAGGGTTCCGAACCAATACAAATGCATTTTTTTTCCAGAATTTTAAACTGAGTGGATTCGGAGATAAGGGGGGAATGGTCAGTTTTGGTCTAATTTCTTTAATATCTTCAAAACCCAATGGTTTATTATTTGGTCTAATTTCTTTAATATCTTCAAAACCCATTTTAAAATTACGTTAAGAAATTAATTTAAACCGTCACAGTAAGCCCTTTCATTTGATATGTCACACGATACAGTTTGAAAACCTTTTTTTTTTTTTAGTTTGACCCCCAAAAGTGAACCCCATACTAAAAAAGTATGATAAGTGTTAAAAAAAAATGAAATTCGTTCGGACCCTTTTGCACGCGAGTCCGACTCGCACTTGGCCAGTTTTTTGGGCATAACGTTTTGCTACTTATCGTCGGCATCACACACAGGTGCTGACTGTGCGCCTAGCAAGATGTCTGCCATTTACAGGTCAGACTGTTTGCCTAATTGTTGCAAGCAACAAATTCAGACCTGCATATAATAGGTTCACCAAGTGCTCATTTGAACGTATGTATGGTTTTGTTAATCTATGAGAGGCGTCGACGATGTGGAGGCATCTATGCGGCCACCGACGCGAATCAAGTTATCGTTATATGTAAGCGGAGACAACGATAAAATTTTATTCCTAGCCGGTAATTACTTTCTTTTTGTAAGCAATTCGTATTCGATAGAAAATGACTCACGCTCGGCGATACGACTCAGTGAATGAAATGACTCCAATAACTCTTCTGGTGAAAGTATACCTACCCGTCTATTATACTTCTCTCTTCGTCTATTACTCTTCAATTAAATACTAGTTGACTCGCGTAACCTACTTACCTACCTACCCTACCTACATACCCTACCTACCTACCAACAACAACAACAACAACAACAACATAGGCAATAACTTATTAACCGACTTCAAACAAGGAGGAGGTTCTCTATCATTTATGAACCGATAAAAAAAAATCTTATTTCATCGGAAAGGGTTCTTATACTTCCCGATTAGTATCATTGTCACCAAGTCAGAATCTGATGATGGAATCCCATGAAAGTCGAGGGCAACCCTCAAATTTTATAGGCGCATACAATGTTTTTCATAAATTTTCTAACTCGATTCAGATATTTGTGCCTGGTAATCATCATTTCATGTCGCTGGGCTGATGAGGGAATGTGTAAATTAAGATCTGATGATGAGATCCCATGAAAAATGTTTGTTCAGCGATATTTTCGCCCGATTTGGATGAGTCTTTTTTGCTTGGAAGAATATTTTCCTGGACTGGTCCCATTTCAAGTTGGTGAAGATCTGACGAAGAACTTCGGAGGTAGGCAACGGAACTTTTCAATAAATGATAGCAAATGGATCGGGATTGCTGAAATCGCGTCTTTTTTTTAGTGTTTACACCAATTCTTAACATAACATCACGCGGGTACGCTGTTAATAGGTACGCAGGTAGGTACCACTAAAAAGTGAAAAAAAAAAAATCGTTTTTATAAAAACTACAGCCGACTTCCAAAAAAATAAACACTACAAGGTATAAAATGATTTCCGAAGAAAGAAAAGAAGAAACGGTGTCAAAAAACGAAAAAATACCCAAAAACACGGACTTCCGAAATTAAAGTTATTTTCTTTCTTCAGAAGTTATTGTTTTTTTTAGTGTTTACACCAATTCTTAACATAACATCGCGCCGGTACGCTGTTAATAGGTACGCAGGTAGGTACCACTAAAAAGTGAAAAAAAAAAAAAAAACGTTTTTATAAAAACTACTATACCTTATACCTAGTTTTTTTTGTGGAAGTCGGTTGTTGAACTATTAACTAACTGTCTGACTCTTAGGCAGTTTGCTATTGTGTTTATTACGGTTTAATACCTCCAGCACATTTGCACGGTCTATCATTAATTTATAGAACTGCTGCACGTCACCATCAAGATTATTTCGGTATTCCTCCTACTTAGATAAAGTATGACCATCTAACTTTACAGATAATATAAAAAAAAATATTGGAATATCCTATTTGTCCGTGGGCTGTCCTAAGCTGGCCAGAGCACGCAAGTTCTTTGTGACATGGTCTACCAAGAATCTTAGCTGATTTATGTTAAACAGTAAATTTAGGTGGTAATTAATTACAATCCGTTTGTTGTTATAATGACGACAAAGCAAGTTCCTCAAAAAGAAACCTCAATTTTTGGAATAATTATCGCAGCATCGCCTTCTAGAAAAGACATGAGATAGTGAATCTTGTGAATTGGTGTTAATCGTTCATCTTTTTTTTTTATTTGGTTATGAGCTTTACAAAAGGCATTTTTGTGTATCAAACTCTCAAATGTGTCCCGAAATGCCGTCCACCGAAAATAGTCTGATGATCCAAATAACAAGAGCTATCATGAACAGGAGCACGCCTGTGTTCACATTCAACTTTCGAAAATTTGTCTTATAAAGTTTTCGCAGTTTTATATTGACAAAAATATCACGCTCAATATTGTAACGTTCATTAATTTCGTTTGATAAGTTCCCTGGGTTTTAAAACCTCAATCTCATTTTACAGATCATCTACTCTTATTGACAATGCCTCGAATGTTGCAAGTTTGAAACCTAAGGCCTCGTTTACGGAGACGCGTGGCTTCGCGCGTCGCGTGCTGTGTGGCGTCTAGCGTTGCGTTGGACGTTTTTTGCGTTCACAAAGAGACGGCGCGTGCAGCGGTCCGCGTCTTCACACGCACAAAAACAAACATATGATTAAGTACGAATTCGTTCATGGAGCCGAGGGTCATGGCGCGTCGCGTGAAGTGTAGCTGCGGACGCGGCGGTGGACGCGGCGGTGGACGCGGCATTTACACGTTTACACGTATTTACACGTTTGTTCGTTGTTACTATTCGAACAAGACTGCCCAGGACTCAAGAAAACTGGCGCTGCGCACGACGCTGCGACCGACGCCGCGTACGACGCTGCGACCAACGCCGCGTGCGGCGCTGCGTCCGACGCCCCGTGCGACGCGGCGTCGTCATCCGCAAATAATGCTACATTTCAAACAAACGCGTGTAAAAACGCCTCTCCGTAAACGCTCTCATACAACGCCGTAAGTTTGAATTTAGTGCGGGTCGCGCCTCCGCACGCGACGCTCGAAGCCACGCGTCTCCGGAAACGAGGCCTAATACTTTGTAGTTTTTTTTTCGGAAGTCGGTAATATTTTTTTTTTATCTACCGTACCAATCCGTCAAGTATTATGAATAAACAAAAGTAAATTAAGTTCAAACTAAATATATAGCAAAGTAAGGAATGACTAACCCATTAAACAAAGAACGGCTCACGCTCCTCGACTTGACGACACCTGGCAAGCCGGAAACCGGTCACGCTCGCACAGCTGATTGCGGCCGGTGAGATGCAATCGACGAATTATCAACCTGAAATCATCGACGGTAACGTCTAAGAAAATTTCATAATCAAACTTGGAATAGCGATAGCAAAAAAGAAAGCTTCTGCTATGGATTTCAAAATTATTTTTCTTTACATCAAGTAATTTACGATTCCAAAGTATTTACTCGTAGGAAAGTCGAACGAAATAACTGAAAACTGTTTATTCCACAGTACAAATGTCATCTATTTAAGCATTATTTATTACTTAATGAGTTTAGTTTTATAGTAATATTAAGTTTTGAACAAAGAAAATTATTATATCAAGCTGTAGGTAGGTTGTGCAAAGTAAAAATATTTTTTCAACCTGTAGGTAGAACGAATATGCAACTTCTAACGATAATTTCATTCAAATCTTTGATTTGCGCAAACGGATTTAATTTCCAATGGCTTTAGAAATAATTTATTAAGGAATGTGATCAGAATTTGGATGAATATTTTGGAAGACTGGAAATAATTAGTAATGAACTTACGTATCTGATAACGTAGAACATCATTGCGTGATGTGAAAGCTTTCGCTAGATCAGTGCTCGACCCAGACCGAACTCGTAGACGATCCTGACTGCACCTCAGTTCTTGAAACCATTTCTTCAATCTTCAATCACGCTAATGGACATTGCTCCCCAACCGGCCAGCTCCATCTTGACGAGATTTTCATCCGCGCTTTTCTTGACTTTTCTTCTCAATCTGGTTTTCTTACTGTTTAGTTCCCCTCATGCCCCATTATGTATATTTTGAATATACGCTGGGGCTATTCAAAGAACAATTACACGTAAAATAAGAATTAAGAGTATCGTGCGTTCAGTAAGAATGCAGTCGGTAGAATGACATGATACCTCAAATGGTTGCTTAACGTTACATACGTATCTCAAAAAGTAACGATTACGGAAGATGTTTAACGTTCGTTCAATATGAAGCGTTGTTTCAAAGCTTAAGCACTTATTACACTACACGACCTATCGGGCCCGATCTGCAGAGACAGTGTGGCGTACTAAGAAACAGGGGGGAGTTAGGACCTGCCATCGGGTGATCGGGAGGTCCCGATCTCGCAGTGGCAGCGTAGGGTAGATTGGCACCCAGGGCGGTTTTGTATTGAGAGATTTCCGATTGATTATTTGACTAAAATACTCGATCACATTATCAAAATTGATTTCCCTGTCTCATTAAATTGATAAAATCGAAATTTTATTATTTTTGGGACTTAGAAAAAATATTCGATACGTTATATGATATTATACTTATGTAATGTAAGTAGTTACGTACAAGGTAGTTATTAATTATTGATGTCTTTTGAGGGAAATTTTGTTCCCCTTCTTTGGATGTACGACTGAGTTGTCGTTGTCACCTTGCTGCCGGGGTATAACTAAAAAGCTGTTTTACGACATCTGGTCGATTTCTTACTTTTGATGATAATATGTATATTAATGAGATATAAATATCTATCGATCTGTGTTTGAGCACTTCCAAAGCTATTCAACACCTTTAATCACCTCCGCCCCAACTTACGCCGCCACTGCGTTCAACGCTATCCACGTACGCATTCAGACTGAGAGCGGGAGCGATTTGTAGTGTAGTGTAATAATCAGCGCCCTAGAAATCGGCCCCGATAAATTGGGTACTATAATAAGCGTTTTATAAAACTGGTCGTCACAGTTATCAGGGTTGCCAGTATATAGCAACACTTTTTTTTATAAAAATAGATGGAAGAGTTTACTGGTAAATTTTATCTATCCGTCTATTCAAAACCAGTGTTTACGTTTCTATTGTGAACGATTTGTTATTGGTATATTTTTATGATATGTTGGTAATACTTACTTAAAAAGTTTCTAATATTTTTTGGACTTCTCGTTGTGTTTTCGCAGAGCTCACGTGTTTCAATTTTATGTTATGAATGAAATTCATTAAATAAAATAGTAAAATAAAATATTAAACTGCCGTCACACTAGAATAATCACATCCCTAATGGGTAGATACTTACACTCGCGTTTTTTTCTTATTTTTTCGTACATCAAAAGGAAAAAACGGAACCCTTATAGGATCATTTTGTTGTCCGTCCGTCTGTCTGTCAAGACCCTTTATCTCGGGAACGCGTAGCGGTAATGAGTATGAATTTAAACTGTATACTCAAATCTACGGTCCTTTAAAGCTGTGACAATATCATAGTTCTAAATTAACGTAAAAAAAAAGATACGACCGTTCACGCGACAAAAAAACGTGTATTTTGACACTCTCAAGGGAATCAAAATTCATAGGGTATTTTTCCATTGAGCTAGAACTATGAAGGCAATTAATACCGTCTTATACTACAGGTATAGAGAAAAGTCTAAAGACGATACATTTGTAATTGTATACGATTAACATAAAAAATAAAGTCTTTATTTTAACTATGTTATCAATCACCGAGCGTAATAAATCACTGATTGGATTTCGACCCACAAAATCAAAAGATACTTATTGAATTTTAAGTTTAGGAAGAAACTTCGAAAATGTATTCTGATCAGTCAGAGGGTCATCTATTGAAAAAAAAAAAAATGCTCGAATGCATGAAAATAACACTCTATCAAATTGTTGAGTTAATTTTTAAACTTTTAATACGTAATAAATTAAAAGTAAACATTTTAATACCTTATCGTTATTGATCGTAACATACATTCTAAGTTATATATAACGTCTTCCGCTGCCAAATATTTTTCAGTTTATGAAGTGGTCGATAGATGCCGTTGCACTCGCGGTGTTAATATTTATAATACGTACCTACTTTGTACAAAATCCTCGGTGCACGAATCCGACTCGCTCTTGACCGGTTTTTTTATTTAAAAAAACAACATGATTTTTTAAATATAAAAAAAAAATTGCTACGATTTATGCAGAGTTCAATGTCGGTGAGGACTAACCAAGGTAACTCACGGCATTTTTGTTTACATTTTGAGCATAAATACTAATCAAAATACCATATCTAGGTATCTCTAACGAGAAATCCTACTGTTATAATATTGATTGTATTTAATATCTCGTCTTTGGTTTGGCGTGTTAGCAATAGATCCTTTGATACACGTTCTCTTTTTCTTGGTATAAATTCCTGTTCATCCCAATAGCTCAAGTTATTAACACGTATCCTAAATACTTTTTTTACGTTCTACCCTTTTTTTTTGTATCATCTGAAGAACAGCTATTAAGGAATTCAAGGAAAGCGAATTTTTGTATTCGATAACCATGAGGCGCTGCGCCGCAACAAGTCATCATCATCTACCTAGCCTTTTCCGAACTATTTTGGGGTCGGCTTCCAGTCAAACCGGATTTAGCTGAATACCAGTATTTTACGCTGAGCGGCTGTCTACCAGACCTCCACAACCCATTAACTGGGTAACACTGGGTGTCAACACTGTGAGGATCGCCCGGTGGACACGGTGAAGGTCTGCCCTTTGCGATCCGGGCGACCTTTTGCGACCGGTCCTATTTCAAGCTATGGTCCAGAGCGAGGGGATTGGGGGCTCGCCTGTTGACAATCTATTAGCAGCGTGTGTTATCATAAAGATATTGCATTCAACTTTACGTAAGGCGCAATTATCGTGGCGGTGTGCGTGAAAAACTTTTGTGTGACATTCGCGTTCTACCATTTGCACGAGCAGTTAACTTTTTTAGTCAGTCTTAAATAGGAATAATTAAACCAATTATTTTCCAAAGTACATAGTATCGTTAAAGAATCAAAACTCCTAACATTATACCTTAATATAAATAAAAATTGGCGACCGTGATAGGACACAAAAAACTAAATTTCAAAACTTTTACGTCAACGTAGAATCATCAAGACCACATAAGGCCGAGTTCCATTCGTAAAGTCAAAACAGAAGCTCCTGAAGCCGAAAGCCGAAAACGAATATCCCGAAGCCAGCATCGATGCAGCAAAAGTATCGACACAGGTGTACGGAAGTAAAAGCAGCTGCAGAACATTCATGTGAACCGAATCATCAGAAGTTAAGTGCCCATCCTTCCTCATTCTTACCTACCATTCTATTTTCTTAGTCATTCCATCAGCTATCCTAGAACCCACCTGCCTGCGTGTGCCTTCCACTTGAGCAATAATTTCAATTTATTATTTTGAAATTGCTGTAGGTAGGTTATCATTAGGTCCAGGTTTTACTTGATCAAACTTAATTGTACCATACATAATTCAAAATTATATCGGAGTATTTCATTAAATACTATAAGTATTCCATTTCAGCAAGTAGGCATTTAAACTTAACCGAATAATCATCCTAAATTCGTATTTTATTTTAAATAATTTTCAATTTTTTCAAGGAAAAGATTTCGTAACGTTCTCAATCAGTCTTTAACATTGCTCGCCAAACTTTCCAGATACCTGGGAACATCACGCTGGCACCATTGTTGGTATGAGCAGAGCTTGCTTTCCGTGCTTGGCATCTTGCATCCGGTTTCCTTTAATGCCATTCTGTAACAACAATTTCGAGTCTTCATAGCGGAATCCAAGGTGAGTATAAAAATAAGACCTTTATGTTGTGTGAAATATAGTTCAGTTTGTGAGTCACTCAGGCGAAGATCGATATCGAAATGGTTACTTACAGAACAGACTAGCTGGTCGACGTGTGACGTCGAATTGAGGAGCGTGAGATTCTTTATTTACCTACCTAGTTTATAAAATTATAGTTCTATGCTGAAACTTAGTTTAAAAGTTGAGTTATTCTGCTTGATAGTCATAACATATTTTGCATTGAATAAATTTTAGAAGCCGATAAAAAAAATAGGCGAATAACTGTCAGGCGTAGCTCAATTAAAGGTCAAATTACCAAAAACTTTTTGCATAAATTATCGTCTTCTGGTTCATTAACAAATGAGGAAATAGCTGAATTAAAGATTAAAATTGGTAGATTTGAACAATTATCAGCTCGGTTTGGTGAGTTACAAACTCAGATTGAAGTCCTGAATAGTGGGAGCTGGCATTAGAGCTTGAGGAGAGGGAAAACGTTGAAGATTATAATTGGTGAGTGGGCTAGCCATTGCAATGGGTTTGTTGGGCAGCTGTGTGCAATCATGCAGCTATGACTGTCAAGAATCCCAATTTGAACCTCGTGACTCTGTATCAGGTTGCCACAAATAAAACTTGCAAAGGACACTGTAATCCATACACCGTTCGCCTAAGAACCAACAGAGCCATGAATTTACTTTCTTTCTTTAAATACTTAATGCACATATTTGACTGAAACTAAATTAAAATCACGGACACTTTTGGGTTGTATGTGGTTTAATAGACAACAGTTTTTTATTTTTTGTTTTTTACTGTTGATAGGCACGCGTTTGAACACTATCTCACAACAACAACACCGTCAACAGTTTCATAGAATTTCGTTGTTCAATAGAAAACAGTTTTATAGAATTTCGTGAGGAGCTTGTGGCTAAATAATAACAGCCGCACGGTTCGATCTTCAAGGTTAAGCAAAGCTTGCTAAGGTTGGTCTGTGGATGGGTGACCATCTTAACATAACGAGTTTCCTACGTACCTCGCAAAGCACGTTAAGTCGTTGGTTCTGGCTGTCATTTGTAGATCTTTGGCGGTCGTTACGGATTGTCAGAATCCAGTAAATCTGACTCCAGTCTTGCCAAGATGTACCGTGTTACCCAGTTAATGGGTTGTGGAGGTCTGGTAGTCAGCCGCTCTACGTAAAACACTGGTATTCAGCTGAATCCGGTTTGACTAGAAGCCGACCCCAATGTAGTTGGGAAAAGGCTAGGCAGATGATGAGTTTCATAGAATTTCGTTTCACATTTTTTTTATCTCTTATTATCATGTCATAGAATAATCAAAACGCAGAATACTTTGAATAATTTTAAATCATAGATTTTTGTTGCAAATAAAATTTAATGATTCGATATTCATATCACAACCAACAAATCAAATCCTTACTAATATTTTAAATCCGAAAGTAACTCTGTCTGTTTGTCGCACATTCACGCCAAACTACTTTTTATCCCGGGAATATGCTCCCTAGGGACCTCGCGGGCGAAGCCGCTGGTAGAAGTTAGTATTCTATATCCTCATGTTGTTTACTTAATACAAAACTTATTAGCAAGAAAAACATTTTATCGAGTGACTGTTTCTAATCGTTTTGACAAAATGCATACTCTGCTATAAAATTACAACACCGCGTTCACAAAAACAATACGGGTAAATTTTAGTCAAGCAAAACTTCTAGGATTTTGAGGTTATAACTAATTTACATTTGGTACAATTGTTGCCAATAGAAACATATCAAATGGAATATCCCAGAGCTGACAGACCTCACTTATTATCTCACCAGCAAAATGTGTGTTAGTATGTTCTTTTAACATACGCAAACCTGGTAACTTGGCCATCTTAGGCAGTCTTGGTACTGACTTTTATTTTTGTTTTACAGTATGAGGGTAGATATACATGACAAGGCTGTCATTTGGGCATAGTTCAATTATTAGGTGAAAAAAACGAAAGTTAAAGTCCGATAGGTTTTGGGAAGATGCAAAACTATCCCCTTAACTACTGAAATAACTTTAATACATCACAAAAAAAATTGGCCGTCGGCCCAAGCTAGCAGGTATGCGTATGTTAAAAGTACAGTAAACGCTCAAAACTTCAGTCAGTAACATGCTAAAGATTACATTATTGCTATGAACTATACAAGCACGACACAGCCAGAGCGTGGGTGTCAGTACAAGTAATGGTGGGCGTGTATGAGTGATGTCTCCAACATTTCACAGATAACACAATAAATAAATAAAAAATAGAATAGATAAAGAAAATAAATAGATAGAGAATAGATAGATGAAGTTTAAATAAATAAAAAAACACACACCGAAAAACTGTCGTTCCACTACGCGAGACAACATTTGAAGTATGAAAGGATCTTCATGAAATTTGGCACAGGGGTAGATTATAGTCTGGAATAGCACATAGGCTACTTTTTATCCCGGGAGTATGTACCCCAGGGATCTCGCGGGTGAAGCCGCTGGCAGAAGCTGGTTATACATATTTCTGTTGCGTTTAGAATACGCGTCATATTGGCGACCTGTTCTTACCATTGAATTGTTAAAATTCACTTAAAGTTAACATTGTGCTGTTAGCTGTTCGGGCTAAGCAATGGGTTCACGATCAATGAAAATTGAGTTACATTGTATGGCTATATTTGTTTCTTTGAAACCATAATAATATTTGTGTTTAAGAGGCCTGTTACAATTTGACTGTGATTTTGCGTTAAATGGCCAACTTTGGCTTTCTTATACTTAGAAACTGAAATAATTAGACAAGTTTGGCTTATTACTAATAAATTTTTTCAACTACCTAAGTTAAGAATAGTTATTAGTATAGTTTATAGTCGCCTCACTTTTTGCATTTTTCTCAATTCTATTTGTAAAATATCAAAATTCTGAACTAAGTTTCTCATAAAGTGAGCAACGGCACTTTTTTGAACTATTGTTGTGGGTTAGTTCAAAGTGGCCTCAGACATTTGAAATAAGAATGGAATATCCGTAAAAAACATTCAATTCCATAAAACAAATAAGAAGCTTAGAATGAATGTTAATTTCTCCTTAACACATAAATATTATTACATAGAATGTATACCAAAATAAAGCATAGCACATTAAAAATTAAAATTAACTCATTAAATAAAATATTAATAAACCTTAGAATAAACGTAATTGCATTTGCTCGATTTCTACATTATGAAATCGTGCAGACGGTGAAATTTTGTGATAGGCGTCTTAAGAAAAAAAACATGTTAGGATTTTTATTTATCTTTTTGGTGTTGGAAGGTGGAAATAAAAAAGTCGTGCTGTTAACAAAAATGAATATTCGTTTTTATTTATTTATAAAATTAAAAATCTTTTATTAGAATTGTGACGTCACATTCCTACCGAGATAAAAGATGTTCGCATGTAACAGTTTATAAGATTTTTTATTGAATACCCACTTAGTCAATTCATAATAACATAAGAAGGAAAGTGTAGGTACCGGACGGGCGTGATCATTGATAAATTGTGGCTTTATGCCTTATCTGACCATAAAGATGTAAACATTTATGAATAGAGCTCAGTGCCAGGCTTCTAGTGACTACTATCTGAAGTCTAAATACGCAGATTTTCTGTATGTTTACTAAATGAAGATGTCTGTAAATGGTGGTTTTTTGCTGTCCACCCTATTACCTTTGAGTAACTGTCACGTGTCGGTATGTGTGAAATGTTGAATACCTGTGTACCTCCTTTACCATTGATATTTTATCAGCTATCAGACAGCACTATACCTTTCAAGCATTTACCAGGAATGTGTAACCCTACCTATCTATTTATTCAATGAAATAACTTCCCCAAGAACAGCTTATGTGTCCGGGGGAAAACGACAACAAATATGATTTTTAATTCTGTTACATAGCTATCAAACTATAACTAACTAGTGTAATACATAAGCTTTTAAATATATTACTTTATTACATAGGCTCTTATGTACGCGAGCTATACAAAACTCTGTAACAACATTTTCGTGTCTCGACAGCGGAATCCGAGGTGCGTATCAGATTACGTCAAACGTAAGACCTTTATGTTGTGTGCAATAAAGCTCAATTTGTGAGGTTTGTCACTCAGGTGAAGCTGGATATCGAAATGGTTACTTACAGAATAGACTAGCAGAAAGGATATTCTAATAACACAAATATAATTGTTTGTACCCACTTATTAAAGGTATCGGTATTTAGCAGAGTTTATTGAAAACTAATATATATGATTTAGACTTTATAAACATTTTTTTTATGAAACGTCACAATGAATGTATTGAGTTATAGCTTAAGTGCTCATTTTCTTGACGTAGAGAAGATTGAAACAAACCAAAGATTGAAGTAAACCTCAATTAAAGATCATTAAAAAATTACGGATAACATCCTTAACATACTATGTTAATTTTAATAAATACACCATCTAATTATTAAAACCAAAGTATCTAGGTAGAAATATTTTGTATAAGCTCCATTATTTTCAATGCAATCAAGTAGGCCATGTAACTACAATTTTCCGGGTGATTATGAAGCCACTCACGCACAGTGTGCTCGCCTGGTGAATAGGACAATTATTATTATTATCCAGCGGGTCTAAAAAGGTCACTTTGCCAGAATCAGAAAGCAAATCACGCTACCCGTCGCTGTCAAATTTTCCCAATCAACCTTGAACCTAATCGGTTAGTGATAAAGATGAAAATTAAATTTGACCGATTGTTGTTTAATTAATATTATGATTCTAATATGATTCTGCAAAAGTGGGCTTTTCAGCCCCCCTGGACAAATGTTACTAATGCGTGGAAGACTAAAAGCCAGGTCTCCTGGCCCTGCTACACACATCCATCCCCATATATTTATCGCAATTCGACCTGAGTCTGTATTGGGTAAAACGTTAACAAACCAGCAAGTGTTTTACTTGCGCCATAAACAGGGTTATCCGTCAGGGGGTCAAAATGCAACAAATTGAACACGCGATATAATTATATAGAAATTTTACAACACACTAATGGCTACACTCATTGTACTCGTTAGTTATACCTACTTATGCACATTTTCTATAATTTTTTTGGTTAGTAAACTTTATTATTAATATTTATATATGGCATGTCATAAAACCAAAAAAAAATTCGAGGACATGTGACATCTACCAACCCGCACTGAGCCCGCGTGGTGGATTACGAGCCACTCTCTCTCACCGAGAGGAAGCCTGTGTCCCAGCAGTGGGAACATTATAGGCTGATTATTCTATTATTATTTATTTGGAGTTAAATGTCAACTTTTGGGTAAATATCGAAAATACCTAAAAATTCAAATATCTCCAAAACGATTGAATTTCGGTCATATGTATGGGGGGTTCAATTTTTTGCCTTTCGGCCTCCTATCAGCACCTGACGGCTGCCTGTCTTGTCTGTAAGCGGACTTTATCTCAAGAACCGTAGGGTAGTAGAAATTTTCATAGTTTAGGGTAGTAGAAATTTTCATATTGGAAATACTATCAAACACTCGTTATAGAGATCTAAGACTATAAACTCTGTAATGCACTTGCAGCTGTACTGCAGCGCTCCCATCCTATAACGATGAGGTTTTAGGTAGCTACATAAAAGTGCTCACGCTTTCAGTTTCCTTATGCTGAAGTTTTCAGAAAACTATATTTTTCAGACAAGGGCCACGCGCATCTCTGCTGGCTTGTATTTGCTTATATTGTATCTAATAGGGTATTTGATGCAAACTTATATTAAGTACAGTAATCTGAAATTGTATTATATTAAAATAGAAATAAAACATATAGCGGCAAATCGTTTTAATCTTCTTCTTCATGAGGATTATCATAATGTATGTGTGGGTAGGTTCTTCTAAATGAGGAATGTCTTGACTGTTCCGCTCATTGACAGCAGATGAAGATGCCCCAGATTTTGAGGGGCCTGAATGTAAATACCGGGATGCTTTCTTACCTCGCAGCGATCAAGAGTGACAAAAAACACTTGAAGCACAAGAGCAAGCTTGGAAGATGAAATCATTTTCATTTACCTGAAACAAACGTTTATCATTAGACTATTGGGTCTAGCACTAGCATTTAGAAATAAACAACTGAGTGGCTCATTTTGGAAAACATAAGCGGCCATATTACACTTCCATTGCAGGGACGCTGGCTTCCACTCTGAGAGAGAGAATAGGTTGTAATTGACCATGCAGATTCAGTCTGGATTGTTGACGTTTTGAATATGAATTTGTTGCACATTCTGATATTATTTTTATAAATTCAACCATTAACAGACAACTAAACAGAACCCAATCACCATTTAGATTGTTTACATTAAATATTACATACAAAATGTTAAAGTTTACTATATAGAAATATCAGATACTAGCAGTTTGAGGCGCAACCCATTTCTGTACAAAAATTGAAAGAATTAATTAATTTTCCAATCATCACTTTCCTATTGTATTGCAGCGGTCCGTTGCTATTCCACAATTGATGCACATTCTCATGATGTCGTTAAAAAGCAATAAACAAATCTATTATTTACTTGAATTTTTAATGTCGCTCACGTTAAAAATCAATTAGCTCTTTGCCAATAATGTACTCTGTGCTCTTTGCAAAACACCGGTCGCTACAAAACAAACCAAACAGACGTCGACGTCAGTAAACAACAATGTCACTAATGTCACATTTAACTTTGACAGCAAAACGAATAAAATATTGAGTTTCATCATGTTTTTGGTATTTATGAACTTTTTACTGCTTTAGATTGCATGGAAAACTAATAAATAATATGTAAAAAATATAAAAGAAATCTGGCATAAATGTTTAAATTTAATAGCAGTTTTTCGAAAAGCATTTCTACTAACGGGTTTTATAATAATGGCAATATGACACTGAAATTCCACTACGATTTTATTACGAGACCGAACAGTGATCGACCATTATGAATTTAGCAGACTACGAACTTTAAGCAAAATGACAATGGCATCGTGTTGGAATGACGAATTTATAAAAATTTGCAGACTAGGGGCCCAGCTGTTGTTATCACTGATAAGGGAATCAGTATGGCCGATGAATGGCAGAAGGTTAGCTCGGCGCACAATTCATTGCTTGCGATGTGGTCGTCTCCGATGGAAAACTCTTTGTCCTAAAATGGGTGATTTACCATCACGTGCAGACTTCTCATTCAATTTAGATTTTACTGGACGATTTTACATAACTTATCGTAAAGGTAAAGGTGCAAGGGTGAGCTAATGATACATATGCATATTTGTGTGCTTGCATTCATTTGGAAGCGGTCTGCGACCTTACTAAGGACGCATTTTGATGACATTACGATTATTGCCCGACGCGGCAAACCATATAAAATATTTTGTGACAACGTTGGTAACTTTGTAGGTGCTGCTAAAGATCTTGGGGTTTTTTTAAATTAAATAATAAGGTCTCAGCTGAATTTGCAACTCAGGCAAACATATAATTATATTTTATCCTGCTCACGCTCCTCATTTTGGCGGCATCTAGGAAGCCAGAACCAAATCCGAAGAAATCCTTACAAAAAGAATTTTGGGAAACACCCATCTTACTATGAAGAAATATTAAAAATTTCCGTACAAGTGGAGACCGTTTTGAACAGTCATCCCTTGTGTCCTTTGTACTCATCTCCTGATGACTACCTTCCTTTGTCCCCAGGGCGCTTCCTCTTTGGAAGACCTCTGAAGGCACTACCTGAAACTAGCTTGAAAAACGTGGAAGAAAGTCATCTGCAACGATACGCTTGACTGCAAAAAATTCATCAACATTTCACGCTGGCAGCGTGATTATATACACGAACTACAGCAACGACTGAAGTAGAAGATGAACGCAAGATCCCTAGATATTGGAGACCTCGTGATTATCCATGAAATGCACCTCCATTTTGTTGGTTCCTTGGTTGGGTAATAAGTCCGGATGTAGTTTCCATCGAGGGTAGCTGAATAAAATAAAGCCTGATTTCATAAAAAGGCGGCCGACAGGTTTAATTATTCCACTGAATCGAGTTTTATAATCTTATTTATTTTGTTTAAATACATTACCCCTCAATTAATTGATTGCCTACTTTGGAAAAAAAAAATGAAGTCAGACACAAAAATGACTATTAAAATATCAAAATAAAAAATAACATTTACACCGTAAATTACCTGAAAGCTTTGAATATGAAATACTTCAATACTTTCAATGATCATAGAAATGCCCGCGCTATCATCGGTGGGTGCAGGGATAGTTCGCGTGTTCACCTCACTTGCCTTAAAGTCAGCGGATTACGGTAAAGGGAACACTTCACTCGTTTGAATTATTATTTAGCTATCATGGAAGATACAAAGTTTAAAAAAAAAATTCCCGCGGAGAACGTTCGCGCGTTCTCCTCATCGTCCCTTAAAGTCAGCGGAATACGGTGAAGGGAACACTTGACTCGTTTGAATTGTCATTTAGCTATCATGGAAAAATTAAAGTTTAAAAAAAGAATTCCCGCGGGGAACGTTCGCGCGTTCACCCTACCGTCCCTAAAAGTCAACGGAATACGGTGAAGCAAACCCATCGCTCGTTAGGTGCCTAAAAGAATAATACCATCCCATCACTTCCCGTGGGTGTCGTAAGAGGTGACTAAAGGACTCGCCAGAGAATGGGCAGCAGCGTTCTCTGTAGAACTCAACACCATACACTGCGATCGCCAACCCGCCTGCCAAGCGTGGCGATTATGGCAAACCCCTCTTGGGGGAGGCTCATGTCCAGCAGTGGACGTCGGCACATAATATTTGGTCGACTTCAGAACCTGTTACTTTTACAATAATGTTCCTGAAACAATCAAGAATTCTGTTAATAATAATTAGTGTTTGTAGCTTCAAAAATCAATAATTTTTGCAACTCACGACGTGTAACAAAGTAAATTTCTCGCGGCTTGCGGCTCGCGGCGTTACCAAAGGTGCGAGCAAAGGCGAGCTACGAGCAAAATTTAAATCTGTTGGATCGTCAACGAACTTTCTCGTCGAGCAATAAATACTTACGGTGACACACGAGCGAAAAAGGTCGTCGAGCCACAAGTACGCGTACTTACTCGCAAGTCTATCACTTTACTTAAATCCCCATTTTTTACTTTAACTTATTTTATCAGATCTAGTTTTTGTACTAGTGCTACAAAACTCGAAACAGTAATTCTTCATCATCAGTATAAAAAAAAAACAGACCAAGTGCGAGATGGCCAGGGATGCTTGCACGAGCGTACCCCACTCTCTCACAGACCGCCAAAATTTGGAGAATAAGGAGGAATAAATCTGAAATCGCGAAAAAAGATAGGCAGTACAGTGCATTTTGACAGTTAGTAGGCGAACATAAATGTACGAAACAGCAGATTTTTTTCGCGAATTCGTGTTTGATCCTTTAGTAAATGTTTTTTGTTATCATGAGTACAATCATATGTTTAAATATCGTTCACTAATTACCAGTCACCCTATATTGTTTACAAGTTTATTTAATAGGAATATTATCAACCAAGTTATTATAAACATCTGGAAACGATTTTATTTGCACGAGCCTAATGAGCATTCTTTGTGCGGCATTCAGATCGCTTACTGATAAGGAACTGATCGACGGCTGTCTTTAACTTTAGCAGTCCACTTGATGCGTGTGTTATCTATAAATCTAAGTATGTACGCACCTATTCGTTTAGAATTTTCGATTACATTTGAAATCTGGAAAATTAAAAACATTTCAGTTATCGCATTGAATCTGATCAAAACTATGTGAATTGTTATGTAAATAAGAAGGAGCACACCACCACAAATCACTCTCTATTAGCAAATTACAACTAAGGTTAATTAACAACTAAGTAAATAATGTAAGTGTCCCATACATATGACTGTGGGTTCATCGAGTGACGTCAGAGCGCGCAAATTAGAACGATATCAATTAACTTTAGAATTTGTGATGGTGATTCCTGTTTTAAAGGCAGTATACTATGTAATGTTTTGACGTAATTGTTAACTAACTACCTCTTATGATAACCTGATATCTAGTGATTTTCTAATAACTCCTGATATCTAGAAATTTATGTAATTGTCCAGTGTTGCTCGATCCCAATGATGGCATACGGACGTCGATGATAACAGATCATGATTTAGAAGTAGACAATAACAGAGGAAAAAACATTCCGTTGATTGCTGTTACAATAAAGTTCAAGTAATTCTTCGTTAGCTAATCACTTCTCGATCCACCTAGTACTAAAATCCATCTAAATTAGTTTTTAGGAACAGGAATTAAGTAATGGCTGTGGTCAATGTAAGTACCTGATAGTTTTATTGTCATTAAGGTTTACTAAGTACAAATAATGCTCATTATGACCGATTGCTGTTAATGAACTAGTATAAATACTTTGGTATTTAGCAAGTTTGCACTATTCACTGTATCGTTCGCATATTGGTGGTTGCTACCTTGTTTCGTCTCTCTTCTTTCTATAACGTCACTGTGCAATTTTCTGCCAAAAAGTTTTTAAAACTCGTTTACAACAAACATGGATACTTGTGACAATGTGCCACCTTGCCAATGCCGATATCATTATGTAAGTTATTTTATTATATTTTATGTATATTTACCTACCTGTGAGGAACCCGCGATCCGTTACATTTTGAAATTTCGACAATCGCGTTATTGATACAAAATCAATTTTGTCGAGCCACCTTCAAATCCTGACATAATAGGGCATTTATATTTTTTAACCTTCAAGCGGTCGCGCGGCGTCGAATCGACCGCGCTCGATAAGTTTTCGCTGATTACATCGAGATTTCTCGCCACAAGTATTTCTCTTTACCAGTAGCTTTTCATTAATTCACTATGCATGAAATTGAATGCATACCACTCTTCTCCGAGCCTTTGTAGTTGAATAGAATGCATTTGTTTAAGTCGCGGCGCAGGCGTCGAAACGACTACACGCGCCTGGCTGTTTCTTTTACCTTGACGAGATGACTAATTTCGAAGTAAAATACCTGAGTTGATAAAATAAACACTTTGATAGTAATTACTCGATTGCATAGAACTAATAAAAAATAAAAACATCTAAATAAAAATGAGAACACAAATCATTCTCCCAAGAGAAAAAACTTTGGTTTGGCGGGTCTGGCGTGCATAGCTGGTTTGTAATCGAACGATAGTGGGTTGTGGTTAATTTTAATTCCAAAAAATTGTTGCCTAGGTAAAAATTGATAATGTCTGAATATAGAACATAAATAATTATTATTTTACCAGTATTCTAAATTCCTGAAATCTCACATAGGTCTTTTAGGTTACGCGCGACCGCTGTCGCTACAAATACCCACGCGCCCGCTTGAAGGTTAAATATATATTTATAATGTAAAATACACTCGAAAAAAAAACATTTTTTTTTTAAATACAACATGTGACAGAACAAAGCCAATAATAATAATGATAATTGGTGTCCCATTCCATTTGAAATGTCTAACGGGGCCTTCGGCTTCCGTACGCCTATCAAAAGACAAAAAAACATAAATAATAATTGTGTAATTGTACACTGTCATTATAAAAACTAATTTGTACCTTAGAAGGGTCATTTTCATCATGAACAACACTGAAATCGCGGAAAAATAAACGACATCCCCATACATACCTGTGCGCATAACTTTAAAAAGTGTAGTGCTTTTTTTAGCGATTTCGGTGTTGGCCCCGTAGTAAAAGTTGTTCATAATAATGAGTAAAATACCCCCTTTGAATGTATTGCGTTAATTCGATTACACTTTGTATAAACTCGAAACCTTTTAAAAAGATAAAGACCAGTAAAATAAATTGCTTTAAATCTCAAATAATGTCGGAATTGACGAAGACGTCACTAATGTCATGTGTTCACTTGTACTTACGTTACCCCATAGTGACTTTGGACCATCCAGTATAAAAACGACATTTTGTGTGACAAGAACGAAAGAATATCTTAAAAATATCATATTCAAATGTTTATTGCTCAAAACAGTCCATAATCATACATTTCCAAAATTAAATGTCAAGTGGATGCGCGCACTATATTATTTTTAAAATTGTTATCATTAAAATTATACAATTTCATAAATACCAACTAATACTAAGGCATGTTAATTGAAATTATGAAATTGTATAAAACAAAATAATGATAACAATTTTATAATAATTGTGTAATTCGACAATGTCAGAAAAAAAAACAAATGATTGCCTTATTACAATGCTAAAAAATCCAATAAATACCACAATACAATCAAAAATTCCCAATTCAAAACCAACTATCGTATATATTTTTCCAATGATTTTTAATATTAGTCAAAATTTCTATTCGTCATCTCCTATTCCATCACATTTGCACCTGTCAATGCTTACAAATCTCATTTATTTTATTTGTCCTTTTCAGGTGCAAGATTGGCTTGAAAAACACGAAAAATATTTCCTGCCTTCTTCTCACATACCGAAAACAGCAAGCTTCGCGCAGAAAGTGTATGGGAGCAAACCAGTATTGCATCCTTATGACCTGAACTACTACAAAAAAAAACTTCCTGAGATTTCCATTTCTCGTCGAAAACCAAGACTTATAAATAGTAATAGTTCAAGACCACTTTGAAAGTAGAAAAGGTTCATTGTTTGATGTAAATAAATGGCTTTTCAATTGACCTAATTAAGAGTCGGTTTTGTAATTAGTAATTAAGTTGTAAATTATTCCTTATGATTTATTTGAAAATGAAATAAAACATTTTGTTAAATCTGTAATTTTTGTTTTTATTATTTTCATGATGCGTCTACCTGTGGGTCTAAAAGGCCACTTTAGCAGAGTTATAATATTAACGCCACGACAATCTGTCAAATTTCATTTTCATCTTTATCGATAACGTATTAGGTTCAAGGTTGATTGGGAAAATTTAACAGTGAGGGGTAACGTGATGTCGTGCTTTCTGATTCTGCTAAAGTGGCCTTTTTAGACAACCTGGTAGTGAGTTTACACACCCCATCTTAACTCATTAATAAAACTGGCTGTCACTTTTTGGGTTTCTAAGGCTGCCTGTCCTTACACGCGGAGCGAGGAAGCGGAGCGGAGTAACAGAGAAGTAAGGAACGGAATTGCACAAAATGTCAGTAACTGCCATTTTATGCAATTCTTTATGTTATTTATCTCTGTTTCTCCTGCAAAGTGTACGAATTAATAAAAAAACAAATTCATAGTTGTCCCCAGAACGTAAGTAATTCTCGATATTGTATCATCACCTTTGGAGATAGATCCTTGCGACTGTTTTCAGTCACAAGCCTCAAATTGTTGAGGCACAATACAACACAACAACACAACACTGGTTATTAAATATTGTTATTTTACAAAACAGATCAACTTTCTCACAAATAAGTAACCAAACCGTATTTCTAAACACATCTAAATCCCAAAGCGATTGAATACTAATCCACTCTACTCGACAAGATTTTGACATTTGACACACCAGCTGAATCGACAGGATTTTGCGAATTACGTCATCAAATTCAGAAATTACGTCAAATTTCGGCAATCGAATTTACTATGAAAAAAATATTTCCGAAGCTATATTATACGATAAATTTGTGAAAAATATCTTAAATTACAAGTTGTAGTTGTTCAAACTGCTTCAGTCTACTTAAAAATGTGTCTTAAATATGAATTATTTAATGAATTACTTATTTAAAAGGCAGTCAACTTAAGATTTACTGAAAATATATGAGTAAACAAACTTCTCGCTTGCTAAAAAGATGCAAAAAGGCAAAATCAAGACATAATCATTCTATTTGCGTTCTTTGTTTTGTCCTTATTCATACATAAGTCAATTAAAAATACGATCGAATCTTGACACACAATTATCTGCGTTGCAATTTTGATGACAGCGATGTTTGAGGCTAAAAAACATGAAAATTGTGTATTTCGGACACCCAAACTAGCGGTAATGAAGTTTTTTGATTTCCAAAGTCGAAGTTTTGCGCCAACTGTGTTTGTTTTCCTTTTTATTTTTCATAAATATCACCCACTCGCATATATATAAACACGATTAAAAACATGACAATTATGAATCTAAATATCATGAAGATCAATAAAAACCTCAGATCTAAATGAAATTTACAAACACAGATCCAACAGCACGTAATTTTATCACCACTACACCATATTAGTGTTCAAAATTTTCAACCATTTTTTTTTTAATTGTTAGGGTGTGGCATATGTATTATGGATACTAGCCTACTATTTAGGTACCTACGAATAGTATGAATACTAAAATTTCTAAATGTTTCTAGTACAAACACATTGTCACTGTAATGGCTTTATTATAGCAGATAGCACATCCTTTTATATTTAGAAATGCCAAAATAAACGTGTATTTTTAAGTTTCCGAAAATAAGTACGTGGCAGTCAGATCCCGGAGACCGCCAAATGCTAGGTACCTATTGACAACATTTTTTTTGTTGTGAAAAAATGATTTTCATTGATAGCCATCGTTTAGTCAAATAAATAGGCGGTCGTGATACGTATGTTTGAATAGTAAAAAATCCTATCCTGTGACACAGATAATAACATAATACTAGCGTACCTATGGTTACCTACAATGATTTATTTTTTCTTTCGTTTTGGAGATGTAGTTACCCTTAAGGTTTGTATTCATGTCAATGAACTTGTGCATATAAACGGAGTTAACTACCCCTCTACGCGCCACACCGCTACCCGCATTTTTATTTTTTTAAAATTAAAATAATACATATTTTTTAAAAGTAACAAAACCAAATCATTTTCTTTTGTATTGCAAAACAGTAAATATTTGTTATTATACTCTTTTGATAAAAAAAAATAAAATTGTATGTATCATCTCAACGATTTGGTGGTTTTTTTTTTCTAATTTTGTGATACCGATAGACATATTCTGGCTAAACCAAGTTATTAATTATATCATGTAGATTACTATTTTTTCAGACGTAATTTCTCTTTTAGTGCCTACTAAAAGCTGCTGCATCTGCACGCTATTTTAAGCTTTTTTCGAGAGCCGAAACCAAACGAATAGCCTTAAAAATACGTTTATATGCGCCAAATATAATGCAGACTATAAAAAAGCGGCAATATAAATACACAATCTATGAAAATTTCTGCTCTCTACCTATTACGATTAAGCCCGCTGACAGACAGACGGACGGACGGACGGACGGACAGCGGAGGCTTAGTAATAGGGTTCCGTTGGATACCCTTCGGATTCGGAACCCTAAAAATAGTGGCTTTTTTATTGAGGAATGAGCTTGCTCTTGACCACAATCACGCCTGGTGGAAAGCGATGGATGAGGTCTAACAGAGGATGACTATTACAAGTTAGGAAAATAATTATACGACAAATCAGCGCGAAAAATATATTTCATACGAGTACAAGTCTATGCAACAACCGTGATGAAATACTTCCTTTCATTTTCTATTTTTTGAAGGTAGATGAACGTACACGACGAAACTAAAAGAGATACTTAAAGCAACATTTCCTTTGAATCTCGAAAAATCCAGCCAAAAATTGCATTTTCTTTGAATGAGGATCCAAAAAAGCGTCGGTATTAATCCGGGCCGGGTAAGGCCAGGTATAAATTGCGGTAGCCGGACAAAATCACATGAAGCCCGGGTGTTTTGTACGTACCGGTCTCAACCGGGATTATTTTCTATGTTTGGTTGCCTAAACGGTTTCTTTTTCTTTCGTGTTTATTTTTTGAACAAAGGTGTGATTTTTCTGGCTTTGAAGAGGAAAAAGAAGGTAAATATTTTTTTTTGTTGCAGAAAAAGATATGGGCATTGATATGTAAATCGAAGTACGTCAGTAGATAAACGCCAGTTATCGTTCTGACCCTAGTACTACGTTTTTTTTTGCGCCGGTATCAGTATGGTGGTACATTTCCGCGTGAATTTCCATGGGACTTTTATGCGAAAGTTGAAGCCGCTGAAAAAAGCAAGTACATCCTATACATTTATCTGTTACCGGCTGAACTGATTTTAATGAAACTTTGCACACGGGTAGAAAATGTATTAGAACATAAAGTGCCATTTTTATCCCAGGAGCATGTTTCCTCGGGATGATTTCCGACTTTCAAGGGGACGTAGTTGTTGGCAGAAGCTAGTATTATACAAATATAGCTATAGATTTTGCCCGCGACTCGCCATTTTTTCTAGTTCCCGAAGAAATTTCGGGAAATCCTCTCTCAGTGCCCCTCTACACTGCTCAACAAACCTACATGCCATATTTCAGCTTTCTATGAACAGTAGCTTCGGCTGTGCGTTGTCAGTCACTCACTCAGCAACGGAAATAATCTTATATATTAGAATAAAAACTAAATGATAATTCCATTCTGTTTATATCCCTGAAGTCTGTTTTAAGAATCGTTAGATCGTTCTATTTTTGAGCTTTTTTTTTACTATTAATAGGCACGCGCTTGACCACCATCTCACCTGATGGTAAGCGATGATGTGGTCGAAGATGGAGCACGCTTGCCTAGAAGTAACCTATTCACTCTTGACTTAAAGACTCCTCGGTTGTAGCTATCGGGAAACAAAGACTCCGGCATATCCGGGAGCTGGTTATTTCAAACGGTATAAAGGTCTATTAGCCTCTTTAGCAAATAAAGACAGTTCAGTGATCTGTTCACCTGAACTAATAGGCAATTATTTTGGTTACCTTCTGGTCTTTCGCCTAAAAGCGTTATAATTTAGAAAATCTGGATTCCAGGTACATTTGTATATTAATAGAACTGTTGGTTATTCAGCCTTTTGAGAACAAATCAGACATAGGTAATGCTTAGAAACAGTTATTTTTCGTAAGGCAATCGTCCTTTTGACAGCTGTGCGGGAGCTATGAAATACGAAATTGTATATATCAGAGTGCCAATAGGCTATTTTACTAGATAGAAGAGTTATGATTATTTTTAGTCCGTCCGTTAGATTTTCAAAAAATATTGGACAAGTATTTTTTTCCATATCAAATTGATAAAAAATCATAAAAATACAGAGCATCGAAGTTTTAGAGAGGGTGCTGGTGACGTCATATCGCTGGTACTATTGTACCGTGCGTTGTAGTGACGTCACTTGTGTTTCCAACGCACTGTATCGTCTTCATGTTTTGTTTACGTGAAAATAATAATAAAATATGTGGCCAATATTTTTTGGAAATCTATGTAATTCTTAATAGATTTTTCAGTAAAATACCCTATTCTACTAATTATTTAATTAGTTCGCATCTTAGTCGCAATTTGTCAAAGGAGCCTCAATTTCCTTACATTTTTGGCCGATTGCCACTGACATGCGAACGTTACTTAAAAATTTGTAGAATTGGCACTCTGAACTGTCAAATTTCCAAACAGATTTTTGAGAAATTATTTCAGCTATAAAAAAAGCCGATTTAGATGTAAATCTATAAAAATCAAGGTCCTGAGTGAACACAATAAAAAGATTATTATGGGCAAATTTAAATTTTCGCGAAAACTTGTGCGTTGCGTTGTTGTTGTTGCGTTGTGTGTGTCTTGTTTACCTTAATTTTCAACTTTTTATGTTTTGGAATCTTTGCTTTATTTGTGCTGTAAAATCTTGCTTTTGGCCTGTTTAAGTTTTTTTTTTAATAAAAAAGGCTCAAGATGCCTCTTGAACCTTTTTAAAGATTGGGTCTTTACTTAAGAGTGGCGAAGTAAAATAGATAGTATACCTTCGGTCGGACTTTTAAACAAAATCAAACTTTTTCTTAGGAATTTCGGGTTACATATATATTTATATTTTATTATGTTTGTTTTTTTTTAAAGCAGCAACTAAAAGAAACTATTGTTTCTACACCATTCATAGGCATTAAACGCCTTTTCCACAGAGACTAATATTTCACATAAATCCACCTTGTATACAAAGCGGATCATAGGGACATAACTCATACAAGCCTATGCTAGATGAATTTCTGATTTTTCTGAGCTATATATTGTAGCCATGACAGGACTAAACATAGGCTACGAATGAAGGTTTAAGGCAACCACACACACCAGCGAGCTTGAGGGAATAACACACGCACTCGTTTAACACCCACGCGACCCAAAATTCAGTAGTTGTTTTATACTTACCTTATTATTGTAAGACTAAAAAAAATAGCCGTATATAAAAAAAGAAATAAAAGTATTTATTCAGCACATACATGAAACACGCACGGTACATAGAAATAACAAAAATAATGGTAGGTAAGCCAAAAACTAAGTGTGTATCTCACGGCTGCACTTACAAAGGTTCATTTCAGCGATATGTCAGACAGCCTGAGACTGTCTGACGCTGGTTTTCTAATGAACCCTAAGGAAGAGTGGTTCATTTGAATCAAAATGATATGTAAAAATATCATAAAAAGCGTACATAAAAGAATAAACAGATATAATGAATATTGAGCAATTATACTAGAAATTATAACAAAGTTAAGAAGATATTACAATGTAGATGGTTAAATTATCTTTGAGATAGTGCAAATTACATTAAAATACGCCAGTGGTTTTGGTCCGATGTTCGTTTTTATGTTCGTGTTAGACATAACTTTACAAATTAATTACACTATGTTGAACGAATAAAACTCAAAAATTTCATAAATGTCAAATTAGTAAGAAAATAATCTTATCTAACACTAGTTGACCCGCGCAACTTCGTCTGCATCACAATTTTTATTACTGCTGCGCCCCTATTGGTCTTAGCGTGATATATACAGGGAAATTGAAAAAATACCCAAAACCTCTCAACCCTGACTTTGTATCATGACCCTGAACAACATTTGTTCTACGACTTTGACCTCAACTAAACAATGTAGCCAAAAACAAATTGTTTTCATTTATTTGAAGTCTGTTTATTTCGCGTATACTACGCGCGCGCGCGCGCACTCAGTCACGCGCCGCCAGCATGTCGGCCTTTCGTAGGCCGCCTTATAAAGAATATGCAAAATTTAAACTATGTTTATATTTTTTGTATGGAATAAAAATGTTTCGAATTTTGAAAAGTCGTAGAACAAATGTTGTTCAGCGTCATGATACGAAGTCAAGATTATGAGGTTTCGGGTATTTTTTAAATTACCCTGTATATATATTTTTTTTAAATCGGACCAGTAGTTCCTGAGATTA
The DNA here is from genome assembly GCA_950371165.1 of Lacanobia oleracea. Classification (NCBI taxonomy): domain Eukaryota; kingdom Metazoa; phylum Arthropoda; class Insecta; order Lepidoptera; family Noctuidae; genus Lacanobia; species Lacanobia oleracea. Next base: position 4,769,529 of record OX493398.1, read on the forward strand.
GCGCGTTCAAGCAAACAAACAAACAAACTCTTCAGCTTTATATATTAGTATAGACTAGTATAGATATGTTTTTTCCAAAAAATTACGACTACCCGTTTAGACGTGATTCCTTTCGCCTTAAGTTGCACCTGCCGTGTTCTGTCTCCGCAACACCCTCAGGTCGATTGGTAGAAAATATCTAAAGTATTGAGTGCGTCTTTGTATAGTGATTTTCCAAATCAATTCATGAACTTTATTTCGAGTGGAGACTCATATAGAGTTAGTAACAAATTACTTAAAAACTGTGATAGATAGCACCACGATACGGTGACACATGTAGGTAACTGACAGCAGTGAACCACATACCGTCGCCTTAGAGTGAAAACCTCGGGAATTAATTTTTGCTCAAATTTATTTTATTGCATTTCTAGAAAGAAAACCTCGCAACGCACATCCTGATCAGACTAATTTGTTGATTCGATACTCGTAGCGCCATCTATGGCAGTAAATGAGAACCTCTTAAACACTTGCATCTGTCAATTTGGCGTGAATATACCTTGCAACGAACGTGTTTCGAGTCTATTCTGCTGTAACTGTATAATTTAGTGTTAAATTTGTGGATTAAACCATATTAAATAATAAAAAATAGTAGCAAATATTATATAGTATATTAATAATAGTAAATAAAATAGATATAGGTAAATAATATAGAAAATAAATAAGAATAAGTAGGTATCAAGATCAATTAGTTAAGCGTTTAAATAGTATATAGTGTCAAACAAGTATAATAATACTAGTAAATAAAAACAGTAAATAACTACATAATATAGGACATAAACAAAATAAGTAGGTATTAATTTTAATTAGTTAAGCGTTTAAAGATAAGTTAATGTAAAAATTATATGTAAAATTAATTTGTAGGAAACAAAAGGCTTTTTTATTTTATTTTATTATATTTATTTAATTAATAAAAAAGCATAAAAGTCGACGTGCAAAAGTATTACAGCACACAGTGTTTTCTTCCTCCTGAAAAGTAACTTCTTTTACACTTACGAGTTTTTCACTCTAAGGAGTCTATTGAGTAATCTCTCGATACGGACAGACCACTCTGTCAGCAATCTTTTCAGACCCTGTCAGAGCTGGCCATGACTCGAGCTCAGCTCATAAAACAAGCTCCTTCTGGGTAAACTCGTTCCATCGTAGACTTTGTCTCTGTCATCACTGACCTAGATTAGAGTCAAGAGCAAACCCATCACAAGTAAAAGAAAAAATACAATCCACACGCGCCGCGGCACTGCAGCTAGTCTATTCTGTAAGTAACCATTTCGATATCGAGCTTCACCTGAGTGAAAAAGCTCACAAAGTGAACTTTATCCCACACAACATAAAGACCTTATGTTTATACTCACCTCGGATTCCGCTGTCGAGACACGAAGATGTTGTTACAGAATAGCACTACAGCGCCATGGCAATGCTATCAGTTTTTTAAACGCGTTGTTGAATTGGACACGAAGGGCTCCATACGACCCTTGCGAATATTTCTCCCACAAGCTGGTTTTTTCTTCGATTTCGAGAGTAAAATAACCAAGATATAAGTTATACCCACAAAAAAATGCTTTCATAGAAGCCTAACTATAATTTTATTAAATTATAGTTAGGCTTCTATGAAAGCATTTATCCTTATTATTATAAGGATAACCACGTACTAACGATTGGGTATTCCCAAAAGGTTTTTAATCAAAGCCCTGATCGCCCTACCAATAAAATATGGGGCCATTAAAATTTTACGTGCCCTATAAAGAGAATTATACGACCAATCTGTTTAGTAGAACGGTCGGATTTTAGAATTGAGGATTAAGATGTAGTTAAGGGCATTTTTTATTGTTTGTCTGCCTTAAAAGTGACGTTTAATTAAGTTTCTCTGGATGCTCTTATTTTTGTACAGGATCAACTTTGCGGTGAAGTCTTAATTTGCCGAGCCTTTTCAAGGTTCCTTACCCAAAGGATAACCAACGGACTCCTATTATTAGAGTTCCGTACCCAAAAGGTAACCAACGGAACCCTATTACTAAGCCTCCGCTGTCCGTCCGTCCGTCCGTCTGTCTGTCAGCGAGCTGTATCTCAAAAAAACCGTAATAGGTAGACAGTTCAAATTTTCACAGATTGTGTATTTTTATTGCCGTTATAAAAACAAATATTAAAAATTAAGGTTTATGGTACGGAACCCTTCGTGTGCGAGTCCGACTCGCACTTGGTCGGTTTTTTCCAACTATGTTAGGATTACCTTGGGATTACGCGGGCAAAGCCGCTGGCAGAAGCCTATAAGTATTTTCGGTGCATATCACGTGTATTTGGGGCGCAGCTACTCAGAAATGCCTCAACCTAAGTAACAGTAGAATAGCGTTTTAAGAAGAAATCTTAAGTGTGATATCTAAGCAACAGCTTTAGACCTAAAATGCTTCATATTTAACTTAAAGTTATGAAGGCAGAACATTTAAATATCTAGTTACAAAAGTTTGCGTGAGTTCTTATCGCGGCCGCTTAGCCTTGCAATAAATATGAGGATTTTAACTCAGGACCTTCTTCGCTTAAAATATTCTAGAAAGATAAGAACTTTTTAGGGTTCCGTACCCAAAGGGTAACAAACGAAACCCTATTACTAAGCCTCCGCTGTCCGTCCGTCCGTCTGTCTGTCAGCGAGCTGTATCTCAAGAACTGTAATAGGTAGATACACAATAAAAAACACACAAACACATAATAAAAAATAAGGATTATGGTACGGAACCCTTTGTGTGCGAGACCACCTCGCACTTGACCGGTATTTAGGGTTCCGTACCCAAAGGGACCCTATTAATCCCCAACACGGAACCCTATTACTAAGCCTCCGCTGTTCATCCGTCCGTCCGTCCGTCTGTCAGCGGGCTGTATCTCAAGAACCGCAATAGATAGACAGTCCAAATTTTCATAGATTATTTATTGCCGCTATAACAACAAATAATAAAAATTAGGGTTTAAAGTACGGAACCCTTTGTGTGCGAGTCCATCTCGCACTTGACCGGTATTTAGGGTTCCGTACCCAAAGGGACCCTATTAAACCCCAACACGGAACCCTATTACTAAGTTTCCAATGCACTGTATCGTCTTCATGTTTTGTTTACGTGAAAATAATAATAAAATACGTGGCCAATAATTTTTGGAAATCTATGTAATTCTAAATAGATTTTTCAGTAAAATACCCTATTCTACTAATTATTTAATTAGTAGAATACGCATCTTAGTCGCAATTTGTCAAAGGAGCCTCAATTTCCATACATTTTTGGCCGATTGCCACTGACATGCGATTGCGAACGTTACTCAAAATTTGTAGAATTGGCACTCTGAACTGTCAAATTTCCAAACAAATTTTTGAGAAATTATTTCAGCTATAAAAAACCGGTTTAGATGTAAATATATAAAAATCAAGGTCCTGAGTCAACACAATAAAAAGATAATTATGGGCAAATTTTAATTTTCGCGAAAACTTGTAAGTACCAATATTTACGAGTACCTTAATTTTCAACTTTTTTATGTTTTGGAATCTTTGCTTTATTTGTGCTGTAAAATGTTGCTATTGGCCTGTTTAAGTTTTTTTTTAATAAATAAGGCTCAAGATGCCTCTTGAATCTTTACAACCGACTTCAAAAAAAGGAGGAGGTTCTCAATTCGGTTGTATTTTTTTATTTGGGTCTTCACTTAAGAGTGGCGATAGTATGTATACCTTCGGTCGGACTTTTAAACAAAATCAAACTTTTTCTTAGGAATTCCGGGTTATACAGGGTAATTAAAAAAATACCCGAAACCTCTTAATCTTGACTTCGTATCATGACGCTGAACAACATTTGTTCTACGACTTTTCAAAATTCGAAACATTTTTATTCCATACAAAAAAATATAAACATAGTCTAAATTTTGCATATTCTTTATGAGGCGGCCCACGAAAGGCCGCCGCCAGGTTGGCGGCGAGTGACTGAGTGCGCGCGCGCGCGTAGTATACGCGAAATAAACAGACTTCAAATAAATTAAAACAAATTGTTTTTGGCTACATTGATTGGTTGAGGTCAAAGTCGTAGAACAAATGTTGTTCAGGGTCATGATACAAAGTCAGGATTGAGAGGTTTTGGGTATTTTTTCAATTTCCCTGTATATATATTTATATTTTGTTATGTTTGTTTTTTAAAAGCAGCAACTTATAGAAACTATTGCGTCTACACTATTCATAGGCATTAAACGCCTGTTCCACGGAGACTAATATTTCACATAAATCCACCTGGTATACAAAGCTACATATCATAGGGACATAACTCATACAAGCCTATGTTAGGTGAATTACTGATTTTTATGAGCTATATAATATTGTAGCCATGACAGGACTAAACATAGGCTACGAATGAAGGTTTAAGGCAACGACACAAACCAGCGAACTTGAGAGAACAAAACACGTACTCGTTTATTACCCAGTAGTTTTTTTGCCGTTTAGTATTTATTTAGCACATACATGAAACACGCACGGTACATAGACATAACAAATAATGGTAGGTAAGCCAATGGAGGAGCTCGTGGCTAATAATAACAGCCGCACGGGTCGATCTTTAAGGTTAAGCAACGCTTGCCAAGGTTGGTCTGTGGATGGGTGACCATCTTAATATACCGAGTTTCCTCCGTGCCTCGGAAAGCACGTTAAGCCGTTGGTCCCAACTGTCATTTGTAGATCTTTGGCAGTCGTTACGGATAGTAAGAAACCAGTAAATCTGACTCCAGTCTTGCCAAGAAGTACCGTTTTATCCAGTTAATGGATTGCGGAAGTCTGGTAGGCAGCCGGTTCACGTAAAACACTGGTATTCAGCATTGACTGGATGCCGACCCCAATATAGTTGGGAAAAGGCTAGGCAGATGGTAGGTAAGCCAAAAACTAAGTGTGTGTCTCACGGCTGCACTAAAAAGGTTAATTTCAGCGATATGTCAGACAGTCTGAGATTGTCTGACGCTGGTTTTCTAATGAACCCTAAGGATGAGTGGCGGTTCATTTGAAACAAAATGATATGTAAAAATATCATAAAAAGCGTACATAAAAGAATAAACAGATATAATGAATATTGAGCAATTATACTAGAAATTATAACAAAGTTAAGAAGATATTACAATGTAGATGGTTAAATTATCTTTGAGATAGTGCAAATTACATTAAAATACGCCAGTGCTGTATCGAGTCTCGACTGTGACAGATAAATGTTGTTCTTCGTCTTTGGTGGTCCTGTGCCACCCCCTAACAGATTCTACCGGCGACGGCAACACTGTCATCTGCCCATATATGCTAGCCCAGAAGGGATTTGATTTGGTGAAGAGGTGGCTTTGTGATAATGTGCTAACACTGAATGTTGAGAAAACTAAATACCTGACCTTTTCAATCCGTGCTTCTTCACAAGTCAATCTAAACTTAATCGCACATAACTGCTCCCAAGAAGCTTCGGTACATTTTAGATGCTCATGTAATCCTTTGGAGCGTGCAAAAACAATTAAGTATTTGGGCATAATCATTGATGATAAGTAAAACTTCAAAGCTCACATTCAGGCACTGAGTAAAAGAGTTCGTAAGCTAACCTACATTTTTAAGACATTGCAATGAGGCATGTAGTCATCCCTACATTGCTAAAGCAAATCTATTATGCGCTTTGTCAGTCACTCATTTCATGCTGCGTATCGTCTTGGGGTGGTGCACCAAAAACAAGGTTAAAGCAACTTGAGGTATCACAAAGATCCATACTGAAACTCAGTAAGTTTAAAGCTTTTCGCTACCCTACCACGCTTCTTTATGAACATTGTGAGGTCCTAACCGCACGCCAACTATTTGTCTTAAGGTGAATGCTCCAGGGTAGCCCGCGAAATTCAAATATTTTGAGCTACATGAACTTAGAGGGCTATATTGATTATTAAAATGGTTTTAATTCTTTAGATAAATACGCGTTACGGTCGCCGATTGTATTTGGTCCACATACAGCTTCACACTGACCGGCAAATTGCAAAAAACATAAAAATATTTGAATTTCGCGGGCTACCCTGGAGCATCCACCTTAAGCATCACTATGAAACAACATATTACCATGGAGTACAGAGGAGCTCGTGGCTAGATCTTCAAGGTTAAGCAACGCTAGCCAAGGTTGGTCTGTGGATGGGTGACCAGCTTAACATATCGAGTTTCCCCCGTACCTCGGAAAACACGTTAAGCCGTTGGTCCCGGCTGCCATTTGCAGATCTTTGCCAGTCGTTACGGATAGTCAGATGCCAGTTAATCTGACTCCAGTCTTGCCATGAAGTACCGTGTTTCCCAGTTAATGGGTAACACGGTACTAGGGTCTGGTAGGCCTCCACAACCCATTAACTGCAGCTGCTCCTCGTAAAATACTGGTACTCAGCTAAATCCGGTTTGACTGGATGCCGACCCCAATATAATTGGGAAAAGGCTAGGCAGATGATGATACTACCATGGAGTACAGCCCGAGTATGTTAACAAGGCGGAAGAGTTTACTACGTAAGACCCATTTTTATATAACAAAATTCTTCATATTTACTCATTGAATAGGGCAGAGATGAAAACATCGGTTATTCATTGGCTGGGGAGGCTAACGTACGATCAAACTGAGAATTTGCTGACTATCTTTAAGTAGAGATATAGTGTTGTGTCAGAATTTATGATCAGATTTGTATATGTATCTATTCAATCTATATATATAAAAATGAATCCCTATTTCCCTTGGTCATCGCATCACGCTTGAACGGCTGGACCGATTTTGATAATTATTTTTTTGTTGTGTTTGTTCTGGTCAGGAAAAGGTTTTAGGCTATATATTATCACGCTATGTGCTTTGGAGGATGAGCAATATTAAAAAATGTCATTTTAAACGAATGGCATATGGTTTGGTCCCCGGCCAGCAAGAGCTTTTATTTTTGTATTTATTTTATCTCTTTAACTGTATTTTTACGCTATAATTTTGTAATAATCATAATAAAATGGATTTTTTCGCACTTAAAATAACATTTAAGTATATAATCCAGGTTTTCTCCAAATAGTTTAGTGAGAAATTGTTATAAGAAGCCACAACATATTACAATATTGCAGATACTTATGCGTCTAACTTTAGCAATGTTAATCATCACGCTATACTTTCAAGGAGCTGAGCAGCGAAAAACCATGACATAAATAACATCGGCTATTTCAAACATTTGTCAACAGCACTCATAGAACATAGGTTTTAAGGCCTTCCTTTTAAAAGACTTGGTGTGGGTTTTAATGCCAAAATATAATGGCCAGGATGTTAAAGGATACCTTAACAGAACGCGTCACGTTCAAAAGTAGATAATTGCAAAACCAATGTATATAATTTTTACATATTAACCGGATAGGAATTGTGGAAATGTACATGAAACTAACATTACGTAATGAAGATACCCGTAATACCATCTATTGACCCAAATAGTACTCAACACAGCATGAGATTTACATCAAAACCTATTTTTTAGTTATTAGTGGTAGTTTTAAAACGTTTAAAAGTGATTCTTTAAATACCTTTAAAATATCGTTCTGAACCAATTTCTATTAAAAAAGTAAAACAAACTCCGAAATAATATTAAGACAGTTCAATTTCAGATTCCATAGATGGCGTTATGTATTTGATTTCATTTTTTGGATCGTCAACAGACGTGCGCTTCAATTTGCTAAGCTTAACTTGAGTTGCTAAAAAATGAATCTTTACGGGCCAGGGGTCACGTCATACCCGCGAGCAGCTGGCGAAGTCCCATGATAGAGGAGTCGCGGAAAGAGTTGAATTAGATTGGTTAATCGGATGTCTAACTGAGTTCTAAAAACTTAAATCGTTTCGATTTGCGTTCCTCATTCGAAATAAATTGAGAAGTAACTTGATCAAGCAGTTTCTTAACTTTGTAGTTTGAAGAATAGCACCATTCATATAGCGCAAAATAATATCAGTATACCGAAGATCAAATATGTAAACCTTTTTATGGCCCGACGCCATAAAGAAGGCTGTTAAAGGTAGCATGCACAGAATGGTCCACGCAGCAGAAGACCGGATGTATACCCGTCGTGTGTGGTCGCAATCCTCAGCATTGAAGAAACGACGGAGAAGAAGAAAAATGCGAACTTAATATAAGAAGGCCACTTAAATGCGCATTATTTTACGAATTTTGTAAAAAATTGACAATGGCATACACCACAATCAAGAGATGGCTAGGTTATTTTAGAAGAGAGCCTGTGTTGTCCGTTGCTTCAGCATTAATTCATTACTTCTGAACTGTGAACGGGGAGCCCACCGACCAAGCAGACCATCATTACGTATAATATTGACAAATGTTTTTGGGAAAAATAAGGAAATTATTTCCATGAAAACGCAAAGGAAGAAAATGATAGACACCATCCGATTTTAACTTTTATGATTTCTATTTAAATACGTAATTTCTAAAAAACTTTGCAAAGGCACTCGGTTGAAAGTCACACATATCCAACAAACTGTCATAGTAGCCGAAATAATACTTCGGCTGATTGCTCCGGCATGGTTAAAAACTGTTCAATTTCCAGTGAAGCAACAGCTCAGGGCAAAAATTATCTGTTGCGAGTTTCACTTTCACCCTCCAGTGGATCATGGGAAACTGTAAATCCCCAAGCAATGACGTCAGAGACAAACTAAACGATACTGCTGGACCTGTACCCACTTCTTCTCTTACCTTTCTTACCGATTTGTACATTAATTTTCCAGAGATCAACTGAACTTCAAGACAACAAATGATCACGGGCTATAAATTACAGGCAGTCAAAAATGGCAATGTTAAGCCTATACATGCGACTAACTAAGCGACTTCTCAACCCAAGTAGAAATACCCTCCGAATAATAATAGTTATAAATCCGGGTCAATCCCCCACTGAAAAAATATCATTTCTCTCTTCAGCACGATGGATCGATGATTTAAAAAAGGTGGCACAAGACCGGGATGGTTCGCGCTTTTTGGGAGGCTTACATTCAACAGTGGACGGCAATTGGCTGGCATCATTATTTGATGATGATAGTCCCCATAGACAGCCAAATGTACAAAGATTACTTTGATACCGAGAAATTAGTCGCCGACTTCATTCTGGAAATGAGGCCTTTGCTACCGGACGTGCAAAAATACTCGGAACGATGAGGACGCTCAGCGAAACCTATATGCGTAGCTTCGCTGGCGCGAATGGGAGCCTAAGTGCGGATAACGGAATCACAACTGTACTCTCTCCGTTGCGGGGTTAGTCTTTTCGTCTAGATAGAGTTTCGCATTTCAACTTTATGTAGTTCTATAACTCTAGCAATTTTCTTCAACATCGTGTATAGAAAAGCGTTATCATTAAAACGTTTCTCATTACGAAAAATTACTAAGATTGGTCGTTGTTTTGAATAAAAGAGGTGAAACAGCCAATGCCTTGCATTCTAAGGGGGTCAAGCAATGTTAGAAGTTGACTGTTCTTATATCATATGTCACAATGGTTGCTGGTCGCTCACAATGGGCTTCATCAGAAGGCTTAAAGTCACTCAAAAGGCAATGGAGAGGGTAATGCTTGGAGTTTCCTTGCGTGATCGAAACAGGAATGATGATATTCGTAGAGAACCAAGGTTACTTACATAGCCTGCAAGATCGACGAACTAAAGTGGCAGTGGGCAAGGCATATTGCTCACAGAACAGATGGTCGTTGGGGCCGAAAAGTTCTGGAGTGGCGACCGCGTATCGGAAGACGCACCGTTGGAAGGCCTCAAGGTGGACCAGGTGAAGGTCGCGGGTAGCCGATGGATGCGAGATGTGCCGAACCAGTCGTTATGGCAACGCTTGGGAGAGGCCTATGTCTAGCAGTGGAGGTCTTTCGACTGATATGATGATATCTTATCTTAGCGATCTTACCTAGCGACATCATTTTACTATACGACATACACGCAAACGAAGTCGCGTGCAACAGCTATCTTTTTCTAATCTTCTAATGTATTAAAATCTAGGATTACAATGTTTGTTATCGAACTCCTCCGAAATTACTTGACCGATTTTTATGAAATTTTTGTGTTTATTTATATGGCTAAACAACGTTTGCCGGGTCAGCTAGTTTTCTATAAAAATCTAATAGCAAAATATTCGGAAAACTCTCTCACACACCCTCTTACACACATACACTCATCCCTTTCATCTTACAGACCCAGAGGACAATAACCTTGTTTTAAAAGTATTAATTATAAGCATGTAAACGTTGTAAATTTTAGTTTAGTACATATTTTAATGTTTACTTTTTATCGCGAGCTCATACATGTATATTTAGTTTGAGGGCTTGAGGCGCTGCGTACTGAAACACAGGCTATAAACCTAGTTCGGTAACAGATGCTAAAAATATACACAATTATGTTATTATAATGTAAAGATTAATTTTAAGAAGCTTGTTAACAAATTGTGTAAACGTGTGTATATATGTCTCGTCTAATAAATATTATTATTATATAGCTGCCGGACGACTAGCATTCCTCCTACCAGCTGGTGGAGTAAGGCAGTGACCGCGTACCTTCAAAGAACTGGTGCATTTGGTAAGGACATACATAATTCATTCCCTTCACTGTATACAATAAATAAGCTTGCTCAAATATATTTATTTCCCATCAGAAATATTTTTATCTTTTGTCGCTTGCAAAAGCCGATTTTAAATAATGGTCACTGACGTAATACTCGTAATATTTGTAGGGTTCCGTACCCGAAAGGTGAGCAACGGAATCCTATTACTAAGCCTCCGCTGTCCGATAGTCTGTTTGTCAGCGGGCTCAAGAACCTTAATACATAGGTTAGACAGTTGATATTTTCACAGATTGTGTATTTCTGTTGTTACTATAACAAAAATAATAAAAAATATGGTTTATGGTACCCTTCGTGTGCGAATCTGACTAACACTTAGCCGGTTTTTGTTTTCCTTCTCTATTTTAACTCTTTAGACTTACACCCGTATTCACAGACGTTACTATGAGGTCTCAGTGCGCGCGAGCGCACAGGTCCCCTAAAATTATTCATAGACAATACTAGAGTGGCGGTTAGCACTATGCGTCCCTTAGAATAAACGCACAGCTAAGGTAGCCTGCTAGCTGTTTTAAGCAACGCATAGCTAGTAGCATAGTCTCGATTCTCTGTGGTCTATTATGAGTTACTAGAAATATTTTTCGGGGTTGAATTTTACAGTTTGTGATAATTTTTCATTTTCATAGCGTCCTTTTACAATGGATTATAGTACTGAATTTGATAATTATATCAATGAGATAAGCTCAATAAATACCAGAAAAGTGATACGGGATTTCCAAAATCCTTTTGATTATTACAGTTCGGATGAATTTAGGCGACGCTAAAAGTGCGAAGTGAACTACGCAACAAAAACTAACCAATAACAGAGCTCTATTCAACGCTGTACGTTTGCTTAGTCAAGGGTCTTTTGAGTATTGTTTATGAATTGAAAGGCTTGCAATATGCAATGCAGTGGGAAAAGCCTTACTTCGCATAGCGTAGCTACTTTACTGAGATAAGTATTGTTTGTGAATACGGATGTTATTCTTTTGTTACACCAATCTGCTTAAATTAGTTACTCTTTAGAATCTTTTGATAGAGAAGTACCTTATCATACCTACTGTGGCTTTAAGTTTAGTCCCTCTAGTAATGCATCTAGTAAATAAACCTTTGCTTTAATGCTTTCTTCCAAGGGTTAGTAGGGTTTGTTGAAATAAAACACAAAATATAATCAGCAGTAATATTTTAAATTGCTTTGAATCACAATTTTGTAGTGTTTATAGATTATAATAATTACAAAGGAAGATTATTTTTTGTTCAAAGTACACTTATCCAACAGATCGTGTTCATGCACTCTCGTGTCCATCATCTCAGAATATTTTATAAAAATCATAAACAACAAATTCTCATTTAAGTCCTAAAATAAAAATATAACAAATTAAAATTAACAAACTTTTTAATAAAATAAAAAGATAACCTTATCTGATAACATTTTGAATTCATTACATAAATTATAACCCTTTTTAATCAATAAAATTTTTTGAAAATGTTAACTTATATTAGTTTTACATAAAATCCTAAAATATAAGTGAATAAAACCTTTGAAATCAATGCTCATTCACAAAATCATTATAACATATTGAATACATTCATAAGAAATAAGTACATGATTAATTACGATTATAAATACTTAGGAACAATATTGTTTATTTACAGTTCACACAAAATACTTACAAAATTAACAAACAACACTGATTACTAAAAATAATATACGACATTTTCTTTTCCAGAAATTATTTACAACTCATTTTCAAGTTTTACATTATCTATTAAAATAGATGTTAAAAATACAGTTCACATAATTATTTAATCCAATTATAATTCATACAACATTTTTTTACGAAAGATGAACTATAAAAAGAGATTCTAAGCTGTTCGTCTGGACAGTCCTCATTCATACGTCCCTCCATATTTTGGTGTCTTAGAAACCTTGAAACTGGCAGTACGTAACAATTTCTTACATTTGCTAATATTAAAATAATGAAAAACTTGCATACAACGCTTAAGATTGCATATAAATAATTATATTAATTAAAAAATTAAATAACATCATAAAATTCGCTATCAAACGCTCGTTTTCTATATAAATTTGTTTGTAAAGCAATAATTCTAGTTGCTAGCTATAAAAATATAGGATTGTAATGACTTTTGAAAATGTTTTAAAGTAAAATTACGTTTCTATTCTATTTTGCTTTAATAAAATGACTAGCACTTAGATAACTAAACATTTATGGCAGATAATTCATGACTACTGTATGACTAAATCAGGCACTATTGCTTTATATTATGTAAATAATTAAAGTTATTATTATTTTTAAAGAGCCTAAACATGCTTTTATTTTTGGTAATATTTGACTAAATTATTAAAAATACTCAAACATGACTAAAATGCATTTCAAAATATTATTACAATCCTACTAAAAGGATTTAGCAGCTATGAATATTATTAAAAGAATTTCTAGTGATCTAGCATTTGATAAAAAAATATAAACTAAGTACGCGAGTGTCGAAAACGTCAAAGTTATAATTAAGTAAGTATCTAAGTGATATGCAATATACTTTAGGCAGGCTCATTTTGATAAAAAAAAAATCCATTTTAACACAGAGGTGAGCAAAATTAGTTTTAGCCATTCATTATGAAAAATTTACCAATCTCTAGAAACTAAAATATTATTTTTTTTAAGTAAAAGATAAAAATGACTAAAACTAAAATAATGCGCCTCTACAAAAGTATACGCAAGCTACCGCGAATAAACTCACTACTAGAAATCGCATAAACAACAGACGTATGTAACTTAGAACTACATTAAAATCATAGACGCTAAAAATCAATACCTTTTGCAATCTTTTTTATCACATTTTCGTCAAAAGAAACGTGCCTACGGCATAATAAATTCATAAAGCTCAAATAGTCACGGCCCACCCGAAAAGATAAAAAAGAAATCCAATCATAATCTCACTAATATCTCATTCCAGTACCAGTTAGTAACAATTTCTATATTTTAGTCTTAGGAATACTTACTAAATATGAAGTTAAAATGTGTGAACAAGCTTCTTATAATATAATAATAAAAAGTATTAGTTAAACTTTTAGTTTTAAATTCTATGTATAGATTTCAAGTTTTTTTTTTTATTATTTCATATAATAGTAATTTATCTAACTATATCTACTTCTAGTGCACTATCTTTTAGCTGTAGTCAATGACTAAGCCTTGCCGTAAGTGTGACATTTTTATTATCCTTAAAAAAGTTTATTGCTTTCGTTCTTTTGTAAAATTAAAGAAAACACATGGTAAAATATATTAAGAGCTTGTCTCATAATCTTTTTTTTTACAAAAATGAATTCTTTTTTTTACTGTTTAATGTAATTGACATTTCTTTTATAGAAAAGATAATAATAAATGAATACATTTTTTGGTAATTTTTTGGCGTTTCTTAAAGTAATTTACACATTTTACTAAAAAAAGATAGGATATTAAAACGGACACAGTTATCGGTGGCACTAAGAAGCGTCTATATTTCAACTGTTTTGTGACGATCGCGTGGATATTAAAATACTCTTTCTTTACAAATCGGAGTTTATTCCACCACAAAAATATTATTGCTTTCAAAGGTTCCGCGTTACTGAGAAAAATATTTTTAATTTTATTTTCTTCATATTTCCACCGTTTCGCATTTTAATAACTTTATCAGCGCTCCAGAAGCAATCGTGCACGCTATCTAAAAATATAGGTATACGCATGACCACTAGCTAAACGAACTATTTGTTCGAAAATTAAGACAGAAATGATAGAATAACTTTTATGGAAAATTAATACATCAAAACTTTTGGCGCAATACATCTCGAAATACTGGTATCGTACCCGCCATTACTACATATACATATATAAATATAACATCTTAAAATTAGCGATCCAAAAATATGAAATATACGTGTTGTATTAGTGCGCCCCCGGCCGCCCAAGTGTTTGCAAACCCGCGATATTTGCGACTTTTGCCGTTCGCTACCGGAGGGTGCAAAAGCCGCCACAACTGGACGGTTTTTCTCAATCCTCGTCGCGTGTTTATTTTCCTCTAATTGAAAAAATGCTGGTTCATTCTCAACAAAACACCACTCAACATTGAACGGAGAAAAATTGAACTTTCGCTGCGAATCAACCAATCTTTTTTGCCTACTTTTTCAACTCTGGGCCTTTCAAAATCTAAATAAACAGGAATATATCGGAATGTACGAACAGTTGAATTAAAAAATACTGAAAGAGTAAGAATTTTCAAGAAAAACTAAGTCTCAAATCTAATTAAAATATAATAAAACTGAATGAATGAAATAAAGTTAAAAGAGATAGTGGAAGTAAGTTTGATAACTCAGCGTACCAGGGCCCTGCTCAAGCAAAGCGTCCTTATTCGTTCGAAACTTTTGCTTTATAAAAATACGAATCGAAAATATCTCGACTGTAGCACGTCTTCTTATGGTTAAGCTATGATTATTCTATTATTTCTTATACTATAAAACTTTACTATGTTTACTACGTTAAAATATCAGAGAATTCAGAAAAAGGGAATATTTAGGTTTTAATTTTCTATATTTAAGTGGTGCACAACCTTATTTCTTCATGAACGCTAGGTAAGTATGGCGTTAGCATAACGAGGATCTAAAACAAAAGATCACTATCTAATGAACTAAGAGTAGATGTAGGTAGTTGATAAAAAGTCATAGTAAGGATCTGCACTTATTGGAATAGGAACTAGGGGAGGAGAAATATGAACTTAACGATATCGTGGCGAAAGAAGACGAAGAACAAACGAAAATTAAACTATTGGTAACACGGTCGAAGGTCTCATAGGATTAGATCCAATCTAAAGGGTGTCCCAAAGATCGTAAAACATGTTCGATGATATCTAAGGCTTCATCTTCACTGCATAGACTAAAAGAATTAAAACTATTTAGGCTGGAATGAAACCTATTGTAAACTTTCGACCGAAACTAACTGCGTAATTACTTTTATTTCTCTTAAATACGATAAAATCTCAAAATACTCACAGCTCGTCGGGTTTATTGTATTATACGCTAAGTGCATCTACTTTATAAGAACAGTGGCTTTTTAATAATTTGAATTTGTACTAACCTCTCGGCTGGCTTGTGGATCCCCTCGGATCCACTACACAATACCGTCAACAGTCAGGTGGGTCCCTGTGGCTCCACCCGACCTACGGATTTAAAACTAAATTTTAGTAATTTTTACGGTTAATTTTCTTTTCTCAACGATTGAACTCTATGGTATATAATATTTTTCATATGGGAACACTGTCGGAAAAAAAAATACGCTTGACAAGAGAAGAAATGTCACAAAATACATTTGTCAAATCAAACAAACATTCGTTCAACTTGTGCGCGAGAATTTTCGATTTTTACGTGTTTTTCTGTGGAAAGTAAGCCAAGTATTGATAGAAATTCATAATTTACTTTATTTTCGTTAAATTTCAACTAATATTCAACGTCAAAAGTGTAAATTATCTGGTGAAAATTACGAAACAAAACTATTTACCGGATTTCTTCCCGTACGTAAGTAATTTGATATTTCAGAATTATAGTGGCATATTGTAACGATATACAATTGAACAATGAGTTCGTGAATACATGGCTAGTAATCTAGAAACATTTCTTATTGGAATCTTATTGGAATATTCTTGATGTTTGTTTACAAAAATACAAATTACGTAAATCAAAATGTCTGCTCCGCGTACTATGAAGTTTGAGCTTAAATATTGCGGCAGTCGATTTTTATCTCGTAAAATAACATCATCACTAGATTACTTGTCTTTTTATGACCTTAATTCCAAAATTTTGTGTAAATTGATCCAACATTTGTGTCAGAAATCAACATAATAATACAACAAAATAGCTTTCAGCAAGTACTCTCGTATCTATCCAAAATGTTTATATTTCGGTTTGTTATAAGAATATTGTTTACATTCTAATACATAGTGACATAATTAAAGAACCCATAACAGTTTCAAGTGTGTGAATAGCTGCTTTGTGAGCGGAGAGATAAGGTTTTTTGTGCTGCGGGTCATATTACGCTTGCGATAAGCGGGCGCCCGCGATACGCAACGGAGTATGACGAAAACATGACATTTGAAATTTGCCAGCCGTGCCTACATATTTTAAACTCCATTGCTGAAATCATTCATAGAATAGAATTTAAGTTTTGACTCGATCTAAAGTTCGAAGCAAACAAATCAACTCAATTTCTCACATTAAAATTCATTATCAAATCGTTTTGCAATTGACGTGAATTGCAAAAGCCAAACGCTACGCAACCATTTTTGTAGATATTTTATGAATTTTCAAAAATTTTGCGTCAAGTCTTACGATTTTTTTTCAGCCAATACGTTTGATGATCTAGGTTTAATTACTTTACATCCAATTTAGAGTTTTCAAAAATATGATTCCAATAAATGTTCTAAACAAATATCTCAAAAATACATTATGAAAATATAATACAAATACAAATAAATATAAACATATAATACATATAAAAAAAATACATACATATAATCATCCATAGTTTTAGTAGATTAGATTCCTTTATTATATTTTTTTTTATTATTGTTTTAAATAAACAAGTTTATAGTTAATACCTACTATGTATGGAAGAGCGGAGTCTCCTAATACAGGCTTTATTAGCTTAAAAGGAGGCTCCAATCACTATCTAGTAATGTAAGAAACTTGTTAAACTAATAAACATTTTCATTTTCATTTTCAAATACGATAAAATTTATACTAAATATAACCCTGTCTATGACCTGAAGAGTTTAAAATAAAGAATAAATCGAAATCTAAACTCTGAACAAGTCATTTCTAAGGAAAACATAATTACTTCCTAAAGTCACACGTGTTGCTATAATCCGTATATTATTATGCGCAGATGAAACTGCGGAGATTTACATTAGAAGAACGAAAACAACCGTTTCGCTTCTTAAGGCTACCTGTCCATTTCAGCGGAGCGAGGCAGCGAAACGGAGAAGCAGATAAATTATTAACCAATGAAATCGCACAAAATGCCAGTACTCACGTGGTGCCGAGATTTTGTCCAATTCCATTGGTTAAAACTTCCCCATTTCTCTGCTTCACTACCTCGCTCCACTGAAACGGGCAGGCAACCTTAATCCGTTCAATCGTACCAATGTATTGAAACGGTATCGAATCATAACGATAGTGTTTTATTTCAGAAAAGAAAATCTAAACGGCGAAACGTGATAGTCAAAACTTTTCGTATCGTCTACAATAAAATACGATATGCAAAAGAATTGTTAAAACATTTCAAATAGACAAGGCCTGAGTCAGTTCACAACTCCGATAAGAAACCTGTTTTGTGAAATTAGCTTAAGTTATATCAGACAGTATATTTGATAATGTGAAAGGCAGTTGGTGTTAATGCGTAATTTGAAATACTCGATGTAAAAAAATCACAAAATACTCAACTAAAGATTTCGACTTGTAAATTAAGGATAAAGGAAAACCTCCGATGGAGGGTAGAATGGAAATTAACATAGTTTAGGGAATTTATAGTGTCCGTTGAATAGCTGCCGTTATCAGATTTTAAACAGAAGCTCTAGTAGAAGATCTTCATCCACGTTCATTGGTGATTCAGGAGCAAGGTAATCAACGATCCTAGAAGATTGAAACTGGCATTAGAATCGCTTACTTCAAAGTAACATACACTTTTAAAAATTACACTCAAATCTTAGAAGAACACAATAAAAGTAAAAATTAATTTCTACAAGAGTAACAAAACATACAGTTATCCAATTATGTAAGTAGGCAAAAATCTTAAATTAATGTTGATTTTTCAGCCACATCATCATGTGACATCATTGACGACGGAGATACCGTTAACAATAATGTTGATAGTGTTGGTAATGATGACGATGCTTACCTATTGGGCGTGGGTGGTGTACTGGTGATGCGCGGCAGCGAGCTTTGGCGGACATCCGGCGATCGCCGGGCCCCCCTCACGCTTTCGGCTCGTGCGTTCTGCAACCTGCCACAAACGGGGAGAAACATAATACGAAAACAATTACGTAAAAAATAATCACTAGCACTCACAGACACATTCCGATTTTTACTCTCAAGAGCAAAGTGGCCAAACAAATGTTGTATTTCACTACGAAAACTTACGTTGGTCGTAAATTCCTCCCATGTACTGTGCAGCGTGAAAATAGTTTTGGGAATATTAAATAAAATTCGATTGAAGACAAGAAAATATATAAAATTATTGTATCGAAGACAAAAATAGTCGTCATGCTTCACCACATAAAATTCCAAATCCAGTCAATCAAAAATAACAAGACAATAACAGACTGTGTACCATCTCAAGATACCAGACAAAAACAATAACATTACCAGTCTACCAGATTTTAAGAAAACGTTTCCATCTAAACAGACTAAGCTCTGAATATTCACGAAACTCGAATAAACAAGCTTGAACAAAAACCCTCCTTTAATTTAATAAAACAACAAGTCTAAAAGTTTAACAAAATCATGCTCTAAAGATTCTCTTATCGAAGGCAAGAAACAAACTTGGGTACAGTTGATTTATCTATCCGCCACAGATACAGAAGTTTGGAGAAAAGCTAAAATGTTTCATTCATAAAGTACGAACTGATTCGGGCTTAGATTACTCGGGAGGGATCGGCAACGAGCCAATAGCCGAAATTAATTTAGCATTGACTGCGATGGAAGCAATGAATAAAGGTTTTAATTGTTGGAAATATTTGATGAATTTTCGCTTTGTTTGGTTTATTTGAAGAGAAGGATAGGATTGTTTTATAAAGTTGTACAAAATGTTTCTGATTCCGGACGCTTTTCAGTTCTTTCAAATTTCCCGTCAGTCGAATTTTATACTATTAATGCCATATTTTAGAATAAGGAAACCAAGCAAGTTAAAATCTATCATTATTACATTTTCTTTAAAAAAAAGAAAAAAATAAAATTCATTTATTTCAGGCCATGAAACCCATAGACAATTAATACAATAATTTTTATAAATAACTATAGCTCACATTAATTATTATGAATTTACATTTAAATTTTAGCAATATTATTCAATTGATTAATGTCGATAGATTTAGATTAAAATTAAGATAGAGTGATTAAAATAATATGGCAATATCAGTCCGTACATGAACCATGCAATAGTGGTTCACGTACTGACAGTCAAAGCGATCAGCTAAAGCGCTCAGGATACTGTTGCGGCTGCCCTGCACCCTATGCAATAGGGATGTACACCGCTTGCGCATGATTGCGAGGAAATCCACACGCGCCTCGGCAAACATCCCCGACGCGCTGCCCCATAAGCATCCTGAACTGAATTTTTGTCTTTCCAATTTCTGATATCTTGAGCAATAACTTCATCAATGTCTACATAAATATCATTCAACCAAAACCAACTCCGTGTAATCTTTAACTTTCTTATTAAAACCTTGAGGAAGTTTGGAGCTCAAAAGTTGTTCTTTCGAAACGATCTCTGGCGTTCGTTAAAACATATATATTTGGATATCGAAAATTAGAAAGTGAGTTTACAATTTTGTGTGAAAGTTATATTTCTTTTAGCATTAATTTGACCTTTCTTCGTTGTGCAAATATTGGGATTCGACAACATTTTATTTATTTTGATTTGTTTTGCTGTTAATACAAGTTTATTAGATTCGGTGAACTCATTCGGATTGAAAACATAAGTTTTTAGAGAGAAGTTTCAATGAACGATGTTTTACAGTAAGCATCATCATTTGCCTAGCCTTTTCTTAACTATATCGAGGTCGGCTTCTAGGCAAACCGGATTTAGCTGAATACCAGTATTTTGCATGGAGTGGAGTGGCTGCCTACCAGACCTCTACAACCCATTAACTGGGTAACACGGTACTTTATGGCTAGTCTGGTATTAGATTTACTGGCTTCTGACTATCCGTAACGACTGCTAAATATCTGCAAATGACAGCCGGGACCAACGAATTGATTTGGTTTCCGAGGCACGAAGGGGTTTCGGTATGTTAATATGGTCACCCACCCACAGACTAACCTTGGCAAGCGTTGTCTAACTTTGAAGATCGATCTGTGAGGCTGTTATTTAACTACTAACTCACATTGTACAGTAAGCCACATAGAAAAACTAGCCATGCCTTTTTAATAGAGATGGTACGTGACTCCTTGTAAGTGTGTGACTCCATTTATCCATATCTTTATACTGCGTGTTTAACATAGACTTTCACAACTTAATTCAACAAAGAATTGGATGCTTATCAAGATAAAACTAACAAGTTAACAACATAAAACGAACAATGAGACACAACAAGCTTTATTGCTCGTATATTTAGATAAAAGAAGCAATTAAATCCTCCTTTGTCATTAACTAAAAACATTAAAGACCAGATTTGAACAACCGAATTAAAAGTGAACCCTCAAAATCTCGGAAGACCTTTAAAATAATAAGACAAACAAAATAAACTGTTTCAGGGAAATATCCCAAAAAGGGACCCATTATGTTCTAAAAATAGAAGAACGGATAAAGTAAATGTCTTGTAATTTTATGTCACCAACTTCCTCTATTTTGTTGTTTGGGGATGTTCGTTACGAGGTTAATAATCAACATGATATAAGAATAAAGGTTATTTATGAAGAATAGTAAGTAGTCAAAACAGCCGCACAGGTCGATCTTCAAGGTTGGTCAACAACGCTTGCCAAGGTTGGTCTGTGGATGGGTGACCATCTTAACATACCGAGTTTCCTCCGTGGCTCGGAAAACAAGTTAAGCTATTGGTCCCGGCTGCCATTTATAGATCTTTGGCAGTTGTTACGGATAGTCAGAAGCCAATTAAAATCTGACTCCAGTCTTGCCATGAAGTACCGTGTTACCCAGTTAATGGGTTGTGGAGGTCTGGTAGGCTGCCGTTCCTCGTAAAATACTGGTCTTCTTCCACCTGGCGTTAATCCCGGCTACTGCCAGGGTCCGCCTAAAATACTGGTATTCAGCTAAATCTGGCTTGACTAGAAGCCGACCCCAATATAGTTGGGAAAAGGCTAGGCAGATAGATGATGATCAGTAAGTAGTCAAAACACTTGGGGAGACCCATTTCCCATGCCCATGTGGAATCTTTATACCTTAATTTATTCTAATATGATCTTTCTCTCCGAAGACATTTAATTTTACAGAAAAATGCAAGAGGCTTTTTTTGTAGATAATTTTATGACAAAAAAATTTTATAGTGATCTGTATTGACCTCCGAGAAACAGGTCGCGAGATATTTCCGATAAACTGACTGTCGTAACCGTTTGAAAAAAAAAAAAAAATCATAGTAACTTTTTAGCCGGCACGATATCAATGTCGATTTTTCACTTCTTCGTTACGATGCAATAATAAAGATGTATACAAAAATTCAGCTCGCTAGGAATTTTCCCGCAGATAAAACCTAAAATGACTGGACTATTTAACTAAACTCGATTTACAAACAAACAGGCTCAAGAAATAAACCAGATGGTTCTGGATAAAACCAGACAGGATAACTTAGTAAAGTAGGAACAAATCCGTACGCTGAATTATAAAACGCAGAAATAAGATTGGGAAGCGTTTTTTTCTTTACAAATAATATATTATCATTTTTTATATTCTTTCCCATTCAAAAGGCTTTAGCCCTTCCGTTGTGGCATAATGGAGTCGGTATATTAGTTCCGGGTAAACAATTCCTGGGTTTCCACTGGATACAGATGGAATATTATTTCTGTAAATAATATTTATTATGCGTATACAATGTGTAGTGGCTTGACGCGCCTTTTTATTGAGTTTATGAAAAGGCCTGACATTGAAGACTTGCGTTGTATTATTTTGTTTGTATTTTTTTCTTTTGGTGGCTCATGTTACTTTCAGTGGCTGAATAATACTGTTGGGAAGAAATTGATATTGACGAATGGTTTACTGTATTATTTTAATCAAATATGTATGTTGCCAAATTGTAATAGAAAGATAAATTTAAGTTTGTATACCTAACAATTAGTAAGTAATTAATTTCGTAACTAAGATGAAATTAAGGTTGGTCAAATAAAGGTTATTTTGTTTTATTAATTGTTTATTTTTTCAATGAATCTGTCTACATAAAGTATAATCTTGTTTCTCATTATAATTTTGTAGGAGAATGTGTCTACAAAGATTAACAATTATCAATAAATCACATTGTAATAAAAACGCTTCAACCTGTGTATAATTGTTTTCTCTATGAGCATATTACCGTATGGTGTCGGTCGGTGCCGTATGGTGCCGTAAAAGAATAATGCCATCCCAATACGTCCCGTGGGTCTCGTAAGAGGCGACTAAGGGACTCGCCAGAGAATGGGCAGCAGCGTTCTCTGTAAAAGTCAACACCATGCACTGCGATCGCCAACCCGCCTGCCAAGCGTGGCGATTATTTCACACCCCCATCTTGAGGGAGGCCTATATCCAGCAGTGGCCGACTTTCGGCTGATATGATAGGCAAATTACCTAATTACGGAATTGAACAATACTTTTTCTTGGAACATTGTTTTCATCTATAAAAAGTAGTATTCTGACTACTCATTATGAAATGAGACTTTAATTAATATTACGTGAAATCCGATTAATGACAACGGAATACGAATACGAGGACGTTGGAATTAATCAATACCGTTCAATCACCTTTGAAAGAATTTTAACAAAATCGAGTCGAAACATTCTCATACGACATAATATATTTAACGTTTTTTCATGAAGCGATATTGGAAATTGCTTCGTAAGTAGCATACAAACATTTGGACACAAAAAAAAAAAATATTTATGAAACACCATATAGTTGCGAACTCTGTTTTTTTTTTAATTATGGGTTTGCTCTTGACTCTAGTCTAGGTCAGAGATGACAGAAACAAAGTCTACGATGGAGCGAGCTTACCCACAAGAAGCCTGTTCACTCTAACTTTGAAGAGATAAAGGTTGTAAGCGTTTGGAAACACAGACACAGGCAGAGAGTTCCACAGTTGGTTTCTGGAGATAACATATGGAACCGTTACAAAACCAAGACTGGTTTGCTATGGTTTGACCGGGACCAATGTACCGCAATTACCAAGTGGGGGATGACAAGAAAGAGCATGGGTTCACATGAGTTTGATAATGTCGAACATATCCCAGGATATCAGTTTACAATATTTGAGATAGCTTTATAGCTGAGAGATATAGCTTCATATGTATATTATTAGGATTATAAGTGAAAAGATAAACTATTTAGGTATCTACGTTTTTAGGGTCCCAAACAAAAGACGGAACCCTTATAAGATCACTCGGGTATCTGTCTGTCTGTCTGTCCGTCTGTCACAGCCAGTTTTCTCTGGATCCACTGGACCGATTCTGTTGAAATTTGGTACAAATATGGACTTCTGTGAACCAAACACGTAGTGTTACGTAGATTAGTTCCAATTACATTACGTTATTAATTACAATTTTAGTATGGGGGTCACTTTAGGGGGTCAAATATAAAAAAATAAAAAAAAGTTTTTTGAACAATATTGTGACATATCAAAGGAAAGCACTTACTGTGGGGGTTTAAATTATATTTTTTTCATAATTTTAAAATAAATTGATTTGAAGTTATTCAAGAAATTAGACGAAATATGACCATTCCCCCCTTAACGTTGATACGACAGAGGGGCTTTCCTTTAAACTGCCTATACTAGGTACCATTTTCAAGCTCTGTACCAAAAATAAATTAATTAGGAGCAGTAGTTTAGTCGCAAATGATTTTTAAAGTTTTTGCACGGTTTGAACACGATGTATCTTTTCTAACAGTTGATTATCGTCTAAGCATAGGTCATGCACCTTACAACGATAAATCTACGATGCGTTGTTGCCGCTCTGACGCATGTCGAAGGACATTCACTAAAAATTGGCAATGCAAACAAGGAAGCAATCAATACACACACACTTGCACTTTCACTACGAAAGCGACTAACATAAAGCGAGCGAAAGAAATAGAGATAGGTCAATTTGTTGCATCCTTGTTTTTTGCGATCGGTAAGTCCCTCAGTGCGCCGACGTTTGTTTTTCGGAACGTACGGTTTGTGGACTTCGCGCGCAAACAATTGTAATTTTATTTTGTTATTGTGAGAGGACACGTAACTTGGGATTATTATTATTTAGTATTAGTGTTTTTTTTTGTGATTGACAGTTTTTTATGGTGATAGGACACGTAACTTGGGATTATTATTATTTAGTATTAGTTTCTCCGGACCTCACTCCCATGGATTTCTTTTTGTGGGGTTACATTAAGGGTGAAGTGTATGCCTCAGAGGTAAATACAATTGATGAGTTAAAAAATAGGATTATTTTAGCATTTCACAAATTAAAGTGCTTAGCGACGGACAGTGATCTAATTAGAAAAATAAATAACAATATTCTCCGTCGGTATAATTTGTGCATCAATGTGAATGGAGGACACATCGAAAATTTAAAAATTTAGTATGTTTGTTTTTGTGCGCGTACTTCGAAACGTTACCTAACATAAAAGCCAGTGCGAGCGGAGGCCTAAGTCGCCGGCGGCCACCTCGGCCCGGCCCCCGCCGAGCACACGAGATACCGCACACCGCGCTCCAAGGCGCGCGCGACGTTGCCGCTTTGTTGTCTAGCGGTATCTAAGGTCAGTGTCATTTTTTTACAAAGGGTTGTTGCGTTTTATTCGGATTTGCAAGCTATTTAGTTTGTTTGAAAAATTTTTTTTTTGATTTATGGCGCTTTTTGTTTTTGTACCGCATCGAATTAATACTGAACACGTATAGTATACGTAGTTTAATTTAATGCCCCTCTGTTGTATCAACTCTGTATAGTGTTAAAATAATATGATAAAAAAAAATTCGTTCGGAAGTCTTTGAACGCGAGTGCGACTCGCTCTTGACCGGTTTTAAAAAAATTCAAATTCTTTCAAGTTAAGTTTTTGTTTATTGTAGATGCTGAATAATAAATAAATTTATCATAGTAACTACAGTATTCTGACATAGGTAGATAGTTATTCAACTTCATCTTCCGTTTCGCTATCGGAACTTGAATCAGAGTCGTTCTGTAGATTTACGATATATTTATATTCATGGTTACAATGAGATTCTAGCAAATGCCCTAATGCAGACAAAACAGCAACAGAAGACCAAAGTTGTAAAAAGAGTCGTACAGAAGAATGCTGCCAAACCAATTAGGAAGACAAATTAGAAATATTAGGAATCTTATAAAACAAAAGAATCCTGGCAACGCTGAAGGTACACGGATAACTTACTTCTAGCCAAACCTTAAAGTATTTATTCTACTTTAATTGTACTTTTTTTTTACTATTGATAGACGAGCGTTTGACCACTATCTCACCTGATGTTAAGCGATGATGTGGTCGAAGATGGAGCAGGCTTGCCTAGAAGTAACCTATTCACTCTTGACTTAAAGACTCCCAGGTTGTAGCTATCAAGAAACACAGACTCCGGCAGGGAATTTCACTCCTTAGCTGTACGCATTATGAATGTGTTCCCAAAACGTTTTGTGCGAGTGGGTGGGATGTCCACCATGTACCGGTGGCGCATCGCCGTTCGTCTTTTAAACAGCACGCTCTCTTTGACGACCACAGCACTGACGCTTCACGTCACAGTTTAGTCAATCAATGCTCATCGACTGTTGCGCTTGCAATATTCGTTCGCCCACCGTACATTGGTGAGATTACCCTGCTGCATTAATTTGTACCCAATACTCGTGACTATTACTTATACTCGTAAAATACAACTTATTTACAAAATATTTGTCATGCACAATTCTGGCATCTCTATTGGCTCAAGTTTTTCCTGTGTTTGTCTGAAATTGGTTAAAATTAAAGCTACCACTTACTTGATCTTCGACTGCCGCATAAACTGTTGGATCTTCCTCGCCGCTTGGTTTTGACGCCTCTGTGAGTATGTCCTCCTGTTCAAATAAATGATGATTCAGATCTTGTTTATCCATAATCAATATTATGGTGATTATGTTGTCATACGGGTAACACCGTCAATTCAATAAGGTCACGTATTTTAGCTACGGGTATTGGGCGGATTAAGCGAATTTCATGCATTGTGGTTGAGAGATAAATGATATAAAAATAAAACTTTTTCATGTCAATCATTTTGCTCAATTTCAATTACCCTAAGTAGAAATACCGAAACAAACAGACTCAGAGATTAACATCTTATTTTAAGACAGTTAATGTTTTGGTAAGACCATAAGAGAACCATGAAGGTTAATGTTCATAATGATATTTTGAAGAAAAAACCACACAGGTTTGAGTGGATCTGTCTAAACAGAGAAAGATTTGTTTTTTAAGCGCTCTGTTTCGAAATGCTCTTTCTTATCCAAATCATTTTGTTATTCCTTTGCTAATCTTCCCTAGATGCAAATACAGAATTTATGAAAATGTTGTTAATAAAATGATAAAAAAGTATAAAATAAAGGCCATTGCAACGTTTTTAATTCATGTAATATCGATTTTTAACAAAAGTAATGAATTAATGTGAGTAACGTGAAACGGAACGTATTTAAAAACAACAAATAGCGTTTAGTGACGTCACTGCTGTTATGATAACGAAAAGGCAACCTTATTTCTTTGAGTTAGGACAGTTCATAACAAGTATCAGATAGGAGTCACACAACTTCCTTTTTCGGGCGAAATGTCAAACTGTCAGTATAAAACCGCAATTCCGAAAAGAAATTAAAGCGCTTTTTTTAATTAATGTTAAGTCTATTTGACATATAATTGTTTAAAATTGCAGCAAGATGAAAATATTGCATTTTCCCTATTTAAAATCTTAGACATTTACTGCAGTCTCACAGAAAATAGAGGTAATTTCAATTTCAGCTACTACTTTATTTTTGGTTGAGGTGGGTATGCTGTCGACTCTAGTCTAGGTCAAAAATGACAGAGACTAAGGCGACGATAGAGTAAGCTGACCCAGAAGAAGCCTGTTACTTACTTGATGGGTGTGGTAGCCATCCTGCGCGCACGCATGGCACGGTAGCCGCGCTGTATCACTGTTGCTGCAGCGTGCATTTGTTTCAAATACGCAAACTGTGCAGACAAAATTTAGAATTAGCATTAGCAAACTGGTTCATTAAAAGCTTAGACGAAGCAAAAAGACGCCGCGATGGCGCGGCGTTTCGTTCGACTCGTTCGAGTTATTTATCATTAAATCCTTACAAATATCTTATTCCAATCGATAAATAAAAACAACAGTTCCCTTTATTATTATATATTACATCACTGTTATTAATTTTATCAAGATTAGTTTATAAATAATACAGTTACAATTGCTACAATTTCAATTTAAATGGTAATTTTATGAATTTTTTTTATCGAGGAAATTTACCGAAAACGTGTTTTGAACACAATGGTCCACCCATAAATATGATCAAGATTAACATATATTTTTTTAGCTGCTCTAAAATGTATACATTTGGCTAAAAAACTGTTTTGTGAAGCCTATTTTGACTGAGTACAGTGCCTTAAATCGCCAGATATTTTTATTTTATTTCTGCGAGCAATGTTCCCTACCCACTGCCACTTCAGTTTGGCGATCCTTCGGGCTATCTCTGTAACCATGGTTCTCATTCCTGATTCGATCACGCAAGGAAACTCCAAGCATTGCCCTCTCCATTGCCTTTTGAGTGACTTTGAGCCTTCTGATGAGGCCTATTTGAGCCTCCCACAAGGTGAACCGATGACCTGGTGAAGGTCGCGAGTGGCGACGCTTGGGAGAGGCCGACGTCCAGCAGTGGACGTCTTTCGGCTGATATGATGATGATGTTGATGATTTTAATCTTTAATATTTAAAGAACCTAGTCGTAATAACTGTTTCTGATAAAATAATGATTAAAAACGCGATTTAGAGAACTTCTTACGAGAAGGATCTAAAGAGGTAAATTTTTAATTATTGAGGTGTTTGAGTAGACATATATTTCCGGACTTGGCATGTATGCACTTATTAATTAAAGCACTATTTTATTTAACTCGACACAGTTGCGTTTACCACATAAATCAGTCGATAATTTTACCAGTACAGCTACCTCTCAACATTGAGGAGTAAAAAACAGCCTGTTTTTATCTCACCCTCATACGACTCAGTGATTTACAGTTTATTTATTTATTCACTTTATACATACAAATACCCTAACAGGCTAGACCCAATGCGATATTGTAGCTAACTGTTTTTATGTATATGCCTTCTGGATTGTTATCGCTGCGGAGTATAGCTCCCGTTGTTCTCGGTCTGAGGAATTTAGAGGGGTCAGCTAATGTTTTGCAACAATCATAAGAACGTCGCGCCGTATGGTGTCGGCTGGTTGCGTATGGTGCCGTAAAAGAATAAAACTATCCCATCACTTCCCGAAGATGTCGTAAGAGGCGACTAAGGGACTCACCAGAGAATGGGCAGCAGCGTTCTCTATAAAACGCAACACCATATACTGCGATCGCCAACCCGCCTGCCAAGCGTAAACCCCCCTTTTTGGGGAGGCCTATGTCCAGCAGTGGACGTCTTTCGGCTGTCATGATGATCATGATGATCAGAACGTCAATCTGCCTGTTTTTTTCATATACTGGAGTTGGTTTCCAGTCTAACTGGATGCAGGTGAATACCGAACGACTGCCTATCAGATCTACACATACCAGTAACTGGTTTAGATAATTCTACTTTGCATGACAGGTGTCAGTTTGGCTCCTGACGATTGTCAAAGATTAGCAAATGACGGCTAAACAAACACGTTAAGCCCTTCGTGCAGAAAGCATTAAACACGGAGACAAATAGTCACCCACGGACCGAATTCACAAACGTTGATTAACCTTAAAGTTCAGTGGTAATTATTACTTAACTAGCTGACCCGGCAAACTTTGTTTTGCCATTTAAATAAACACAAAAATTTCATACAAATCGGTCAAGCCATTCGATAAAAAACACTAATCCGAGATTTCAATAAGATAAGAAAAATATGGATAGCTGTTGCACACGACTTCGTTTGCGTGTCGCTAGGTAAGATCGCTACGATAAGATATCATCATTTCAGCCGATAGGGCTCCACTGCTAACATAGGCTGCCTCAAGTGTTGCCACAATGACCGGTCCCTCGGCGTCTCGCATCCATCGGCTATCCGCAACCCTCACCAGGTCATCGGTCCACCTTGTGGGAGGCTTTCCAATGGTGCGTCTGGTGGTGGTTGTCTTGAAAAGATCGCTTTTAGCGATAAGGCCGCCCATTGTGTCACCCTATGTAATGTTTTCTTCATCTATCTTTTCTGAAACTTATATGGTGTACATAATAAAGAGTATTCTATTCTATTCTATTCTATTCTATTCTATTCTATTCTATTCTATTCTATTCTATTCTATTCTATTCTATTCTATTCTATTCTATTCTATTCTATTCTATTCTATTCTATTCTATTCTATTCTATTCTATTCTATTCTATTCTATTCTATTCTATTCTATTCTATTCTATTCTATTCTATTCTATTCTATTCTATTCTATTCTATTCTATTCTATTCTATTCTATTCTATTCTATTCTATTCTATTCTATTCTATTCTATTCTACGCGGTTGCTACTGCAGAACTATTACTATACAACCCAACGACCATCTGTTCTGCGAGCAATGTGCCCTGCCCACTGCCACTTTAGTTTGGCGATCCTTCAATAAGTAACCTTGGTTCTCTACGAATATCATCATTCCTGTTTCGACCACGTAAGGAAACTCCAAGCATTACCCTCTCCATTGCCCTTTGAGTGACTTTAAGCCTTCTGATGAGGCCCATTATGAGTGACCAGCAACCATTGTGACATAAGATATACGAACAGTCAACTTCTAGCATTGCTTGACCCCCTTAAAATGCAAGGCATTGACTGTATCACCTATTTAAAACACCGTCCAACCTTAGTAATTTTTCGTAATGAGAAACGTTTTACTGACAACGCTTTTTTATACACGATGTTGAAGAAAGTTGCTAGGGTTGTTAACACGCAATAGAGCTACATAACGTTGAAATGAGAAACTCTATCCAGATGAAAAGACTACCCCCGCAACGGAGAGACTACAGTTGAGATTCAGTGGTGTATGCCATCGTAAATTTTTAACAAAATTCGTAAAAAATGCGAACATGATATAAGAAGGCCACTCAAGACCTTCTTATATTATGTTCGCATTTTTTTTCTCCGTCTTTTCTTCAATGCTGAGGATCGTGACCGCACACGACGCGTATCCATGCGGTCTTCTGCTGCGTGGACCACTCTGTGCATGCTACCTTTAACAGCCTTTTTTATGGCGTCGGGCCATAAAAAGGTCATATGTTTGCATATTTGAAACTACAAAGTTAAGAAACTACTTGATCAAGTTAATTCTCAATTTATTTCGAATGAGGAACGCAAATCGAAACTATTTAAGTTTTTAGAACTCAGTTAGGCATCCGATTAACCAATCTAATTCAACTCTTTTCGCGATTCCTCTATCATGGGACTTCACCAGCTGCTCGCGGGTGGTATGACGTGACCCCAGGCTCTAGGCCCGTAAAAATTCATTTTTGAGCAACTCAAGTTAAGCTTAGCAAATGTAAGCGGACGTCTGTTGACGATTTAAAAAATGAGATCAAATACATAACGCCATCTATGGAATCTGAAGTTGAACTGTCTAAATATTAGTTCTGAGTTTGTATTATTTTTATTAATAGGAATTCATTCAGAACGATATTTTTAAGGTATTAAAAGAATCCCTTTTTTTCAGACGTCTTAAAAGTACCACTAATAACTAAAAAGTATGTTTTGATGTAATTCTCATGCTGTCTTGACGTCAATAGATGGCATTATGGGTATCTGCATTATGTAATGTTGATTTCATGTAAATTGCCCCAATTCCTTTCCGGTTCATGTGTAAAAGTTATCTACAATGGTTTTGTACTTTTGAACGTGATGCGTTCTGTTAATTATCATTTAACATGTGGCCATTATATTTTGGCCAAAAAATAAATACAAAATACAATAATAACATGTTTTCAATGTACAAAAATATTAGTAAAAATAAAAAAGAAAGGAAATTAATAATTTAAAAATATGTACGAAGTTAAAAAATAATCATAACTGTTTGGATTCGAACCCACACCAAGTCGTTAGAAAGGCAGTCTCTAAACCGATGGTCTATGAGAACTGTCGAAAAATGATTGAAATAGCCGATCTTATTTAAATCATGGTTTTTCGCTACTCAGCTCCTTGAAAGTATAGCGTGATGATAAAAATTGCTAAGGTGAGACGCATAAGTATCTGTAAAGTTGTATTAATTTAAATGTTATTTTAAGTGCAAAAAAACCTATTTATTATTTTTTTGACAATACTTTGGTGTAAAAATAAAGTTTAAAAGACAAAATAAATACAAAAATAATAGCTGTTGCTGGCTGGAGATCGAAACTTGTGCCTGTCGATAAAACGGAATTTTTTGAATATTGCTCATCCTCCAAAGCACATAGCGTGATAATATATAGCTTAAAACCTTCTCGTGACCAGAACGCACACAACAAAAAAAGAATTATCGAAATCGGTCCAGCCGTCCAAGCGTGATGCGATAATCAAGGGAAATAGGGATAAATTTTATATATATAGATAAAATAAAGTTGTATATTATTGCCTTCATCGACCACGCAAAGGCTTTTACCAGTTTGAGTCACGAATACATATGGGAAACCCTAAAGCAACAAAGAATAACAGCAGTATACATCAACATCATTCAAACCATCTATGCCAACAGTATAGTCGGAATTCGGTTCTCTGGCAAACGAATTTCACATAGTAAAAAGTGTGAGGCAAGGAGACCCACTATCTCCAAAATTGTTCGCCGCCGTTTTAGAACTAAACAAATTACTAGTTAGTCATTAGTTTCGTCTTGCTGTGATTTGGCTTGACTCTTTGGCTTATATAAAGGAATACATAATATACATTGGTCAAGTCATTTCTACAAAAGACCAAATTAGCCATAAAATTAATTTCATGAAATAAATCACAAAATAAGGTACGTCGATTGATTGGGAAAAATACTGGTCACTCAAAAGCATGACTTTGAAAAGAAAGGTTTTGAACTCATGTATACTCCCATGTTTAACTTAAAGGTGTGAGACATGGGCACTTACCAAATCGCTCAGAGAAAAACTTGCCAAGTACCAACGAGAAGCTACAAGAAATGTAGTTGCGGTGGTACGGTTATGTCATGCGTCGACCTGACGATCACATGACCAACAAAAGTGCTGCAACTGGAGTCAGGACCAAGAAACCGTGGCAGACCTTGACCTCCATGGACGTCAGTCGTCAAAAATGACCTCAATGATGAGAAATTAGACTACGACGATCCAGAACAGATGTCACTGAAGAAGAAGGATTAGGAGAGCCGACATCGATTAGAAACGGGAAAAAGCCAGACAAAGAAGAAGCTCTCGCACAACTCTAGAAGTTAAGCATCCTAAAACACTGCTTTAACGACAAGCCAGTGATGACAGATGTTGGAAAAACGTAGCAGTCGATGCAAAACCCAACGACAAAACAAATGAATGATGAAATTAATGTATATTGTGTGTGTATAGATGAGATGTAAAAATTTGCACGGCGGAAATGCCGAATATTGTGATACCGATAGATTTAAGAACTTATGCTATCTGTATTCTAGCAAATAGAAATGTCATTCATTCATTCACAACAAAAACAACCAACAACTATACAAACGATCTGTTTGTAACATATGGACGTTTGTTTAAAATAAATATAAATTATTATTATTCCATTTGTTCCTCTTTAATTTTAATAAATTAATTACGTTTTTAAATATTTCTGTAAAGATAAAAAAATAAACATTTAAAAATATAAAAATAGTAGTAGCCCACCGGTACAGGAAACAAAGCCCAAGCTACCGTTGGTCAGGGCTCCCGAGAGAGGAGCCGCACCTCCTCTGCACTGTACGCGCCGTGTCCAGGAGTACTACTTTTTGGATCAAGCCCTAGCTTGGTCCAGCTGCCCAACGAGAGCCTCGCACGATATTATTTTATTATTAAAATCAAAACGGAAAGTTCAATTTTTTTCCAAGTTTGGGTCAAAGTTACAAGTCAAAGTAATACGACCATACTGTACCTAGTTCTTGAAAGGCCAAAATAACTTTGCCTGTTCCCACAACAATCGTAAGTTTTGAAGTGTTTCAAAAAAGGTATCAAAATAATTTGACAGAAAGTTTCAGTTTTATGACGTGTTGTTAAGTAAATGAAAAATTTCCTAAAAAGTAAATATCACATCAATGTGGTTATCACCATGCGTTATCATCAAGATCATAATTACACAAATAATGCTCCATTCAAGTCCAAACTCGTTTTTTTACATATTGCGCCATCGGTCAATATTGTCAATATAAAACATTTCGCCAAATTGACGCTTCGTTGCCGTAAATTGATTGATATTAATTTGTGACATCACAATCTGATTTGTAATAATTTATGACATCACAATCAACCAAGGGGTAGCAAAAGGCCACTTTAGCAGAATCAGAAAGCACATCACGCTGACTCTCACTGTACAATTTTCCCAATCAACCTTGAACACAATGCGTTAGCGATAAGATGAAAATTAGATTGTTGTGTATATTATGTTTCTAATACGATTCTGCTGAAGTAGTCTTTTTAGGCCCGCAGTATTGCTCATAATATAATTGATCGATATTCATTGCCCGTGTAAGCGTACCCCTACGTAGTTCTCTCTAGCCACGGTTAGATTGTACCTAGTTTCAGTGAAGTACTTCTTCAAAGCTAAACTTTGGTTAAGCTGGCAGTTGACCGGGATATGCAGGGTTATGTAGTCTAATGGGAGTTTGATCAAAACTATTGTTAATGTTTGTGTGAAGAGTTTACACGTGATATGAATAATTATTTAAACCTTCTAAATTAGAGCGGTAGGTTTAGCACTATCCGGGCCTGCGGACGGCGAGCAGTGGCCTAAGCAAGCGTGCTCCATTGTCGACTACATTCTCGTTTTCAATCAGATGAGATCAACAAAGTTGAAAGTGGGTCTGCAATGATATCAGGTTTTTTTTTAAGGATGCAAATTAATAAATGACTCCTCTCGCTCTGACCGGAGTAAAAGGGAGGTCAGACTTTTGCATTAAAACCCATCCGTGTTTCTCCTAATGCTTTTGGGTTCCAGGGCCACGGTGACTCTTTCGGACAAATTTTGCAACCCTGGTAGGTAATCGAAGACCCCTGCATAATAGGTAAACAAATATAATCAATAAATATAACATATAAATTTCCTTTGCTACACATTTATAACGATCCTCATTAAATAAACACAGCTGACCTTCAATAAAAATTTGACCTTTTTTTTCAATCACAGAACAGTAGGTATGCAAAGCCTTTGGATCCGGTCCGCTGTGAATTTAATTATTAGTTTCGCCGCAAATTTAAATTGTATTTATTATTGATCAGATAATCTCGTCCATCCGAGGTGGATTAACCCACCAATGTAATGTGGGGAGATGGACGGTAGCTTCAACTATTGACTTATCGGTGTAGCGTTTTCGGGTTAAGCAAAAGTTGCTATTGCTGCTGTTGCATCGAGGTAGGATGTTTGTTGAACCCATAATGTGTTGAGATTATAAAATAAAATAATAAAAACTGTTTTTTGGAACAAAAATGTCAACATCGGTGTTAAGGTATGGACAGTCTTAGGATGTTTCATCATCATCATCTGCATAGCCATTTCCCAACTATATTGGGGTTGGCTTCCAGTCAAACCGGATTCAGCTGAATACCAGTGTTGTACTTGAAGTGGCTGCTTACCAGACCTCCAGAACCCGTTAACTGGCTAGCACAGTACATCTTGGCAAGACTGGAGTCAGATTTATTGGCTTCTGATAATCCGTAACGACTGCCAAAGATCTACAAATGACAGGCGGGACCAACGGCTTAACGTGCTTTCCGAGGCACGGAGGAAGCTCGTTATGTTAAGACAGTCACCCATCCACAGACCAATCTTGGCAAGCGTTGCTTAACCTCCAAGATCGATCCGTACGGCTGTTATTATTTAGCCACGAGCTCCTCAGTCTAAGGACGTTTATTACAATATAAATGTACTAATACTGCTTCCCAAACTAGGCCAGGAGCCTGTATCTTGGGAGACAGTGGTCAGTCGCAGCAAAAAGGTACACAATACTATTTGTACATAAGGTCGCTGTTTATGAAGTTAGTTAATTAAAGCTATTAATTTTAGATTTGTGTTGTGGTATATATGAGTCTGTGGTTGATAGTATGTCGTGGTGTGTATGTGTGTGCCTGTGTGAGGAAGTGTATGCGTTTGTGTGTATGAGTGGATAAATTTGAAATTAGTGGGATTTATATTAAATAATTAAGAAAGTCTGCGGTTGCTTGATAGTCAAGCTGTTAAAGCCATTCAGTAACCTTCACTTTAACTTTGCGTCTACTTAATGAAACGATGTTAAGTTTCTTATTTATTTATTTATTTATTTAAGGATTACCAACGAGTAAATACACTACAAAAACTATTGCAAAACACGCTCAAAAACACAATACGTTTTCGTGTAATGCACACTCAATTACAGGTAACCACAACTTACACATTAATGACACTTATTTAAATGGTTGTATAGTTTAGCGCTTGTATATTGCTTTTATTCAGTCAGCGAATTTCTCAAAAAAAGTCATGTCCATCCTATCACTTCAGGAATGCTTATAGTTGGTATTATGATACCTAAAACACTGTTAATGTTACCTTACGATTTATGATGTGTGTTTAAATTTTTATTTTATATGTATAATAAGGTTATATTGGTTTTGTTTTGATATTGTAAATTGTTTTCTGTAGAATTCAAGAATTTAATGCGGGAAACTGTTATTATTCGAGTACTTATAATAGAACTATTGAGCGTTACTATTTTAGTGGCACAAAAACAAGTTAATAGATTAATATTTGTATGCCATTAAATGGCAGAATGTGTCTTTGCACTAAATATATTATTGTAACATCTGTTTCTCCTACATTTTATACAAATAAATGGAATTATTATTATTATTATTTATGTTTTTTACTTTCTCGGGTCCCTCTTCCTAGAGACCCGGTCCTTTGGTAGGCGTACGAGGGGCCGAAGCCAACTCGCAGAGGCCTCTTTAGACATTTCAAATGGAATGGGACACCAACCGACGATTATCCCTGTATGCACTGTGAAAGTATATCCAAGGACAATCCTCGGTTTGAGCAGGACTATTGCAGAATATGGAAACAAAAGATGAAACGCTATGGGTTTGGCTGGTTTAGTGGACTAATAATCGTTTACTATGGAATAACTATTGGCCCCTGCCTGACCATTGACAATTAAAACGGCTTTAAAATGGCAGGGGGTGACTTGCACACTCAATAAATGGGCTCTCCGAAAAGGGTCGCTAGCACAAAGTAACGTAGCGCCAAGGGGGCAACATATCCTGAGGTGCTAGAGGAGTGGAGAGGTATATCACGGCTATCGGGACAATCTCGGAAGAACAGTCAAGATCCCTACCAGCACCTTACTGGATTATACATCCTTCTCCCGAGCACGTTTTCTCTTGCGAATCTCCACTCAGACCGGCCGATAAAGGCAAGAAAGAGGTGGGAGCTCTGTTCCTCGTCAGTTTTCACCCCGGCCAGCCAATAAAGGCAAGCCGGAAATGAGGAACAAGTTTCTCCTTGGAGATCAGGTCCGTGGGGTCGCCAGTGCCCAACAGTTCGCCACTAAACTGCCTTGCGGAATTATTACTATTATCTCCTCTATTCAGTAAACTATACCTACATATAAATTATATTTTTAAATATTTGAATAAAATAAATAAAATAACATTTATAAATATAAAAATAGTAGCCCACCGATATCGGGAATAGGGTCCAAGCTACCGGTGGTCAGAGCTCCAGAGAAAGGAACCTCCTGACAATGCGAGCCATGTCCAGAAGTACCGCTTTCTGAATCAAGCCCTTGATCTAGCTGCCCAACGAGAGCCACTTAAGGTGTTGGTCGAGGCTCGTGGCTATTAAGCCATTGGCCGACACGACTATTGGTACAATGATTGCGGAGTCCACTTCCCACATGTCGACAACCTCGCGAGCCAAGTCAATATACTTGATTTGTTTGTCTTTCTCGGCTTTCACGAAGTTCTCGTCATGCGGGACGGTTATGTCTACAATCATTGCACGCCTCACAATTCGGTCCACCACCACTATATCAGGCTTATTGGCAACAATAGTCCTGTCAGTGATGATGGACCGATCCCAGTACAATGTGATATTGCCATTATCGAGAACTGGGTCGGGCCCATACCTATAGTATGGCACCTCCGACTCCACAAGAGAGTATTTCAGAGCAAGTTGCTGATGGATAATCCTGGCTACAAGGTTGTGCCTATGCAAGTATTCTCCGTTAGCTAGACGAGAACAACCAGAGACAATGTGGCGAATTGATTCTCCCGGACGGTGACATGTTATTATTATTATTTCATCTATTCACTTAATCACATATTATTTACATTTTTAAATATTTCTAAAAAAAATAAACAAAAAAATTTAAAATTATAAAAAATAGTAGCCCACCGGCATCGGGAACAGGGTCCAAGCTACCGGTGGTCAGAACTCCCGAGAGAGGAACCTCCTCACTATATGTGCCGTGTCCAGGAGTACTGCTTTCTGGATCAAGCCCTTGATCCAGCTGCCCAACGAGAGCCTCTTGAGATGTTGGTCAAGGCTCTTGGCAACTATGCCATTGGCCGTCACGACTATCGGCACAATGACTGCTGTGTTCACATCCCACATGTCGACAACCTCGCGAGCCAAGTCAAGATACTTCGTTTGTTTATCTTTCTCTGACTTCACGAGGTTCTCGTCTTGAGGAACTGCTTTATCAACAATCATTGCGCGACGCTCTAGTCAGTCTATCACCACTACATCAGGCTTATTGGCAACAATAGTCCTGTCAGTGATGATAGACCGATCCCAATACAATGTGCAACTACCACTTTTGAGAACTGGGTCGGGCACATACCTATACTACGGTACTTCCGATTCCACAAGATTGTATTTAAGAGCAAGTTGCTGGTGGATAATCCTGGCTACAAGGTTGTGCCTGTGCAAATAGTCTCCGTTAGCCAGACTAGAACAACCGGAAATAATGTGGCGGATGGATTCCTCGGGCCGATAACATGCCCGACATATGTCAACCGTACCGTCCTTCACAATGTATTTCCGGTAGTTATTAGTCATCATAACTTCGTCCATAATTGCACAGACAAAACCTTCGGTTTCCCCGAAGAGGTCACCAAAACGAAGCCAGGCTACGGACGCTAAGAAGTCTACATCGGGCCCATGTAGGACTCGATAAAAGCGTCCGTGAAGCTCCTTGCTCTGCCATATCTCCCTGCGGTGGTTAGTATCTAATACCACAGGTTTGCGCCAGTTCTCGTTAGCCAAGGAGAGCGCGGTGAGGCTTTTGTCCACCGCTACCACATCTTGATGCATACCCACGTCGGCCTCTAGGAAGTACTCCCCAAGGCTGCATACCTCGCGGTTATGCAGGGTCTTAGCATTTAAGAAGCCACGACCCCCGCACTTCCGCGGGATATACATCCTCATCACCGATGACCGTGGGTGATGCGACGATTTGCGGTAAGCAGTGAACGTATTCTACTATCCAGGGCGTCTAGTTCCGTCTGAGTCCATTTGAGTATGCCGAAAGAATACATCAAAACCGGCATGACCCAACCGTTGAAGGCGAGACCTTGTTTCCGCCTGACAAAAGGCTGTTAAGTACTTTGTTCAGGCGGCCAAAGAAGCGCTCCTTCAACGATTGTTTCATGTCCGTAGCACTGATGCCTAACGCTTCCGACATACCCAAATACTTATAAGTTTCGGTTGAGGAGAGGGACCTAAGGTCTATGGAATCCGAGAGTTGTGTTCCCTCGGATTCCATAATCTCCCCTTACTTTACATGCATGACCGCACATTTGTCCAATACAAATTCTATCCTGATGGCGCCACTGAAGGTTTCTGTTACCTTCAGTAGCTTCATCAGTTGCAAGTTGTTAGGAGCAAAGAGTTTTAAGTCATCCATGTAAAGGAGGTGCGATATGACCTGACCACTTCTTCTCAACCGGTAGCCTTGGCCCAAACCCTCCAATAATGTACTGAGAGGGTTGAGGGCCAGACAAAACCACAGTGGACTCAGACTGTCACCCTGAAATATGCCACGCTCGATCCTTATTA
The DNA here is from genome assembly GCA_950371165.1 of Lacanobia oleracea. NCBI lineage: Eukaryota > Metazoa > Arthropoda > Insecta > Lepidoptera > Noctuidae > Lacanobia > Lacanobia oleracea. The sequence continues at coordinate 4,809,517 of OX493398.1, forward strand.
TTATTATTATTGTACTACGCGATTGTTTGTCTTTTGCTAAAGAGGTTCTACAAGCCACACGACCCATACAGATGATAAGCTGCGTTTATTTGAGTTTGGGTTGGGTACCTCTCGATGCTTTTTGTACAGCTTCCAAGATGAACAGCTGACGAACTATGAGGATCTTACAGTTTGGATATAGGCTCACAGTTGGGTATCTGTAAGGTTTTCTGGTCATTACCTTTGGAATGGCTCGTTGTGCCCTTTCCAATTGAATAAGGTGCGTTTTAGCTGCTCCACCCTAGACCGCTGCTACGTAGAGGTGATGAGACGTCTGTATGAGGCCGCTACAATGATCGTCCAAGTTCAAGAACACAGCATAAAACCAATCAATCTGCGTCGAAGTGTAAGACACGGGAGACGTTATATCCCCGAAACTGTTTACGAACGTTTTCAAGACGCTTAATTGGAAAGGTCAGGGCATAAATATCAACGTTCAGTACATCTCGCACCTCCGATTTGCGGATGACATTGTCATCATAGCGAAATCCGAAACGTGGACACTCACCATAGGCCTGGTCCACAAATTCAAGGTTGCTCAGAGTGCAACAGAGAGACCTATGCTCGGGGTTTCTCTAGTGGATAGAATTCGCAACGAAATCATTCGCCAGAGAACTGAAGTTACTGACATTGCGCGTAGAATCAGCATGCTGATGTGAAAGTGGGCTGGCCATTTCTGCAGACGGACAGACGGTCGATGAAGCAGATTCAGTCAGTCAAAAAAGTATCGGGAATGGATGATTTGTTCATGGTTCCAAATTCAAATATTTGTTTTTTTGTAGTTGTTAGATTGGCACAACTGTTTTCCATTTTGGCGCGGAGTTTGAGTTGCATCTGTTATTTATATTAAATACAGTGCTGGTTTTAGTAATATCATATATAGTGTGTATTGCGAATTTCATAATTGACAAAAAGATCGAACAAAGAGTTTGTCTTAAATTTTGCATCGCCAATGGAATTTCGTGTTCGGAGTCACTGAAAATGTTACAGAAGGCTTACGGTGAGTCGATTTTATCAAAAACTCGTGCTTATGAGTGGTTCAAAGCGTTCAAAAGCGATCGAGATGTGATGGAAGATTTGCCTCGCTCTGGTAGGCCGTCAACGTCTGCAACTGAAGTTAACATCGCAAAAGTGAAGGAAATAGTGATTGAAAATCCCCATTCAACTCTGAGAGAGATAGCCGCCGAACTTTCTATATCTCACGAGTCGATCCGTACCATTTTAACTAATCATTTGGGTATGAAACATGTTGCTGCTCGGCTAGTCCCTAAAGATCTGAATTTTCTCCAAAAACTCAATCGCATGAAAGTCGCTGAGGACATGCTAGAACGAGTCAGTTCGGACCCAACATTCATGAAACGCATTGTTACTGGTGACGAGACGTGGGTTTACGAGTTTGACATGCAAACTAGTCAACAAGCTTCGGAGTGGCGCCTTCTAACTGAACCGAAACCGAAAAAACCACGCCAAAGTCGATCAAGAGTCAAAGTCATGTTGACTGTTTTCTTTGACTATCGCGGTGTTGTGCACTCTGAATTCTAACCGGAAGGTCTAACGGTAAATAACGAATATTATTTGAGGGTTATGCGGCGTTTAAGAGAGCAAATTCAATGAAAAAGGCCAGATTTGTTGAAAGAAAATTCTTGGATTTTGCACCACGACAATGCGCCTTCGCACAAGGCTATCATTGTGAACGAATTTTTAACCAAACACTCAACAAATACCATCCAGCAACCACCATATTCACCAGATATGGCTCCTGCTGACTTTTTTCTTTTTCCTAAACTCAAATTACCACTTCGTGGCACCCGTTTTCAATCGACATAAAGGAGAATTCGCGGCGAGAACTGAACTCAATTCCGGAAGCAGCGTTTAAAAAATGTTTTGATGAATGGATTATTCGTTGGCGCAAGTGTATCGTTTTTAAAGGAGCATACTTTGAAGGTGATAAAATAAATTTGGATGAATAACAGACATTTTGTGTATCATTGATCTTTTCCCGGTACTTTCTTGACAGAGTAGTATGTATTAAAGTGGAGACCACGTATGGGCAAACGTAGTGTGGCACGCTCTGTGGTACAATGGATCGATGATTCATAGAAGGTGACTGGCAGCGGTTGGATGCGGGCTGCTCAAAGATATTTGGCACTTACGTTCAGCAGTGGACAGATATTGGCTGAAATGATGATGATGATAAAAGGCGGCAGACTTAAAAGCCTGCCCGTCTTTATTAGCCTTGATATCGTGGACGCTGCTCTGACTTGACCGTTGACTCAAATGTTTTGTATGTACTAAGTATAAGTATTATTAGCGGTCTCCCGACGCGATGACGATTAGCCCAAAGATTATAAACTAAAAAGACTAATAGAAATGATTTTTAACGTTTTAAAGATCTTTTTGCCTGGGATTTTTTTAATTTAATTTTTATTTCATGGTTTTTAAACTTATTTTTAATTTTGTTAGTGTACATTTTCTACTAGACAAGCCCTTTCATTCGATAAGCATATTGAAGGAGTTGTGAAAAAAATTTAATTCGCCATATTGTGGTGGCGGCCATCATTGATTTAAAATTTTGAATCGATATACATTCAGTCAAAAAAGTATCGGGAATGGATGATTTGTTTATGGTTCCAAATTCAAATTTTTGTTTTTTTGTAGTTGTTAGATTGGCACAACTGTTTTCCATTTTGGCGCGGAGTTTGAGTTGCATCTGTTATTTATATTAAATACAGTGCTGGTTTTAGTAATATCATATATAGTGTGTATTGCGAATTTCATAATGGACAAAAATATCGAACAAAGACTTTGTCTTAAATTTTGCATCGCCAATGGAATTTCGTGTTCGGAGTCACTGAAAATGTTACAGAAGGCTTACGGTGAATCGACTTTATCAAAAACTCGTGCTTATGAGTGGTTCAAAGCGTTCGAAGGCGGTCGAGATGTGATGGAAGATTTGCCTCGCTCTGGTAGGCCGTCAACGTCTGCAACTGAAGTTAACATCGCAAAAGTGAAGGAAATAGTGATTGAAAATCCCCATTCAACTCTGAGAGAGATAGCCGCCGAACTTTCTGTATCTCACGAGTCGATCCGTACCATTTTAACTAATCATTTGGGTATGAAACATGTTGCTGCTCGGCTAGTCCCAAAAGATCTGAATTTTCTCCCAAAACTCAATCGCATGAAAGTCGCTGAGGACATGCTAGAACGAGTCAGTTCGTACCCAACATTCATGAAACGCATTGTTACTGGTGACGAGACGTGGGTTTACGAGTTTGACATGCAAACTAGTCAACAAGCTTCGGAGTGGCGCCTTCCAACTGAACCGAAACCGAAAAAACCACGCCAAAGTCGATCAAAAGTCAAAGTCATGTTGACTGTTTTCTTTGACTATCGCGGTGTTGTGCACTCTGAATTCTTACCGGAAGGTCTAACGGTAAATAAAGAATATTATTTGAGCGTTATGCGGCGTTTAAGAGAGCAAATTCGACGAAAAAGGCCAGATTTGTGGAAAGAAAATTCTTGGATTTTGCACCACGACAATGCGCCTTCACACAAGGCTATCATTGTGAACGAATTTTTAACCAAACACTCAACAATTACCATCCAGCAACCACCATATTCACCAGATATGGCTGCTGCTGACTTTTTTCTTTTTCCTAAACTCAAATTACCACTTCGTGGCACCCGTTTTCAATCGATAGAAGACATAAAGGAGAATTCGCGGCGAGAACTGAACTCAATTCCGGAAGCAGCGTTTAAAAAATGTTTTGATGAATGGATTATTCGTTGGCGCAAGTGTATCGTTTCTAAAGGAGCATACTTTGAAGGTGATTAAATAAATTTGGATGAATAACAGACATTTTGTGTATTATTGATCTTTTCCCGGTACTTTCTTGACAGAGTAGTATATAAAAATCAATGCCACTTTTCGTTGTTATTTTATAACTCAAGAACGGGCTCACCTATCCAAACCAAATTTTTAGGCTTTATTCGGACTATTTAGCAGATGGTTTGCTTAAAATCTGTCGAGTGGTTCTTCATTTATGACATTTTTGTAATAAATGAATTTAATAAATGGAGGATCATTTTGTATTAAAACTATTTTGAGTAGGGGAATTTGCTGTCACTTTGAAACTTTTTTTTTATGTTGTTATGTCGGCTCAGGCGCAAAACGTCTCTTTCGTAAAATGTCCCCTGGTCGTAAAACGTCTCTTTCGCAGAATGTCTCTTTCATAAAATGTCTCTTTCGCAGAATGTCTCTTTCGCAGAATGTCTCTTTCGCTAAATGTCGCGCCAGGGACTTAAGAATAAAATTTTGATTTTAAAAACAAAAAATCATTTATTAAAATTATAGTGCAATAATTGCACTATAATTTTAATGATTTTTTGTTTTTAAAATATTATAAAAATACAAAAATATTATAATTGTAAATATTATTTTTAACTGTATCAAAATATTTTTTTTTTATTTGGAATACATTCTTAAGTAAATCTATATAATATATAGATTTACTTAAGAATGTATTCCAAATAAAAAAAAATAATATAAAAATGAATCCCTATTTCCCTTGGTCATCGCATCACGCTTGAACGGCTGGACCAATTTCGATAATTCTTTTTTTGTTGTGTGCGTTCTGGTCATGAGAAGGTTTTAGGCTATATATTATCGCGCTCTGTGCTTTGGAGGATGATCAATATTAAAAAATGTCCGTTTTAACGACAGGCACAAGGTTCGATCCCCAGGCAGCAACAGCTTTTTCAGCTTTTTATCTTTTAAACTTTATTTTTACACCAAAGTATTGTCAAAAAAATAATAAAATGGGTTTTTTTTGCACTTAAAATAACATTTACATTTATATTTCACATTTTGCCAAACAGTTTAGTGAGAAATGGTTATAAAAACCTCAACTTAATACAACTACGCAGATACTTATACGTCTAACCTTAGCAATGTTTATCATCACGCTATACTTTCAAGGAGCTGAGTAGCGAAAAACCATGACATAAATAAGATCGGCTATTTCAATCATTTGACAACAGTTCTCACAGACCATCGGTTTAGAGACTGCCTTTCTAACGACTTGGTGTGGGTTCGAATCCAAACAGTTATGATTATTTTTTAACTTCGTACATATTTTTAAATTTAAATTCCTTTCTTTTTTTTTACTAATCTTTTTATACATTGATAACATGTTATTATTGTATTTTGTATTTTTTTTTGGCATTTATCTATGCCAAAATATAATGGCCCACATGTTAAATCATAATTAACAGAACGCATCACGTTCAAAAGTACAAAACCATTGTAGATAACTTTTACACATGAACCGGTAAGGAATTGGGGCAATTTACATGAAATCAACATTACATAATGCAAATACCCATAATGCCATCTATTGACCTCAAGACAGCATGAGAATTACATCAAAATATATTTTTTAGTTATTAGTGGTACTTTTAAGACGTCTGAAAAAAAGGGATTCTTTTAATACCTTAAAAATATCGTTCTGAGTGAATTCCTATTAATAAAAATAAAACAAACTCAGAACTAATATTTAGACAGTTCAACTTCAGATTCCATAGATGGCGTTATGTATGGATTCTTTTAATACCTTAAAAATATCGTTCTGAGTGAATTCCTATTAATAAAAATAAAACAAACTCAGAACTAATATTTAGACAGTTCAACTTCAGATTCCGTAGACGGCGTTATGTATTTGATCTCATTTTTTAAATCGTCAACAGGCGTCCGCTTACATTTGCTAAGCTTAACTTGAAAAATGAATCTTTACGGGCCTAGGACCTGGGGTCACGTCATACTACCCGCGAGCAGCTGGCGAAGACCAATGGAAGAAGAGTCGCGAAAAGAGTTGAATTAGAATGGTTAATCGGATGTCTAACTGGGTTCTAAAAACTTGCATTGTTTCGATTTATGTTCCCGATTCGAAATAAATTTAGAATTAACTTGATTCATCAAGTAATTTCTTAACATAGTAGTTTGAAGAATAGCACCAATAATATATAATATATACCAATAATATATAGCGCAAAATAATATCAGCATACTAAAGATCAAATAATATGCAAACATATGTCCTTTTTTATGGTCCAACGCCATAAAGAAGGCTGTTAAAGGCAGCATGCACAGAGCGGTCCACACTGCAGAAGACCGCATTGATACGCGGCGTGTGTAGTCGCGATCTTTAGCATTCCAAGAACGACGGAGAAGAAGAAAAATGCGAACATGATATAAGAAGGCCTTTCAAATACGCATTATTTTACGAATACTGTTAAAAATTGCCGATGGCATACACTACAATCAAGAGATGGTTAGGTTATTTTAGAAGATAGCTTATATTGTCTGTTGCTTCAGCATTAATTCATTACTTCTGTGAACGGGGAATCCACCCTCCATGCAGACCATTACGACACGGATAATATTGACAAATGTTTTTAGGAAAAATAAGGAAAATATTTCCATGAAAACGCAAAGGAAGAAAATGATATTACCAACCGATCAAATTTTAGATTTCTATTTAAATAATTAATTTATAAAAAACTTTGCAAATGCACTTGGCTGAAAGTCACACGTATCCAACAAACTGTCATAGTAGCTGAAATAAGATTTCGGTTGATTTCTCCGGCATGGCTAAAAACTGTTCAATTCCCAATGAAGCAACAGCTTAGGGCCAAAAACTATCCGTTGCGGGTTTCACCCTCCAGTGGATCATGGGAAACTGTAGATCCCCAGGCAATGACACCAGAGACGAACTTTGCGAAGAGAGTTTCCGAGACGGTACTGCTGGACCTGTAGTGCTATTCTGTAACAACATTTTCATGTCTCGACAGTGAAATTCCAGATGAGTATAACCGTAACACCTTTATGTTGTGTGCAATAAAGTTCACTTTGCGAGCTATCTCACTCAGGTAAAGCTCGATATCGAAAAGGTTAGTTACAGAATAGACTAGCTGTACCCACTTCTCTTACCTTTCTCACTGATTCGTACATGAATTTGCCAGAGATCAACTAAACTTCAAGACAACAGATGGTCACCGTCTACAAATTACAGTGCAGCTTATACATGCGAGTAACTAAGCGACTTCTCAACCCAAGTAGAAATACCCTCCGAATAATAATAGGTATAATTATTTCACCGTAAAAAATATATTTTCAACATAGGCACTGCGGCACGATGGATTGATGATTTAAAAAAGATGGCTGGCAGTGGATGGACGTGGACTGCACAAGACTGGGATGGTTAGCGCTTCGTGGGAGGATTACATTTAACGGTGGACGGCAATTGGCTGAAATGATGATGATGATGATGATGATGATAGTCGCCATAGACAGCCCAATGTACAGAGGTTGCTTCGATACCAAGAAACCAGTAGCCTACTTCATTCTGGAAATGAGGCCTTTGCTACCCGACGTGCAAAAATCTTCGGAAAGATGAGGACACTCAGCGAAACCTGTATGCTTAGCTTCGCTGGCTAACCTTGCCAGGACTCCTAAGCACAATGGCGCGAATGGGAGTCTAAGTGCGGGTAACGGAATCCCAACTGTAATCACTCCGTTGCGAGGGTAGTCTTTCCTTCTGGATAGAGTTTTCCATTTCAACTTTGTTGCTCTACCCTAACAGCTTTTTTCAAATTAAAACGTTTCTCATTAAGAAAAATTACTAAGGTTGGTCGGCGTTTTGAATAGGTGATACAGCCAATGCCTTGCATTCTAAGGGGGTCAAGCAATGCTTAAAGTTGACTGTTCGTATATCTTATGCCACAATGGTTACTGGTCGCTCACAATGGGCCTTACCAGAAGGCTTAAAGTCACGCACCAAGGTTACCGACATAGCCCGAAGCATCGCCAAACTAAAGTGGCAGTGGGCAAGGCATATTGCTCGCAGAACAGACGGTCGATGGGGCCAAAAAATTCTGGAGTGACGACCGCGTACCAGAAGACGCAACGTTTAAAAGCCTCCCACAAGGTGGACCGATGAAGATCGCGGGTAGCCGATGGATGCGAGACGCGCAGAACCGGTCGTTGTGGCCACGCTTGGGGCTATGGCGACGCTATGTCCAGCAGTAGTGGTCTTTCGGCTGATATGATGATATCTTATCATAGCGATCTTACCCAGCGACATCAAACTATGTGACATACACGCAAACGAAGTCGCGTGCAAAAGCTATCTTTTTCTAATCTTCTAATGCAAAAAAATCTCGGATCACAGTGTTTGTTATCGAACTACTCCGAAATGGCTTGACCGATTTATATGAAATTTTGTGTTAATTTATATGGCAAAACAACGTTTGCCAGGTCAGCTAGTCATATAATAAAAATCATAATATCATAAAATTTTAACATCATAATAATTATGATGTTAAAATTTTGTTACTTAAATTTTAACATTATAATAATTATGATGTTAAAATTTTGTTACTTAAATTTTAACATTATAATAATTATGATGTTCAAATTTTGGTACTTTACTTAAGAATGTATTCCAAATAAAAAAAAAATATTTTGATACAGTTAAAAATAATATTTAGGTACAATTTAATGTTCAGTGATGGCAACATTTTTAATAATATGTGAGGGTAGTTAGAAAAAGCTTATAAATTTATGTGTCATTCATTATTGCCGAGCTGTGTTTTGTCTGTTACTTTTTATTGAAAAACAGTAGTGAATTTGAGTTTTAATATGGATCAAGAAATCGAATACATTCGTAATCAAAAAGGACATAGAACACTTATACATTGTGAGTACAGATATCATAAGAGCAAAACAAATAAAAGTGGAAGTACCTTCTGGCGGTGCATAAATAGGCGAGACTGTAATGCGTCACTAACATTAGACAAAACAGGAAAAATTATCATTAAACTGAAATCAGTGCATACATGTGGGTCAATGGAATTTAAAAATATACTTAAAGAACACATAACATTATTAAAACATATTGTTTGCAAAGATTTTCGCCCCATACAGCAAATTTACGAAGAAAATGATAAAAAAATTCGTAACAAAATACCTAATAGTGAACACTATCGAATTCCTACGTTTAAATCAATTAAAGACACGTTATATAGGGCACGAAAGTCTTATTTGAACGTAGATCGACTACAACATACCTGTACCGAAACTGCAATTGTACCAGAAGTTTTATGTAAAAAATTCCTTATTTGTGAAGATGGACAAAATGAAAAAAATTTGGTATTTGTAACACGTTTGGGAAAGAAAATTGTGAAGAAACCCGGATCCTATTTTGCAGATGGCACGTTTATGTCAGCTCCGCCACCATTTTATCAGTTTTATGTCTTACATTTGGACATTGGGTCTACAAAAAAGTGTACAAATATAATCCCAGTAATTTATACATTGCTACCCAATAAATCCCAAGAGACATATACGTGGCTATATAACATATTAAAAGAAAAATTGGGTATAATTATTAAAACATTTAAGAGTGATTATGAAATGGCGCAAATAAACGCTGTGAAATCAGTATTTCCTGAAGCAAAAATAACAGGATGTTATAGACATTACAACGCAGCAATATGGAAACACGCATAGAAAAAAGGATTACTGCGTTCACGGGAAGGGCGAAATATTGCAAGAATGGCTGCAATAATAGCATTGGTACCGGCTGAACAAATCCCTGCAGCTTGGGGGTATATTTTAAGTATAGCTCCAGAAAATCAATACATGATGAATTTTAGACGTTATTACGAAAATCAATGGTACCCAAAAATGCCACCATCCTTACTAAGTTGCGCCTACCTACGATATCGCACAACTAACGCGTTAGAAGGGTGGCATCGGCGTATAAATGCAGGCCGCATACCAAAAAAGCCAAGTTTATACATATTCATAGAAAAATTGCGAAAAGAAAGTAAATATTGGAACAGAAAAATAACTGATAATTTATTTACAGAAACAAAAAACAGTCAGAAGAAATATATGGACTTTGACATTAAATACAAAAAACTATTGAAACAATTTGAGCGTAAGGAACTGACGCTTATACAATTCTTAAAAAAGATTTTTTTTTTACAAATTTTCAATTAGCTAAAGAACAATGTTCAAAACGTCCCCACCCTTGTAGCACTTTAAAACCTATGTTAATCTAAGGGCCATAACCATCTTATCATTTTATTGTACGACGGCAAAACTGAAATGTGCATCCGAAAAAAGTTATATCGACATGAAGAAAACGGAATCAGTAACAATTTATTGTGCCGTTTATTATACTTTTTCGACATGATGTAACCATACCTACTACAATATAATTACATTTTGATAAGTTTTTGAGAGCAGTATAGAATGGTTATAATAAGAGCCGCACGCGCAGCGCCACACGACGCAGAGCAGGAGGTGGTGGAAGGGCGGGGAGAAGGGAAGTATGTCTTTGTTCCCTTATCGCTTGCCTGTCTACCGCTGCCGGTTTTATTGGTTATTGTAATTGTTCCTAAGTACCTTCGGAACTTCCTTGAGCGTACGCGCATTTGTCTCTCACTTTTGATTGCTAGTTTTAATTTTCTACTTTGGACTTCTTACTGGATTTGATTTTGTGCCAACGGTTGGATTAAGTTGAATTGGTTTGTTTTAAGCGACTACGGACTTAATAACGGATTTTGTGTGCCTGTGGTTTGGATTTAATTCATTGTTTTGGCAATATGGAACATCAACGAATTCATCAATGTGTTACGTGTTTACGGTCTGTATTCCGAGATCGAAATCAACGCATTCTAACACATGAATACATGGAAAACCATCCAGGATTCTCCGAGTACGTACTGGAGCGAATGAATGTACAAGAGGTTAGTAAATAACTATTTTTAAAGAAATAAATAGATTGTAGCCCGTTTCATTGATCAATCAGTATTTGTATTAAATAATATGACTTATGTCTTAAGTGAGTACGACGATTTTAGTTTATTTCTAAATGCTATCTATCACTTGGCCCATTAAAATTGATAGATAGCTATCACAGCGATATTAAGAAATATGAGTGGGGCGCTCTCATTAATAAGCTATTGCGATATATAAATTTTTTTTCTTTACTGCGTAATAATGTTATCTTTCAGGCGGCCCATAACGACTTGCAGTACATGTGTTACCGCTGTTGGGTGGCAGCACACCGACACCAAATGAGAAATGAAGGTGGACAAAACGAGGAACAACCTGATGAGCAAGCCGATGAACAAGCAGTTGCCGAGCAGTTAATTACAGTCCCAACCTACAAAAGGTTAGCAAATACGTCTCGTCACTGTGCGTTTCATGGATGAGCAAATCAAGATCTGCGTAGAATACCACTATTCTTAAAAATACATTCACTGATCGAGCACAGCTTATATGTCCCTACCAGTGCAAGGGTTTGTACAAATCATATGCGGACCAATGAATGGAACCTATTATATGATTCTGCATATACGATATTTTCACCAGACCAGTTAAAGGACATGATGGACGTTTTAAGAAATGCATATAATAACAAAAAAGCCTTGGATTTTGAAAATATAGACAGCATTTCTCGTGAAGAACTATATTTTAGAACAGGGCTAACCCACGAGCAGTTTGCTATTGTTTTAAATGACACACCATCTTTAAACCAGCACACAAGCCAAAAACTGTGCTGGCATGCTATCTTATGAAAATAAGGTCAGCTAAACCAGATGTCAGAATAGCATGCCACTTAAACGTCAGCAGGACAACAGTGGGACGTTACCTGAATACAGCCCGAGAGTGCTTAACGAGAGACTTTGTGGCACTTCATCTAGGATACGACCACATCGGCCGAGATGAAATAATAAGTCACAGCACTACTATTGCGAGAGCATTATATAGAGATTCAAAAGCCATCATATTATTCGACGGAGCATACATTCATATACAGAAAAGTAAGAATTTCCTGTTCCAGAAAATAACATACAGCCTGCACAAATTCAAAAACTTATTGAAACCATTCCTTTTAGTGTGCCCAGACGGGTATATAATAGATATTCTAGGACCCTACTCTGCTAGGACATCAGATGCTCAGATTATGAAGGATATAATGAATAACATTTATTCTCCGATTCATTACTTGCTCCACGAGAATGATACGTTTATATTAGACAGAGGCTTCAGAGACTCAATTCCTGCAATCGAAGAATGTGGCTATGAGCCTCACATGCCACCTACAAAAGACAGAAACGCAACGCAGCTCACGAATGAACAAGCGAATAAATCGCGTCTAATAACAATTGTCCGCTGGGTCATTGAGGCGATAAACGGGAGATTTAAACGCGACTTTAAAATGTTCAGGAACGTGGTATTCAATAAATCACTTCCTCACTTCTCCACTGACTTCCGGATTGCTGGAGCGCTTCTCAACACCTTCAGGGAGCCTTTTCATGATAGTGTCTACGCCACAGAGTTCGTAGAACAAATCAGTCACAGAATTCATATCAACAATGACTTGGCCAACTACGTTGTTGCAGAAAATGTTAACAGGCAGCGGGTTGCGTTCAGGACATTGACTGACGAGTCCATAAATATGCCGTTCCCTGAATTGTCAAACGAAGATATTATTTGGTTTAGCTTGGGGACATATCATCTAAAACTGGCAGCTTCCTATGTCAGCGAACATTTACGTGGCGGCGTCTATAACATAGAGGTTTGTGCAACTCCAAGCCCAATTATGAATCAATACGGTATAGACATGGAAGATTGCACTCTTCTAAGGGGTCGAATTTTATCAAGACATAGGTCTAATGCGACCTATTATACGTATTTAATACTGAATAACGCACAGGGAATAAACGCTATTCAGGCATATTACTGCTCATGTTTGACGGGTATGAGGACAGTTGGTGCCTGCGCGCGTGTCGTCAGCATCGTTTGGTACTTTGGGATTGGAAGGCGTTTAGAGAATTTCGTTGGGCCAAAGGTTTTATTTGTAATTAATAAGGTATTTTATTTGAAAACTCCTAAAAAAAACATCAATGGTAACCTCACAAAACCAATATTCAGCAGAATTATTTATGAACTTTTTTCTGCTCCGTGAGTTGTTCCCGAGCGGGAGTCAGCATCCAATTCTAAAAAGTTGTTTGAAAACTCCGAACGAAACCATCCCACAGTAAAAAGAAAAGCATCGTGATCGGAAACATAATTATTATTGTGACTGATTCCGGTTTCTTCATGTCGATATAACTTTTTTCGGATGCACATTTCTGTTTCGCTGTCATACAATAAAATGATAAAATGACCATGGCCCTTCGGTTAACATAGGTCTTAAAGTGCTACAAGGGTGGGGACGGTGTCCATACATTTTTGAGCACTGTTCTTTAGGTTTTTTGCTGAGTAGGTATCAGTGTTCATTTTGATTTACAATACTTCATTAGCAAGTAATTTACATTCCAGAATGAAAATAAGTACATTTTTTTTTTCTTAATGAAAGATTTATTTTCATAATCGTTTACGAAAATAGTAATTTATGTAGCAAATTTTAATTTAAATATATATTTTTTAATCATTTTAAAAATGGTATAAACATATTTTCATTTGCAATACTTAATTAATGTTTAGTTACTATTAGTAATAGCTCCTATTATATTATCTGTGGATATGTTTACTAACAGTATTGATTCTTTTGATCTAAATTTTGAATGTGTGTAAAATGTTTGATACCTATTGATATTGTTTTTATTTGGAATACATTCTTAAGTAAATTTAAGTGCCAAAATTTTAACATCATAATTGCACTATAATTTTAATAAATGATTTTTTGTTTTTAAAATCAAAATTTTATTCTTAAGCCCCTGGCGCGACATTTTGCGAAAGAGACATTCTGCGAAAGAGACATTCTGCAAAAGAGACATAAGATTATATCCGCCATTTTGTGGCGGCGGCCAAGTTGGATCGATTTTCATCAAACATAGCTAAGAACACTCCTGACTAATTAATCTTTCTAACAAAAATCGAACTCAACATATATTTCTTCAAAATAAATGTTCTATCTATCTACCTAAATCAAAATCGGTTCATCCATCTGGGAGCTACGGTGCTACAGACAAACATACACTTACATACACCATCACACACAGACACGTCAAACTTATAACACCCCGTCGTTTTTGCGTCGGCGGCGGTTAAAAATAAAAGGCTGCAAACTTAAACGCCTGCCCGTCTTTATTAGCCTTAATATCGTGGACGCTGCTATGAATTTACCGTTTTTAACGATCGAGTGCACTAAGGAGGTCGCGACGTGCAATATCTTGAAGCAAGGAGAATTTAATTAGAAGAAGTTATTTTAAAATTGGTTTAGTAACGGGGAGACGTGAAGAGAATGGAGTTTTGTATTTGTTACTTTTGTATAAAGATAGGTATATTAAGGTATTGTTAGGAATAATAAGATAGGTATTGTAGACATAACCGCTCCGCATCACGAGATACTCATAAAAGCCGAGAAAACCGACTTCCGAAATTAAGGTTATTTTATACCTTGTAGTGTTTTGTTCGAAAGTCGTTTATTTTTTTTTTGTGAAAGATTTTTCACTTTTAAGTAGTGATACTTGGACGACGTCTTCGTCTACGCAGAAATTAAAATAAGCAAAAATGCTCATAAAATAAAAAAAATACTGAACCAAACTGAATCAAATGGCAAGTATACCTCTTCGAATTAAAAAATAATCACAGAAATTGGATTAGAAACCTCTGAAGAATCGTTTTACATACATAGAACAAAAATACCCACCGGATTGAGAACCTTGTAAGACCTCAAAACCAGCAAGTATTCTCGTCACATCTACAATATGATGGTACGATAACTTTCTTACCACAAACCCTTTCACCTGGCCACTGGGATGGACCAGTGTTAGAATTTATTTGCATAGGAGTAAATGAGTTTTCATATTTGTGGTATGAGATAAATAATAATGTACAGTCTGTCAAGAAAGTCATGAAAATAATGTTTTGGGAAGTACTGTTTTAGCTAATACTGGCTACACTGAATAATTGCCAAACCGAGTACCTCAACTGTCACTTCGTGGCTTTGTGGTGGATGATCTATGATTTTTATGATGTTGGATAAAATTTCCATTATAGCCCGCTACTTTGGAAGTTCGTATTTTTTTTTTGTACTCACAAATAGAAAGCTTTTTGGAAAGTTTCAAGATTCGGTTTTTTTTACACTATGTGGAACGGAATGTGAAGCGACGCCATGCTATCTCTCAGCTGTCAACGTTAGTCATCGTTTGTTGCCCTTGCAGACTCAGATGAGCCGCTTGTCACGGCCTCCTCTTCTGTGCCTTCTAGTAGTGCGCGAGTGATGGACTCAATAGAGCCGCTTGTGCCTACTGCGCGAGTGCAAGTGTTGGACTTAAATGAGCCACTTGTGCTCCCGTGTGTGTCGGCGGTCCTCGACGAACCGGTTGCTGGTCCCAGTGGGATGGCTGGTCCCATTACACCTGGTTCTAGTGGTAGCTTACCGGCTATCGCTAGTTCTTCGGAGGACGCGGCTGATGACATTGCTCCTACGATGCCCAGGCCTACTGGGTCATCTGGCAGAAGAATTAATCCCTACTCGGATGAGTTAAGGTTAGTTTTGATTTATGATATATAAATATGTTTTTTTATTAAAGGTTGAAAATGTTAATTTCGTGCAGCAATTACAAATTTTAATAGCTTTTACTTTGTTTCAGATCTACGTGGAACTGGAGATAAATCTTCAACAAATTGGAAACTCATGATCAGTGTATTCAGTTTTCAGAGGACTCATCCTGAGAAATAAAACATGCTTATACCATCGTTCGGCAATGACTTTGCAGTGAAAGAACCTTTGGGCAAGTTGGCAGGTTTAGATGCAGGAAAATCAACTGCCGAGCAAATCCTATCTCCCTTGCTATTGGGACATGGTTTGAAAACGCACGGTTGTCCCTCATGGCAATATTCCAAATCACATGATTTGGAATATTGCCTAATAATAGTATTATTGCAATAATTGCAATAATATTGCATTTAGTGAGGGACTAAGTTACCATCAAACTAGGAAATAATTAGCTCATGTAGATGGTCCCGTAGTTTTTGCGAGGACCGCAGCAGATTGGTTCAGTTATTGTCGGGGTACAATTGCAAATTAAGAATTGGAAAACCGAAAAGCCCAAGGGAAGATAGGGGGCCCTAATAAAGTGATGCAAATAGACGAATCAAAATTTGGAAAAAGAAAATATAATCGTTGTAGACACATCGAGGGACATTGGGTGATTGACATGATAGAAGACGGCAGCGACGATCTGCGGCTGGATGTGTATCCTGATAACGAAAGGTCTGCAGACATATTGGTGCCATTGATAAAAAAGCATGTTGAGGAAAGCTCCATCATTCACACTGATTATTGGAAAGCATATCTGAGCCTTCTTCAGCACGGGTATATACATAAAAGAGTAAATCATAGTGACCCAACAAATAAATTCGTGAAACCAGACGGGACACACACCCAGTGAATAGAAAGCCAGTGGAGAGGCTTAAAGAAGCAATTTCGACAGGAACAAAACAAACATATTTTCACAGACTGGTTGTGTGAATATTCGTGGCGAACCATCGAACTTTGTGGCAGATAAATGTGAATAGCTGAAAGGACGAAAACAAGGGCTGGTCAAAATAAATATTCTTATTACTACACACACATAACTGTATTATATTCTTATTAACAAAATTATAAACAGTCAATAAACAGGATGCTATATTATGGTGTAAACAATGAACAGACATGCGATTTCAGAAATCGATCCATTTGCTATCTTTGATTGAAGAGTTCCGTTGCCTACCTCCGAAGTTCTTCATCACATCTTCACCAAATTAAAATAGCACCAGCCCTTGAAAATACTCTTCCAAATAAAAAGAAAATCATACAAATCGGTTAATAATTGGCGAAAATATCGCTGAACAAACATTTTTCATGGGATCTTAGCAATATAAGATGATGATTACCAGGCACAAATATCTGAATTGCATTAGAAAATTCATGAAAAACATTGTATGTGCCTAAGAAATTTGAGGGTCGATTTTAATGGGATCCCATCATCAGATTCTGACTTGATGACAATGGGACCACTTCAGGAGTACAGGTTTTTGAATAAAAAAAAAATCAAATGAGTACACAATTGGCGGAGAAATCGGTGAACATAGATAAAAAAAAAATACATACAGCCGAACAAAGAACCTCCTCCTAATTGAAGAAGTCGGTTAAAAACAGAAATCATGAGAGAAGAATCGACTTTTATCGTGATACTTTACGTTCTTTAGTAATGAAAAAGGGCTTATAATTTATTGTTCGAATATCTACGAAAGGATATCAAGGGAAGATCAATGTACTTTATTGTACGTTTATCTGGCTGCTTAGATAAGGCCCTTACAACAAATTAACCCTAAGCAGCTCAAACAAAACATACGAACATCAACTCAATTGGGGGATGAGTGTGGAACAAATAAAATAGCTGACGTGGAGCCACGTACAACGAAATTGACTCACTCTCTAGGGATATGAGTCGCTGCCGAATTGTGTATGAACTTGTTGGTACAAGCAAGCATATTGTGTTGCGAGTAATGTTGATTTATGGCAATTTCGGTTATTGTAACAGCCTAATCCTTTTTTTTGCTGTTTTTTTTTTTTTTTTTTTTACTATTGATAGGAAACAGGAAACACAGACTCCGGCAGGGAATTCCACTCCTTAGCTGTACGCACTATGAATGTGTTCCCAAAACGTTTGTTCGTCTATCGATCAATGAGTTAATTTACACGAAAGTTTATTATTGTTTGTGAGTTTTGTAAAACACAAAATTTATAATGTAGATGACTAAAAAATCTAATTAGTCCGTCAGATATTTATTTCCAAAAATGTTGGACCTGAAACTTTTTGGGAAAGACCGGTGTATTGAATTCTAACTGTGATGCAATTGTGAAGTAAAATTACAATTTCCCAAAAAAAAGTAAAACAACTGATAAATCAGAAGTGGCTTTTCAACCAAAAATTACCTATATACTTATAAACATCAATACCAACCATTTTTATTTGTGGTCACATGAGCGAAATACTTCGGTACATTGGACGCACGGCGGTGGTCGCAATGTTAAACGAGAAACATAAAATTAATTACACGATTCGCGACAACCATAGACCGCATGAAATGGAAATGGTTTCAATGTGAAATATATTTATTTTAAAATTACTCGTGACTTCGGTTGTATTTACCTAGTAGCAAGTGTAAAATAGGATTTTGTGTCAATGAGCTCAATCGATGTATATGTGTAACTAGCTTTTTACCGCCACTTCGTACTCGCATAGCCGGTTTTTCCTATTCCAATGGGAATTTCAAAAATGCTCCTCAACACTTTTCAAGGAACCTACATGCAAAACTTCAGCTTCCTACGAACAGTAGCTTTGGGTGTGCGTCTGTTATTCACTCAATCACTCAATCAGTCAGTAACGGAAGATTTGTATATATCTAACATTATAAATACGAAAGTTTGGATGAATGTTTGTTACTCAATCACGCCAGAACAGCTGAACGAATCTGGATGAAATTTGGCACAGAGATAGATTATAGGCTGGAATAGCACACAGGCACACATTCAAAGTGCACGAGACCAATACCTGAAAAGCTACAAAAATGCGGTTGCGATGGTACGGTCATGCCATGCGTCGATCTGACGATCACATGACCAACAAAAGTGCTACAACTGGAGTCGGGACCAAAAAACTGTGGCAGACCTCGACCTTCACGGATGTCAGTCATAAAAAACGACCTAATTGATGAGAAATTAGACAATGACGATCCAGAACAGATATCACTGGAGAAGAAGGATTAGGACAGCCGACCCCGATTACAAATGAAAATAGGCCAGGCAAAGAAGAAGCTCTCGCACATCTCTGGAAGATGAGCATCCTAAAACACTGCTTTAACGACAAGCCAGTGATGACAATGTTGAAAAAAATTTATCGTAAGCAGCCGATGCAAAATCCAACAACAAAACAAATGAATGATGAAATTAATGTATATTGTTATTGTGAATAACTAAATGTGTACTGCATGCTATGTATGTTTAGACGAGATGTAAAATATTTGCACGGCGGAAATGCCGAATATAGTGATACCGATAGATTTTAAGAACTTACGCTACCTGTATTCTAGCAAATAATACTATCATTCATTCATTCACAACAAAAACAACCAACAACTATACAAACGATGTGTTTGTAACATATAGATGTTTGTCTGAAATAAAGATAAATTATTATTATTCCATTTATTCATTTTTAAATATTTCTATAATAATAAAAAATAAACATTTAAAAATATAAAAAATAGTAGCAGCCCACCGGTATAGCAAATAGAGTCGAAGCTTCCGGTGGTCAGGGCTCCCGAGAGAGGAGCCGCACCTCCTCTGCACTGTACGCGCCGGGTCCAGGGGTACTGCTTTTTGGATCAAGCCCTTGGTCCAGCTGCCCAACGAGAGCCTCACACGATATTATTTTTATTATTAAAATCAAAACGGAAAGTTTAAACTTTTTCCAACTTAGGGTCAACGTTACAAGTCAAAGTAATAGTTGTCAAACCTTACTGTATCTAGTTCTTGAAAAGCCAAAATAACTTTGCCTGTTCCCACAATAATCGTAAGTTATGAAGTGTTTCATAAAAGGTATCAAAATAATTTGACTGAAAGTTTCAGTTTTATGACGTGTTGTACGTAAATCAATAATTTCCCAAAAAGTAAATATCACATCAATGTGGTTATCACCATACGTTATCATCAAGATCATAATTATACAAATAATGCTCCGTTCAAGACCAAATTCATCACATCTCTTAGCAAAAGGCCACTTTATCAGAATCAGAAAACAAATCACGCTACCTATCACTGTCCAATTTTCCCAATCAATCTTGAACCTAATGCGTTAGCGATAAAGATGAAAACTAAATTTGTCAGATTGTTGTGTGTTTAATATTATGATTCTAATATGATTCTGCTAAAGTGGCCTTTTTGGACCCGCAGTATTTCTCATAATATAATTGATCAATGTTCATTGCCCGTGTAAGCGCACCCCTACGTACTTTTCTCTAGTCACAGTTAGATTGTACCTAGTTTCAGTGAAGTACTTCTTCAAAGCTAAACTTTGGTTAAGCTGGCAGTTGACCGGGATATGCAGGGTTATGTAGTCTAATGGGAGCTTGATCAAAACTGTTGTTAATGTTTGTGTGAAGAGATTACATGTGATGTTAAAACTTCTAGATTAGAGCGGTAGGTTTAGCACTGTCCACGGTTACGGACTTTGTTCGAATGAGTCACCGCGGCCCAGAAACGCAAAGAGCAAACTTATCAAAAGGAATGCGTCTATTCATTTTGTCGACAAGACAGCTCCGCTCAAGTCAACTAATTTCGAACAAATTTCGCATCCCTGGTAGGTAATCGAAGACCCCTGCATAATAGGTAAACAAGCTATATATTTCCTTTGCTACACATTAAAACGATCCTCATTAAATAAATCCAGCTAAACTTCAATAAAAAATCAGACCTTTTTTTTTTCAATCACAGTACAGTAGGTATGCAAAGTCTTTGGATCCGGTCCGCAGTGAATTTAATTATTAGTTACGCCGCAAATTTAAATTGGATTGATCTCGAATGATCTCGTCCATCCGAGGCGGATTAACGCCCCAATGTGAGGTGGGGAGATGGACGGTAGTTTCATCTATTGACTTATCGGTGTAGCGTTTTCGGGTTAAGCAAAATTTGCTATGGCTGCTGTTGTAATGAGGTAGAATATTTGTTGAATCCCTAATGTATTGAGATTATAAAATAAAATAGACAAAAAACAATAAAAATTGTTTATTGGCACAAAAATTTCAATATCGTTGTTTAGATATGGACAGTCTCAGGATTTTCATTACAATATAAATGTACTGTAACCGATTCCCAAACTAGGCCAGGAGCCTTTATCTTGGGAGACAGTGATCAGTCGCAGCAAAAGGTACACAATACTGTTTGTCGGTCGCTTTTTATTAATTTAATTAACGCTATTAATTTTAGATTTTTGCTATGGTATATATGTGTCTGTGGTTGATAGTGTGTGTGTGTGTGAGGGGAGTGTATGTTTTTGTGTGTATGAGTGGATAAATTTGAAATTAGTGGGATTTATATTAAATAACTAAGAAGGTCTGCGGTTGTTTGATAGTCAAGTTGTAGTAGATGCAAGAAGCATTCACCTTCACTTTAACTTTGCGACTACTTAATGAAACGATGATAAGTTTCTTATTTAAATGGTTGTATAGTTTAGCGCTTGTACTACGCGTTTGTCTTTTTGCGAAACAGGTTCTACAAGCTACACGACCCGTACAGATGATGAGCTGCGTTTATTTGAGTTTGGGTTGGGCACATCTCGATGCTTTTTGAGAACAGCTTTCAAGATGAACAGTGACGAACTGTGACGACCTTACAGTTTGAATATAGGCTCACAGTCGGGTATCTGTAAGGTTTTCTGGTCATTACCTTTAGAGCAGCAGCTCGTTGTGCTCTCTACAATTTAATAAGGTGCGTTTTAGCTGCTCCACCCCAGACCGTGATGCAATATTGTATTACAGATTGGCATAGAGACAGCTAGACTAGTAATAGCTTGTCTTGTGTTAGAGCATCCACTTTACTCTTGTTGTGACTAAATCTATCTGTTTGTTCCATTTCAGCCTGTGGTCAATCTGTAAGCCCAAGTATTTTACCTTTTCGGCCCGCGTAAGTTCAAGACAGTCGCATTCGTTGCAATTTGCACAAGTTTGAGCTTTAATATAGAAGTTTTCGGGAGGGTCGGTAATTTTGCTGAGAGATAATGCTATATATGTAGTTGGTATTTTATAGATTTAATGTTAGGAGGTTATTTGTTAGCCAGTTCATAACTCTGGATAGTGAGTATTTGGCACGCTCCATAACAGTTTGCCAATTTGAGGAGCTCGTGGCTAAATAATAACAGCCGCACGGGTCGATGTTTAAGGTTAAGCAACGCTTGCCAAGGTTGGTCTGTGGATGGGTGACCATATTAACATAACGAGTTTCCTCCGTGCCTCGGAAAGCACGTTAAGCCGTTGGTTCCGGCTGTCATTTGTAGATCTTTGGCAGTCGTTACGGGTTGTCAGAAGCCAGTAAAATCTGACTCCAGTCTTGCCAAGAAGTACCGTGTTTCCCAGTTAATGGGTTGTGGAGGTCTGGTAGGCAGCCGCTCCACGTAAAACACTGGTATTCAACTGAATCTGGTTTGACTGGAAGCCGACCCCAATATAGTTGGGAAAAGGCTAGGCAGATAACAGTTTGCCAATTTGGACCCAAAATAAGGATATCAGTATCATCTGCGTAGGTAAACATGTTAGTATTTGGTAATTGGAGTGAGCAGAGATTGTCAGGATTAGGGCAAGATAGTGATGATATTTTTAAGGTTCCGTAACCAAACAGAACCTTAATACAATTCTACACTGTCCATCCATTTGTCTGTCTGACAGCAGGCTGTGTCACACGAACCGTAATATGTTATAATCAACATATCAGCCGAAAGACGTTCTCTGCTGGATATAGGCCTCCCCCAAGTGTCACCACAACACAGGACCAGGTGAATCTCGCATCTATTGGCTACCCAAAACCCTAACAAGGTCATCGGTCTACCTTGTAGGAGGCCTTCCAACGCTACATCTTCCGGTACGCGGTCGCTACTCCAGAACTTTTCAGCCATATCGACTCTGGCAACACGCACTGGTCTTAGACTTTCGTCTTGAGATACTGTTATTTGTGAGACGAAAAGATATTACCACGCCGAGTCGGATTCGACAGTTCACATTTTTCTCGAATAACTTTGAGAAAGAGGTAAAAATCATCAGCATAGCATCGGCCCAAAGAGTTTATCTTCCGAAGAATTTGGTTGGACCCAAGAGCTACTGTTTACCGACTAGACTCTGTGCAACCTACCAATCACGTGTACATAACCTTATTTAAATTAACTTAAATTCGAACCAAAGTTATATAGCTGTGCAAGTAAAATAGAACATAAGGAGTTTACGATTCATTTTATTTAGATGGAAAACAATACAATAGACCCTAAAAATTAATGCTGAAGCAAAAAACAAAGTATGGATCCAATTCAATAATTAAATTAAACTTACATGATAGCAGTATCGACATAATTCTAATTCCATCACTAAATGCAACGTAATTGCAATTCCAATCGCTATCCATTCCCATCAAATAAATGTCAGTAACGAGTTTGATTTAAAAATTACAATTGAACGTGATTTGACCACAATACATTGGTCAATCGAGTTCAATACATTGGTGGTTCAAATTTATAATAATGCACGAATTCTGTAATGTAAATACATTGGTTGATGAATTGGCATACTGTAAGTCTATAAAATAGGTATAGAAAATAACTAAACTAACCAATTTCATATATCTTCAAATGAAACTTGAAACTTGTTACGCATACTCAAGATTTTTCACGTGTACCTATGTATGACTAAGCAAATTATGTTTTTATTTTTTAAATGGTCAAAGGTACATGAAATAGTAATTCAAACAAGTCCCGTCCATCACCTTTTCAAATTTAATTTGTACAAATAACAAACTTCAACTAAAAAATATAAAAAATTCTTTGCCCTTGGGTTTTAATTAATATATTCTGATTGTATAAGCAAATATATATAAAGTGCGATAACAATAAAAAGATTTTCTTTTTAAGAAATTATAGCGACTTGACCATTTTTGATTTTCGCGGCCAGTTAATGTCGGTCTTTGCGCGCTATCGCTGTCGAAAGAGTGGTAAGAGGGCGGAAGAGAGTAGTGTTTCTTGCGACTTTCGTTGTGTGCAACAGTATGTATTACAGAGGAATAACGCGTCTCATTTTTTTCACTCTGTACAAAACGGCTTCGAGAAGTTTTAAACGAAACGCTGACTCGTTTTGCTATATTTTTATATTTGCTTTATTAAAGTGAGAGATAAAAAGTATAGTTTAAGTACAAATCTAAAGATTTGAGAGGTATGTCAAGCTTACTTCCTTCCATTTCTATAAAAATCAAGACAAAAAATGAGCTCCATATGTATCATGTAACTCTTACAGATACATTCTGATCGATACGTTTATTTTCTCTTTTTTTGTTGTATTAACTATTTTATACTAACATTATAGTCAGTCAAAGGCCTCAATCTCAATACAAAGGCGACAAATAGAATATTGAAAATCACAGACCAAAAACCTAATGTCAAATATATACAAGATATTTGCAAAGGTTATACTAGATAGGATGAGCCCAATGCTGGATGAACAGCAGCCGGTTGAACAGGCAGGTTTCAGAAAAGGGTATTCGACTATTGACCTTATAAATACAGTCAAACAATAAAGTCAAAAATATAAAGAATATAATAAAGTTGTAAATATTATTGCCTTCATCGACTACGCAAAGGTTTTTGACAGTTTGAGTCACGAATACATATGGGAAACCCTGAAGCAACAAAGAATACGAGCAGTATACATCAACATCATTGAAACCATCTATGCCAACAGTATAGTCAGAATTCAATTCTATGGCAAACGAATTTCACATAGAAAGAAAAGTGTGGCAAGGAGACCTACTATCTTCAAAATTGTTCTCCGCCGTTTTAGAAAACATCATTCGTGACTTGAACTGGTCAAAGTTTGGTCTTAACATAAATGGGTCCAAATTGACTCACCTCAGATTTGCCTAAGACTTAGTCTTATTCGAAGAGATGCCAGAAAACTTGCAAATGATGATAAAAAGTCTGAGTTTAGAAAGTGAGAAAATTGGTCTAAAAATAAATAACTAGTCATTAGTTTCGTCCTACTGTGATTTGGCTTGACTCTTTGGCTTATGTAGAGGAATACATATACATTGGTCAAGTCATTTCTACCAAAGACCAAATTAGCCATGAAATATTTTTTTATGAAATAAACCGTAAAATAAGGTACGTCAATTGATTGGAAAAAATACTGGTCACTCAAAGAGATGATGAAGTCTTAAAACCTAGACATGACTTTGAAAAGAAAGCCTTTCAACTCATGTATACTACCAAATCAAATCGATTAGAGAAAAACTTGCCAAGTGTCAACGAGCAATGGAGAGAAGCATGGTAGGTGTAAAGAGACAGAACAGAATAAGAAACACAGATCTCCGGGCTACAAATAAAAATAAACCAACATTATAACAAAGAACAGACCAACAAAAGTGGAAGTGGACAGGCCACACGATGCGAGACACTAAAGGAAAGTGGAGCAAGGTAGTGACAGAGTGGTATCCAAGGGATGGCAAAAGAAATCGGGGAAGGCAACGGGTAAATTGTCTTGTTGGAAGGAGGAAATAAAGATGACAGCGGGTCTAAATTGGAGGAGGTTACCCCGCGACAGACAACAATGGAAATTTTAGCCTATGCTAACTCGAGACTTTTTGTGATTTTTTGTAACTAAGATTTATAAATTGTCCTGTCTTGTTTCGGAAATAAAAGGCTTTATTATTATTATTTGGCAGCCGGGACCAACGGCTTATATGTGTCTTCCGAAGTGCAGAATCATCTTTTTATCAGACAATCAGATGATTTAAGCCTGTAATGAAATAGCTAAACTGGAAAACAACTTTACAAAGTATGCTCTTCCCGTCCACCGGGTCAAAAATACCCGGTGGTCACAAGACAAACGCCTTAACCCCTCGCCCACGCAGGCAGTAAATAAATTAAAGAATTTCTGTAGAATTAATGCAAGATTTAGAGGTAGCACTAAGTGAGATGCATGATCTAAATGAAAATGTGGCAGTGGTATGTCTAAGTGAACATTTCATAAAAAGAGGTGAAGAAAAATATTTAAATATAAATAATTTTTATCTCGGTGCAATCTATTCTAGACTAGAACGACGTGGAGGCACGTGTATTTTGTGTAAGAACGGTTTTAAATGTGTTGAGCTGGAAACAGTAAACGAAATCGCTATTGATAAACATTTCGAAATATGTGGTGTTTAAATAAAACAGCTTAACCTTATTATAATTTGTATATACAGGATACCAAACTCTGACATTAATATTTTCTTTGACCATTTTACGAAAGTTATGACAAAACTTCAATACAAAAAATGCAATATAGTAGTTTGTGGCGACTTTAATATAGATTTGCTATTATCTGATAAAACTAGTACTACATTTAAAGAGTTGATGCTTAATTATGGTCTAGAATATCACATACATGAACCGACTAGGCTTAATAAATGCATAGACAACATTATAAGCAATATTCATAATGTCACTGGTAAGACGTATAATCTGTACCTGTCTGATCATAACACAGCTCAACTAGTCAAAATTGAACAGGAAACTTCAAACAGATTGGAAGTGGATTACTGTTTTATGACTATAAATGATTTAAATAAAGAGAACGTCGCAAAATTCGTTGATTACATCAGTTGCATCAGTTTTAGTGAAATCTATGGCATAACAGATACTAATGAAGCCTTCGACAAGTTTCATGATTTGTTGACTTTATTTTATAAACTATGCTTCCCTTGTATTAAAGTTAAAATGAAACACAATAGTGGTAAACCTAAATGGATAACAAAAGGCATTAAGAAAAGTTGTAGTACTAAGCGGTCATTAAGGTACAAGTATTACTTAAATAAAAATAATGACAATAAGAATAAGTACAAGGCATACTCTAAATTATTACGGAAGTGCATGAATAACCTACAGTCCTTGTGTAATGAAAGACACATTAACTTATCTCGTAATAAAATTAAGGCCACGTGGCATGTTGTGAAGCGTAACTTAGGTAACGAACCGTTTAGGGAATATTCAGTAAAATTATTGATGGTAGTATTACGTTGACATCTGGATCTGACATTGCTAATAAATTTAATAATCACTTTATTGACATTTCTAATAATAATGATAATTTCACGTTGACATCTGAATCTGACATTGCTAATAAACTTAATAATCACTTTGTTGACATTTCTAATAATAATGATAATTGCTCTACTCTTAAACATAATAAAACTGACATACATAAAATAAAGTTAAATGATAAAAGTATATTTGTAGAACCCACTAACGACTCTGAAATATATCGTATAATAAAGTCTTTAAAAAATACGAAATCGGCTGGGTATGATGACATTACAACCGAGCTCATTAAAAAAATTGCTCAACATATAGCCTCGCCATTAGCTCACATAGTCAATTTATCCTTGGAACAGGGCTGCTTTCCGAGTAGGCTAAAACTGTCTCTGATAAAGCCACTTTATAAAAAAGGATCAAAATCAGACGTTGATAATTACCGACCTATTGCTCTTACTCCCATTATATCAAACATTTTTGAAAAAATTATGTACCGGCGAGTGATGAAATTTTTTTCTAAACACAACATTCTTGTTGACCAGCAATACGGGTTTAGACAAAATAAATCGACGACTTTGGCAATATTTACGCTAGTGAAAGCAATGATGACGAATATTAATGATAAAATAACCACTTGTGCATTGCTTTTAGACCTAAGTAAGGCGTTCGATCGTGTTGATCATGCGCGGCTTCTAGAAAAACTTGAAAGATACGGTATCAGAGGTCCAGCAAAAGAATGGTTTCAGTCATACCTAACTGACAGAAAACAGGTAACAAGGTTAACAAAATCAAACAAATTAAGTAACTCTTTGGAAAATTTTGATTCTGATGCAAGGACTAATTGCTGTGGTGTACCACAAGGTAGTATCTTAGGGCCTTTATTGTTCCTTCTTTACATAAATGATTTGCCTCAGTCAATAAAACATCAGTGTGTGTTGTTCGCCGATGACACCACAGTTATTATTAAATGTAAAAATTTACAAAATATTGACATTGAAATTAAAGAAACGTTAAATGACATAAAACAATGGTTAGACATTAATAAATTAAAAATAAATATTTCCAAAACTAATTTACTTCATTGCAAAACATATAAAAGTAAACCTATACGCCTTAATGTTGAACTTAACAATAATAATATAGAACAGGTACGTAATGCAAAGTTCCTGGGTGTAACACTTGATGAACATTTTACTTGGAAGAATCACATCGAAATAATTGCTAAAAAAATCAATCAATTCGTATTCGCTTTAAAAAGAATTAAAATGATTACATCGTTGCGTACCGCCATAATGGTGTATCACGCATATGTCAGCTCAGTAATACGATACGGTATAGTTGTGTGGGGAAACTCTTCCGAACTGGCAAAGATCTTCATCGCCCAAAAAAAGTGTATTCGTGCAATATTCAAAATGCATTGGTCTGACTCATGCAAGCCTTTATTCAAGTCGCACAATCTATTGACGGTCCCATGCATTTATATTTACGAAGTTGCCAGATTTGTGAGGTCCAATCTTGAGCTGTTTGAGCGGAAAGATAACACAAATAAAAGGAAACCTACACATTTAGATTTTGAAATGCCCGTTCCAAAGCTAGAAATTTTTCGGCGGAGCTGCGTTTATATGGCTCCTTTAATTTACAATGCTTTACCAAGGTCAATTACTCAACTACCCTTCAATAAGTTTTGTATTACGTTGCGGAAGTGGTTGTTACAGGAGTGTTTTTATTCGATAGATGAGTTCTTTCAAAAGTGTCCCTTTAAATTCTATACATTAAAGCACAGACATATTTAATTGTTCAATAAATATATTTACATAAATTGACGAAATGTTAACTAACCTAGTAATTAATATGTGAAGTAAGGACTTGTAATATTGCATGCTATATATTGGCCAAATGTGTGTTACTTAATATTGATAAGAACTTATACCTACCATATTTGATGCAATAAATAAATGAATTGAATTGAATTGAATTGAATTGAAGAAACAGCAAAACTTTCACCACCACGATAAAGCAAATTATCATAAACCTATCTTTAAAACCATTGTTTCAATCTTAAATAAATACGTCACTGAGTCCGTGCGTCTCGCATCCTGTGGATCGCTACCTATCAGCGACGGGTGACCATAAATCTATCCGGGGAGATTCATATGACCCCAACGAGGCTGTTTATATACTGGCATATTTATATACTATGTGAAGTGATTGAAGCCGAATTAAATTACAGTGGAATTAATGTAAAGTGATTTTAGTGTTTCATGAGGCATTTTTAGATAGGTATATTTTGGAAATTGTCACATTAAATCATTGTTTTTACTCTTAGTTCTTAGAGAGCATCTCATGCAAGTAAGCTTGCTCTTTTTCCATTTTCTATCAAATTGAAACAATGTTATAATAACCTAATGGTGAAACTCAACAATGTATTTTACCATGCACGGGCTGGCATTTCATAGAGAGCTCTCCCTGATACTCCACACTCAAGCTGGAATTAAAGTTGAGTTTACGTTTTTGAAAATGGGCCTTAGTTCAGCCTTTTTACTTTTATTAAAACAGCTGCTATCAGTTCAAATTTCCGTATATAAATTGTCTAGATTTAATTATACATAGTCCAAAATGAGCTTCATAAAAATAACTTCACAAGTATCGGTAAAAAAAAACATCATAATTTAAGTACATGCCACATTTTTCACAACACGACTTTGAAACCGAGAGAAGTATCTTTGAAATGGGGACGATTTATAAGCTTTAGGAAATTGAGACATAAATTCATTGGCTAGGCAAGCGCGTGATAAAAAGTGGACGCTGTGTCAAAGCTGTGTCGTGCAGCATTTTCTTTTTTATGATAATCGAGTGAAAATATCGTGATTCTATTTTCTAGGTGTTTCTTTTAGCTTGAGATTGTTGTTGGACAGATCTGAATAATTTCATGTCATAAGTCCTAAAGATTTATTCCTCTGTCTCGATTTCGAATGTAGTCAAAATTTTAGTTTGTTTTCCGGTCACAAATAGAGTAATTAAAATTATCTGTTGGGTGAAATGTATGTACCCCTGGTAGTGTCCACATTCTGTCTGAATCATGTCAAATCGTGACGAAGAACCGATGTTTTGCAACTCTGACACCCATGACTGACAGATATGACAAGCGTCATACTGAAAAACGTTGTCCAATTTAGTAGCAAAAAGTCGATTAGTATTTGTTTTTAAATTTGCAAGTTATTGCTTATAATATATTTCGGAAACACTGAAATAAAACTCCTTTACAATGCAGAATAGTTTGGTAGGGTACATACTACCCAACTATATCATTACAATCTCCTTCACACCAAACGTTTTCCATCACACCACAAACCAAAGTAAACAAACGCTTCTTGTTTACATTGGCCAATTTTCTGAATGCGGTAATTTCCTACCACAGAGCTCAGAAACTCCTCTGTGGCTTAGAGACAATATTGTTAACATTTCTCCTTCAAATTAAGCGTTTCAATGAGTGCCAGCGTCTAATCATTGACAATGATGGCACTTGACAATGCCAACTGACGCGATACTCCTTGGTTAGACTGGTGTCAGAAAAAACTCCAGGCAAAAATAAACCACGAAAATAAAAATCTTATCTTAAGGGCCAGATAATCATCATCTTCCTGCCCTTATCCTATGTTACTTGGGGTCGGCGCAACACGTTTTACTCTTCCATTCTGTTCTATCAGTTGTCACTCTATCACTAACTCCCTTTTCTTTCATATCGCTCCTCACACAATCCATCCATCTTTTCTTTGGCCTTCCTCTCCCAGGGCCAGAGAATAAGACCCAGCATTACTTGTAACACTGTGTCTCATTCTCTTGCCCTTGATCCTCATAACTGTACTGGGTTGTGGAGATAAGGTACGCAGTCATGCAAATTACTAGTACTGAGCTGCTTATGGTTTGACTGGAAGTCGACACCAACCCAAGATATGTATTAAGAGAAGACTGGGCGGATTGATAATAACAGAGCGAGGTAGAAATGACTGACTAGTGGCCCTATTATGACGTGTCAATGCCATCGTGATTCATTATCATCTGCCTAACCTTTTCCCAACTATATTGGGGTCGGCCTCCAGTCAAGCCGGATTTAGCTGAATACCAGTATTTCACGAAGACCGGCTGCCTACCACACCTCCACAACCCACTATCTGGGGTAACACGGTACTTAATGGCAAGACTGGAGTCAGGTTTACTGGCTTCTGACTATCCATAACGACTGCCAAAGATCTACAAATGACAGCCGGAACCAACGGCTTAACGTGCTTTCCGAGGAATGGAGGAAACTCGGTATGTTAAGATGGTCACCCATCCACAGACCAACCTTGGCAAGAGTTGCTTAACCTTGAAGATCGACCCATGCGGCTGTTATTATCTAGCCACGAGCTCCTCGCCTATGCCGTCGTGATTATTTGTTTATTTATTTAATACTGCACAGAATTGTACAGAGGCGGACTTAATGCCTTAGGCGTTTTTTACCAGTCAACCCTTGGGTGATGCAGAGAAAATTAAAAAATAAATAAAGGGATAGTGTAATGCGTCTTGTATAACTCTATCTCCCTCCAACACCGTTATCATGATGGTTTTAAGATGTCATAGTAGGTACCCAGAGAGCATGATATCGGGTGACTAGCGACGATACCCCAGACGTAATTCAATCAACGTTCATTCAATGGGGATCTAATATAATAAGTATTGTGAATAAGATAAACTAACTGCCGCTCGCGGCTTAACCCCTGTGGATGACGAAAATTATCCAAAGGGAACATACTCCCGGATAAAATCTTATATATTATTCTAGACTATAGTTTAGAACGTTTAGTATTAGAACGGCTGAACTTTGGCTCAGAGGTAGATTCTGAGCCAAAGTTCAGCCGTTCTAACGTGATGAAGAAACAAATATGCATCCATATTTTTAAAGCAGTGTCAATGCCACCACAAGAAAAACCAACGAAGCAAATCTACATCGTAACAAAAAGAACCGCTACGCCATCTATCCAACTAGCAGCGAACTACTACAACAAAATCCAGATCGCGTACGTCGAGTTTTCCGTACGATTAGAATATATACATCAGCCTGAATATCAACTATCGGGCAGTAGCCTGCCAGGTACAACAATCGCCTGGTCGAAGGATCCTTTCCTTTCAATGGAGGTTTGCGGGACTTTACTCTCTGTTTTGTATACCTCCAT
The DNA here is from genome assembly GCA_950371165.1 of Lacanobia oleracea. Classification (NCBI taxonomy): domain Eukaryota; kingdom Metazoa; phylum Arthropoda; class Insecta; order Lepidoptera; family Noctuidae; genus Lacanobia; species Lacanobia oleracea. Next base: position 4,841,667 of record OX493398.1, read on the forward strand.
ACTTTCACATTTATAATTTTACTAGCAATCGCCATATCCCGTTTCTTCCCGTTCCCGTAAGAATTCCTGGAACTTACATGCCAAATTTCAACTTTATACGAACACCAGTTTTGACTGTGCGTTGTCTGTCTGTCATGCACTCAATCAGTCAGTAACGGAAGAGTTCTATAATTATGTTAGGACTAGTTGACCAGGGCAATTTTGTCTGCTCCGTTTCTTTTGGTCCTAGCGTGATGATATATAACCTACAGCCTTCCTCGATAAATAGGCTATCTAACACTGAAATAATTCTTCAAATCGGATCAGTAGTTCCTGAGATTAGCGCGTTCGAGCAAGCAAACAAACAAACTATCACTCTTTGTTCAGCTTTATATATTAGTATACGAGATAGTACGAGTATAGCTTAGTATAGATGACAAGTGACTTTAAAGGTACATATTTTGTGTTTAACTCCTCGTAAGATATCTAGTTTCTGTAGTAGACAAGTGGCTATTCCGAACTCTGTGGCAGACTTCCTACAAACCCACGACAATATTATCGAGCACCACTAACGAGCCGTAACAGAGATGTATGAACGACTCGTCTCGTCGAGAGGAGTGCCAACCGTTCAGACTGACAGATTATTAATTACATGTCTATTTGAACCACTTATCATATTGCTGAGATTATTTATAAAGATCTTATGTAGGTAGAATTATTTTTGATACCTTGTCAAAGTTGTTTGAAGATTGAAGGAACATCTGGTGTGAGGTAAAAATAACAATGATAACTAAATAAAATTGTTTACCAACCGCGGTGATTTTAGTTTTGAACTCTGGTTTATTCATAAACGCTAAGAAAATGAATGTAAGACAGACAGTTACAGTGTAGACAGTTTTGAGGCGGTCATGCGCAAAAGAACGGCATCCCTAATGCGTAGGATACGTTGAGGCTCCAATAGCATCCTGAAGGTTATTGCGGAGAAGCGAGACTGCCCATTTCTGATGCACTGGTCCCGTAGACATAGCTGCGGGCCCGGTGCTGAGAAAAAATATTTAAATTAGTTTAGTGCAGTAAAAAGAAATTGGTGAATACTAACATAGTTTGTAAGTCCTAATACTAACACAATATGGATGATTTCCAAAATAAATTTTTATTATTATTATTAACAAAATAAATCTACTGAATTAACGTATTCAAAAACGAACAAAGACAACAAATACGAACAAAAAAAGCCATTGATAGCATTATTATTTAAAATCGTTCCCGATAAACTGTATTTAAAGTACTAAGTTTCATTTTTTTATAAAATATAAGGCAGCGAGGTTATTCATATTAACTAGATCCAAAAAGAATTAGAGCTGTGACTATTTTAATTAATTAAAAAATAAGCTAAAATCTAAAAAAATTGTGTGTATTACCAACCACATAAATATTTAAACCAGCACCATTGTGTAAAAATCACACTGTCAAATCAATTCCAATAAAAGCCATATTCTCAGTTTTACCTCAAAGAAAATAAATTAAAATCTACAAACTTCTGGATTCATTCCAAAATAATATTTTCAACGAATCTAAAATTATCAGCATTGTCAAGTGCATACTGCATTCAAGGCTGCCTATTCACTGCCAGACATTTGGAGGTAACGAGGTGCTACAAATACTTCTGTCAATTCCGACCAATCGTGTCGCAGAAATAGTTATAGTGTTGTATATCACATCTTCGTTTTACGAGGAGTTTACACGTTTTTGGGATAGTTAAGTTTGCAATTTACAATGCTTCGTTTGGAAAATAGTTTCCTTGGTTTAATTTGTTTGTTTGTGTTTACAAGAATTGATGCTTCAAATAAATTTACGTACCTATTAAACAATGATTATTTCTAGATCCCCTGTCAATGTGAACACTTCAACAGAATGTCTTAATGGCCCATCATACTCGTTAATTACCTGTTTAGTAAGTTGTTGTCCTTTTTTAACCGACTTCATCAAAAAGGAGGAGGTTCTATGTTCGGCTGTATCTGTTTTTTATTTATGTATGTTCACCGATTTCTCCGCCAATTGAGGATCGATTTTAAATATTCTTTTTTTATTCGAAAGCCTATACTCCTGAGGTGGTCCCAAATCAAAATCTGATAGTGAAATCCCATGAAAATCCTTCAAATTTTATGGGCACATACAATGTTTTTCATAATCTTTTTAACGCAATTCAGATATTTTTGCCTGGTAATCATCATCTCACGTTGTTGAGCTGATGATGGAAGGTATAAGTCAGGATCTGATGATGGGATCCCATGAAAAATGTTAGTTCAGCGATATTTTTGCCAATTGTTTGGAAGAGTATGTTTTGAATAATTTGGTGAAGATCTGATGAAGAACTTACACGTACGCTGTGATTGTGGTTATACTTTGTAGTGTTTTGTTTTTGGAAGTCGGTTGTTTTTTTTTTTGTTAAACGCTTACCAATGTTTCACGCAAAACCACACGTAAGGTCAAAAAATGCATCGATACACAATGATCGCCAAATGACATATTGAAATTTTGCAAAATGTCACATTTTGACAAAATCGCAAAACGTCTTTTCGTCGTCGTATACCATAATTGACCCTCTCTACATGGAGTTCTCCACAAAATGACGCTGCGTCTTACCAACTCATCCCTTATTTGTTGCATAAAATCCACCAGTACATTGAACAGTCCGCATTACTGGGCTTACAGCACGGGCTTACGGCAAAGCGTTCCATCTGCAAGTGACTCCAGAAGATTTGCAGCACTATTTAAGTTTCCGAAAACATAAATATCATGCAATTTTCGACCATACAATAACTTAAGCTTTCTACAACAAAGCGCTTTACAAATTGTTGCTGCGTCTTTCCGACTCACCCTTATTTGTAGCATAAAATCCACCTGTACATTGAACTGGCTGCTTTACTGGGCTTACCGGCAGCCCGAAGCGGCCCAGTCTGCAAGTGACTCTAGAAGATTTTAATAAAAGATTATTGCTTATTCTGTGAGGCTGAACGTATTCAGCCTCACAGAACTCCGTGTGGAATTTAATCAATAATGAGCATGACATTTATTCAAGAACTCTTGAAGAGAATACTTACTTTTTGTCCGTTTAAAAAAAACGTTATGCTTTGTGATTTTTGGTAGTTCGTTACTTATTTTGTACAAAGAGATTTTTGACTCATTTGCAGTATTCCAGGGGGGACAGTATGAACTGTGGCTTGAAGGTGTGAAGGTGTGATAGACTGATTGAGAAAAAAATATGTTTCCAACATTTTGTTGAGTTACGCTAATATTTTGTTAATATTTTTTCCTCTCCACTCGCGCGCACTGTGGTGTTCATTATATCGCTAATTTTGTAAATTCGGAATTCGCGTTGCGTGTTTATTTTAAGGCTTGTGAATTTTTTCTGGCTGTGCTCTAGTGTTATAAGTATAATAATAACTACTTCACTTTGTACTAGCGACCGTTTTCGTGGGGCCCATTTATTGAGTGTGCAAGTGCAAGCCATTTTAAAGTCGATTATAGGTGCTCGTTAGATAACAGTTGTTAATGGATAGGCATCGAATTAGATTCTGCGGTACGTAAGCACTAAGTTTCTACCAAGGATAAATTATTTATTGACTGGGCTACCTGCCGTTTTATTGACGATGTTGAAGTCATTCAGTGCTTACATTGTCAACAGTTCGGTCACGTTAAGAAACACTGCGTTAATAAAGAACCTAACTGAGCTAATTGTTCGGAGGCACACGAAACAAAAGTTTGCCCGGATAAGGACGACTTAAATTTCAAGCCGACTTGCGTGGCATGTAAACACTTTAAAAAACCGTGTGATCATCGCTGTGGATGTCAAGAGTGTACTACATTCAAAGCATTTTATTTCAAATAAACCATTGACAGGCAATTTTGAAACGTCAAGGTCGGTCAGTCAAAAACATGGAAGCTATTTGCACGTTCCAAAGCGTAGATCTCTATGGAGAAGAACGTGCAAGAAACTCCACGGACACTCTTTTAAATCATGTTCTGGTTTTACAAAATTTCAAGTTACATATACTTGTTGCTTCTGCATGTGAGGACAATGCAAAGGAAAAAAAAAGGGCTTATTATAAGAATTTTAAATATAAAGATTAAAATAAGCCAATGGCAGTTAAGAGATGACCAGTCTCAACCGACGGCGCCTGTTCACGAACATGACGCGTGTATCGGCACCCTTCAGCTAATTCAAATTGAAACTCGAACAATTAATCCTAAATACTAATTACTAATAACAGATAGTTTAACCATAGGATAATTAAATCTCCATAACTATAGGGTAGCGACAACTGAGCTGGATAAATTGATTGTGGATTATAACCTTGACATAGTACTTGTTCGAGACAGAACGCCCACCAGTTTTTTTTTTTAATATTTTGACTTTATCTTTTCGTAGAAGTTGTTCTTATGTATGAGTGTTTTTTCTCCTAAAATCATCATCATCATCATATGCCTTTTCCCAAATATATTGGGGTCGGCCTTCAGTCAAACCGGATTCAGCTGAATACCAGTATTTTACGTGAAGCGGCTGCCTACCATACCTCCACAACCCATTAAATGGGTAACACGGTATTTCTTGGCAAGACTGGATTCAGATTTACCGGCTTCTGACAATCCGTAACGACTGCCAAAGTTGAACAATTGACAGCCGGAACCAACAGCTTAACGTGCTTTCCGAGGCACGGAGGAAACTCGGTATGTTAAGATGCCCACCCATTCACAGACCAACCTTGGCAAGCGTTGCTTAACCTTGAAGATCGACCTATGCGGCTGTTATTCTTTAGCCACGAGCTCCTGATTCATTCATTTTGTGTCCTAAAATCTTTCCCCTGAATTAAGGTCACCCTGTGGATAAATGAAAAAAATCTGTTGAGACATAAACCCCTATTTAACCGAATTCAAAAAAAGGAAGAGGTTCTCAATTCGGTTGTATTTTTTTTATGTTTGTTACCTCATAACTCCGTCATTTATGAATCGATTTGAAAAATTCTTGTTTTATCTAAAAGTGTATACTTTCCGATTGGTCCCATTCTCACCAAGTCAGAATCTGATGATGGGATGCCATGAAAATTGAGGGCAACCCACAAATTTAATTTTAATTTTATGTGCCTATGCATATATAATGTTTTTCATAAACTTTCTAACGGAATTCAGATATTTTTGCCTGGTAATCATCATCTCATGTTGCTGAGCTGATGATGGAAGGTCTAAATTAGGATCTGATGATGAGATCCCATGAAAAATGTTTGTTCAGCGATATTTTCGCCAATTGTCAGCCGATTTAGATGACTCTTTTTTTGTTTGGAAGAACATTTTCTTGGACTGGTCTCATTTAAATTTGGTGAAGATCTGATGAAGAACTTCGGAGGTAGGCAACGGAACTCTTCAAAAAATGATAGCAAATGGATCGGGATTGCTGAAATCGCATGTTTTTTAGTGTTTACACCAGTTTTTAACACGTCATCGCACCGGTACGCTGTTAATGGATACGCGGTACAGGTGAAAAACTTTAAAAAAAAAATACAACCGACTTTCAAAACAAAATACTACAATTAATTCATCGAATAACTTCGAAAGAAAGAAAAGAACTTTAATATCGGAAGTCGGTGTCAATAAACTAAAAAATAACCAAAAACACCGACTTCAAAAAAAACAGAATTGTGTTAAGCACAACTTAACAGACAATAAACCAAAACCTATGAAAATTCTTAACAGCTGATCAAGTAATCGCGCTTCTTTTGTTCTTTCCAGACAAATTCCTGAAATTCAAGTATACCGAAAACCGTAAATCATCCGGGGAGTAAATACAAAAATCTTTGTTTTAAAATTTAATTTCCTCCCCAAAACGCGCCCAAGTCATTCGAACGTCAAAATGACGTCTTTAGCTGGTAGATTGTTGTTACATTTTTCAATTTACAATTAAAAATCTCGGAGTTAATCAAATTGAGGACCAAGTTACAAGCGACTGGGGTACTTGTGCTGAGAAATAATGAGATATAAGTTTTCCCTTCGGTCTTTGTTTTACTAATAAACTGGCCAAGTGTGAATCGGTCTCACGTGCATACGGTCCGAAAGATTACATTTATAGCATGTTAATTTAACATTATAGACTCAATAGTTAGTAAAATTTGAGGCTCAATAGTTTTGGAAATAAAGCGGAAAAATGGTTATTATTCATCGAATTTCTTGAATCACTTCAAAAACTCTTAATTTAAAAATATATATGACACGCGTCCTTGTTTGAGTCACACCGTTCATACCGGTTACTAAATTTCAATAGAATTTGTTCAGTAGATACGGAAAGAATTAGATGTGATAGACGGACAGACAGACAACCAAGTGTTCTATAAGGGTTGCGTCTTTTACGGATGTTTGGAACCAATTAAACGTTACTGTCAATGCACAACCTCTTTGGTATAGTCCACATATACTTTGTTGTACGAAAGAGCGAAAGAAGCAAACAGTAAATTGGGATAAAAGACTAGACAAAATAGTATGATTATAACCAATAGACATCTCGATTACAAAGTCTGTCCGTCAACTAGCTCTGTGCGCAGTTTACTTGCCACCGCCTGTACTTCGTTCAACCCTAGAACACTTCTTGGACTCGTGTAATACCATATTTAAACAGTCGGCTTTGAAGTCATGTATAGTTGGCGACTTTAACTTAGGTAAAATTGATTGGAACTTGGTAAGTGAGTTGAATAGTGGTTATATAGCGCCAGGTATTGGTCACTTGTTAACTGATTTTATTCATATAAATAAATTATTTCAACTTAACAATATAACAAATAAGTCAGGACGCATCCTCGACCTGGCGCTGACTAACTTAACATCCGGTATCATATCGTCGACCGTAGGTTCAATTGAGGTAAGGGACAAAATACGATTTTTCAGGAGAGGCCGACAAAGTTTTTTTTCGGACTAAATCGCCTATAACTTTTTTTCTTATTAACCTTTTTCGGGTCTGATTTCACACATAATCTTGTATTTTAGTGCTCTATCTACACGTGTAACATTTATTTAAATAAATTAGCTATTTAATAAAATAGATGTCCCTTACAACAACGTATTTTGTTAGTAATGTCCCTTACTGACCAAGTATCTTGTAGTCTCGTCCCTTACATTAAATTGACCTCTGCGTTGGATTCAATTTATTAATGAAAAAATAGTGTAAAGCACTTGTTGAAAAAAATTATGGAAAAAATACAGTGTAAAGAGATTTTTGACATAAAATGAAGTACACACTTTTGACGTACGGATATCATAAATTTGGAAATCGTTATTATTGTTACAAGAAATCATTTAAGAGACATGAAAATGTATTAGAACCGTGTGTCTGTTTTTTGTGTGTTGCTTACATAGTAGGCTCTTGTGTTTGTTCATGACAAATGTAGCTTTCTATTTGATCGAGTCCAGGTACTTGAAAGTTTGTGCTCGTATCCGATGAAGCATTGAAAAATGAATGAGATAATTCCAAAGAAACTGTGGATGTGTTAATTATATCACTAGTGTCACTACTGCTATACACCACTATGTTTTTTTTGCCTTTTTCTTGGACAGGAGATTGGTTTGATGAGTTGAAGGCATTGGATTCGGTTTTTCCAAACAAATATAATCTGAAAATGATACAGCAACAAATTAGAAAATTTCTAGTATTAGTGACTATCAATATCATTAGCTGAAAATTTAAGTACAATTAAGTAAGTAAAAACTTTATTGTACAGAATATAAGGAAAAACAGACAAGTTGCAAACAGAGAAATACAAGAGCAAAGGTTAAATGTTTACTATTTATAAAATTTTACTTACCTTCGTTCTCTGACTGATAAGGAAGTTTCGTCATTTCTAGAGTTGTCAATATCACTGTCCTCAATTGTGTCATTTATACTCTCAGAAAATTCAGAGCTTACTGTTGACTCGGACCTACAAAGCACACAGTAAAAATTAAAATCATTTTTGATAGTTACCCCATATTATCCTTCCCCATTCAGACTTAGTTCGTATTCAAGAACGAAAATTTAATAACAATTATAATTCACATGCAATCATTTTGGAAAAGAACAAGGCGTAGAGCGAGGACGTAGGGCGCGCGAGCGCTTCCAAACATTAAGTTTTAGTTAACATTTTGATACGTCATTCTAAAAAAAAACACGTTTCTACTGTTCCAATCAAGTTTTCTCTAGAACCTATAATCGCAAAGTTTAATTTATTTTTGTATCGTGTAAGCAAACACGTAAATTTGAATCGCGACATTATTATTAGCCAAAAATGTAAACAAAATTATTATTGGCCAAAAATGTAAACAAATATGAGTTTATGGAAAGATAACTTTAAGCCCTTAAACTTTAAACAATTTTATAACTTTTTCAACAGTCACTCTGAAATCAACTTAGTTTCCATTGTGACAAAGTTGATATTTGTTTAACTTGAAATAACGTATTTGAATACAGATACTTTGCGAAACTTACTTTTTATTCATTGGAGGTATTGATATCACCTTAGCAGGTTTGGTCTTATCTTCTTCTTTCTCCTCATCCTCATCTTTTGATCTGAAATATTACAATATAAGTTGTAAACAGTGTTATCAATGTAAACATTTGGCAGCGCCTTTGAGTACCTAGTAAATATTTAGTGTCCATTATTACACAATAATTAGGTAACATTCAATAGTTTTATAAATTATGATTTTATATTAGGTACTATCATACAAGAATCGATATCTATTAAAATAAACGAACAAAATTAGCAATAGGCATAGGTAAACCCACAGACAGCTTAGAACATGTAACAATGATTGTAGTAGGTATAACAAAATGTATGTACTTACTGTGTTATCTTATTCACTAACTGTAGTAATTTCTGTCTGCGTCGAAGCAATTGGTTTAAATGGTTTTGTTTTTCCATTTTTACCACTGTTTTTGTCAAAAACCGTGCACAATCCCGACCAAACGACAGATGAACTCGCACTGATAGCGACTTTTTTGATGCCCACGCGCTGCTTTCGCATTGGTATCATCCTCTCTTTCGCACAAAGAAAGACGTTGTGAGATAGAAAAGGATGGTAATAGTGCAAGTACGTGCTATCTTGTGTTATGAAGTTAGAAGTGTGTGTAAAAAAATGGTAACAGGGATAAACAATTCAATACTTCTCATCAGCAAATTAGTGTAACGGACACCGAACCTAAATATAATTCGATTAAAATTGGTGTAACGTTGACACTGCTTAAAGTATGACAATGCAAATTGAGGTAAGGGACAACTATGTCAAAACTCGTGCAATCCATTTAAAGTATGGATGATATTATTTTTTTTAGATAACAAAGACATTAGTGTAAGGCCAGTTTTATTACTGTTTCTTCAAAAATAAACCATGTAATGGTAATTCGTTGATTGGGAAGACCCTTACCTTATTTCAAGTGGATTGGCGGCAATAATTACATCATTTCAAGTTCCTATATTGCATAGTTTTTCAGATACATTGTTATTATGGGGCTGATTCGAAATTTGGATCCAAAAATCATTAGGGTAAGTGACATTTTTCTTAAGCTAGAATTTTTTGATATACACCATTCGATAGAGCGAAAAATTCTGAACAAAACGAAATTTGGATCCAAAAATCATTAGGGTAAGGGACATTTTTCTTAAGCTAGAATTTTTTGATATACACCATTCGATAGAGCGAAAAATTCTGAACAAAACTGTATACTTAACTCATTTTGGGTATTTTGTCCCTTACCTCAATTGAACCTACGGTCGACGATATGCTCTGCTCTAAATCCCCTAAGTATAATCGATCCTTTGCATCCCCCAATTGAAATTATCTTAAATTCTTATTTTAAAGACACAAGACTTCCGTATAATAGTAACAAAGGAATAAATTTTTACAAATTAGATTATAACATCATTTGTAAACACTTAAATGAGATCGATTGGAACCATTTATTTGATGGCACTCACGATGTGAACGGTATGCTCAGTATATTCTACGATAAAATTAAAAATATTATAGAAATGCAAGACCCTCCCACCACCCGTAAACATAAGACACACCCTCCTTGGTTCGATAAAAAAATGATAAAAACTTTGAGGGAAAAGAAAAAGATACGTCAGCGATACAAAACCTATAAAAACCCCATGGATGAGCTTGAACTAAAGCTGCTCAGTAAACGGTGCTCAGTCTTGGCTGCCTCTTGTTACAGTAAATATTTTAGCGACCTAGAAACAGTTATTACCAAGGATCCGAAGAGATTTTGGACGTATATCAAGGACAAGCGAGGAGGTACCAGTTCCTATCCCCTGACAATGACTGACGGCATCACATCGTCTTCAGATGGCATCAATATCTCTGCAATGTTCGCTGCTCACTTTTCCTCGATGTACAGGCAACAAGATGTGTCTGCTCATTCATCTTCATCTCCCTCACAATATATGCAGGACATGTTAGCGTATAGTTTACCGTTGACTATTCCAATTATTGAAAGTGATGCCTTGCTCAGTAAATTGAAATCTCTGGTTCGTCGAAAAGGCACTGGACCCGATGGAATACCTCCTTATTTTATCTCCATGAGTGCTTCTTCTCTGGTGGCTCCCTTATCACAAATATTTAATCGATCGCTCGCCTCCGGTATATTCCCAAATATTTGGAAGGTAGTAAAAGTGGTACCTATTCATAAATGCAGTGATCGTAATTACGTAGGTAACTACAGAACGATTTCAATTTTGTCTACCTTCGCCAAAGTTTTCTGAATCCTTGACTTGTCCCTACATACAGTCTCATTAGAAACTTTACCTTAGTGACGTCCAGCATGGCTTTGTCAGTTCTAGATCTACATGCACAAATCTAGTAACTTTCATGGAGACCCTAACAAGTGCCATTGACTCTGGGAAATAAGTTGACGTGATATATACCGATTTTAGCAAGGCTTTCGATCGCGTCCCTCATAATATACTTTTTCATAAGTTAACCGCTTACGGCATCACTGGTTCCCTCCTTAATTGGTTTAAGTCCTATCTTGAGGGTCGTTCCTTCTTTGTTGCTCTCAATGGCTACCGATCGAGTTCCTACAAAGTTACATCTGACGTGCCCCAGGGATTGCATGTTGGCCCGGGTTTGTTTAACTTGTTTGGTAATGATCTTGCCAATGAGTTGAAATTTTCTGAGTGTTATATGTATGCCGACGATTTAAAATTTTGCAGAGTAATTGAATCTGAACTTGATGTTGAGTTGCTACAGAGAGACATTGACATGTTGGTGAAGTGGTGTGATGACAATAATATGAACTTAAATATCAGCAAGTGCTACCACGTGAAGTTCACCAGAAAAACTAAAATAACACGAACTGTTTATTACATTAGTGGCAACTTAGTGCAGGAAGTGGAACAGATGATGGACTTGGGAGTTCTATTCGATAGACAGTTGACTTTTGTACCCCACGTTGAAAACGTAGTTAAAAAGGCCTCAAGAATGCTTGGTTTTGTCATAAGAAATGTAACCTGTTTTCGTCGCAATAAGACTAAAAATCTGCTTTATAACAGTTTGGTCCGCAGCTCGTTAGAGTATTGTAGCACTGTTTGGAGACCTCACTATGCCACCCATACACTAAGATTGGAAAGGGTTAAAAAAACGATTTCTGTGGCATTTAGCATACTCTTTCGGAATAGCTAAAAAGATTCAATCGTATAAAGAGAGGCTCTTGCATTTCGGGATGATATCCCTACAAAAGAGGAGAGATCTACTGGATTTAGTATTTATATTTAAAATTTTGAGATATAAACTTGACTGTCCTCAATTACTGAGAAAAATAAAAATCCCTGTGCCCACGAAAAGCCCACGCGCTCCTATAACCCCCTTACATCCTCGTCTTCGCAGGACCGTTCTCGGCGCTAATTCTCCCATCCCCCGCCTATTTAAATTATTGAACAGCTGCAGTGATCTTGTCGATGTACACTCTGACTCGCTTAGTAAGTATAGAAGCATTATATTTAAAAACTTGTAAAATCATTATAGTATTAAGGTTTGCATGTTAATTAAGTTCATATTGTTAAAATTTAGGTATTGGTCATAATTATGTTCCGGTGAGTAACTCAAAACTCACTTAGTTATAAGTCACCATCAATCAACAATAATGTAATTGCATGTTCTGCTTACCTGTAAGGGATTGGTACCCTAGCCCATAAGTTTATATGATGTATATGTTATCCATGTATAAGTGTATTCAATTGTTGGTGAGCCAAATAAATAAAATAAAAAATAAAATAAAATAGACATTGTTTGTATAGTTAAATAGTTCTTAAAATTTAAGTGATCTCAATGATTAACTATTGTATGTTTTCTGAGAGTCCTGATATGTCTGCAGTTTTTTTTTTGTTTTCTTTTTAGTGCTTATTGTTTCAGAAAACATGAATTTTTAGCGCTCAAAATAACCCGTAAAAACCTGCATAATAAATTCACAAGTCTGCTGGACAAAGTTCTCCTCTATTGCACACCACTAAGCAATTCTCCGCCACGCTCATCCATCTGAAAAACCTCTTGTCCTATTGATTTATAAATTCCCTTTTAAAACTAAAAGCAAACGGCAGTTGAGTGTTTAAAATGCATGAGCTCAACACTACAGCGACTCCGTTTACGCTCATTTTACGCGTTATTTACCAAGGTACGCCTCGTTGGACTTTAATGAAAGTATATTTAGTGTCGAGGTATGCAATACGCTTTTCTCATCCCTTTTAGGCCAATCAAGACGCTGTTTGACGAATAATAAGGTTTTGTTGAAGTGTTTAGTCCTAAAATCAAGATCGTATTAAATAAAAGAAAAATAAGTTAGGCATAAAATAGGTCAGTGATATAATTCATATCAGAGAACAGGAAAATGATTGGTTCAAGACAGCAAAGGATGGCGGAAATGAGATTTCTAATGTTTAGAGGTGGTGGGGCTTTTGGGGGATTTCACCTATATTATTTTTGAGTAGTATATAGAGACCAAAAATAAAATAGAATAAAAAATCATGGGAAAGTACGGTCAATCAACAAAATTTAAAAATCATACAAATTAAAACATTTTTAAGGAACGATAAAATATTTATTTTATTTAAAAAAATGCCAGCCTTCTATTAGCGCTAATAGAAGGCTGGCATAAGCACCTTTGTCACTGGGTTACCGAGGATGGCACAAATGACTGAGCTCACAAGTGAGCTCGCTAGAGTTCTGTTAAATATAGTTAGTTATGTAAGGTAACTAGTGTGAAACGTAATGATTGTTGTTATTTTCTGTTAGGCATGTAAGGTTATATAAGTTATTTTTTAAGCAGAGTATTAGGTATTGTTAGTAGTATTACTTAGTATTTCGATCATTTTATTTATTATAATTAACAAGTGCCAGTTCACTATAATGTCGCATTAGGTTATAACCTGTTAAGAAAGTCGTAAGGAGATAGATAAACCAATAAATGATATATGACTATGACGAGAGAGTGCAGGGCATTGACCGTAAGGTGTAATATGCTGGCACGCAGGCTTGCAAGATGCGACATGAATGTCAAGACAACTTTCTTTTAACAACAATCTTTTTACACCTGCAGCTTGTGGACTAGAAACACACAGAAAGCGTACAGTACAGCGACGCATTTAGGATACTGTTGTGGCTGCCATGTTTTTGTAGCGTATCAGGTATGTTTGCGGCAGCACAGATAGACGATTTCTTTGCGATTATGCGCAAAAGATCAGCATCCCTTTTGCGTCGTGTGCGTGGCACAGCAGTCTCTTATGCGTTGTTGCCAGCAAAACTGAGGGACACCTGATGGGACACTTGTGTGGGAGACACTTGTTCCTATCAGATGTTCCCAGAAGTTTTTAACAATGGTTTAGGATAAGTACATAATTGTTAAGATACTAACATAGTATAGGTATTATAAGTCAATACTAACAGAAATATGGGTTTTCATTGGCCTAAAATAAGATATATTATTATTAGAATTAATTCTAAAAAATCCAATAAAGTGAGTAAACAATAAAGGTACTCATAATTTTAGTGTTTTTTAGGTAAGAAATATAATTACTTTAATCTCATTTAAAAATACTTAAAGAAAAGTCATAGTGATATTCAATAATTGTAATGATTATGACCGCTGTAGTCATGTGCTAATGAAGATATTTAATTTTCTTAAGTTTTATGTTGATGTTTCATAACATGAGGTGATTTTATGTGCGATTGTGTTGACTTAAGGGACAATAAGCAGAAATATTTTCAATTAAACAATTATTGCAATTTATTTCTTAAATACTGAACATTTTAGTAATTATATTTCTTAATAAGTATGTTGTAAGCTCCAGTTTAAATTCAACTTCTCTTTTAAGGGTTTCATATCTCAAAAAGAAAACGGAACCCTTATAGGATCACATTGTTGTCCGTTCGTCCGTCTGTCTGTCAAGATCTTGGGAACGCATGGAGGTATCAAGTTGAAATTAAAAACGTATACACAGATTTACAGCTCCAAAAATAGACATTTCGACACTCTCAAGAGAATCAAAATTTATAGTGAAATTTGGCTAGTAATATAGTAACTAGTGTAGAAAAAAATCTGAAAACTATATACATCATGGCATGGCGGAGATGCGGAAGCGGTGCGCATCCCTGGTCAGAAGGGTGCGGGGCAGCGCTAACAGCATCCTGTCCATGATAGCAAGCAGGCTAGATTGTGTGTTTGTGAACCACTGCTGCAGGGTATCAGCTGGGCCTATCACCTTGCGGCAGTGATGTCGCAACCTGTTTTGGTTTTTGTATTGTTAATGTTTTACAAAATATAAAGTTTGTAAGTATATTGTTACTAACACTATGAGTCTTGGTACTTGAAATAAATGTTTATTATAATTATTATAAATAGTCTATATTCAAAGTAATATGTACAGAACCCTCGGTGGGCGAGTTCGACTCGCACATGTCCGATTGTTTAACTTTGAAATTCTAGAAAAACGGAAACAGTTATTTTATACCCTATAAAATAACGTTATTTTATCAAGTTCATATTTCGGCATAAAACAGTATGTAAACGGAACATTAATTTCTTACAGTCAATATTTACTAGCCAGACCCTTCAATCTTGGCCCTCAGAAGGTAAATAAGAAATGTATAAGACAGAAGAGAAATGGATAGGACATTTTGTGCAATTTTTTTTTTATTTCTTGAAAGATTTTTAAATTATTAAATACTTAGTATTTTTTAGAGGTCCGCTGAAGAACTTAGGTAACCAACACAGCTTAGAGCAAAGGCGAGCGCAGAGAATTTGTATGTAAAAAGTCATAATTCGAGGTTTGGCTCTCGCCTGTTTCCTCAACCAATATTGGACCGATGTAAAATATATGTCATAATCTGAATAAAAAGGATATATACTGTGTCCCTATGTTTTTCTTTTTGTCGATATATTAACCGTATAATCACTAGAACTCTCAAAAGAAGCTCAAAAATATCCGATAAGCTGCTATCAACAGAGCGCTAGCGTACACAATTGGCAACTATTACTCTACTAACTATTAGTATATCTCTGACGTCAAGTTTTAAATGGTCGTTTTAATATAACTATATTAAAAGGACCATAGAATCGAGCAGCTCGTGGCTAAATAATAACAGCCGCACGGGTCGAACTTCAAGGTTAAGCAACGCTTGCCAAGGTTGGTCTGTGGATGGGTGACCATCTTAACATAACGAGTTTCCTCCGTGCCTCGGAAAGTACGTTAAGCCGTTGGTCCCGGCTGTCATTTGTAGATCTTTGGCAGTCATCACGGATTGTCAGAAGCCGGTAAATCTGACTCCAGTCCTGCCAAGAAGTACCCAGTTAATGGGTTGTGGAGGTCTGATAGGCAGCCGCTCCATGTAAAATACTGGTATTCAGCTGAATCCGGTTTGACTGGAAGCCGACCCCAATATAGTTAGGAAAAAGGCTAGGCAGATGATGATTAAAAGGACCATAGAAACAATATGGTCCATATGACCATGGAATCAATTCAAGTCTATTGTATTCTACAAAATTCGCATAGTTTACAATCACATTATTATTACAATGAAGTATTTCATAACATTTCCTCCACAGACGTGAAAGAATTATGACAAGACTTGATAAATGTGTTTTAAAATATTAATGTCTTACCTCTTTTAGATGCAGACAGAATATGCCAAGATTTTGGCCGGAGTTGCTCGCATCGTTAGCTTAGACAAATGCACTCTCGGAAATCAGATTTTCCGTATTATACGGGAAATATTGTCTGTGAGTAAATTTTTGAGTATGAATGTTGATAGTTTGATAGTAGCACGAGATCAAAGTATGTAATTATATAGATATCTGTCTGAAAAATTGAGGTGACTGCAAATAGGCATTGGAGAAGCAAAGATAATGTTAGATCAATAGGATGAATATTTATGTAATATTTTATAATAAATAGGTAATATCGCTTTACGAAAAAGATAACTTAAATCAAGTAATAAATTAACAAAAATAATAACTAAAATAAAAAATACACTAAACTAACAATAAACTAAAATATAGCATTAAAGAAACATTTAAGTAATTATTTGTTTTAGCACAAAATGTAGTGGTTGTAAATTAATAACTTCGATATGGAAATTTTTGTTTCGATTTAGGAATGGGCTTGCTCTTGACCACAATCACGTCTGTTGGAAAGCGATAGATGAGGTAGAGTTATCATA
This sequence comes from Lacanobia oleracea, assembly GCA_950371165.1. Taxonomy (NCBI): domain Eukaryota; kingdom Metazoa; phylum Arthropoda; class Insecta; order Lepidoptera; family Noctuidae; genus Lacanobia; species Lacanobia oleracea. The sequence goes on from OX493398.1 coordinate 4,858,377, forward strand.
AAGCGAGCGTGCCCAGAAGATGCCTGTTCACTCTTGCTTTGAAGGCAGATGTTGTAATAATATTGTATAAGTATTATTATTTAGTATTATTGTATAATACTAATCTAACTGTAAATTAGTATAAACCCAAATGTTTGCATGTCACATAATTATGACTAAGTGTTATGGATCTATAATTATTTGTGTTAAGACTGAAATTGTACCAACACTTACTGCGAATAAAAATTGTTTGATTGATTGAAACCACTATATAAAAATATTATGATATATTTTTCATTTTATTTGGTTAGTACAGTAGTCCTCAAAAAAGTGCTGTCGCGCTTTTCAATGAGAAACTTACTTCGGAATTTTGTTTTTTTTACAAATAGATAAGAAAAAAATGCGAAAAGTGGGGCCGCTATTAATATAGAGATCGCGGAACGCGATAAGGCCGCCGATTGTATATTGTTTTAGTTTAAGATATTCTTTGTTTTCTTTTTTTTTTTTTGGTGTACAATAAAGCATATATAAATAAATAAATAATGATATTAATAACTTTTCTTAACTACTCAATAAATCCAAAGTTGTCTAAATATTTCAGTTTCTGAGAATAAGAAAGCCAAAATCATTCAAATTCAACGAAAAAGGTCATTTTACGTAAAAAATACAGTCAAAATGTTAAATTGACACGACAAAATAAAAAATCGTTTCGGTCAAGCCATTCTTAAATGATATAAGTATGCCTAAAGTAAAGTAGCAATAATTATATTATTTTGCAAATACATTTATAACTTTGAATAAAATTCCGCAAAACAATATTTTTCCTATTTGTATGTAACAGGAAATAAAAAATTAAAGCTTAAATAAGAATTCCATTTTCGAAACCGATTAATGAAATCCCCGCGCAAAAGTTACAGCTATGCCTGCAGCGTCAAAAGTCGAAGTGAAAACGAATTTCCGTTTCCCAGAAAAGAAAATAAACTACAAAAATGAATACTACTCGTAGCAACTTCAATACACGCTTTTGAGTAATAAGCACAGGTGTGCTATGGAGGTCAGACTAGTATTTCTACTACCCAATAGGATAAGCCGTGAGTTCCTTATTTCAAATCTGTGTTCTCTATGCACGGGCCTCGAAAAGAACAACTATGCTTTTACAGCTGGAACAGGCCAACATAGACTTTAATGCGATGGTATAAGGGTGAAATAAAATGTAAAAGTAAGATAGCTAGCGTAAAAATCCGCTTAGGAGGTGCGCCAATTCCAATTTTGAAATGGTTTTGGCGGAATGGCAGTGGATTTTGTTTATAGAATTCCGTAGAAGTGTCAGACTTTTGGCACAGCCATGAAAATAGGTAATAAATTATTTGTATCTTTATTTTATTAAATACTAGAACTTCGTCCACTTTCTCAAAATAAAATATAGTTTATGTTATACGGCAATAATACTACTTTCTGCTAGTATTCAATAAAAAAAGGTTCAAAAGTTTTAAAGACTATTTATAGCAAACAGACATAAAAAAAAAGTTTTCTCTTTATAATATTAGTATTTATGTGTAGATTTAACATTGGTAGTAACATAGCTGCGATTTATCGCTGCACTTACGTCATCCATTAACATCAGATTATTTTACATTTACATAGATTTTAGACCATAAGCATAATAATAATAGGATAATTAAAGCTTATCAACTAAAATATTTTTTGACATCTGCAAAACTTATAGTTTATCACTTCTTAACGCATTTTACAAAAAGTAAGCCGATCGAAACATATTGCCACAGAAATGATAGTAAAACATTCAAGTTGATATGGTAAATTAATTAATATTGGAAATGGCTGAAGACTGAGGACTACACTGGTGAAATTTCATAGATAATTCAAATAACAACATTTACTCTAATAGACAATTTCAAGACCACATTGATTTAAACAACAAAGTCGAAACTTCACATACACACATAACACAAAATACGTGAACAAACGTTACAAGGAAGCTTTTGCCTAACCCACAAATATGTATAACAAGAGATCCATCGATAGACGACACCTTCCAACAAGCATTTTTATATAGAAACCAGTCTAATAGGACTCTAATACAGAATGTATATACCCAAACAAAAACTTTCTAAAAACCTTTCAAGAATAGTTAATGACATAAATAGGATTTTCCCTGAAAATTTCAATAAAGATACTGACTTTAACACTTTTTAGACGGTTATTTAAAGTGCAGCATGGACTGCTGCTAAAGTTAATGGAGCTATAATATCACTCCAAGCAAGTGTAATTAACCGCGGCCGAAATAAAGAATTCACACCAAAGCAAAGTCGACTAGAGCGGAAATTAAATGATTTACAGTCAAAAATAGGTAGAATGACACAGTTCGTTAACGACAATAGAAGTAAAAAAGTAACTAAACACGTAAAGTCATTGAACAATACAAAATCCATAAAATACTCAAATAACCAAACACTCAAGCATCACATGCATTAGTCACTCCGAAACAAAATCTTTCAGTTATAACAGGTCGACTATAAAAATGTACAGCTTGCGCACAAATAAAACAACAAAACACTCTATTTAACCATAATGAAAAACTATTCTATCGCAGCATTAGTCAGGCAACAATGAATTTCCAGGAAAACCAACCGTTCCGTTCTGGGGCCGCTTCTGTGGGACATCGGCTACGACTGGGTGCTGCGCGCCGACCTCCCTAGTGGCGTCAGCGTTGTGTGCTATGCCGACGACACGCTGGTACTGGCGCAAGGGGGATCGCACCAAGCGGCGGCTGACGCTATGACACGCGGGGTTGCGATAGTCGTTGAGAGGATCCGGCAGTTGGGTCTCGAGGTGGCCCTACACAAGTCCGAAGCCATGTGCTTTCATGGATCTCGGAACAGACCACCGTCGGGATCCCAAATAACGGTAGGAGGGGTTCAAATCAGCGTCGGATCGACGATGACTTACTTGGGTCTCGTTATTGACAGCCGGTGGAACTATGTTGAGTATTTCCGACGTTTGGCTCCTAGACTGGAGCGAGCCGGGGCTGCCTTCAAGCGGCTTTTGCCCAATCTAGGGGGTCCAAACGCCTCCTGCCGGAGGCTTTACGCGGGGATCGTGCGGTCCATGGCCCTTTATGGGGCGCCGGTGTGGGCGCCTACTTTGAGGAAGCGACCTGCCCGTTACCTCAACTCATCCCAGAGGGTGATGGCCATCCAGCTTGCCCGGGGATACCGCACGGTCTCTGGCGAGGCGGCGTACCTCCTTGCCGGACTGCCGCCATGGGATCTAGAGGCGAGAGCCCTCGCACTCATTTACGAATGGCGCCTGGAAGTGCTACGCCGGGGCGAGACTCCTCTGCCGCTGCAAATCGCAGTACGGCGGGCGGAGCTCCGGCAGGATCTCATGGCAGTATGGAGACAAAGACTGTCCCAACCCAGCGCTGGTCACGCCACAATTGCGGCGATAAGTCCCCTCTTTGAGGAGTGGCTAGAGCGGCGCTACGGCGTCCTTACTTTCCGCTTGACGCAGGTACTCACCGGACACGGTTGTTTCGGGAGGTACCTGTTTCGAATACGGCGGGAGGATACGCCCGGGTGTCAACACTGCGAGGATCGCCCGGAGGACACGGTGGAGCATACGGTTGAGGTCTGCCCTGCTTGGGCGGAGCACCGCCGTGTCCTCGCCGAGGCGATCGGCGGCGGCGATCTCTCGCGTCCGGCCCCGGTTCAGGCCATGGTCCGAAGCGAGGAGACATGGGAAGCGGTCACCTCCTTCTGCGAAGCAGTAATGCTAGCAAAGGAGGAAGCCGAACGTGTGAGAGAAAGAGAAACCTCACGCCCCAGCCGCCGCAACAGAAGAAGACGCCCCGGGCGTCGGGAGTCGCAGGGCGATTTTCGGCCACCGTAAGCGCGAGCCTGCGGACGGCGAGCATTGGGTGGCTCGCCGTCTGATCAGAACCAGGCCCGGGTGGACGGCGCGCTGTGTTTCACGCGTGCCTCAAAGAGCTGTCAGCGTAAAAGACGGGGCCCGCTAGGGCCAGTGCCTGCTGGGGCTGCGGACTTCGTTCGAAAGAGGCACCGTACCCTGGAACGCAAAGGGCACTGGGAGAAACGCGGATGGATTTTAGTCAGTAAGAGTCTGACACTCCTTTCTGCCTCACCCAAAGCGGGAGGAGTCATTTGATGATTTCCCATCCTTACTTAAGGAAAACCAACCAAATGAGTATGATCATTTCACCCCCGAACAACCAACAGAACACATCTCCCAAGCTGACTGACTACAAACAGAACTGACACACAACACGAACTTTCAAGCAATGACATTTGAATATTCATCCCCACAGATATTCCATAAAGTATTATCTTATCTACATAACTGGAAAACACCCGGATCAGATTATATTCATAGCTTATGGTACAAAAAAATCACAGCAATTCATGGTTATCTGCATAATTATTATTTTATTTTATTTTATTCCAGAAAAGTAACTTAGAAAAGTACACATATCTTCTGCCAAACTGCTGTACAGTTTTTCGGCAGTGTTCTCGTGGATAGGTACAGTTTAACCCAAGTAGGTACATATCGACTACTTTATACTTACTACTACTACATTACTTTGAACAAAAATACTTAATAAAATCATAAAAAAGGGGCATGAGTCAGGTCTTGCCCACCAGGCTGGCAACGCATGCACACAACGCAACCGTCCTGACCGCCACCGCAACCCCCACTGCGAGATAGCTACGCAGCGCGAGCGAGACGCCGCGAGACGGCCGCCCGAGATCGGCCACACAAGCCAAGAGGCCCAAAACAACAACAAGCCGCGCGCGCATGATAAACATTATATTTATTTTCATTCAAGACCCTGAAACAATACCATCCTATTTAAAATCAGGTACAACCCAGCAAAATATAAGCCTTTTACTTGTCTGTAGACCGTATTTATTATATATTTTATTGTACACCTCATATAAGATCGTACATCCTGTAGATCTAAATTGATATACCAACACACTGACAATAATAACATCTTAGCTGAACAGCAAAAAGGATGCTGAAAATTTAGCCTAGTCTGCATAAAACAATTGATCGTAGATCCTGTAATTCTAAAAAACATAAAAAATAGTAAATCTGATTTGTTCACTACATATATCGATTACAAAAATGCATATGATTCCGTACCCCATTCATGACTTATAAAACTTTTTAAAAATTACAAGATACACCCTAAAATTATCACTTTCGAAAAGCGCATGATGAGCACCTGTACCACTGCACTAAAACAATAAATACTAGCCCAATTAAAATACAGCGAATAATCTTTCAAGGTGATGCACTTGGCCCATTATGGTTCTGCCTTACGTTAAACCCCCTCTCCAATATTTTAAATGAAACTTCAATAGGAATCCCTTTAAAAGCCACTTATACATCTACAGACGGTGAACAGACTGACAAACAAATTACTATTTTATTAAAAATCATGTGTTGTATATGGATGATATTAAATTAAACGCAAAAACCTCACCTGATAGAACAGTTTACATAGTGACATAAAAATGGAATTCGGTATAAATAAATGAAAAATAAATTCAGATTTCAAATAAAAACAGTGCTTTACATTTCCTTATGGTCTAAGTTACTGGCGAGGATACATAAAAACAAGAATATGAAGCTAAAGAAGCATATTTTTATATTTTTACTTATGAACTCTACGCTAGGTCAAGCCTGTTTCGTGGAGCCTATTGGTGGGATCACCAAATGCAGTTTGCATTACATTTTATATATATAATTACCGACGAGAAGCATATGAAAAATGTTAATTATTTTAAAACAATGCATTTAAAACATCAAAACTACAGCCTGCAGCATCATAATAAATCCGTACAATACATGCCAATACCATAGACACAATCCAGCAAAAACGGCCAACTCTTGCACCTCAACGAATAAAAAAACCAACAGATCCCTTTACGCCTGATGAAACGCTCGCGCGTTTTTTTCACACTACAGCTAAAAGTTGTTTGCATGCAACTTCGATAGTGAAATAGAAATCGAATCGTATCGCTGGATGGCGCCACTGAGCTAAGCCAACGTCTGAAATACACGAAATAATTTTTCGTTTCGCTACAAATTCCGTAGTTGATTTGAGGAATAACTTTTAAGAGCTGCTTCTTACGATAGCGTTGGAAATATTGGAGAGTATTCATTTTAAAGTAAGTTTTCAGTTTTAAAATTGCCTTTGAGAAATTGTAGCTTAGGAGAAGGAAGATTATTATATTATTTTTTATTGCTGACCTGTGGACCTTCGTCTCAGACATATTTTTTCATTAATGCTCCGCTCCTATTAGTCGTAGTTTGATGTTATATAGCGTCAAGCCTTTTTTCATAAATGGCCTATCCAAGACTAAATTATTTTTCAATTCGAAACAGTAGTTCCTGAGATTAACGCGTTCAACCAAACAAACAAAGAAACTCGTCAGCTTTATAATATTAGTATAGATAAGAGAAACATGTCAGTGTGTTCCAATTTTATTTGAACTGATAATGCTTTTTTAGGTACTAATTCGTGTTTTGGAGGTCTATTGGAAACGCATTGTTCGTGAACAATCAAAAGCATTGTTAAAATTGTCTTTAAATATTTTAATGCACTATGGGACTGTGATTCAAAATAGAATCACATGATTCATGATTCAGATGATGAATCTTGTCTTCATCATCTGAAAATAGTCCTTTTCAAACTAATTTGATTCCAGAACGGAACGGTCCATTTGGCGGGTGCCAATCTAAATCCTTATATTTCTGGGCCATATATCGTAGCTCTGTGCAAAAGATCAGGGTCCCATATGCATAAAGTTTGTGTTTTAATAGCCGATTCTGTTGAAAAGGGTTTGGGCGAATTTTTCGCTTTATAGCTTTTGGACTTTGGCATAAGTTATAAGAAAAACCATAAATAAATGATGAATGATATTTATTTTACAAATAGGTTACAAATAACTCTTTAACATATTTATTGGTTATAATATATTTATCTAGATGATGCAAAAAAAATATACTAGATTAAGTAAGAAAATACTAAATCTTTTTTAAAATTCGAGTAAGCACTCATATTTATAATGTGACGACCCATTCATCTGTTTCTCAGTGGGTAGGTACATCTGTATTGTAGATTTTTTTTTTGTTTGCATTGTGACTCATTGTTCGTAAACTAAACAATTTAAACAGCTTAAACTTTGTGTGTGATAAGATTATGTACCAAACAATGTCATAAAATACTATCGTAAGCCACTTGGCATAAAAAGTTCTCGGAACTGAAGTGCACATTTTTTACGGCGGTCAGGTCAGGTACCTTTTTTTTTAAAGTATGGGAAATCATCAAATGACTCCTCCCGCTCTGGGTGAAGCAGGAGAGAGTGTCAGACTCTTACTGACTAAAACCCATCCGTGTTCCTCCTAGTCTAGCCTACTGGAAAATGTTCAGCCGGAAAATAGATATCCTAGTTACAAAGATATTGCAATTTGTGTTTGATTATTTTCTCAACTTTTTTAATGAATTTATATGCCTATATTTGACATTTAAACTTGTGTGCGTTAATATTGATACTAAGTTATTCTTTGACATTTGGTTTGACATACAGGGTGTAAGGGAAACGCTTCCGAAAACGAAGACAGGTGATAGGGCTAGTGATTCTCGATACGATACCATCAAAAAAGCTGGAATTTTTTTTTATCAATTTTACCTATTTTTTTTAGCATTTTTCGTACACTTTGCTGTGGGAACAGTTAAATGAAACCATTATTTGAGATTAAACAAATTTTTTTTCTTTACAACTCTAACAAGCAATGTATTCGTAAATAAATATCATCTGACGCTCGCACATGACCTCGGGGTCAAAGTGCGCGCGCGCTCGCCGACAGATGCGCGGCCAACGACCCCAAGACCACGTGACGCGCGACGGCGCGACGCGACGGCTGACGGCTGGCTATGTACCTAGTGCGGCGGTGCTATGTGATCCTACCTCCTAAACTAGGTACTAACCTTTACTCGATCGCCTGAAGCAAATGTATTTTCAGTTCACTTCTACCTAGTTGTGGGATATCTGCTTTCGGGTTCCATTCATGCAAGGATCGTAATGATTTTCCCCTTCAACAGGGTTCCGTTTTTATTTTAATCTGAATGTTCGCAAATACTTACAAATCTGAAAAATCCAGTTTACTTAGCTTAACCTTGAGGCCCATATCGAAGGTACTTAGATACCTACTCACTACTGTGATTGGGAAAGAAACGTATAAAAGTTGATTATGTGCAAAGACATTGACTTTACAAGCAACTGTTAATTCGGTCACTAAAATTTTGTATAGCAACAAAACTGAAATGCTTACCTACCTACATCCCGGTCACATTATCTCTAGACCTGGCGTCGATGACTTCATATCGGCAAACTTAACAATAAATATCGAAACAAAAATAACGAGACGCCTTTAAGCAATGAAGAGGCTCACCGTACTGACTAAAAACCCACTCCTGTTCCTTCTTTGCCTTCATTCCAGGGCCCCGGGTTTCATTTTCACATTACCCATGGCCCCAGTAGGCTTCGACCCTGCTGGGCTCCTACGATTTGCTGACATCTCCTTGAGGCGCGCGTGGAACAATACGCGCCGTCGAAGACTTGGACTCGGTCCGGACGGTTACCGGACGGTCGGACAGTGAGCTACCCATTGCTCGCTGTCCGCAAGCCCGACGCGACGCTGCGCGCGACGGGTACGTGGGGAGGTGAAGATGGAAGCGAGATGGGTATCGCATTCCAGCGAGGTACAGAGATAATATTGTGACCGTGTTGTAGCTGTCTGAACTCTGCACGACGTGCTCAAGTTAATACTAATAACCTTCGTTCGAATTCTGATAATCACGGTAAATTACCACAAAACTCATTGGTATAGGCCGAGGTTTGAACCCGGGCCACCTAGTTTTTGAGAGATGCGTCGCGTCGGCTGCGCCGCTACTGCTGGCACGGCGCGGCTGTGGCCATAAGTATCCTTTGTAAAGCGCCGCCAAAATAAATAAAAAGAAACATTACAGAGGCGTCAACAGTTTTAAATTGATGCACTGTGTCGTGCATTTAATAACAGTTTTGTATGAAGTCGATAATCGATAGAAAATGAAATAAAGTAAAAGATCGCCGACATCAGCTGTGATTGACTAAAAAATGTTCATCGCATACAGTACAGTTTAAAGCGCGCGTGAATCAATTGAATTTGAACTTTATTATTTAAAGTCAACTGGATCCTTCATTTAGTAAGTAAACCCAATCAATTTAAAGTGGATAATTAAATTAATTTAATCTAAGAAACCCGTTAAATCTTATTTAAAAGTTAGAAAATGAAAACAGTTTGAAATAAAGCATAAGTACAATTTCCTAACAATTAAAGTAAATTGGTTTCTGATTTCATAATTATTCTTTTAACATTTTCGCCTCTGTAAATTGTTGATCTTTGCACATCAAAAGACACCGCTATGTGACTCCGCGGAGTCCGCGGACATGCCGCCATGAAGATCAAACGTGCCGCCTTCGTTTGATGCGTACCACCGAGCGGCGGTAGCGTTTGTCGGTAAGTAGGCACATGTTTGATCTTCATAGTACTTCTTTAGTAAATAATAGTAATCTAGTCAGTTCCTTTGCGACTCGGTTCGTGAGCTAACGTGCGTTACGTTTAATCGATCGATAGGTATTGAATCGTATTTAATTATTGTTTTGTTAGTTTAAATTTGTGTTTAGTTATTATTGTTACGTTTTTAGTGCTGTTTTATTGTTTTTAGTTATTACTTTTTGTTGTTTTAAACAATGCCTGAGGCATACGTGTACAGTGCTCGTGAATACGGCAACATGTTGATGTGTTTAGGAGAAGCCCTTGGCAATGCTTCTCTAGCGTTGAGAATTTACCGAAACAGATTTCCGAACGTCCGACATCCGTCTGATTCTCGCATGATAACGGCAGCTTTTCAGCGAGTCTTAGAAAATCGACCGATTGCTCCGATAGCGACAGGTGGTGGACAACAAGTGAATGTTTAGACCGAGGAGCGTATTTTAAATGTGATTCGCCAAAATCCACGCCTGGGCACACGAAGTGCGGCGAAATTATTGCGGCGGCGGGGTGTACCGACAGTCTCTCACTGGACAGTTCACAAAGTCTTGCGCCGGAACAGAATGCGGCCCTACAAAATACACAAAGTACAAGCTTTGCTGCCCAATGATCACGTTCGTCGTCGTGTGTACTGTCGTTGGCTGCTAGATCAACAACAACGTGCGCCTGGCTTCATTGAGCACATTATCTGGACGGACGAGTCCACATTCATGAGAAACGGGATGTGGAACAGGAGGAATGCCCATGTATGGACAGACGGGAACCCGTACGCCACTCAAGAAACCGGCCATCAGACCAGATGGTCCGTCAACGTATGGGCTGGTGTTTTTAATGGACGAATTCTAGGACCAGTGTTTCTACCGCAGCGCCTCAATGGATCAGCATATCTTAATTTTATAAATGGACATTTAAATGATACGCTAGACAATGTGTCGCTGGCTGAATTTCGCCGAGCATGGTTCCAGCACGATGGCGCTCCACCGCATGTTACGCGTCCCGTCCGCGAGCGTCTGGCTCCCGTCCGGCTGGGGCCGCACGCCTGGCCGGCTCGTTCGCCCGACTTAACGCCGTTGGACTTCTTTTTGTGGGGATATGTGAAAGAAAGAGTGTTTGATCGGGAATGTGACAGTGCTGCTGAAATGCGGGGCAGAATAGTGAGCGTTTTTAATAAACGACGTGAAGAATGTGTTGAGGATCCAACACTAATGCCTCGTGTTCACGGGTCGACACAGCGACGGGCCCGGCTTTGCCAACCAAACCTCATAAGGTCGCAAAGGATTTAGACAGGTACGTAAAATGCCTCTGTCAGCTTTTTAACAGTGGACTACAATTGCGATTAAAATTCATAATTTTGTGAAGTGTTGTAGGGGTGCGGCCTAGGCATTTTGAAAGTGATGTTTGTAAATTCCGTATAAATCCCGTGACTCGGCCGGGCCGTACGGAGAGGCGCGCGGTGGCGCGAAGTTGCCTTGCGTGTCAGTGACCTCACGTTTTGTACGGTTTCCACTGCGTGTTTACGAAATATGAAGTCTTGAAAATAATCAATATAAAGCGATAGGTTATTGGTATCCGTTTGCATTTAGGTTGTATATAATCTACGTTCTGGCTTTGGAAGCGTTCTCCTTACACCCTGTATAGTTTTTTAAATTCGTTAATTTAATTTATATTTCTTAAATCATTTCTTTTTTAATTTCTCTTTATTAACCTAAGACATGATATTTGTGTTTGATAAATGTTTAATTGTTATTGCAAATAAGCGTTTTGACTTAAAATTTAAAACTTTTTTTGAGTTTTTGAATAAATAAAAAATATTTAAACGTGGTTTCTATAAATCGATTTTGAAGAAAGTACTGACGAACTAAATTTTAGATAATTTAAACTATTTTTGAAAATTTATGTTAGACTGCCGCACATATCAGGTATCAAAAAACGGGTCTCAGTGCGGGCAAGTTAATTAATAATTACTAAAATTTGGCACGGTGGTCAGAGGACTAGCGTGCCTACACAGGTGCAACGGATTTTTTATTTCTGGTACCAAAACCAGAAATTTTTTGTTAGATAGGCGAACAGCTTCTCTGACGCGTACAGGTTGGAGTGCGGGGTGAGACAAGGTGGTCAGAGTTCTCCCAAGCTCTTCAACTTGTACGTGAATGAGCTTATAGTTGGGCTCAGCAGCACACGAGGAGGATGTTGGGTCGATAATGTATGTAAGAACAACTTTAGTTACGCGGATGACATGGTGCTGTTGACCCCAACTGTAAGCGCAATAAGACAGTTGCTAGCCAATAACTGAAAGCTGAATGGTACTGAACTGAAGTGGGTACAACAGTTCAAATACCTCGGACATTACGTTACTGAGAGCTTTGACGACCATATTGACATAGAAAGGGAACGTAGAATCTCCCGGGCTACCAGTGCATTTGGGTGTGCCTCAAGGCTCAATACTAGGTCCATTCTTGTTTCTAGTGGACCTAAACGATCTACTGTTTTTCTGAAAGGGTATCTGTGACTTAGTATTGTTTGTGAATTATACCTCTCTTATCTTTAAAGTAGATAGGAATAGATAAGATTTTGATAACGTTAACAGCGCTCTTTCATTGATTAAGGTCTTTCAAGGAATTGTGACTCTTTGTTCGTAAACTAAACAATTGAAACAAAAACTTAAAATTTGTCTGCGATAAGATTATGTACCAAACAATGTAATGAAATACTATCGTAAGCAACTTGACATTAAGAGTTCTCGGAACTGAAGTGTAAACAACACCCTTTTTATGGCAGCCGGGTCAGCTACCTGAGGCATGGTTTTGTAAGGCTTGTTTTATGATATAAATGTCCAAGGAGGTGTGTTATTTTAAATGATTAAATTTTCACGGTGTATAATTTTCAAGCAATGTTTCTAATTGCATCTCGGTTCTAATCTGTCAAAAATATGTAGAAACTGAGGCTTTTTGGACTAATTACAACTGACATGCGAATACAAACGTTTAAAAAATATTACAATTGGCTCTCAGATCAGAGTCTTGCCAAAGGTATCGTTTTGCAGTCGCTCGATATTAAAAAGTGGTACCTAGCCGCTCTCTGTTAGATTAAAAGCCGATTCCAATAAAGTTGGGAAAATGCTAGGCAGATCAACTGAGTGGTTGGGTACCCGCTTCAGCCTACCATTCATGCCATTCACCAAGTCAACGTATGGGGTCGCAAAGGTACCTTTCACGTCTCTCTAACATGCTTCTTAGGTTTTTTACTTACAATTGACCATCCCAGGAGCCTCTGTATGGTAAAGATCACTTTTTCATATATAACTTTTGTTAGATAGAGAAGAAAAGAACAAACAATTTTGTGGAATTCGGGTTAAAGAAAAGAGATATTTGCTGAAAAAATATTAATTTTATAAGAGCAATAAAAAGATCATACACTTACAGGCTTAAAAAAAATCCTAGTATGAAAGCTCATAAGTCTACTAAAGAAATGCATACGTATACGTTATTTATAAAATGTGGATTTCTAGAAAATGATAACTATCCCTTTGTAAGTTATATTATAGCTCTTATTAACTGATGCGTGAGATTGAAATCGAAGACTTAGACTTCTCTTTGTTTGTGCCATTACTGCCAATTCTGCGTATCTCGCCAGATTTGCAATTGCCACGTTTCTTGTGTTAGTATCATCTAGGCTTGATAATTCTACAGGAACGATGTCGCCCATAAATAAAGGTTTTTGTTTTAATATAAAAAAAAAATAACCTTGTAGTCGAAAAAATAGACAAAAATGATTAAGAAAATAAACAATCAGTGAGAAAAAAACATTTCTTTGTAAGCCCTTAACATGGGTTCAAGGAATACTTCATTAACTAATTACTCTGTATTAAATTACAATAATGTGCCTAAGTCCTTTAAAATTCGTATGAAGGGATAGCAATTAAGTAATGGATATCTTGAAGTCAATTACCTAATTTTTTAGTCATTAAAAATATAAAAGTATTCCGAAGTGAAAATAATGGCCATTATGACCGATATCTGTTAATGACTTTGTATAAAAACTCTAGTTTTGACAAATCGTTGATCAGTTGCTGTTACGTACGCATAGTGGTAGTTACTAACGTGCCTGTGCTTCTTAAGACACTGAGCTAAATTACCAGTATGAAAAGTTTTACTTCAATTTTCAACTAACATGGATCCTCATCAAGATGAGTTTGTGCCAACTGGTCGCTGTGAACATGTAAGTGTAGTTTTAATTTATTTATTTTTCTTAGTTTCAAAGGCCGGTTTCTTCTTGCTAGCAACTTTTATTAGTAAAAGTATAAAATTTTTGAAAAATTGCGTAAGTACTAGGACTTATAATTTATTTTAAGGTAGGTCCACTACAATGTGTCAAAAGGTTAGCGGAGGCTTATTGGACCATGTTTCACCAAAAAACCGTCTTAAAATAACTATCCTCGATACAAAGATATTGCAATTTATATTTTAATTTATTTTTCAATTTTAATCAATTTGTTTAAATTTTATTTGACATAAAAACTGTGTGCGTATATAATAGATACTTAGTTGAGATTCTTTGACATGTTTGGGTTTCACATTTAATATTTAATTTCTTTCTTTTTTTATTTATTTTTTTATTTCTCTTTATTAATGTGGTAATGATATTTGTGTTTAATATGTGTGTAATTGTTAGCATATAAGCGTTTTTGTTTAACAAGCCAACTAGAGCGTTTTCGGAAATTTAGAAGAAAGAAAAATTTGCAAAGTTTTGAAAAACCACTAGTTTAGAGACAAAATTGAGTTTTCAGAGTTCAATCGAATTTTCTGTTCGCATAATGTGCCTATAAATTGAGATTAAATAAGGAATTACCCGATTCTGTAAATACAACCGAATTAAATAAAAGGATTTACTTAAATTTACCTATTTTTTTGATGTTCCATGCAAGGAAACCGTACGTTTGAAAAATCAAAAACCGTATCTCAGCGCAAACAAGCTACTAAGAGTGTTTTCAGAAATTTAAAACATACAAAATTGTGCAAAGTGGTGAAAAAACCACTATTATCCGGACAAAAACGAGTTTTCAGTGGCTAATCGAACTTTTAGTTTGCAAACTGTCCTTGGAAATCGAGGTTAGATAGACGAGAGCCTTATTTGGCAATAAGAACGGAATTTAATTAAAGATTTACAAAAAAAATTGGTTTGTGTAAAAAAACCTAGAAAATTTGCGTAAATATTAAGACTGAAAATTTATTTTTAGGTGGGGCAATTTATATGTGTCAAAAGGTTAGTGGACGCCTGCTGGACAACGTTTCAGCCAAAACCAGTGTCTATAAAACTATCGATATAATTTTCAAATTCGTTTATTAAATTTCTATTTCTTTTTCTTTATTAATGTATGTTACGGATGGCTAGATAAAGATTAATGTTAAGATAGACAATAAATAAAGTGACACTTAGTGCTCGTGATTAATATTAAGGGAAACATAAGACAATGTTTAGACTTAGGTATATGTATGATATAGCGATGGGGAAATAGCAATTAGGATTAAGGTATGTGCTTTTTTGTGTCGATAGTGTAGGGATTATGTTTGTAGATAAAATCATCACGAGGTATTTTTCGAGCAGGACTACGGTCCCATTAGATCGCCAACAGATAAGGCAAAGAGTTTACCGTGTGGTAATTTTAGGTAAGAACAAAGAAAGTAACGGGATAGCGTTAAGAGAGCTTGTAGCATGGTATTTTGTTGAAATGGATTTTTAGCTTAATGTTAGTAGAATAGAAGTAAGTTTCTGTGCTATATACCTAAGTAGGTTAGGAGTGTTACCTTAAACAAACAAGCCAAAGAAGCAAACTATAATTAGGCATAGTTAGAACTAAGTATGATAGACGTAGGTTACAAGTAGGATAGACGTATATTTGTTAGGTTGTTTGTAAATGGTTTTCAGTGCTTTATTCCAAGTAGGACCGTAATAAAACCTGAAGATAATTAGGAAATGATAAAATAAGATGTAAATAGGCTAATGCAAGTAGGCAAGTAGCTTATGAATCATGTAAAGAATGACTGTTTCGTCTAAACCTTAAAGGTAGTTTAAATTCCATGGTAGAGTTTCATGTAAGATCTAGAATAGGTTTGTTTTTACTCCCCTAGATATAAGTATATGAGTAAAAATTATAGTAAGAAGGCATAGAGCGAGGGCAAGTCCAAACATGCCCAGGGTGCAACCGTAAAACAATAGGTCACACTGCACTCCGAATGGCTGACGGCAAATCGAGCCGCGCTCGGCGCCCCCCGCTACCTGGGCTAGCCCACGCTTACCCGGAATTGTATGAATGGAATGCCGATCTATTTCACAGCACATTCGGCCTCCAGATCTCCTACGAGCATCAACAAGAAATACAAGCATTTAGATCGCAAGCAGTATTTTTTTTTTAGTGATTCCTGAGTTGTCAGGGAGTCGATCTTGCACTATCATCGTCAACAATACAGTCAAAGGTGAGTAGCGATTGAGAGCATATAATTTACATATTTATGTTTGTTATTTAAATTTGTGTGCGTTAATATTGATACTTAGTTTGCATTCTTTGACATTTTTATACTTTACATATAATTTTTAAAATTCGTTTATTTACTTTCAATATTAATCTATTTTTAGTGTCTCATTGTTAATTTGTTAGATATGTATTTAATTATTATTGCAAATAAGCTTTTTGGTTTAAAAATGAAAGCTTGTTTTGTGTTTTTGGATAAGTAAAAAATATTTAAATAGGGCTTCTATAGATGGATTTTAATGACTTTATACTACTTTGTATATTTATGTTTGTTATATAAATTTGTGTGCGTTAATATTGATACTGAGTTTACATTTTTTGACATTTTTATATTTTACATATAATTTTTAAAATTCGTTTATTTACTTTCTATTAATTCATTTTTTACTGTCTCATTGTTAACGTAAGTAATGATATTTGTCAGATATGTATTTTATTATTATTGCTAATAAGCGATTTGGTTTACAAGGGAAAGGTTGTTTTGTGAATTATTAAAAAATATTTAAACGAGGCTTCTAATGGATTTTGAGGTAAGTGCTGGAGAACTAAATTTGAGATAAATTTAATTGATTTTGAAAATTTCAGGTATCAAAATACGCGTCTCAGTGCAGGAAAGCTAATTAAATCATTTCCGGAAATTTCGAGGACTTAAAATTTTGCACAGTGATCAAAACAACACTATTTTCAAAAAAATCGAGTTTTCGGCTGCCAATCGAATTTTGATCAGTGGATTTACTAAATAAAAATAAATACGTGTTTAAAAATTAAGATTGCTTTCCTAGATACAAAAATATTTATGTTTTTTTATTTACTTCTCATTTTTAATGAACTTGTTTATCTTTGTTTGACATTAAATAAAGATACTGCTACTTTTTTTTATTTATTTTCCAATTTTAATAAACTTGTATATCTCAATTTGACATTAATATTTGTTGGCGTTAAAATTGATACTATTCTTTGAATTTTTTTCCATTTCACATAAAATTTTTGAAATTCGTTTATTTAATTTCTATTCCTTTGTTGATTTCTTTTTAATTTCTCATTTTTTACCTAAATTATAATTTTTGTTTTATGTGTTTAATTGTTATTGCAAATATGCGTTTTGTTACAAAAAATATAGATTTTTTTTTGTATAATTAATAAATAAAAATATAAGAACAAGGCTTTCTATGGAATAAAAAGTCAGTTCAGCCAAAAACCATTTAAAATTGCTATCATTTTAACTAAGATATTGCAATTCATGTTTATTTCTTTTTTCTCAATTTCATTGAATTCGTATGTATATGTGCGTTTAAATTGATTTGTAATAGAGATTCTTTGTCATTTTCGTATTTGCCATATAATTTTTTATATTCGGTTATTTCATCTCAATTTCGATTTTTATTTGTTTTTGAATTTCTCTTAATTAACGTAAGTTATGATATTTGTGATTGATATGTGTTTAAATGTAACCACATAAACCCTTTTGGTTCATATCTGAAAGCTTGTTTTGTTTTTAAAAATAAATATTAATACGGGTCTTTTAAACATGGATTTTAAGACATCTACTTGCGAACCAAATTTGGAATTATTTTTAATTCTTTGATTTTCTTTGCAAGTCAGTCACACGTTTGAGTTGTCAAAAGACGCGACTTAGCGCGCACAAGTTAGAGCGTTTCCGGAACTAAAGAAGAAACAAAATTTTGCGCATTGTTCAATGAACCACTATTTTCGGGAGAAAAATATCGAGTTTTCAGGGGCCAATCGAATTGTCAGTTTGCAAAATAAGCCTGGAAGTCAAAGTAAGATATGCAAACACCCGATTATACAATAAAAATAGAATTTAATGGAATTCATTTTTAGCAAAAAATTGTTTTTTTTTTTAAATTTAGAAAAAATGCGTAACTAGTGGGACTGAAAATTTGTTTGCAGGTAGGTCAATTAAGATGTGTCAAAATGTCGGCGGCTGCCTATTGAGCAATGTTTCAGCTCCAAACAGTGTCTTAATAGCTATCCAAGTTACTAAGATTTTGAAATTGATGTAATAATAAAGCATCTATAATTAAGAGGTAAGTAATGGTGAACAAAAGATTTTTGGGGTTTTGCTTTAATGGACTTGCATGTCTTAGTTTGACATAAAAATGTATGTGCGTTAATAATATTGATACTAAGTTGAGATTGTTTGACATTTTTGCATTTGTCATAATTTTTTATAATTCGTTTATTTAATTTCTATTTCAATCGATATGTGTTTAATTGTTACCACATAAGAATTTTGGTTGAAAACTGAAAGCTTTAGTGTTTTTGAAATAAAAAAAAAAAATATTCATACGGAGCTTTTATACCTGGTTTTGAGGCATGTATTGGCGAACTAAATTTGAAACAATATTTTGTTTTGTGCCACACTTCTTAGGTATTTCGAAACGGGACTTTTGTGAAGTTAAATTTTTGAGGTGGTCAAAAACTAATATTTTCAAGTTAAAATCGAATTTTCAGCGGCCAATCAATATTTCAAGTCCCGAAATGTGCCTGAAAATCAATGTAAGATAGGCTTGTATCCGATTTTACAATCAAAAGGGAATTTAATGCAATATTTCACACAACAGAATTTGGTAAGTGTTAAAAATTTAGGAAAATAAGTAGTGGGACTGAAAATTTGTTTGCAGGTAAGTCAATTAAGATGTGTCAAAATGTCAGCGGTGGCCTATTGGGCAATGTTTCAGCTGCAAACAGTGTCTTCATAGCTATCCAAGTTACTAAGATTTTTCAATTGACGTAATAATAAAGCATCAATAATTAAGAGGTAAGTACTTGTAAACAAAAATTTTTGGGGTTTTGCTTTAATGGAGTTGCATGTTTTAGTTTGACATTAAAATGTGTGTGCGTTAATATTGATACTTAGTTGAGATTGTTTGACATTTTTGCATTTGTCATATATTTTTTTTTAATTCGTTTATTTAATTTCTATTTCTATCGATATGTGTTTTATTATTTTGATTGAAATCTGAAAGCTTTTGTGATTTTGAAAGAAAAAAAACAAAATATTCATACGGAGCTTTTATACATGGACTTTGAGGCATGTATTGGCGAACTAAATTAGAAACAATATTTTGTTTTGTGCCACATATCTAAGGTATTTCGAAACGGTACTTTTGTGACGTTAAATTTTTGCGGTGGTCAAAAACTAATATTGTCAAGTTAAAATCGAATTTTCAGCGGCCAAACGATATTTCGGTCCCGAAATATGCCGAAATATATGAAAATCAAGGTAAGATAAGCTTGTATCCGATTTTACAATGAGAAGGGAATTTAATGCAATATTTCACAAAACAAAATTTGGTAAGTGTTTAAAATTTAGGAAAACTGCGTAAGTACGAGGACTGGAAATATATTTTCAGGTAGGTCGATTGACGTGTGTCAGAAAGCTTGCGATGGCCTTTTGGACAAAGTTTTAACTAAGATATTGCAATTCATGTTTATTTCTTTTTTTCTCCATTTCATTGAATTTGTATGTATATGTGCGTTTAAATTGATACGTAATAGAGATTCTTTGTCATTTTCGTATTTGCCATATAATTTTTATATTCGGTTATTTAATCTCAATTTCTATTTTTATTTGTATTTGAATTCCTCTTAGTTAACGTAAGATATGATATTTGTGATTGATATGTGTTTAAATGTTACCACATAAACCCTTTTGGTTCAAATCTGAAAGCTTGTTTTGTTTTTAAAAATAAATATTTATACGGGTCTTTTGAACATGGATTTTGAGGCATCTACTTGCGAACCAAATTTGAAATTATTTTTAATTCTTTGATTTTCTTTGCAAGTCAGTCACACGTTTGAGGTGTCAAAAGACGCGACTTAGCGCGCACAAGTTAGAGCGTTTCCGGAACTAAAGGAGGAACAAAATTTTGCGCAGTGTTCAAAAAACCACTATTTTTGGGAGAAAAATATCGAGTTTTCAGCGGCCAATCGAATTGTCAGTTTGCAAAATGTGCCTGGAAGTCAAGGTAAGATATGCAATCACCCGATTACCCAATAAAAACGGAATTTAATGGAATTCATTTTTAGAAAAAAATTGGTGTATTTTAAAATTTAGAAAAATTGCGTAAGTAGTGGGACTGAAAATTTGTTTGCAGGTAGGTCAATTAAGATGTGTCAAAATGTCAGCGGCGGCCTATTGGGCAATGTTTCAGCTGCAAACAGTGTCTTAATAGCTATCCAAGTTACTAAGATTTTGCAATTCACGTAATAATAAAGCATCTATAATTAAGAGGTAAGTAATAGTGAACAAAAGATTTTTGCGGTTTTGCTTTAATGGACTTGCATGTCTTAGTTTGACATTAAAATGTGTGTGCGTTAATATTGATACTTAGTTGAGATTGTTTGACATTTTTGCATTTGTCATATATTTTTTTAATTCGTTTATTTAATTTCTATTTGTATCGATATGTGTTTTATTATTTTTGTTGAAATCTGACAGCATTTGTGTTTTTGATAAAAAAAAAAACAAAATAATCATACGGAGCTTTTATACATGGACTTTGAGGCATGTATTGGTGAACTAAATTTGAAACAATATTTTTTTTGCACATCTGAGATATTTCGAAACGGGACTTTTGTGAAGTTAAATTTTTGCGGTGGTCAAAAACTAATACTTTCAAGTTAAAATCGAATTTTCAGCGGCCAATCGATATTTCGGTCCCGAAATATGCCGAAATATATGAAAATCAAGGTAAGATAAGCTTGTATCCGATTTTACAATCAGAAGGGAATTTAATGCAATATTTCACAAAACAAAATTTGGTAAGTGTTTAAAATTTAGGAAAACTGCGTAAGTACGAGGACTGGAAATATATTTTCAGGTAGGTCGATTGACGTGTGTCAGAAAGCTTGCGATGGCCTTTTGGACAAAGTTTTAACTAAGATATTGCAATTCATGTTTATTTCTTTTTTTCTCCATTTCATTGAATTTGTATGTATATGTGCGTTTAAATTGATACGTAATAGAGATTCTTTGTCATTTTCGTATTTGCCATATAATTTTTATATTCGGTTATTTAATCTCAATTTCTATTTTTATTTGTATTTGAATTCCTCTTAGTTAACGTAAGATATGATATTTGTGATTGATATGTGTTTAAATGTTACCACATAAACCCTTTTGGTTCAAATCTGAAAGCTTGTTTTGTTTTTAAAAATAAATATTTATACGGGTCTTTTGAACATGGATTTTGAGGCATCTACTTGCGAACCAAATTTGAAATTATTTTTAATTCTTTGATTTTCTTTGCAAGTCAGTCACACGTTTGAGGTGTCAAAAGACGCGACTTAGCGCGCACAAGTTAGAGCGTTTCCGGAACTAAAGGAGGAACAAAATTTTGCGCAGTGTTCAAAAAACCACTATTTTTGGGAGAAAAATATCGAGTTTTCAGCGGCCAATCGAATTGTCAGTTTGCAAAATGTGCCTGGAAGTCAAGGTAAGATATGCAATCACCCGATTACCCAATAAAAACGGAATTTAATGGAATTCATTTTTAGAAAAAAATTGGTGTATTTTAAAATTTAGAAAAATTGCGTAAGTAGTGGGACTGAAAATTTGTTTGCAGGTAGGTCAATTAAGATGTGTCAAAATGTCAGCGGCGGCCTATTGGGCAATGTTTCAGCTGCAAACAGTGTCTTAATAGCTATCCAAGTTACTAAGATTTTGCAATTCACGTAATAATAAAGCATCTATAATTAAGAGGTAAGTAATAGTGAACAAAAGATTTTTGCGGTTTTGCTTTAATGGACTTGCATGTCTTAGTTTGACATTAAAATGTGTGTGCGTTAATATTGATACTTAGTTGAGATTGTTTGACATTTTTGCATTTGTCATATATTTTTTTAATTCGTTTATTTAATTTCTATTTGTATCGATATGTGTTTTATTATTTTTGTTGAAATCTGACAGCATTTGTGTTTTTGATAAAAAAAAAAACAAAATAATCATACGGAGCTTTTATACATGGACTTTGAGGCATGTATTGGTGAACTAAATTTGAAACAATATTTTTTTTGCACATCTGAGATATTTCGAAACGGGACTTTTGTGAAGTTAAATTTTTGCGGTGGTCAAAAACTAATACTTTCAAGTTAAAATCGAATTTTCAGCGGCCAATCGATATTTCGGTCCCGAAATATGCCGAAATATATGAAAATCAAGGTAAGATAAGCTTGTATCCGATTTTACAATCAGAAGGGAATTTAATGCAATATTTCACAAAACAAAATTTGGTAAGTGTTTAAAATTTAGGAAAACTGCGTAAGTACGAGGACTGGAAATATATTTTCAGGTAGGTCGATTGACGTGTGTCAGAAAGCTTGCGATGGCCTTTTGGACAAAGTTTTAACTAAGATATTGCAATTCATGTTTATTTCTTTTTTTCTCCATTTCATTGAATTTGTATGTATATGTGCGTTTAAATTGATACGTAATAGAGATTCTTTGTCATTTTCGTATTTGCCATATAATTTTTATATTCGGTTATTTAATCTCAATTTCTATTTTTATTTGTATTTGAATTCCTCTTAATTAACGTAAGATATGATATTTGTGATTGATATGTGTTTAAATGTTACCACATAAACCCTTTTGGTTCAAATCTGAAAGCTTGTTTTGTTTTTTTAAAATAAATATTTATACGGGTCTTTTGAACATGGATTTTGAGGCATCTACTTGCGAACCAAATTTGAAATTATTTTTAATTCTTTGATTTTCTTTGCAAGTCAGTCACACGTTTGAGGTGTCAAAAGACGCGACTTAGCGCGCACAAGTTAGAGCGTTTCCGGAACTAAAGGAGGAACAAAATTTTGCGCAGTGTTCAAAAAACCACTATTTTTGGGAGAAAAATATCGAGTTTTCAGCGGCCAATCGAATTGTCAGTTTGCAAAATGTGCCTGGAAGTCAAGGTAAGATATGCAATCACCCGATTACCCAATAAAAACGGAATTTAATGGAATTCATTTTTAGCAAAAAATTGGTGTATTTTAAAATTTAGAAAAATTGCGTAAGTAGTGGGACTGAAAATTTGTTTGCAGGTAGGTCAATTAAGATGTGTCAAAATGTCAGCGGCGGCCTATTGGGCAATGTTTCAGCTGCAAACAGTGTCTTAATAGCTATCCAAGTTACTAAGATTTTGCAATTCACGTAATAATAAAGCATCTATAATTAAGAGGTAAGTAATAGTGAACAAAAGATTTTTGCGGTTTTGCTTTAACGGACTTGCATGTCTTAGTTTGACATTAAAATGTGTGTGCGTTAATATTGATACTTAGTTGAGATTGTTTGACATTTTTGCATTTGTCATATATTTTTTTAATTCGTTCATTTAATTTCTATTTGTATCGATATGTGTTTTATTATTTTTGTTGAAATCTGACAGCATTTGTGTTTTTGATAAAAAAAAAAACAAAATAATCATACGGAGCTTTTATACATGGACTTTGAGGCATGTATTGGTGAACTTAATTTGAAACAATTATTTTTTTTGCACATCTGAGATATTTCGAAACGGGACTTTTGTGAAGTTAAATTTTTGCGAAGGTCAAAAACTAATATTTTCAAGTTAAAATCGATTTTTCAGCGGCCAATCGATATTTCAGGTCCCGAAATGTGCCTAAAAATCAAGGTAGGATAGGTTAGTATCCGATTTTACAATCAGAAGGGAATTTAATGCAATATTTCACAAAACAAAATTTGGTAAGTGTTTAAAATTTAGGAAAATTGCGTAAGTACGAGGACTGGAAATATATTTTCAGGTAGGTCGATTGACGTGTGTCAGAAAGCTTGCGATGGCCTTTAAGATAAAGTTTTAACTAAGATATTGCAATTCATGTTTATTTCTTTTTTTCTCCATTTCATTGAATTTGCATGTATATGTGCGTTTAAATTGATACGTAATAGAGATTCTTTGTCATTTCCGTGTTTGACATATAATTTTTATACTCGTTTATTTAATCTCAATTTCCATTTTTATTTGTGTTTGAATTCCTCTTAATTAACGTAAGTTATGATATTTGTGATTGATATGTGTTTAAATGTTACCACATAAACCCTTTTGGTTCAAATCTGAAAGCTTGTTTGGTTTTTAAAAATAAATATTTATACGGGTCTTTTGAACATGGATTTTGAGGCATCTACTTGCGAACCAAATTTGAAATTATTTTTAATTCTTTGATTTTCTTTGCAAGTCAGTCACACGTTTGAGGTGTCAAAAGACGCGACTTAGCGCGCACAAGTAAGAGCGTTTCCGGAACTAAAGAAGGAACAAAATTTTGCGCAGTGTTCAAAAAACCACTATTTTTGGGGGAAAAATATCAAGTTTTCAGCGGCCAATCGAATTGTCAGTTTGCAAAATGTGCCTGAAAGTCAAGGTAAGATAGGCAAACACCCGATTATACAATAAAAACGGAATTTAATGGAATTCATTTTTAGAAAAAAATTGGTGTATTTTAAAATTTAGAAAAATTGCGTAAGTAGTGGGACTGAAAATTTGTTTGCAGGTAGGTCAATTAAGATGTGTCAAAATGTCAGCGGCGGCCTATTGGGCAATCTTTCAGCTGCAAACAGTGTCTTCATAGCTATCCAAGTTATTAAGATTTTGCAATTGACGTAATAATAAAGCATCTATAATTAAGAGTCATGTAATGGTGAACAAAAGATTTCTGGGGTTTTGCTTTAATGGACTTGCATGTCTTAGTTTGACATTAAAATGTGTGTGCGTTAATATTGATACTTAGTTGAGATTGTTTGACACTTTTGTGCATTTGTCATATATTTTTTTTAATTCGTTTATTTAATTTCTATTTCTATCGTTATGTGTTTTATTATTTTGGTTAAAATCTGAAAGCTTTTGTGTTTTTGATAAAAATGTCAGCGGCGGCCTATTGGGCAGTGTTTCAGCTACAAACAGTGTCTTAATAGCTATCCAAGTTACTAAGATTTTTCAATTGACGTAATAATAAAGCATCTATAATTAAGAGGTAACTAATGGTGAACAAAAGATTTTTGGGGTTTTGCTTTGATGGACTTGCTTGTCTTAGTTTGAAATTAAAATGTGTGTGCGTTAATATTGATACTTAGTTGAGATTGTTTGACATTTTTGCATTTGTCTTATATTTTTTTTAATTCGTTTATTTAATTTCTATTTCTATCGATATGTATTTATATTTTTTTTTGCACATCTTAGGTATTTCGAAACGGGACTTTTGTGAAGTTAAATTTTTGCGGTGGTCATAAACTAATATTTTCAAGTTAAAATCGAACTTTCAGCGGCCAATCGATATTTCAGGTCCCGAAATGTGCCTGAAAATCAAGGTAAGATAGGCTTGTATCCGATTTTACAATCAGAAGGGAATTTAATGCAATATTTCACAAAACAAAATTTGGTAAGTGTTTAAAATTTAGGAAAATTGCGTAAGTACGAGGACTGGAAATATATTTTCAGGTAGGTCGATTGACGTGTGTCAGAAAGCTTGCGATGGCTTTTTGGACAAAGTTTTTACTAAGATATTGCAATTCATGTTTATTTCTTTTTTTTTTGTCATTATCGTTTTTGACATATAATTTATTATATTCGTTTATTTAATCTCAATTTCTATTTTTATTTGTGTTTGAATTTCTCTTAATTAACGTAAGTTATGATATTTGTGATTGAAATGTGTTTTAATGTTACCACATAAACCCTTTTGGTTCAAATCTGAAAGCTTGTTTGGTTTTTAAAAATAAATATTTATACGGGTCTTTTGAACATGGATTTTGAGACATCTACTTGCGCACCAAATTTGAAATTAGTTTTAATTCTTTGATTTTCTTTGCAAGTCAGTGACACGTTTGAGGTGACAAAAGACGCGACTTAGCGCGCACAAGTTAGAGCGTTTCCGGAACTAAAGAAGGAACAAAATTTTGCGCAGTGTTCAAAAAACCCCTATTTTTGGGAGAAAAATATCGAGTTTTCAGCGGCCAATCGAATTGTCAGTTTGCAAAATGTGCCTGGAAGTCAAGGTAAGATATGCAAACACCCGATTATACAATAAAAACGGAATTTAATGGAATTCATTTTTAGAAAAAAATTGGTGTATTTTAAAATTTAGAAAAATTGCGTAAGTAGTGGGACTGAAAATTTGTTCGCAGGTAGGTCAATTAAGATGTGTCAAAATGTCAGCTATTGGGCAATGTTTCAGCTGCAAACAGTGTCTTAATAGCTATCCAAGTTACTAAGATTTTGCAATTGACGTAATAATAAAGCATCTATAATTAAGAGGTAAGTAATGGTGAACAAAAGATTTTTGGGGTTTTGCTTTGATGGACTTGCTTGTCTTAGTTTGACATTAAAATGTGTGTGCGTAAATATTGATACTTAGTTGAGATTGTTTGACATTTTTGCATTTGTCATATATATTTTTTAATTCGTTTATTTAATTTCTATTTCTATCGATATGTGTTTTATTATTTTGGTTGAAATCTGACAGCTTTTGTGTTTTTGATAAAAAAAAAACAAAATTTTCATACGGAGCTTTTATACATGGACTTTGAGGCATGTATTGGTGAACTAAATTTGAAACAATATTTTTTTTGCACATCTTAGGTATTTCGAAACGGGACTTTTGTGAAGTTAAATTTTTGCGGTGGTCAAAAACTAGTATTTTCAAGTTCAAATCGAATTTTCAGCGGCCAATCGAATTGTCAGTTTGCAAAATGTGCCTGGAAGTCAAGGTAAGATATGCAAACACCCGATTATACAATAAAAACGGAATTTAATGGAATTCATTTTTAGCAAAAAATTGGTGTATTTTAAAATTTATAAAAATTGCGTAAGTAGTGGGACTGAAAATTTGTTTGCAGGTAGGTCAATTTAGATGTGTCAAAATGTCAGCGGCGGCCTATTGGGCAATGTTTCAGCTGCAAACAGTGTCTTAATAGCTATCCAAGTTACTAAGATTTTGCAATTGACGTAATAATAAAGCATCTATAATTAAGAGGTAAGTAATGGTGAACAAAAGATTTTTGGGGTTTTGCTTTGATGGACTTGCTTGTCTTAGTTTGACATTAAAATGTGTGTGCGTTAATATTGATACTTAGTTGAGATTGTTTGACATTTTTGCATTTGTCATATATTTTTTTTAATTCGTTTATTTAATTTCTATTTCTATCGATATGTGTTTTATTATTTTGGTTGAAATCTGACAGTTGTTGTGTTTTTGATAAAAAAAAAACAAAATTTTCATACGGAGCTTTTATACATGGACTTTGAGGCATGTATTGGTGAACTAAATTTGAAACAATATTTTTTTTGCACATCTTAGGTATTTCGAAACGGGACTTTTGTGAAGTTAAATTTTTACGTTGGTCAAAAACTAATATTTTCAAGTTCAAATCGAATTTTCAGCGGCCAATCGAATTGTCAGTTTGCAAAATGTGCCTGGAAGTCAAGGTAAGATATGCAAACACCCGATTATACAATAAAAACGGAATTTAATGGAATTCATTTTTAGCAAAAAATTGGTGTATTTTAAAATTTAGAAAAATTGCGTAAGTAGTGGGACTGAAAATTTGTTTGCAGGTAGGTCAATTAAGATGTGTCAAAATGTCAGCGGCGGCCTATTGGGCAATGTTTCAGCTGCAAACAGTGTCTTAATAGCTATCCAAGTTACTAAGATTTTGCAATTGACGTAATAATAAAGCATCTATAATTAAGAGGTAAGTAATGGTGAACAAAACATTTTTGGGGTTTTGCTTTGATGGACTTGCTTGTCTTAGTTTGACATTAAAATGTGTGTGCGTTAATATTGATAGTTAGTTGAGATTGTTTGACATTTTTGCATTTGTCATATATATTTTTTAATTCGTTTATTTAATTTCTATTTCTATCGATATGTTTTATTATTTTGGTTGAAATCTAACAGCTTTTGTGTTTTTGATAAAAAAAAAAACAAAATTTTCATACGGAGCTTTTATACATGGACTTTGAGGCATGTATTGGTGAACTAAATTTGAAACAATATTTTTTTTGCACATCTTAGGACTTAAGAAACGGGACTTTTGTGAAGTTAAATTTTTGCGGTGGTTAAAAACTAATATTTTCAAGTTCAAATCGAATTTTCAGCGGCCAATCGAATTGTCAGTTTGCAAAATGTGCCTGGAAGTCAAGGTAAGATATGCAAACACCCGATTATACAATAAAAACGGAATTTAATGGAATTCATTTTTAGCAAAAAATTGGTGTATTTTAAAATTTAGAAAAATTGCGTAAGTAGTGGGACTGAAAATTTGTTTGCAGGTAGGTCAATTAAGATGTGTCAAAATGTCAGCGGCGGCCTATTGGGCAATGTTTCAGCTGCAAACAGTGTCTTAATAGCTATCCAAGTTACTAAGATTTTGCAATTGACGTAATAATAAAGCATCTATAATTAAGAGGTAAGTAATGGTAAACAAAAGATTTTTGGGGTTTTGCTTTGATGGACTTGCTTGTCTTAGTTTGACATTAAAATGTGTGTGCGTTAATATTGATACTTAGTTGAGATTGTTTGACATTTTTGCATTTGTCATATTTTTTTTTTAATTCGTTTATTTAATTTCTATTTCTATCGTTATGTGTTTTATTATTTTGGTTAAAATCTGAAAGCTTTTGTGTTTTTGATAAAAATGTCAGCGGCGGCCTATTGGGCAATGTTTCAGCAACAAACAGTGTCTTAATAGCTATCCAAGTTACTAAGATTTTGCAATTGACGTAATAATAAAGCATCTATAATTAAGAGGTAAGTAATGGTGAACAAAAGATTTTTGGGGTTTTGCTTTGATGGACTTGCTTGTCTTAGTTTGACATTAAAATGTGTGTGCGTTAATATTGATACTTAGTTGAGATTGTTTGACATTTTTGCATTTGTCATATATATTTTTTTATTCGTTTATTTAATTTCTATTTCTATCGATATGTGTTTTATTATTTTGGTTGAAATCTGACAGTTGTTGTGTTTTTGATAAAAAAAAAAACAAAATTTTCATACGGAGCTTTTATACATGGACTTTGAGGCATGTATTGGTGAACTAAATTTGAAACAATATTTTTTTTGCACATCTTAGGTATTTCGAAACGGGACTTTTGTGAAGTTAAATTTTTGCGTTGGTCAAAAACTAATATTTTCAATTTCAAATCGAATTTTCAGCGGCCAATCGAATTGTCAGTTTGCAAAATGTGCCTGGAAGTCAAGGTAAGATATGCAAACACCCGATTATACAATAAAAACGGAATTTAATGGAATTCATTTTTAGCAAAAAATTGGTGTATTTTAAAATTTAGAAAAATTGCGTAAGTAGTGGGACTGAAAATTTGTTTGCAGGTAGGTCAATTAAGATGTGTCAAAATGTCAGCGGCGGCCTATTGGGCAATGTTTCAGCTACAAACAGTGTCTTAATAGCTATCCAAGTTACTAAGATTTTGCAATTGACGTAATAATAAAGCATCTATAATTAAGAGGTAAGTAATGGTGAACAAAAGATTTTTGGGGTTTTGCTTTGATGGACTTGCTTGTCTTAGTTTGACATTAAAATGTGTGTGCGTTAATATTGATACTTAGTTGAGATTGTTGGACATTTTTGCATTTGTCATATATTTTTTTTAATTCGTTTATTTAATTTCTATTGCTATCGTTATGTGTTTTATTATTTTGGTTAAAATCTGAAAGCTTTTGTGTTTTTGATAAAAATGTCAGCGGCGGCCTATTGGGCAATGTTTCAGCTACAAACAGTGTCTTAATAGCTATCCAAGTTAGTAAGATTTTGCAATTGACGTAATAATAAAGCATCTATAATTAAGAGGTAAGTAATGGTGAACAAAAGATTTTTGGGGTTTTGCTTTGATGGACTTGCTTGTCTTAGTTTGACATTAAAATGTGTGTGCGTTAATATTGATACTTAGTTGAGATTGTTTGACATTTTTGCATTTGTCATATATATTTTTTAATTCGTTTATTTAATTTCTATTTTTATCGATATGTGTTTAATATTTTTTTTGCACATCTTAGGTATTTCGAAACGGGACTTTTGTGAAGTTAAATTTTTGCGGTGGTCATAAACTAATATTTTCAAGTTAAAATCGAACTTTCAGCGGCCAATCGATATTTCAGGTCCCGAAATATGCCTGAAAATCAAGGTAAGGTAGGCTAGTATCCGATTTTACAATCAGAAGGGAATTTAATGCAATATTTCACAAAACAAAATTTGGTAAGTGTTTAAAATTTAGGAAAATTGCGTAAGTACGAGGACTGGAAATATATTTTCAGGTAGGTCGATTGACGTGTGTCAGATAGCTTGCGATGGCCTTTTGGACAAAGTTTTTACTAAGATATTGCAATTCATGTTTATTTCTTTTTTTTGTCATTTTCGTTTTTGACATATAATTTATTATATTCGTTTATTTAATCTCAATTTCTATTTTTATTTGTGTTTGAATTTCTCTTAATTAACGTAAGTTATGATATTTGTGATTGAAATGTGTTTTAATGTTACCACATAAACCCTTTTGGTTCAAACCTGAATGCTTGTTTTGTTTAAAAAAAAATATTTAAATGGGTCTTTTAAACGGATTTTGAGGCATCTACTTGCGAACCAAATTTGAAATTATTTTTAATTCTTTGATTTTCTTTGCAAGTCAGTCACACGTTTGAGGTGACAAAAGACGCGACTTAGCGCGCACAAGTTAGAGCGTTTCCGGAACTAAAGAAGGAACAAAATTTTGCGCAGTGTTCAAAAAACCCCTATTTTTGGGAGAAAAATATCGAGTTTTCAGCGGCCAATCGAATTGTCAGTTTGCAAAATGTGCCTGGAAGTCAAGGTAAGATATGCAAACACCCGATTATACAATAAAAACGGAATTTAATGGAATTCATTTTTAGCAAAAAATTGGTGTATTTTAAAATTTAGAAAAATTGCGTAAGTAGTGGGACTGAAAATTTGTTTGCAGGTAGGTCAATTAAGATGTGTCAAAATGTCAGCGGCGGCCTATTAAGCAATGTTTCAGCTGCAAACAGTGTCTTAATAGCTATCCAAGTTACTAAGATTTTGCAATTGACGTAATAATAAAGCATCTATAATTAAGAGGTAAGTAATGGTGAACAAAAGATTTTTGGGGTTTTGCTTTGATGGACTTGCTTGTCTTAGTTTGACATTAAAATATGTGTGCGTTAATATTGATACTTAGTTGAGATTGTTTGTCATTTCTGCATTTGTCATATATATTTTTTAATTCGTTTATTTAATTTATATTTCTAACGATATGTGTTTTATTAGTTTGGTTGAAATCTGACAGCTTTTGTGTTTTTGGTAAAAAAAAAAAACAAAATATTCATACGGAGCTTTTATACATGGACTTTGAGGCATGTATTGGTGAACTAAATTTGAAAAAATATTTTTTTTGCACATCTTAGGTATTTCGAAACGGGACTTTTGTGAAGTTCAATTTTTGCAGAGGTCAAAAACTAATATTTTCAAGTTCAAATCGAATTTTCAGCGGCCAATCGAATTGTCAGTTTGCAAAATGTGCCTGGAAGTCAAGGTAAGATATGCAAACACCCGATTATACAATAAAAACGGAATTTAATGGAATTCATTTTTAGCAAAAAATTGGTGTATTTTAAAATTTAGAAAAATTGCGTAAGTAGTGGGACTGAAAATTTGTTTGCAGGTAGGTCAATTAAGATGTGTCAAAATGTCAGCGGCGGCCTATTGGGCAATGTTTCAGCTGCAAACAGTGTCTTAATAGCTATCCAAGTTACTAAGATTTTGCAATTGACGAATATTAAAGCATCTATAATTAAGAGGTAAGTAATGGTGAACAAAAGATTTTTGGGGTTTTGCTTTGATGGACTTGCTTGTCTTAGTTTGACATTAAAATGTGTGTGCGTTAATATTGATACTTAGTTGAGACTGTTTGACAATTTTGCATTTGTCATATATATTTTTTAATTCGTTTATTTAATTTCTATTTCTATCGAAATGTGTTTTATTATTTTGGTTGAAATCTGACAGCTTTTGTGTTTTTGATAAAAAAAAAAAACAAAATATTCATACGGAGCTTTTATACATGGACTTTGAGGCATGTATTGGTGAACTAAATTTGAAACAATATTTTTTTTGCACATCTTAGGTATTTCGAAACGGGACTTTTGTGAAGTTAAATTTTTGCGGTGGTCAAAAACTAATATTTTTAAGTTAAAATCGAACTTTCAGAGGCCAATCGATATTTCAGGTCCCGAAATGTGCCTGAAAACCAAGGTAAGATAAGCTAGTATCCGATTTTACAATCAGAAGGGAATTTAATGCAATATTTCACAAAACAAAATTTGGTAAGTGTTTAAAATTTAGGAAAATTGCGTAAGTACGAGGACTGGAAATATATTTTCAGGTAGGTCGATTGACGTGTCTCAGAAAGCTTGCGATGGCCTTTTGGACAAAGTTTTTACTAAGATATTGCAATTCATGTTTATTTCTTTTTTTTTGTCATTTTCGTTTTTGACATATAATTTTTTACATTCGTTTATTTGTGTTTGAATTTCTCTTAATTAACGTAAGTTATGATATTTGTGATTGAAATGTGTTTTAATGTTACCACATAAACCCTTTTGGTTCAAACCTGAATGCTTGTTTTGTTTAAAAAAAAATATTTATACGGGTCTTTTAAACGGATTTTGAGGCATCTACTTGCGAACCAAATTTGAAATTATTTTTAATTCTTTGATTTTCTTTGCAAGTCAGTCACACGTTTGAGGTGACAAAAGACGCGACTTAGCGCGCACAAGTTAGAGCGTTTCCGGAACTAAAGAAGGAACAAAATTTTGCGCAGTGTTCAAAAAACCACTATTTTTGGGAGAAAAATATCGAGTTTTCAGCGGCCAATCGAATTGTCAGTTTGCAAAATGTGCCTGGAAGTCAAGGTAAGATATGCAAACACCCGATTATACAATAAAAACGGAATTAAATGGAATTCATTTTTAGCAAAAAATTGGTGTATTTTAAAATTTAGAAAAATTGCGTAAGTAGTGGGACTGAAAATTTGTTTGCAGGTAGGTCAATAAAGATGTGTCAAAATGTCAGCGGCGGCCTATTGGGCAATGTTTCAGCTGCAAACAGTGTCTTAATAGCTATCCAAGTTACTAAGATTTTGCAATTGACGTAATAATAAAGCATCTATAATTAAGAGGTAAGTAATGGTGAACAAAAGATTTTTGGGGTTTTGCTTTGATGGACTTGCTTGTCTTAGTTTGACATTAAAATGTGTGTGCGTTAATATTGATACATAGTTGAGATTGTTTGACATTTTTGCATTTGTCATATATATTTTTTAATTCGTTTATTTAATTTCTATTTCTATCGATATGTGTTTTATTATTTTGGTTGAAATCTGACAGCTTTTGTGTTTTTGATAAAAAAAAAAACAAAATATTCATACGGAGCTTTTATACATGGACTTTGAGGCATGTATTGGTGAACTAAATTTGAAACAATATTTTTTTTGCACATCTTAGGTATTTCGAAACGGGACTTTTGTGAAGTTAAATTTTTGCGGTGGTCAAAAACTAATATTTTCAAGTTAAAATCGAACTTTCAGCGGCCAATCGATATTTCAGGTCCCAAAATGTGCCTGAAAACCAAGGTAAGATAGGCTAGTATCCGATTTTACAATCAGAAGGGAATTTAATGCAATATTTCACAAAACAAAATTTGGTAAGTGTTTAAAATTTAGGAAAATTGCGTAAGTACGAGGACTGGAAATATATTTTCAGGTAGATCGATTGACGTGTGTCAGAAAGCTTGCGATGGCCTTTTGGACAAAGTTTTTACTAAGATATTGCAATTCATGTTTATTTCTTTTTTTTTGTCATTTTCGTTTTTGACATATAATTTTTATATTCGTTTATTTAATCTCAATTTCTAATTTTATTTGTGTTTGAAATTCTCTTAATTAACGTAAGTTATGATATTTGTGATTGAAATGTGTTTAAATGTTACCACATAAACCCTTTTGGTTCAAACCTGAATGCTTGTTTTGTTTAAAAAAAAAATATTTATACGGGTCTTTTAAACGGATTTTGAGGCATCTACTTGCGAACCAAATTTGAAATTATTTTTAATTCTTTGATTTTCTTTGCAAGTCAGTCACACGTTTGAGGTGACAAAAGACGCGACTTAGCGCGCACAAGTTAGAGCGTTTCCGGAACTAAAGAAGGAACAAAATTTTGCGCAGTGTTCAAAAAACCACTATTTTTGGGAGAAAAATATCGAGTTTTCAGCGGCCAATCGAATTGTCAGTTTGCAAAATGTGCCTGGAAGTCAAGGTAAGATATGCAAACACCCGATTATACAATAAAAACGGAATTTAATGGAATTCATTTTTAGCAAAAAGTTGGTGTATTTTAAAATTTAGAAAAATTGCGTAAGTAGTGGGACTGAAAATTTGTTTGCAGGTAGGTCAATTAAGATGTGTCAAAATGTCAGCGGCGGCCTATTGGGCAATGTTTCAGCTGCAAACAGTGTCTTAATAGCTATCCAAGTTACTAAGATTTTGCAATTGACGTAATAATAAAGCATCTATAATTAAGAGGTAAGTAATGGTGAACAAAAGATTTTTGGGGTTTTGCTTTGATGGACTTGCTTGTCTTAGTTTGACATTAAAATGTGTGTGCGTTAATATTGATACATAGTTGAGATTGTTTGACATTTTTGCATTTGTCATATATATTTTTTAATTCGTTTATTTAATTTCTATTTCTATCGATATGTGTTTTATTATTTTGGTTGAAATCTGACAGCTTTTGTGTTTTTGATAAAAAAAAAACAAAATATTCATACGGAGCTTTTATACATGGACTTTGAGGCATGTATTGGTGAACTAAATTTGAAACAATATTTTTTTTGCACATCTTAGGTATTTCGAAACGGGACTTTTGTGAAGTTAAATTTTTGCGGTGGTCAAAAACTAATATTTTCAAGTTAAAATCGAACTTTCAGCGGCCAATCGATATTTCAGGTCCCGAAATGTGCCTGAAAACCAAGGTAAGATAGGCTAGTATCCGATTTTACAATCAGAAGGGAATTTAATGCAATATTTCACAAAACAAAATTTGGTAAGTGTTTAAAATTTAGGAAAATTGCGTAAGTACGAGGACTGGAAATATATTTTCAGGTAGGTCAATTGACGTGTGTCAGAAAGCTTGCGATGGCCTTTTGGACAAAGTTTTTACTAAGATATTGCAATTCATGTTTATTTCTTTTTTTTGTCATTTTCGTTTTTTACATATAATTTTTTATATTCGTTTATTTAATCTCAATTTCTATTTTTATTTGTGTTTGAATTTCTCTTAATTAACGTAAGTTATGATATTTGTGATTGAAATGTGTTTAAATGTTACCACATAAACCCTTTTGGTTCAAACCTGAATGCTTGTTTTGTTTAAAAAAAAATATTTATACGGGTCTTTTAAACGGATTTTGAGGCATCTACTTGCGAACCAAATTTGAAATTATTTTTAATTCTTTGATTTTCTTTGCAAGTCAGTCACACGTTTGAGGTGACAAAAGACGCGACTTAGCGCGCACAAGTTAGAGCGTTTCCGGAACTAAAGAAGGAACAAAATTTTGCGCAGTGTTCAAAAAACCACTATTTTTGGGAGAAAAATATCGAGTTTTCAGCGGCCAATCGAATTGTCAGTTTGCAAAATGTGCCTGGAAGTCAAGGTAAGATATGCAAACACCCGATTATACAATAAAAACGGAATTTAATGGAATTCATTTTTAGCAAAAAATTGGTGTATTTTAAAATTTAGAAAAATTGCGTAAGTATTGGGACTGAAAATTTGTTTGCAGGTAGGTCAATTAAGATGTGTCAAAATGTCAGCGGCGGCCTATTGGGCAATGTTTCAGCTGCAAACAGTGTCTTAATAGCTATCCAAGTTACTAAGATTTTGCAATTGACGTAATAATAAAGCATCTATAATTAAGAGGTAAGTAATGGTGAACAAAAGATTTTTGGGGTTTTGCTTTGATGGACTTGCTTGTCTTAGTTTGACATTAAAATGTGTGTGCGTTAATATTGATACTTAGTTGAGATTGTTTGACATTTTTGCATTTGTCATATATATTTTTTAATTCGTTTATTTAATTTCTATTTCTATCGATATGTGTTTTATTATTTTGGTTGAAATCTGACAGCTTTGTGTTTTTGATAAAAAAAAAAAACAAAATTTTCATACGGAGCTTTTATACATGGACTTTGAGGAATGTATTGGTGAACTAAATTTGAAACAATATTTTTTTTGCACATCTTAGGTATTTCGAAACGGGACTTTTGTGAAGTTCAATTTTTGCGGTGGTCAAAAACTAATATTTTCAAGTTCAAATCGAATTTTCAGCGGCCAATCGAATTGTCAGTTTGCAAAATGTGCCTGGAAGTCAAGGTAAGATATGCAAACACCCGATTATACAATAAAAACGGAATTTAATGGAATTCATTTTTAGCAAAATATTGTTGTATTTTAAAATTTAGAAAAATTGCGTAAGTAGTGGGACTGAAAATTTGTTTGCAGGTAGGTCAATTAAGATGTGTCAAAATGTCAGTGGCGGCCTATTGGGCAATGTTTCAGCTGCAAACAGTGTCTTAATAGCTATCCAAGTTACTAAGATTTTGCAATTGACGTAATAATAAAGCATCTATAATTAAGAGGTATGTAATGGTGAACAAAAGATTTTTGGGGTTTTGCTTTGATGGACTTGCTTGTCTTAGTTTGACATTAAAATGTGTGTGCGTTAATATTGATACTTAGTTGAGATTGTTTGACATTTTTGCATTTGTCATATATATTTTTTAATTCGTTTATTTAATTTCTATTTTTATCGATATGAGTTTTATTATTTTGGTTTAAATCAGACAGCTTTTGTGTTTTTGATAAAAAAAAAACAAAATATTCATACGGAGCTTTTATACATGGACTTTGAGGCATGTATTGGTGAACTAAATTTGAAACAATATTTTTTTTGCACATCTTAGGTATTTCGAAACGGGACTTTTGTGAAGTTAAATTTTTGCGGCGGTCAAAAACTAATATTTTCAAGTTAAAATCGAACTTTCAGCGGCCAATCGATATTTCAGGTCCCGAAATGTGCCTGAAAACCAAGGTAAGATAGGCTAGTATCCGATTTTACAATCAGAAGGGAATTTAATGCAATATTTCACAAAACAAAATTTGGTAAGTGTTTAAAATTTAGGAAAATTGCGTAAGTACGAGGACTGGAAATATATTTTCAGGTAGGTCGATTGACGTGTGTCAGAAAGCTTGCGATGGCCTTTTGGACAAAGTTTTTACTAAGATATTGCAATTCATGTTTATTTCTTTTTTTTTGTCATTTTCGTTTTTGACATATAATTTTTTATATTCGTTTATTTAATCTCAATTTCTATTTTTATTTGTGTTTGAATTTCTCTTAATTAACGTAAGTTATGATATTTGTGATTGAAATGTGTTTAAATGTTACCACATAAACCCTTTTGGTTCAAACCTGAATGCTTGTTTTGTTTAAAAAAAAAATATTTATACGGGTCTTTTAAACGGATTTTGAGGCATCTACTTGCGAACCAAATTTGAAATTATTTTTAATTCTTTGATTTTCTTTGCAAGTCAGTCACACGTTTGAGGTGACAAAAGACGCGACTTAGCGCGCACAAGTTAGAGCGTTTCCGGAACTAAAGAAGGAACAAAATTTTGCGCAGTGTTCAAAAAACCACTATTTTTGGGAGAAAAATATCGAGTTTTCAGCGGCCAATCGAATTGTCAGTTTGCAAAATGTGCCTGGAAGTCAAGGTAAGATATGCAAACACCCGATTATACAATAAAAACGGAAATTAATGGAATTCATTTTTAGCAAAAAATTTGTGTATTTTAAAATTTAGAAAAATTGCGTAAGTAGTGGGACTGAAAATTTGTTTGCAGGTAGGTCAATTAAGATGTGTCAAAATATCAGCGGCGGCCTATTGGGCAATGTTTCAGCTGCAAACAGTGTCTTAATAGCTATCCAAGTTACTAAGATTTTGCAATTGACGTAATAATAAAGCATCTATAATTAAGAGGTAAGTAATGGTGAACAAAAGATTTTTGGGGTTTTGCTTTGATAGACTTGCTTGTCTTAGTTTGACATTAAAATGTGTGTGCGTTAATATTGATACTTAGTTGAGATTGTTTGACATTTTTGCATTTGTCATATATATTTTTTAATTCGTTTATTTAATTTCTATTTCTATCGATATGTGTTTTATTATTTTGGTTGAAATCAGACAGCTTTTGTGTTTTTGATAATAAAAAACAAAATATTCATACGGAGCTTTTATACATGGACTTTGAGGCATGTATTGGTGAACTAAATTTGAAACAATATTTTTTTTGCACATCTTAGGTATTTCGAAACGGGACTTTTGTGAAGTTAAATTTTTGCGGTGGTCAAAAACTAATATTTTCAAGTTAAAATCGAACTTTCAGCGGCCAATCGATATTTCAGGTCCCGAAATGTGCCTGAAAACCAAGGTAAGATAGGCTAGTATCCGATTTTACAATCAGAAGGGAATTTAATGCAATATTTCACAAAACAAAATTTGGTAAGTGTTTAAAATTTAGGAAAATTGCGTAAGTACGAGGACTGGAAATATATTTTCAGGTAGGTCGATTGACGTGTCTCAGAAAGCTTGCGATGGCCTTTTGGACAAAGTTTTTACTAAGATATTGCAATTCATGTTTATTTCTTTTTTTTTGTCATTTTCGTTTTTGACATATAATTTTTTACATTCGTTTATTTGTGTTTGAATTTCTCTTAATTAACGTAAGTTATGATATTTGTGATTGAAATGTGTTTAAATGTTACCACATAAACCCTTTTGGTTCAAACCTGAATGCTTGTTTTGTTTAAAAAAAAATATTTATACGGGTCTTTTAAACGGATTTTGAGGCATCTACTTGCGAACCAAATTTGAAATTATTTTTAATTCTTTGATTTTCTTTGCAAGTCAGTCACACGTTTGAGGTGACAAAAGACGCGACTTAGCGCGCACAAGTTAGAGCGTTTCCGGAACTAAAGAAGGAACAAAATTTTGCGCAGTGTTCAAAAAACCACTATTTTTGGGAGAAAAATATCGAGTTTTCAGCGGCCAATCGAATTGTCAGTTTGCAAAATGTGCCTGGAAGTCAAGGTAAGATATGCAAACACCCGATTATACAATAAAAACGGAATTTAATGGAATTCATTTTTAGCAAAAAATTGGTGTATTTTAAAATTTAGAAAAATTGCGTAAGTAGTGGGACTGAAAATTTGTTTGCAGGTAGGTCAATAAAGATGTGTCAAAATGTCAGCGGCGGCCTATTGGGCAATGTTTCAGCTGCAAACAGTGTCTTAATAGCTATCCAAGTTACTAAGATTTTGCAATTGACGTAATAATAAAGCATCTATAATTAAGAGGTAAGTAATGGTGAACAAAAGATTTTTGGGGTTTTGCTTTGATGGACTTGCTTGTCTTAGTTTGACATTAAAATGTGTGTGCGTTAATATTGATACATAGTTGAGATTGTTTGACATTTTTGCATTTGTCATATATATTTTTTAATTCGTTTATTTAATTTCTATTTCTATCGATATGTGTTTTATTATTTTGGTTGAAATCTGACAGCTTTTGTGTTTTTGATAAAAAAAAAAACAAAATATTCATACGGAGCTTTTATACATGGACTTTGAGGCATGTATTGGTGAACTAAATTTGAAACAATATTTTTTTTGCACATCTTAGGTATTTCGAAACGGGACTTTTGTGAAGTTAAATTTTTGCGGTGGTCAAAAACTAATATTTTCAAGTTAAAATCGAACTTTCAGCGGCCAATCGATATTTCAGGTCCCGAAATGTGCCTGAAAACCAAGGTAAGATAGGCTAGTATCCGATTTTACAATCAGAAGGGAATTTAATGCAATATTTCACAAAACAAAATTTGGTAAGTGTTTAAAATTTAGGAAAATTGCGTAAGTACGAGGACTGGAAATATATTTTCAGGTAGGTCGATTGACGTGTGTCAGAAAGCTTGCGATGGCCTTTTGGACAAAGTTTTTACTAAGATATTGCAATTCATGTTTATTTCTTTTTTTTTGTCATTTTCGTTTTTGACATATAATTTTTATATTCGTTTATTTAATCTCAATTTCTATTTTTATTTGTGTTTGAAATTCTCTTAATTAACGTAAGTTATGATATTTGTGATTGAAATGTGTTTAAACACATTTCAAAAAAAAAAGAAATAAACATGAATTGCAATATCTTAGTAAAAACTTTGTCCAAAAGGCCATCGCAAGCTTTCTGACACACGTCAATCGACCTACCTGAAAATATATTTCCAGTCCTCGTACTTACGCAATTTTCCTAAATTTTAAACACTTACCAAATTTTGTTTTGTGAAATATTGCATTAAATTCCCTTCTGATTGTA